>CAWUFW010001041.1:648035-1296071 GCA_963921515.1 Calotriton arnoldi
GGCACTACAGATCAGGCAACGAAGTAGTGGGTGTTAAATTTGGGGTTGAGGAGTACAAGATCTGAATTTTTGCAGATGAGATGTTACCATATTCTCACTAACCAACCTGGAATCCTTCGTCCTTCCAGTATTTGTGCTTCTATACCAGAATGATATGGTGTCCAATTTCAGACTTAGCATTGACAAATATTTGGTCCTCCACACTAACTACTCAGACAAAGATGTATGCCCCTTTCAGAGTGACTTGCATCGGTAAAATAATCAGTAAAAAATAAAACAAATTTAAACCACAGTTTAAAACTAAAATATAAATATAAATAACATTATTCATTTTAAAAATAAAATAAAACAATATACCCGAATATATGGCCAGTGATGACAAAACATAGATCAACCATTCACTATCAACATGTATTTCTTTATCTTTGCATGTGTGTCCATTTTTGGGCCACATATAGCCGGATTTATGCCGCATTTTTAGAATAAAAACAAGGAGTTGTTTTTTTTTAAAGTGATGGATCCAACGCTTAAATTGATATTAGCCAATCGTACTATTCTGGTCCATATTCCAGTCCATCGTTTCCGCTACTATGTCACTCCTGACAGAGAGTGGCCATATAAAGAGTCTTGCTCCTGCTCCAATAGCTACAACTGACAAGGGTTACTGCGAGTAATCTGGAAGAGTTATGTGAATTACTGAAATGGTCAAATGCATGCAGAGACATTTTAAGTCATGGGGAAAATGGGCAATTGTCAAGGGCCCCACCTTTCCAAGGGGCCATTTGATAAAGTGACTGAGACAGTAAGAAGAATGTCTGTACCCTCTCTCTCCCTCTACCTGGCCCAACCCAGAGTGGAATCCACCCCCTCACATTGCGTCACTTCAAGAAGATCTGGGGCTGTATTATGGAAAGTGCCGAAGGGGTGCACCAGGCATGTGCGCCCGCTTTGTGTGCTCCTGGGGCACTTTGGTATTACAGAAAGGGCCGCAGATGCTTGTTCGGCCCTTTCTGCAATACAGATAGCGCTGGTGCACATCTACCGCCAGCACCATCACCAGAGGGTGTTAACTCATTAAATCAAATATGGGAATCCCTTTGCCTTTGCGCCTGCACCGTATTATAGACGCAGAGACAAAGAAGCTGTCAGGAGGTGCATCAGTGCGCCTCCTGATGGCTGCCCTCTGGAGGGGGAAAAGGGGGTTTTATGGAACGCCCAGATATCCTCTTGCAGGCAGGTGCAGTCACCCACTGCACCCGCCTGCAGGAGGATCTCTCTCTCCTCTTAAAAGTGCAGGTGAGTTGCCACCTGTACAGTGAAACACTGAGCGGCTGCTTCAAAGCCGCTCCGTTTTTCACTTGAATGTGCTGATCTAAGGGTAGCATGAGGTCATGGCTGCCATAGGAACAGCGCATTCAATGTAATAGGGCGCACCTGTTTTAGTTTCAGTGCTGATTGACCTGTGGATTCAATGTACTTTCTCAGTGGTGCTAGGTGTTAAAGAGAGGGATATGCATGACATAGGGGGTAATATACACTGTAAGTAAGGGCATTGCCACTGAATAGGACTTGGGGAAAAGTGCACATTTAGGGACTGGTACTATAAACACATGTTTTAGCACTATTTCGTACAGAGTTTTTGAAAGGGTAAGGTTGAAATCATTATTATTTTGAATCATAAGGGCTTGAGTTAGCTGAAAATAGCCAATAAATTGAAAGTTGGTCGAAACAGAGGGCCCTAAACTATGAATTGCCCGGGGCCCCAAACATCCTTAAGATGACCCGACGACGTACCGTTTTTAGGTATGAAACCACTGAGAACAGGTTTAAGAAGGAAGCCATTCACATTAACAAATTGAAAGTCTATGGAGGTGTGTACGTGACGTAAGGCAGAGACCTGGGAAATGATGAATACTCAAAGGAAATACACATGCCATTGATTACAGGAACCGTATGTGTGGGCTGTGCTTCTGTTGCCATTTGTGTTCACCTGTCATTGTAAACACTCTGTTACGACAGAAGAAAATGCTGGTATTTGGCATGATGAGGAACTTTATGACAGAAGGAAGAATCATTGAACTAAGGATCAATCTACCAGTATAATAGTTATATCATCATAGCAATTGATCCACGGTTCTTCTGAGATGTAGATGTTGTGCTTGTCAGAGACTGAATAGTGCTAGGGAAGCACTGCACAAAATGATGCATACAATTGTATAACAAATTATACCTATTTGATTTTATCTCAAGTTGGCTTCCAATTTCCTCTCCTTTGAAATGCTTGCAAAGTAGTTAATTTTTTTATTCTCAAGAAGTTTGAGACATTTGGGGTGACAAATTACACATTGTGAAAGTGAATTAAAATAAGTAGCTGTTGGGCATTTCATGCCCAACTGTGATGACTCTAGTACTTAAATCTGACTTAAAAGCATTTGCAGGAATTTGACTTTTTCAAAGGAAAGCCTGTTGCCATCCTTTTATGACTAAAAACGTGTTTTTTTAATCATTCCAGATACATTGGAATATGTTGAACAACCTAATGATGCTTCATTATCCATCAATCCATTAGAAGGTGCGTGTTTTTACAATAATTATTAGAGGCAAACTGAAGTGTTTTTATATCTGTCCTCCCCCTTCTATATGAGACTATTCCTTCTTGCAATCCTGAAACAATGTGGCACTTTAATGAAATAGTTACCTGCAAAGCTAACTTGTTTTATTTCTTGATATAGAGTATATAGAGTAGCTTCAAGTACGTGTCAATTATAATCATTACACTGAGAACTGTTGTGTCCTCCCCAGCTCTGGAGCACGCAAATGACCACACCACACACGAAGCTCTGTAACACACGTCTTTATTCTTCGACATGCAACTGTTAACTGAACGCACTACGTCATAAACTTTATTGACCCCACCCAGATAGCTCCCAACTGATTACGTAACTTTGTAAGGAGTCCGCTGAGGACCACAAGGGTCCTACTACACATGATCACATGACACTACATCTCCCCCTTTGTTAAATAAAAGGTACAGACAACATATATACATTAGAGTACCTCAATAAGTCAGGTGAAGGAGTTGAACTGCCATCTGGCATCGTAGATGTAGACTCAGATGCTTTACCTGGGCACTCAGGTGGACTTGTCCCACTCATGATGTCTGGAGCCAACGAACATCGTCTCTCGTAATGGACTCTCCGGGACGTTGAACGGTCAGGTCACTATATGTCCTTTACTTGTCACAACTCTCAATGGTCAGCATCAGTTGGAGTGACTGTCTTGCGTTTCTGTTTTTGTTTGACTAGTACTTGGTCTCCTTCTTTGAAAACCATGTCCCGAGTGCATCTGCGGTTATCTCAATAGGCCTTCATATTGCTGTTTTGAGAAGTGTCTGTGACACGAATCTCATCAGTGCCTATTACTCGGCTCGGGGTCCATTAAGATAACTTTGTACCAATGGCTCTCCCAAATAGCAAGGTGGCAGGGTTTTCACCTGTTGAAGAATGGGGAGTTGACTGATAATCACGAAGGTCTAGACACAAGGGTGACCTGAGATTGATTCCTTTGAGCGCAACGTGCTGAACCATTTTTTTCAGGGTGCCCATAACTCGTTCAACAATGCCATTTGCCTGTGGCCAGAGAGGTGTGCTTTGCTGATGCTTGAAGTTCAATCGACTAAGAACTCTTTGCTATTGAAGGGTGGACCATTGTCAGATTTGAGAATGGAGGGAACACCCCATGCTGCGAAAATATCATCCAGCCTCTCGATGACTTTGTCATCGGTAGTCTATGATAAATCTTCCACTAAGGTAATACATGAGTACTCATCAATAACTACCATGAGATGATGTCCATTGTTTAAGGGTCCAAAGAAATCAACTGCAATTTTTCCCACGCTTGTTTAAGAAGGTAAGACATATTCAGCGGATGCTGTGTTGTCTTGGGAAATAAGCAATCACACAGGTAACATGCTTTCAGTTCCTTCTCGACTCATTTATCAAGGCGCGTAAACCACACTGGGTCTCTGAGGGCTCTCTTGATGACTACAAGGCCACGATGTCCTTCATTTGCCAGGTCAGTGACTTGTTGCCTCAAGCTCTCAGGCATGAGAATTCTCAAACCTCTTAGTATAATACCTTCTTGAATGACAGAAAGTTCTCATGCACATTTTTAACTTTTGATACTCAACGTCATCTGTGAGAGGTTGATTATACTTTCTTCATGATTATGCTTTCTTCATGATTGTGTTGCAATGATATCATATCCTTGAGTGTGTCTCTGTCTGTGTAGGTAGCAGCAATGATCTGCTCAATGGATAGAGCTGCAGGGGTGTTATGTTATGTTAATTAAATTTATAAGGCGCACAGCTACCCCGAGGGGTTTCCCGGCGCCAGCCTGGTAGGAAAGGGAGAAACGAGAAAATTACTGATTAAATAGCCAAGTCTTCAATCTTCTATGGAAGCTGCCGTAAACGGTTTCCTCCCGTAGTGCGTAGGAAGAGAGTTCCATAGGGAGGGTCCAAGGAAAGAGAAGGACCTGCCGCGTATCCAAGTGAGTTTTTTATTTTTTTATTCATTGGTTTTTCACATTGTGTACAAAGACAAAATAGCATCCATAACAAGAACAGGGTAAACAAACAACATGTGGCCTGCTGTCCTTATTACCCATGTGCCCTCAGGTACAATCATTTTAACCTTTACATGTGTCACATTTAGACTTATACATATATATGACGTTTATCCGTCCTCCCCTTCAATTGGCGCAGCATGATCTCTTGTACGTAGATAGTGCACTAGCGGTGCCCAAATATCTTTGGGTCTAGAAGGGGCTGGCAGTTCCTCCGCATAAAGTTCTAGGTTCTCCTTACAATACAGCAGATCTTTTAGCCAGTGCTCTGGTGTTGGAGCAGCCGTGCTTTCCCAGTTCATTGTTACCCTCCTTATTGCTAACAGCAGTACAATTCTAATAAATTTACCAGTTGCACCCTTCAGGTGCGGTGTGAGACACAAAAGACAGACTTGTGAGCTACATTGTAGGGTTATGGCAGTCATAATCTGAAGCCGGTGTGTTACCTCCGCCCAGAACTCAGATACCCGCCCACATTCCCAAGCCAAGTGCAAGAAATCCGCTCCCTGAGCCCCACATCTCTTGCATGCATTATTTTCCCGAAGGCCATATTTATGTAATCTGACTGGTGTATAGTAGACTTGATGGAGGTATTTGAAGTGAATGATGCGCAAATTGCCATTCGAGGTGAATACGCTAGTAAGATGGCAACAATAATCCCATTCTTTCGGTTTGATTTGAGGTTGAAGTCTAGCATTCCATCGAGCAAGGCTCCTATCCTCAGTAGCCACCTTTTCGTCCCTTGCCGCTCTATATAGCTTGGTGATTGATTTGTGCTGTGTAGGGCTGACCAGAAGTATCTGCATAGTTTGCAATGTCGGCGGCTCCTCAGGAAAATTGGGATAATGTGCCTGCATCGCCTTCTTGAGCCTATGGAATGTGAACAGGAATAGCGGCGACTTGTTGTGTATATATTGCATCCCCTCTTTCGTGAGAAAGCTGCCATTCGGGTACAAGTCCTGCATTTTATCTATACCTGCTAGTCTCAGGGTGTGCATAGCCCCCGCCTCACGTGTGACTGATAATGCTGCATGATGTGCTAGTGGGAGCGATTTGGCATATAATGGAAGCTTCTCTTCCAATTGACCTATAGTCTGCCTGGCCGCGATTGTAGTGTCTATAGTGTTAATTTCCTGCTTGGGAGTCCCCCTTAGAGAGTGCGACAGTATGTATCGTAATGGGATTGGGTGGGCATCACCATCTTCCACCGCCACATGAGGAATGAATTCATTATGGCTGTGCCAGTAATATGCGTATTGCGCTTGCGCACAGAGGTAGTATAGATGCATGTCTGGTACGCTAAAGCCACCTTTATTGTAATCGAGGGTAAGTATGTCCCAGCTCACACAAGGTTGTTTCCCTCCCCATACCAACTTTACCAGCAGCGAGCATACATTTTTAAAGAATTGATGGGTCAGTTTTATGGGTATGTTGCTGTACATCGAGGTAGAACAACCATCTTAATTAGGGCTATGCTATCCGCTAGTGATATGGGCATTCCCGTCCATCTAGCAACCTGTTGTTCCAACGTGGTACAGGCAGCGCCGTAGTTTTCTCTTACAACTAGTTCCGGATCACGGTGAACCCATATACCTAGGTATTTAACAGGGTCTGCAGACCACACAAGAGGAAACTCCAGAGCGTGGGGAACAGTATTCTCGGTCAGGGGCACCACTAATGATTTATCCCAGATGATGCTGATCCCCGAGAGAAACCCAAATCTAATGTTTTCCCGTAGAATTGGCGCCAGGTATGTCTGCGGCTCCCTGACGAAAAGCACCATGTCATCGGCATAATCCGATATGCCTACAGGCCGATGTGCAAAGCGCAGAGCTGCCTCCCTATCAGGGCCGGACTGGCTACCGGGCGTTTTGGCATGCTGCCGAGCTGGGGGCTGATGTCACTGCGGTGGGGGCTAATTTCGTTGATGGAGACCTGCGTGTGCTTCGAAATAAACAAAGCAAAACGAATTTTGTTCAGCACACGCAGGTCCCCATCAACGAAATCAGCCCCCACCTCGGCAGCATGCCAAAACGCCCGGTAGCCAGTCCGGCCCTGCTCCCTATGACGTTGTCTAATAATGCACGCCAGTGGCTCTAGCATTAATGAAAAAAGAAGGGGCGATAAATGGAACCCCTGCCTAGTCCCCCTGCAGATCCGAATTGGATCAGATGTGAGCCCGTCTATCCGGACACATGCCGTAGGGTCAGTATACAGCAACCGCACCCATCTACTATAAAAGTCAGGGATCCCAATGCGCTGCAAGATTCAAAACATATAGCTCCATTCGATAGAGTTGAATGCTTCGGCCGCATCCAGCATAACTGCAGAGGCTTGGAGATCGGGGTCAAGGATATGAAACATAGCAAAAATCGTACGTAGGTTATGTGACGTGGACCTTTCTGGGATGAACCCAGATTGGTCAGGCAGGACCACCATCGGCATTAAAGGCTGAAGTCTAGTAGCCAGGAGTTTTGCCAAAATCTTTGCATCTATGTTAATAAGTGACAATGGGCTGTTATATGGCTCTTAGGGTCATTGTCGACATTGCTAAGTTAGCATGAGCTTTGCTGCCATGATGCTGCTTTTGCGCACGTTACTACATGACTTTATTTTTGCAAGCTGCTGTTTGTGCCTTTCACATGAGAACTGTCTGCTTTTCGCGTTCTTTGTTGAAGTTCCTGAAGTTTAGTCTGAACACGTTGTGCAAGGTCGATAAACAATGCCCCTTGTTATTCTGTTCTGGTCAGTCCCTAGCACCTAGACATAACATGCTAAACACAGCTGCAAGGCTGGAGACTTGTGCTTTGATATTACGGGGATGCATGTTGTTTTAACACACACTTGGAGAGAGCCCTTTCAATGGAGAAGAGCTACGCTGTACCTATGATGTAAACCTTGCATCTAGGCTTTAAGGTATGGGGTCTGCTGTCAAAGCCCAGAGATCTTTCTTTATACAAATAAACTTCTTCCAGCCAAGGGGAGGGTGGTTAGGCTTTATAGTCCTTTTTCCACTGTCTTTATAAAATTACTTCCCCTTTTGTACTCTATGGAATTGTAACAATGCTAATGGTTTTGAGTTTATGCATTTTGCTGCTGGTAGTGGCTTGTATACTGTGCTGTAGAGCATGATAGTTAAAATAAAAATGTTGAACTATTACAGTGACTCTGCCTAATCTTGTTGTGGACAAGTACGAGTGAGCGAGCGAAAGAGTATGTCTTGCTACCGCGATTCCTGAGAGAGTCGGGAGTGTTGTGTTCTGGGTTGTCTAATCATTTGTAGCTCTGTGATATTTGGAGTAGAACGAATGAGACACTATAGCTAGTCGGTTTTTGGATTTTGGGCACTAAGGTGGTAGGTTGGTACACCCCTATATACTGAGGTCCCGGTTTCCTGCGCATAGTTCTGTGTAGGTGCAGAATCCCCGCAACATGGCGCCCAACGTTTGCTCTGGTTCTTATCTGCGAGACGCTTGAGTAGTGCTTGTGCTTGTCCACAATACCCCACTTCTGTTTCCGGAGACGGTTGTGATGGTGTAACCTCCTATATTAATATTCTATAGTTTCTTTCATGCTTGAAATTTTAAAAGGTTCCTTTTCTTTATTCTTAACCTGTGATTGCGCTGCCACCGCTTTAGGTTGTCGTTCTTTCTTATGAATTATGACGGTTAACATTGCACCGCCTAATCGAGCTGCAGTCACAGCTTATTTGACTCAAAATGGAGTCCCTAATGCGGGTGTTGCGCTAATTTTTGTTGTAGAAGCGGATGCTGCTTACCGCTTCGAGGTGTTTTACTCTTGGGTCACCTTTCCGGCGGGGGATGGAACAGATCATTTGTTTCATGAATATACTGCCACCGCCCTTCCTCAAGTTTATCAGCCTTATAGGGCTCTCGAGGTTCCGCTTACAGCTTGGCAACACCAAATTTGGTTTAATGGCGCCCTTCCTCACCCAATAACGCCGGTCCGTTTAGGCCCTTTGTCGATAGATGGGGCCACAATGCCCGTTTTGGCTGGGTATACCCCTCACCCATGTTATTTGACTGCTGCAATTGCAGAACTACGCGTGTTACATACTTCTTTAATACGCGTGCATAGAGCTGTTATACAGTTCATGTCGCGCAACTTCCAGGTGGGACCACCTGGCGTTGCTGCGCAACCTGCGGGTCCTGGTGCTGTGACCATCAGTCCCCTTATGGTTAATTCAGTATTGGGCAAGCGTCCACAGAATAAGGACGAGTTCCCTTATTGGCTTGCTGAAAAATTTGGACAACTGGAGCCTGTTTTTCCAAATATCAGTCCTGTGGAGAAACACAGGATCTTGACTATAAGTTTGCCTAAAGACTTACTTCCCGTATTGGCTGATTGTAACACCTGGGGTAAGGTGTTTGCGGCGGTATATTCGAAGTGTTTCGGCACTCCCTCCATGACCGTACTCCCCTCCGTGATAAAACGCGTTCAGGATGAACACGGAGCCGAAGCGGCTGTAGAGTTGGGAATGAGATTGGTGGGGGTGTTCGACGTGGTTGCTGACATGATTCTTGCTAATGTCAAGGGTGATGCGGTCAGCTTTCAAGTGGCAAACCACTTGGAGTCTGTTCCTGATGCAGTCAAACCACGCGAATTACCAAAGATTATTGCAAAGGCATATAGAACTATAGGCCGCAATAGTCTGGGAGTTAAGCCTTTTACTCAAAAGCAAACACAATCCCAAACTCAACAAAAAGCCCAGACTGATAAAGACGGGCATCTGTTCTTTCCAAAAAAGAATTGGAAGAATAAGAAACAGGGGCAGCAACAACAGAAGCAAGGTTCGCGTGCTGGTTCACCGACACCTGAGACTTCTGAGCGTACTTATGACTTGTGCGATCGCGCAAAACTTAAGACTCGTGATAGATTTCAAGTCCCTGATCAGCGGTCTCCTCGTTCCTTGCAGGACACTTCAGAATCTCATGTCTGAGGTGGGGAGCGCCAGGATCGTGGCAAAAGTCAGACCACACAATAGGGACGAGATCACCCTCGACAGTTTGACGTTCAAGCCAAACAAGAGGACCTGCCTCGTTTTAGACCCCCGTATCAGAAGAAAGTTGCCGCTTTAACAGGGAGATATGCCTCAGACGGTGAGAACACGACTCCTGGACTTGACATGGGCGGTGACTCTGCTCGACAGCGCAGCGGAAGTTATCATAGTGCGGGAGTCACTGCGTCCATGTCTGGAGGCGACAGCAACTGATACCTTCATCACTGTGCCCCCCCGGATAGACTGTATGACATTATTTTTCAAATTGAGGGTGATGTACAACGTCCAATCAAGGCGGTTTTCTGGGAAAATCTAACCTCCTCATACGACATTTTGTTGGCGGAGGTGGATTGGCCTCCACCATTTGTGTTAGCTGCCTCTCGAGGGGAGGACGTGATACTTCCGAGTTTTTCACGTTACGTCCCTGTAGAGCATGCAACGGCTTTAGCAGCTGAGTGGGCATTGGCCCTGGCCCCCGCTGTGTACCATAACCAGGTGGGCTGGGATATAGATTCACCGGCACATGAGATACCTTTACGGTCTACGCCACAGCCACAACCGCAATATTCAATCAAGCGCGAAGCTAAGGCTCACGTTTGTGACATTCTGATGCAGTTAGAGTATCAGGGTGTGATTGAATCCTGTACATCACAGATGAATAATCCTCTCTTTACGGTATCAAAACCTGACGGTTCATATCGGATTGTATTGGATTACCGAAATTTGAATAGTCATTGCCGCACTTTTGCCGTGCAGAACACACACAGCTCTGCGCTGGTGAACAACCTTGTTCGTAAAAAATACAAAACTACCTTGGACATATCCAATGGTTTCTACAGTTACAATCTGGCTCCTGAGAGCCGTGACTTGACAGCATTCACTGATGTCGGAAATCAGGAAAAATTAACACGATTGCCCATGGGGTATAAGGATAGCCCCGGGGCATTTCCTGCGCGTGTTGTGTCTTTGTTACACGACATAGATCCTGATGCGTTCTCGTACGTGGACGATATCTATCTCACGGACGATGAGCTTATCCTGCATCTTGTCCGAGTCGACCGCATAATTTCTGTGTTCGCCGACTATGGATATAAATGTAACTTTGCAAAGTCACACATCGCTCATTTGGCTGTGCTCTTTTTGGGCTATGAGCTCAATAATGAAGGTAAGGGGTTAGCCCCCCACTTCCTGGAGAAATGTGCACATTTGCAACCACCTTCTGCTCTGAAGAAACTTCAGTCCTTGCTGGGATTTTTAAATTTCGGGAGGACTTACATTCCCGATTACGCCCATCGTATCAAACCGCTTTATGCGTTGATACAACCGACATTTTCTTCTGCCAGCTGGCTCCCGGAACATACCTCTATTCTACATTCGTTGCAATATGACTTGCTTGCAACTAATTACTTATTGACTCGTGATAACACCATGAACCTGGTGATACGTATTGTACCAGGAACTGTGGGTTTCACATACTTGACATTCAATGAGGGCGACACAGTACCTATTGCATGCAAATCACATTTGTACACTGCAGCTGAAATGCGTTTTTCCAAGGTTGAGAAAATTTTGACTGCAGTCCAGATGGCGATTCTGAAGGAACGCTCATTGGCGCAAAGAAAACGCATTCTTATGGTCACACCCTTCCCTGCTTTGGAGGCTGTGACTAAGGCAAGTGTACCTAACGCTAAAGCATTACATCCTCGTTGGATACAATGGGCTATGTCTTTGACATCGTCAGATGTCACTTTTATCTTTGACCC
This sequence comes from Calotriton arnoldi, assembly GCA_963921515.1. Taxonomy (NCBI): domain Eukaryota; kingdom Metazoa; phylum Chordata; class Amphibia; order Caudata; family Salamandridae; genus Calotriton; species Calotriton arnoldi. Next base: position 659,445 of record CAWUFW010001041.1, read on the forward strand.
TGCACTACAGGCACAGGAGTTTTTACAGTATGAACATGTTCATCCTGCTCCCTTGTCATTGCTTCCTTTACATGAATACAAATGTGTCATTTACACCGATGGCTCGGCTCAACCCGCCACGGGTTCCAGACACGCTTATTCCACGGCTTGCACGATTGTTGCTGGCTCCATTGTCAATGGAGAGTTTAAGTCTTCCATTGTGCATACTCAAGCACTTGGGGACTGTACGGCACAATTAGCAGAGCTACGCGCACTTATTCTTGCTCTTGAGTTCGCAGACCCTAATGTGAATACTCTTATCGTATGTGATTCTTACTACTGTGTTCAATCTTTCAATGACAACTTATATTTTTGGACTCAAAATGACTATCGAGACTCTAAAGGCAGCACAATTAAGCATAAAATGCTTTGGGTTCGAGTGGCAGAGCTTAAACAGCTTCTGCCCCTCACACAGGTTATCCATGCTCTTGGCCATCAGCGTGTTGGAGCACATGCTCTTGGTAATTCTTTGGCTGACGAAGCGGCCAAATCTGCAGGACCCACGTGTTCCGTAGCAGCAGTTACAAGGTCCATGACTAAAATAGATAATGATATTTTGGCAGCAGTAGCTGCTACAAGGGCTGGAACCGGTTATCCTCAGGGTTTCCCTTCGAAATACTCTTATCATGTATCTCCCGAACAAGTTCCTTACGCTTCTATTCCATCTGTTGGGGATCGGCTGATTCCCAACATGGACCGCAGACCTGCTTTGATCAGAGCCGCACACGAGGGCATGGCTTCTGCACATGCCGGAGTGTCTGCGACAGTCTCGATTTTACAGCAACGTTATTGGTGGCGTGGTTTATATAAACAGACCCGTACTTATGTGCTTTCTTGTGACATTTGTCAGCAAATCAAACCATCTACGGTGTCATGCCCACCACAAACACAGCTATGTATTTCTAATAATCCATTTGGCTGTGTATATCTTGACCACTGCGGTCCGTTCTCTTCTGATACTGCATATAAATATATTTTAGTTGCAGTTGATTCGTGCACACGATTCCTTTGGGTTTGGCCACAACGCAGTGCTGACGCTCGAAATGTCATCAGGGATTTGCGTGTCTTTGTCTGGATGTTTGCCTGTGGCACCTTTCATTCGGACCAAGGTCCAGCTTTCGCCTCTAAGGCTTACAAGGACATGATGAAGTCAATGGGGGTGCTGGTGCAGTTTTCGTCTCCATACAGGCCTGAGGGCAATTCAATTGTGGAGCGAATGAACCGTGACTTAAAGCAATCCTTGACAGCTAGAGTCTTAGGTACTGGCAGGAACTGGCTGGCTCATTTGTATGGTGTTCAACGTGCACTCAATAATCTCCCAAGAAGATCTCTGGGTGGGCGGACCCCATACGAGATGCTCTTTGGCATCAAAATGTTTGTGCCAGACCTTGATGGTCTAGACGTTGCGGCGTCTGCCGCAACCTTTGACGTAGATAATCATTCTACTGTGTTACAGGATCTACAAAAGACCCGTGGCAGCTATGCAATTGAACATTTACCCTCTTCCGAAGATGCAGCACTGCTGATTCCGGTTGCCGGCTGGCTTCCAAAAATTGGAGATCTGGTACGAGAAAAGTTGGAGAACAAGAAAGAATTTGGTCCCTCTTATCGTGCACCGGTTCCGGTACTTGGGTTGAAGGGTACTCGAACAGTTATCTTGCCACCTTTATCTGGTCGAAAAGACAACAGATATATCTCAGTGGACAATGTCATGACCGTCTGGCCGATTCTGAATAGTGTCACACCTGTTGTTTGGTGTAACGCAATTTCATTGACTCCGCTGACTTCATCCTCTTCCTCTGATGCTCGCAAGACTGGGAAGGTGATGGACACTACTATTGACCTTTCATCCGTCCGGCCTCTATCTTCCGATGCAGAAGTCGAGTACGCTTATCCTACAGATGAGTCCGTTAGTGGAATACCGGTCAGTCCTCGACAACATCAAGCTGACCCAGCTCTACCATCGCTCATTAACAGAACTGCAGGCGGCTACTTTAGAGATAATGCCAGCTTCTCTTCTGACTCGTCCTCCTCGACTTCCAGTTTGGCAGAACCACCATCTAAATTGAGTATTTTTTTCTCTTGGTTCAAAAAGACTTACCTGGTCCCTCCATGGACCTACATTTGGTTGGTGCTCGTACTGATTTTCCTTTTCATGTCAATTGGATTTGTGATCGTGTTTTTCTTACTCATCAGTGGTCATTATCTACCAGAACGCTCTGCTGTGAACTTGATCGATGGAATTCTGGCCCCTCACACATCCTCCCATATCATGAAACGTGATCAAACACTTGTGAACATTTCGGCATTCCCGGGTGCAGATGGCATCATTTGGGATAAAGAAGCCTTCGAAGTCCACGGCCCGACAGAGGTGCTCAGAGTGCCATATGTGTTTCGCGTCTCATTAGGAGATGTGGTGACACGGGACATACATTCTGACGATTGGGATGTTCAGGCTGTACATTCGTTATTTTCAGATTTAAAGTATTATGCTGCTTTTGATGCTGAAGATTTGTATTTAAATTCTGCCAATTATGCTGATCTCTTTTGTTATCAGCATTATGGGCATCATTTTTTGCGCAAAACTAACACGTTGAGACCTGTTCGTAATTTCACTCAGTGGGAACATTGTCCAACTCCTATACAAGGGAGTTCTAAGACTCTTAGAGAGAAGTTCACATATTTTAAAGATTATAACACATCTGATCCAGAATCATATTACTTTAAATTACAATCGCAACCGGTATCCAAATTTATCCTGACCCACTCTAAATTGATTTATTCTAACTCTTTTAGGGCACAATTGACTACACGGGGTTATGATCACTGGAAAGAAACCATTGAGTTAAAATCGATCTGGGGCACTAAGTCATGGCAGGTTCAGGGAACTGAAGCGTTACATCGTGCCTGCCTGATACCAACTCAAATTTTATTTTTAAATAATACAGTGTACCAAACCACATGTTTCGGGTTGGCCACTGTTAAGAATTTGAATACACCATCTATTCTGTCCTTAGCGGAATACGACAATTGGCAGGCGAAGACAAATTACACTATCGAGGCCTTGCAGGCTTTGTTTCACAATGGCTCCTTTAATGTCTCAGGAGTTGATTCATCCGGTTGGGTGTGGGGCAAACAAATTCAAATGCTTGTCAATTACGTTTTTATAATGTAACACCTGGGTTCACCCAGACTAGACCGGACCCTCGTTATCCACATTCACATTCGGTTACCACATACTTGGTGGGTAGATTATGCCAACAATGGTTGGAACACTCCTCCCTTTCATCGGTAAAGCAACACCTATTGCTCTTGTCGAGTGACATTAATTTGGCTGATTTTCTCTTGGGACCCAGAGCGCCGAGAGCTAAAAGATTTATGTATGCTGCTTACAATGAAATTTGGAAACTTTCGCAGATGGAAGCAGCCTTTCGTCTGCGTCAAATTGATCAGGCTAATTTAGAAAAGGTTCTAGCCGTGGTCAACAATAGCATCAATACGCTTTCATCACGCATTTATACATTGGATAATATTGTTTCTTCCGTTATTGATATTGTTCAGAATGATGTGTCTGTATTGTATCATAGTCAAAACCAATTAAGATCTGTTATGCAATTTGCAAGGACGTTACAGACCCTTAAAATAGGAAAAGTCCATTAGGATTATTTGAATGCTTCTGCTCTGTTTTTTCCATTTAATTTGACTGATAAACAACATTTTATGTCAATGAAGGATGCTACTTACACACTATTGCACATTGAACAATTAGAGCCCTTGCCATTCTCGGTAGCGGAAACGGACTCTGCTGTTTGGTTAATTCATGGGCTTATTTGTTTCAATTTAAATCATGCATGCAACATTTTCCGGTTGGTCGCTTTGAACCCCTGGTTAGTGCATTTCTCCATGAATTATGGTCCCTGCCTTTCACTTACAGATGTCAACGGGAGGATAAGGAAGTTTTCCTAACAGGGGAGGACTGCGATTCCACAATAGTACATTCCCTGGTTTGTAAACACGTTAGATTGCACAGCGCTTGTAATGTGTCCGCGCCTAATCTTGCATGTTTTTTGAAAGGGACACCAGTGCCATCAATAATTCCCGCGTTTACCCTGCTTACTAACGGTAGCTATCTTATTTTGAACAACATGGATTGCTGTGGTTTACGGGCAGGTGTCCCGTATTTGGTAACTGTTTCACAACGAGTTACTTGTTGTAGCACTGTGCTTTTTCCGAACCCGCTAGGGAGTGTAGATAGTTCTATTTGGCCTTCCATTCCTACTTTGAAAACAGATTTCAACAAATTAAGCAGGCTAAAGGCCCTTTTGTAAGTGGCTCTTACTTCAGCCCGAGAGACCTTCGAGTTACAGGTGGCTAGAACTTCTAGTGAGATTCAGTCACTTCTGAATACTAACCTCCCACTGCACTTTGGGGAGCTAATTCATCAAATATTTAATGCGTCTGACACTAAAGGCCTTGCACATTTTTTTAAACACGTGGGAGCCGGCCTTGTGACTTCTTTTCAGACGATATTTGGTGTAATACCGCCTTTTATTAATTCTATTTTTTCCAGCGTCTTCGGTGGATTCCCCTTGATACTGGCGTTGGCTGGTGGGATCCTGCTTCTACTACTCGTGCTGCGCAATGGCTGCTCAGCTTGTGGTCCTGCACAGACCAGGCCAGTTGCAACTGTACCGTGATCTGATGCGACAAGTTTTTGGATGCCTGCCGTTAGCCACGCTTAGCGTGAGTTATGGGTTAACTTTTTGCTTTCCCTACTTTACTTGCGTGCAACCCGTCTTCTACTGCCGACGATGCCCCTTCAATTGGGCTATGGATTTATGTCTCTCCAATACGTCATGTCCAGTCCCGGATTTTGTCCAGTTGATGGGCCCCTTAGAGGCTCATGACCAGGCTTGTTCTGGGGATGGCTGTTTGGTGCGTGCTGCAGCACTTGGAGTATTGGCTGAATGGGATATCTGTGCGGCTGCGCAGAATCTCCTACATCAGACTTTCATCGAATATCACGCAAGTTGCCCGATGATGCTTTTGGAAGCATCGGATTATGAGGAGCACGTTTGTTCCTTCGATTTACTTGATTGGATGGCATCCCTTTTTTGTACTAACGATAAAGATGCTCTTCTGGAGGGAATTGCATTATTAAGTTCACGTACATTGATGGACTTACCACCTTCTTCATCATAACATTTTCATGGAGGCCGTGAAAATTGATAACAACATTTTTTTTTAAAGTTTTCTTTTTTTTTCCAATTTGGTTTTTTTCTCATAGGATTTTGGTCTGCTTGACTTGATTGAACTCTGTTTCCGTCCTTTCTCTATGTCCTATGGCTTTACCAGGGGGAGGGTGTTATATGGCTCTTAGGGACATTGTCGACATTGCATGAGCTTTGCTGCCATGATGCTGCTTTTGCGCATGTTACTACATGACTTTATTTTTGCAAGCTGCTGTTTGTGCCTTTCACCTGAGAACTGTCTGCTTTTCGCGTTCTTTGTTGAAGTTCCTGAAGTTTAGTCTGAACACGATGTGCAAGGTCGACAAACAATGCCCCTTGTTATTCTGTTCTGGTCAGTCCCTAGCACCTAGACATAACATGCTAAACACAGCTGCAAGGCTGGAGACTCGTGCTTTGATATTACGGGGATGCATGTTGTTTTAACACACACTTGGAGAGAGCCCTTTCAATGGAGAAGAGCTACGCTGTACCTATGATGTAAACCTTGCATCTAGGCTTTAAGGTATGTGGTCTGCTGTCAAAGCCCAGAGATCTTCCTTTATATAAATAAACTTCTTCCAGCCAAGGGGAGGGTGGTTAGGCCTTATAGTCCTTTTTCCACTGTCTTTATAAAATGACTTCCCCTTTTGTACTCTATGGAATTGTAACAATGCTAATTGTTTTGAGTTTATGCTTTTTGCTGCTGGTAGTGGCTCGTAGACTGTATTGTAGAGCACAATAGTTAAAATAAACATTTTGAACTATTACAGTGACTCTGCCTAATCTTGTTGTGGACAAGTACGAGCGAGCGAGCGAAAGAGTATGTCTTGCTACCGCGATTCCTGAGAGAGTCGGGAGTGTTGTGTTCTGGGTTGTCTAATCATTTGTAGCTCTGTGATACTTGGAGGAGAACAAATGAGACACTATAGCAAGTCGGTTTTGGGATTTTGGGCACTACGGTGGTAGGTTGGTACACCCCTATACCCCGAGGTCCCGGTTTCTTGCGCATAGTTCTGTGTAGGTGCAGAATCCCTGCAACAGGGCGGTACGACTCGCAGCAGGAAGGCGCTTTGTCTTTTTTCAAAAGTGTAATTATCAAAGCTTCTCTAAGCGTTGGCTGCAGCCTGCCTGACTCGTAAGCCTCTTCATACATGTCTAACATGTGCGGTATCAACTCATCCGCGAACACCTTGTAGAATTCGCATGTGAGGCCGTCCGGTCCTGGTGTCTTCTTGTTTGGCAGAGAACGAATTGCCTCACGTATATCAGCGGCCTCAATCGGCTGACATAAGAACTCCCGCTGCCCAGTTGACAGCCAGGCACTTGTAATATCTGCTAAATAGTCATCTAATTCACTGGGATCAGTTTCCCCTTTTGAGGTGTACAGTTCAGCATAGCAGGCGCAAAACTGCGAAAGTATTGCCTGCGGGGAGTAGTGGTCTTTCCCTGTGTCATCTGTGATTTTTGTTATGACATGGTTATCAATTCTAGACTTTATCTTGAAGGCAAGGTTGTGCCCTGGTCTGCCTCCTTCAACGTATGCGCGAGCCACATGTCTCTTAGACAGATAACGCCAGCTCATTGTATTTAAGAATTAGGTCTTTAATTTGAGCCAGTGTGTGTGCTCATGGGAGGACCTCGTAATCCCGCTCTAGCTGCGCCAGCGCTGCTTCCACTCTAGAGAGCTGACCACGTATGTCTTTTAGTATGCCTGCCGTTGTGCTAATACATGTGCCCCTAATAGTGGCCTTAAAGGCCTCCCATAGTGTAGCAGCGCTACTCACCGACCCCTTGTTTACTCCGAAGTATTGGGTTATGGCCTCTCTAATCGTGGCAGTGTACAGCGGATCCAGCAGTGCCTCTGATCTGAACCGCCACGTGAATTGGTGAGTGGCGCACACCGGGATATATAGAGTGAGCCAGACAGGGTTGTGATCTGATAGGGTTCTAGGTAGCACGCCTATGGCAGTTACCCATGAATTCGCCCCTTCACTCAGCAGCCAGTAATCCAGCCGCGACCAACTGCCGTGTGCTGTGGATGTGTGTGTGCCTTCTAGCTTGTCAATATTACGAAGTCGCCATGTGTCTACAAGCCCTAGCTCAGCCATCCCGCTGTTTATAACCTGAGCTGCCTTGGGTGACTGTCCGCCCTGCTTACTCGATTTATCTTTGCTGGGGTCCAAATGTGTGTTCAGATCCCCACCCCATATAATTTCAGCTTCAGGCCAATCCCGCAGCACGTTCAGGATACCTGCATAGAATCCTGGCTCGTCGGTATTGGGCCCGTATACATTCACCAGAGTTATAAACAAACCAGCTAATTTACCATGAACTATAGCGTATCGTCCACCATCATCTGTACAGGATTTGATCATTGTGAACGGGAGACCTTTCTTTATGTGTGTAATTACCCCTCTTGCATGGGGGGCGGAGCTTGCCGAAGCCTAAGATGGCCGCGCTTTGAGCAAGCTCCTTGCAGCCATCGCTCCAATCCTTCAATTATCCGGCTTCCATGTTTTAATATTAACCTCCGATCCACGGTGAGAGACGACTGGAGGTAGCGGCATCGATTGAGAAGAGCTCCGCCGAGATTAGAGCACCTGAGATGCCAGAACTGGCTGGGGCCTAGGTGCGTGGCTGCAGTGCCGATCGGACCCATTGTCTCCCCCGTCTTCACCAGCCCGGGAGCTACTGATCGGAGGCTGCGCGGCTGCCCGGACGGCGCCGAAGTACCTGGAATAGCGGCGGCCCCCTGGGCAACCCTTGCGGCCCTGAGAAGCCCGTGTCATGTTGCGGGTGTAGGCAGCGGCGGTTTCGCCCTTATGCGAGGCTTGGAGTGGCCGTGGTTGTGGAGCGAGGTGGCGGCCTTGACTCGCGAGCAGCGGGGCTCCGCCTGGAATCAGAACATCGCCGACGAGCACTGGACTGCTTCACCTCGTGGTGCGAGCCGTGCAGCTGCCAGCGCACTGAGGGGACTCACCCAGCCACGCCTGGATCATAGAGGTAGGGCGCAGTGGTTGCACCGGGAGGCGTGCGGTGAGCCTGTTTCACCCTTGGCTCTGCTGCCGCTGCCCCTGACTGCCCTGCGGCCGGCCTACAATCATTGCTGTGCCATCGATACAGGATTACCACGGAGTGCTGGGGCAGTGCCTGCTGCGCAGTGCAAGATAGCGCCTGGAGTTGGGGCCTCATAGTTCATTTGTGGAGGTGGGGCGGCCCGCGATTGAGGCCCCTATGAAGGCACATGTACTCGGGATTTGTGGCTTGGTGCTGAACCTGATATATCTACCTGTAGGCAACTGATTCCGCCTGCGGTGGCGCATGGTCCCCCTGCTTGTCGGCTCATGTACACCCTGTCCTTGCTGCTAAAGGGGTGCTATGTCACACAAATTGTTGCGCATAGACTTCTGGCGTATAGTATTGTGCCCACCTGGTCGTTGATGCTCATGGGACGCTATTTCTACTTGCGGTCAGCCCCTTAGGTCTGGATCACCTGGACTATACTATCCGGGGGTGCTGCGGAGTGGTGCTCTGGTGGATCCCGCGCATCAGACATATTGAAGTGATCTCGATCGGCGCAGCCGGTTCTCGCGTGCGGGGGCGGCCGTACCCCTGGAATCCACGCCGAGATAGTGAACCAGAATTGGGGCGGAAGGGAACGAAGTGCTGCATCCTGTCTTCGGGACCCGTGGAGAAGCACTGCAGGTTGGTGAGGAGGGAGATCTCCGCTACTTCAACGATATACTATGGGCAAGGTAGACAAAACCCAGCCGAAGCTGCAGTTTGAGCAGTGCAAGTCAAGATCTAGAGACACGGAGGGCGCCCCTTCTACGGATGACCGGGATGACATGCCGGAAGAGGCTACGGGAGATCTAAAACAGATCCTTGCGGCAATGCAGAAAAGCTTACAGAAAAGTCTCACGACCATTGATGGCAAGATTGACACTCTTGCATATCGTATGGATAGCATGTCTGAACGCCTCGATAAGCATGGCGAACGTATTGACATGACTGAACGGAGAGTCACGGAGGTGGAGGAGGCTCAGACGGAGGACAGCAATGCACAGAAACAGTTTGCTAAGACGCTTGCTGCCCTGCAGGAGAAAGCAGAGGACTTGGAGGCGAGGTCTAGGAGGAGCAACCTACGCATCACGGGGCTGCCGGAAATGACCTCTACCGGCAATATGGAGTTGTTCACCGAAAGGCTGTTGATCACAATTCTGGGCTGAGAGATATTCTCAGATATATTCGTAGTGGAGCGAGCACACCGGTCTCTGGGCCCCAGGCCTCCTCCGGGGGCACCGCCACGACCGGTAATTGCCAAGCTCTTCAATTACAGAGATAGGGACGCTGCCCTGAAACAAGCAAGAGCAAAAGGTTCTCTCCAATACGAGGGTTCCACGATATCCTTGTTCCCGGACTTTACGATGAAGGTGCAGGAGGCCAGGCGGCAATTTGCTCCTCTGAAACGGTGTCTACGGGACCAAAATATTGAATACGCAATGCTATACCCTGCTAGACTGAGAGTCAACCTTAATGGACATTCCAGAATTTTTCTCGACCGGGTGCGGTCAGGAATCCATGGGACTGGATGAGGTGGCTGGTGGAGATACCGGTGGCGAGGAGTGAGGCGGCGCCTGCCGCGTCCCGCTGGTGTGAGATTCACTGTGATGTTAGACTTTGCACTGTTCTTCCTTCCTCCCCTCCTCTTCAGATCTCATTGGCCCGGGATCCAGTGTCTGGGCCACCGCTCCTGAACTATATTAACCATGGCTTCAGCGTACCGCAAGTATTGTTTAGTTTTCCACGTTATTAGGTGGGACTGGGAGTGTTCTACTTTTGTGGACTCTTTGTACTAATGGTTCGCTCTACGCCCCGCACACTGGGATGGGGGTTCTAACTTTACTACTCCTAAACTGAGAAAAATCCTAACTTTAAGACTTTTGGTATTCACAGAAGGCATTTAGGAGTCCTAAAGTTAGGACTACTAACTTCTGTGAATACCGAAATGAGTAAGTGCCTTCTGTGAATACCAAAATGAGTAAGTGCCTTCTGTGAATACCAAAATGGTAGTAAGTTTAGGATTTTGTCTTAAGTTAGTTCTGTGAATCGGGCCCACGGCACTTTAGCAGTGCAGTAAGAGTGACTATACAAAAAAGTGTGACCCTGTGGTTTTTTCGATCTAGACATGGAAGGGAGGCTCATGTTGTTTCAATTCTACACGTTGTTCCCAAGGTGATGGGCTGAAACTGTTAACCTGGAATATTAGGGGCCTCAATGATTTTCGAAAAACCAGGAAGGTGATCGTCTACCTCAATAGACATAACATAGATGTCGCGCTTTTGCAAGAGACCCATCTGCCCACTGATTCCCACATGCTTACTCATAGGCGTCTTCATGGCGCCTTTCACGCTGCTGGTTTTTCTACTCACGCTCGTGGGGTACTGACATGGACCAATACTAGAGGTGGCATAACTCTGGAGGCCCTGGAGACCGATAGGGAGGGACGGTTTGTAATTTCTAAGATCAAAGGGAAGGGGATGGAATTCATCACTGTTAATGTATACGGCCCGAATTTCGATAACCCGCAATTTTTTGGGGACTTGCGGCTACAGTTGCGGTGCTGGGCATCCCTTCCATTGGTTTGGGGGGGGGGATCTTGATTGTGTCCTCAATCCTGCATTGGACCGCTCTGGGGGTCCGGTGCGTAGACAGTCAAAAGCGGGTAGAGCTGTCGAGGATGCTATTGCAGAGCTTAATATGATTGATGCTTGGCGCTCCAGAAATGGTGGTCCGGGGCGGTTTACGCACTATTCTGCCCCACATAACCTGTTTACCAGGATAGATTACTGGTTTGTCTCCTGTCCTCTGGCCGCCGATATTTGCAGCCGCGAGATTCACCCACGCTCATATTCAGACCATTCCCCAGTTCAATTATGGTTTAACACACCGTTGAAATGGCCAGCCCCCTTTACTTGGCGGTTCCCGCCTTATGCCTTGCTCGATAACGCGTTCAGGGCTGAAATGGCAGAAGCCATCGAGGTCTTCTTCGACACTAATATTGGCTCGGTTCCCTTATTTTCTACGACATGGGAAGCTTTTAAAGTATACATAAGAGGGATTGCTATGTCCAAACACTCAGGAGTACTCCGTTCTATCAGGGACCACCTGACAACACTAGAAATGAAACTGGCTGCCCTTGAACGAGAGTCTTTGGAAGGGGGCGCCAAACGGGTGGCAGCAGAATTAAAAGGCACTTTGGTAGAGTACCACGAAACTGCGGATAGAGAGGTCAAATTTCTTGGCAAATACGCCGTTGCCAAATCATACAGCGAGGGAGAGCGCCCGGGCGCCACACTAGCGGCAATTCTTAAGGGCAGACGGGAGACGACTGGAGTTACAGAACTCCGCGCAGACACTGGTGAAATCCTACACGACCCTGATGCTATTGCTGACAGGTTTAGGGATTATTATTCTGGGCTTTATCAGTCCAGACTAGCGGGAGGGGGCGACGGAGCAGTAGACTACCTGGAACACATCAAGCTCCCCTGGCTGGTCGACGGGCACAGGGAATACTTGATGAGGCCACTTGAGGCCTGGGAAATTCATTAGGCGCTTAAATCTATGCGAGCTGGAAGCGCTCCCGGTCTAGATGGTCTAATGGTTGCCTTATACAAGGAGTTTAGAGAACTCTTGGTCCCCCACTTGATATCCTTATTCGAAGAGATGGGAGAGAGCAGAGTAATGCCGCCATCGATACGGGAGGCTCTGCTGGTCACCCTCCCGAAACCAGGTAAGCCTCCAGATGAATGCTCATCATACAGACCGCTTTCCTTACTGAATGTGGACACTAAACTGTTTGCTAAAGTACTCGCCAATCGTTTGGCTCCACTAGTTCCGACTCTGGTCAGTCCCGAACAAGCTGGCTTTGTTCCGGGACGCACGCTCACCTATAATCTGCGCACCGTGTTTGGGGCTATCCAACATACCAATCCTGAAGTCAAAGCAGCTGCGATATTCTTGGATGCCGAAAAGGCTTTCGACTCGGTCGAGTGGGATTTTATGATGTTAGTCCTGAGGCGAATGGGTGTGGGCGACCTTTTTTCCCAGCTAGTGTCTGTCCTATACAACTCCCCAACGGCCAGGGTCAGGGTGGGTAATATAGTCACGCCCCCATTTAGGATATCTAGGGGCACTTAACAGGGGTGTCTGCTGTCGCCACTCCTTTATGCGATTGTGGCTGAGCCCTTGGCGTGCGCTCTTCGGGAGTATCACAGTCACCGAGGGATTCGTTTTCCAGGGTATAATCTAATTATTTCTACTTACGCGGATGACACCCTTCTATACATCAGAGACCCTGAGTCTAACCTCTCCCCAGTTTTGAGGGAGGTGGTGCGTTATGGCGAGTTCTCTGGCCTACATATTAACTGGACTAAATCCGCCATTTTACCACTCACACCGTCTTTGGATCCCATTGCGCTAGAGTTCCCACTGCAGTGGACTACCGACCCTGTGCGTTACCTAGGTATACAAGTTCACACTAACTCAGAAGTGGTGTTCAATGAGAACTATGGTAGGGCGGTGGCCAGACTTGAAGATGATGTCCGCAGATGGGTACGCTTGCCCTTATCCCTCATGGGCCGAGTCTCTTTAATGAAAATGGTAGTCCTTCCTCGGTTTTTATTTCTGTTTTGCAACATACCGATGATACTCCCTGCTCCCTTTTTTAAGCACATTAAGTCGCTGTTGATTCAACTTGCCTGGGCTGGTAAGCAACCGCGGGTCCGATGGGACGTTCTAACGTTACCTTACTCCATGGGTGGTCTGGGAGCCCCGGACTTGGAACATTTACTATTATGCGGCACAATGTTTGCCTGCTTTTTATTGGCGATATCAGCAAGTCCCTCCGCCTCATTTGTATATAGAGAAAGTTGCGGCTGCGCCCTCTACACTGGTTTCATTCCTGTTCCGTGCCCCTTATAGACGCTCGGGCACACTTGATTCAATCAATGCTACTACACATGCATGGTACAACATACTGAAAAAGCAGGCAGCTACCATTTTATATTCCCCTTTAGCCCCAGTAGAATTGTGCTCTTGGCTGCCAGTCCTCATTGAACCGGAGGTGCAACGCGCACTCACGGCACTCGACCTTACGCGTATTGGTGATTTCTTTGTGGACGGAGTTGGGTGGGAATGGGAAGACATAGTCTCGGACGGGCGGGAAGTCACCCCTCTGACGACATTCCATTATTACAGGTTAGGCAAGCACTTCGTGGCATGTTGGGCGACGAACTGTCCGAACCGCCGGAAGTTGCCCCTTTTTCCCTCTTGCTGCGGGCAGAATCTCCCCGTAAAGTTGTTTCAAATATTTATTCTCTTACCCAAGACTATCGGAGACATCACTTCATCAAAGCCAGGCTCGACTGGCAGACGGATCTAGAAAAGGTGCTGGATGACGATACATGGTGCTACTGTTGCGAGTCTACACAACAAGTCTCCCTGAATGGGCGGCAACGCCTTATACATTTTACATTTATCAATAGAGTATATTACACACCGTTCCGGCTCCACAAATATGGTCTTCGCGACTCCGCGAGGTGCGAGAGGTGTGGTCTAGACCCCGCAGGGTTCATCCACACGGCTTGGTCATGCCCTGAGGTGGCCAATTACTGGACGGCCATCTTCCAGAAACTTAGCGATATTATTGGATAGACTCTGGATCCTGATCTGCTGCTGGCTCTACTTGGCTTCTCTAAACACATTCGCAAGGGTATCAGACGTCTGGTCGCCATGGGATTGCTGTTAGCTAAGAGGGTGGTGGCAATGCATTGGGCCAGAGGTCCCCCCCCCACCATAGTACAATGGTCCCGAGATACGCTATATTGTAATACACAAACTGAATTATATAGCGAACTGCTCTCTCCCCCCGGAGCCGTCCCAAGAATTTCTGGAGCCTATACCAAGATTACCTGGTGAATAAGACGTAACCAGTTTCCTGTGGAATCCTTCTCTCTCTCCCCGTAGGGGCCCGGCAGGGGGCAGGGGCGGGATATTGATGGTCTCCTTCGTGGAAATCATACTTTGCGAGGCTGCTCAGTGTATTGCTCTAATGGGTAGTCGGCGTGGAACCTTTTTGGGGTCTGTCGCCATATAGTGTTCCTCTACATTGTCATTACTGCTTATTAACAATAATTGTAATCGTCGTCTCCCTGTATAGATCATCTCCGCTTACTGGATAGTCCTGTGATAATGCGTACCACGCAAGAGTATGTCTCTGGAACAGGCATGCAAACATACTGTGATTGTTTTTATTGTTTTCTTCTTCCAGTTATAATTAATATTATTTGTTTTGTTTTACTTGATTGTAATTTAATAAATAAATTAATAAGAAAAAAAAGAAAAAAATTAACCCTCTTGCATACGATGAATATGAAGATGCTAGGCGGTACCCAGCCCAATTGTAAGCCCACCCTTGCGTCATTTTGTCTCGTCAGGTGCGTTTCCTGGAGGAGAGAGACCTTAACGTTATGCCTGTCCAAGTAGGCCAATACTTGTCTAATTTCTGGGGGGGAATTCAGCCCATGGACATTCCATGTCATACTGGAAATTGGTTCTTTATCCACCATTTGCATGCAAGCTACCTAGTGACACATGTATTGCATCCATGAGGGAAGGTAAAATATTAAATAACAGTTGAGTCCATGAGTTGCTGCAAACCACGTAAAACAATTCCACAATGCCCTGCACCCACCCCCTCCCCCACCAACTTCAGCACCCCCAACTTGCTAAAGCCATCCCAAAAACAAAGAAATAGACCCCAATTACCAAACACAATCCACAAATAGATGCGGGGTACACCCATGGGGGGAACGCCAGAGCACATTCAAACCTCCCAGATGAAAAGGGAGGTGGCCGAACAGCTTAGAGGAGCCTCCCTCATCTGCCGGATAACTAAGCAAAAAAGGGTATATTTGCATATTCTTACTGGCAATAACACATTACAGTACTTACAAAGCAGTAAGATAATAGCTGGTCTGGGGTGAAACAACAAAATCATTGAACTGCCAGCCCACCCGCGGGACCATGTGGATGTGTACGTCCCATATGACCAAAACCATTTCTATGCTATGCTATAGGACCCAATAGATATAGTAGTTCGCATAAGTCAGTGGCGATCAGTCCTCTTCCACGTCCGGCATGCCAGAAGCATCACGCCTGCTTCGCTTAATGGATTTAGCATATTCCAAAGGTAACTTGGAATTGGTGTAAATGTTTGCTTTACCTTCTGCACCAATGCGCAGCCGGGCCGGGTACAGCATAGCATATGGAACATTCTCCGCTATTAGCAATTTCTTCACAGGCTGATATTCCCTTCTCGCCGCCTGGACCGCGGAGGTGAAGTCCGGATAGAAAGCCAAGTTATTGCCTCCCGGGACATACGTAATATTTCATTGCGGTCCCTGTAATTTAACAGGCGGGCAATAATCGGTCTCGGTGGGGCCCCCGGGGCCGGGGGGGGCCGCCAAGGAGCGGTGAGCCCTTTCCACAATCAGCATCTGAGACAGCTGCTCCGCTCCAAAGATCTCATGAAGCCTTACCTCGACATAAGATTCCAGTCTCCCAGTGTAGGTCGATTCCGGCAGGCCAGTAATCCGTAGGTTGTTACGTTGAGATCTGGCCTCCAGGTCTTCGTTTTTAGCTTGAATGACGGCGAGTACCTTCTCCATGTCAAGGGTCTTGGAGACCACGTTATGTAGGTTGTCTTCCGCATCAGATAAGCGCTTTTCAGCCTCCCCAGTCTGGAGGCATGCTTATCTAGTTTTGCAGACATGTGGTCCATCCTGATATTAAGAGCATCAATTTTGCCATCTATGGACTGCAGACTGCTCTGCATTGCAAGGAGCGTCGCCTCAAGTGACGATGGGCTCTCTGAGGGAGCATCAAGCTCAGAGTCCGAGGTAGCTCTCTGCTGCGATTTCCCAGGCTTACGCAGCTCGAAGGTGAGGCGTGACTGATTTTTGTGCGTTTTGCCCATATCTGCCCCCTTGTGCACTGCAACTGTGAACAACAGTCTTGTGTATGATATTGACCCTGTGTCTCTCCGTTACTTTGAGCATTCCACTTGCAGCCGGGGGTCACGTTTTATCAAGGGAGCCGTCAGCCAGCACTCTATCACGGCACAACACACGGGACTGGGAACAATGCACACAGCAAACGTAGCAACCAGTGTCGCCCGTTAGAGATTCAGCAGGAGGACATGACGCGACAGCCCAGGCCCAGCCTTATAAGAAACGCTCACCGGCGCCCCACAGAATTGTCTATATAATCTATGCCAGAAGGTCAAAGCAGTTTGCACCGCGCCACGATTCCCACATTAATGTTGAAGCTCACTCCGGGGGGCAGCAGGGACACCAAGGTGCTAAATCCACAGTGCACACGACCACCATTTACCAGGCTGAGTCTCAACAACATGTCCTCCACCAGCTGACAAATCTGCGTTTAACCAGCAAAGGCCCAGACATCCATGCAGCGCCGCGCCAGGCGATGATCCCTTCCACAACGCCTCACACGCATAGGTAATGGGGACAAGTATTTTGTCAAGGCGCCACCAGCCAGGGCCTCCCGCACGCAGGGAGCCACGCACCGATAGCTCTTCGTAGCTGAGCCAGCGCAGCAGCGTACACTTATCTGGGGCCTCGGTACTCACAGGTCAGCCCGCTTTGTCCTCTGCAGCATCAGGGGGTCCCACGGGGATCCGCAGCCGCCGTACAGTGCTCAGTATCACCGCTGCTGGAGGGAAAGGGCTTACAGTCTGGCAGCACGTCGCTGTCTCACCCGACCTGCCGCCATCCAGTTCCCCGCAGGCTCTGCCGGGCGTCTGCAATGACCATCTGGTCACAAGCTTCGTGCAGGCGCTGGTAGCACACTCGGTTCCACACTCCGTCACCCCGACAGCCTCTCCGCCCAGGTCCGTCAGACGAAACCGCTTGCTCACAAGGCGGCCAGGCGATGGGGACAAGTTAATTATTAAGGAGCCACCGGCCAGGGCCCTCCGCACACAGGGAGCCACGCACCGATAGCCCCATGCAGCTGGGCCAGCCCAGCAACGCACACCCCTCTGGGGCCCCGGTTCTCGTAGGTCAGGCTACTTTATCCTCCGCAGCGTCAGGGGGTCCCATGGGGCTCCGCAGCCACCGCATAGTGCTCGTATCACCGCTGCTGGAGCGGAAGGCCCACAGTCCCACAGCACGTCGCTGTCTCAGCCGGCCTGCCGCCAACCAGTTCCCTGCAGGCTCAGCCAGGCGTCGGGAACGGCGATCGGGTCACAAGCTTCATGCAGGCGCCGGTAACATACTCGGTTCCACACGGTGTCACCCCGACAGCCGCACCGCCCAGGCCCGTCATAGGACACCGTGTACTCACAAGGCCGCCATGTTGCTCACGAGGCCTCAGCCGCGGCGGAGCACAAAAGCGCAGGGCTGCAAGCAAATCCCGGCTCCTCAACCGCTGTTAAGCCATCCACAGTATGTTAGCAGCATTACCCTCCGATTTCAGATGTCAGATGCCTTCAAGGGAGCAGGATTATGGGCGCATTGATAGTTCGGCCGGCGGAGCTGCACTACAGCGCAGCCATCTTGCTGTGCGCCCTCTAGCGCCCCCCGCATCCAAGTGAGTTTAACTCTAGGAATGGTGAATTTCGATTGTCTGGCAGAGCACAGAGGACGAGAAGGTATATAGAGTTGGGCTAAAGATTGCAAGTATTGTGGGGCCTTTCCAGATTTAATTTTGAACATATAGCTCAAGGCTTTGAATTTGACTTGATTCTCCACTTTTAGCCAATGAAGATCACGAAGAAAGCCGGAGACTGACAAAGTCTTCGGGACCTGACAAAGCAGCCTGGCAGCTGCATTTTGCACCACCTGCAGTCTTTGTACCGTAGCTTTGTTAGAGCCTAAATATAGAACATAGCCATAGTCTAGCCTGGATGTAATTAGGGCATGGACTCGCGTTCTTTGAGCAGAGAGGGAAATCATCCACAGAATTTTCTTTAACCATTTTAGAATGGAAAAACAGGTTGAGGCCACCTTAGTGACTTGTTGTTTCATTGACAGGTGGTCGTCAATGATGAATCCCAGGTTGCGAACTTGATGTACAGGCTGAGGTAAGGCACCCATTTCAGAGGGCCAGTGTTGAGATCCCCAGAGATCTTGTTCTTTCCCTAGAATCATGACTTCAGTTTTGTCACCATTTAATTTGAGTAAGTTATTTTGCATCCAGGACGCGATTTTTCTGAGACCAGCCGGAAGAGCAGATGAATCAGATCCCTTAGATGAGGTGAGGGAAAAAATTATCTGCGTGTCATCGGCGTAGGAAAATAGGGACAACCCCGCCTCTTCTGCCACAACTGCCAGAGGATGAACATAAACATTAAACAACAGAGGACTCAACACCGAGCCTTGGGGAACTCTATAGGGTGATAGATGGGATTTAAAACTTGCAGAGGTAGAAAAAACCTGAAAAGTACGGTCAGTTAAAAAAGAGCGGAGCCACTGTAGGGCTGAGCCCCCAAGGCCCAAGGACTGCAGGACTCTCAGAAGAACAGTGTGAGACACAGTATCAAAAGCGGCGCTGAGGTCGAGTAAGATGAGGGCCACCGTGTCGCCTTCTTCCAACCGATGCCTCAGCATTTAGGTGACTCCAAGTAGAGTAGATTCAGTAGAAAATCCAGCTCTGAATCCCGACTGAGAGGTGTGAGGAAAGTTCTGAGACTCGACGAACGATGTCATCTGGGAATTAACATGTTTTTCGAGGATCTTAGAAAAGGCCGGGAGCAACGAGATTGGCCGGAAGTTCGATGGCATAGTCGGATCAGCGTTGGATTTCTTTAAAAGAGGGAGCACCATGGCATGTTTCCATTCCGGAGGAACAAAACCTTCCTGTAAAGAGGCGTTGAGGAGGTCCATGATCAGCAAGAGAGTGGGGGTGTCAAGCTGTTTCATCACAGAAATAGGAAGAAGGTCACAAGGGGAGCCCGATTTGATGCTTGCCAGAAGTCGGTTGAAAGCGCTGAGTTCCATGAGGGACCACGCTTCCAGCTTATCGGTGGATTTGACATTACTGTGGATTTAAGTCACCCCAACACTGGTAGCTGTAAGGGTGGCATCGATAGTGTGTGAAGTATTTAGCAAATTTTCACTGGCCAGTGCAGAATATATTTTTTCAAATGTATCCACAAAGAAGAGGATGAGGTTCTCACATTGCGTTCTAGTTAGAGCAAGAGGGGTGGTCTGAGTATTAGACCTGGATAGTTCTTTAACCATGTAATGCTTGTAATTTTTCACAATAGGACACACCTAAACCCTGCACTCCTGGGAGGAGGCAAATGCACTGCTGCACCTTTAAATAACACACGTAAAACAGCACTCCCAAAAGACGAGGCGGTGAAACAAGACCCAGCACTCTCTTAAGGCGAGGCAAAAAAACAAATTCAGTTGCATTTAAAGTGACACACATGTTTATTAATTCTAAATTTTGGAAGAGAAGGCAAAATATATACGTTAATGCAGACTCCCAAATATCAAGTAACTCAAGCACAAAGCCAGAATAACATGTAGCATATATACATGTAGCAAAGAATGTTAGATATACACAAAGTAAGTAACACCTCACTGATCGATCATGCAACATCCTTGCCAACTCAAGCTGGAGGAGCCCTTCGACAGCCCAGGAAGGAATTCGATCGGGACTCAAATCCAGATTATTTTGTGGCAGTACGTCTACTCCACAAATGATCTAGCTGCCCGCGAAGACTCCCCGCCTTTAATACCTTTTACTCAACGTGAGGCGAAGGTTCTAGATACCTCGCCCCCTTTCTTCTGTTGCGAAAAAACCAAGCTGACCGTACTGGTCTGTGTCAAGGTCAAGACAGAAGCTGGCCAGGCCTCTGTATTTTGACTCTGAGACAGAGCTGTACATTCCACTCTATCCGCTGGCAACAACAATCTCTGCCCTGAAAGGTACCAAGCACGCATCCCACACAACATGTTCCAGTTCACTCTGATCGGTGAGGAGCGAAAACAAGTGAAGAGCGAAAACATCCCCTCCCGACTTTGCAGCTACGTGCGAGCACAGAAAATTGAGTCTGTTACACAAGATGGAGTCAGCACAGAAAATGGAGTCAATTATGGCAAATGGAGCCAATGGTCAATATATCATTCTTAATATCACTACATTCCACCCTTTGACCATTGGCTTTCATAACATATCGGTCTGAGATCAACTGATTTAGATCGAAACATAGATAAGAGATTATGCACACACTGGATACAACAACATAATGATATCAAGATACATATTGCTAATATTATCCCGCCTAGAACAGAACAAAGTTTACCAAAATCCGGCAACCACCCAAACAACCAATCCCACCATCCTTTTTCTACATCCTGCTTGACATCTTTAGCTAACTTGTGTAAAGCTTCAGTGTGGGACTGAATTGATGTAGAATAATCTGAAAGATTAAAGCAACACATTCCCTCAAAGTCTGAACATCCATGATCATGTTTCAAGAGTAAATAATCAATTGTGGGTCTGTTCTGTAGGATAGCTCTTCTTGCCCCCCGCACATCTAATAATAATTCTGCTAAAGCAACTGATGTATGATTAATATTTTTCACCATAAAACATGCTAATTCACTAACAGCCCTAGAATTATAAATGGTTAGGCCTGGAATTCCTACTATTGAAGCAGCTAAACTAATATATTCAGACTTAGATAATAGATGTATTTCAGAATCACAATGTTCACTGAGTTGAACAGCTTCTCTCGTATTCCGAACATGTGATGATGGATTTAATGGGAACATCATGAGGCCTAATCTAGTAAAGGCACACGGTCCACCTGTGATATTTTTTTTTTTAACAACAAATTTTATTGATTTTCAAGGTACCAAATGGGCAAGCCCAGCGAGCTTCGAGGCATGTATAAATACAGAATACACTAGCAAGGCACCATATAACATCCCTATGGCGTCTGCAGAACTGCAAACCACCTGTGATATTTGCTGGAATGTATGTGTATGTAACATTACCACATGAGAATAACCACCCTACAGGCAATTTAACATGCCTGAAATGACTGGCAGCAGATACTACATTTTTATATATCATGGTATTCTGCATATTTTTGCATGTACTTTCATTTTGATTTTTGCATAGAGTTTGTTGTTCCTATGTCATTTGTGACTCAGTTCCTTCAAGCCGTATTTGAGCACATTTACCAATGGTAATTGGGTCACAGATCAAATTATAACAAATGTCGCCTTTCAAGATATTGAACGTTATCACTTGTGTTAGATTTTCCAGGTATCATCAGTAGTGTCTGGACAAAATCGGCAAAACTCATAAGGTGACAAGTGAGTTCTCACATCATTTTCCTCCACTGCCCCGTCTGCATTTGTGATGTTGAATGACTGCAACAGTACATCGACGGGGGTAGGTATAGCTACGAGGCACGTGGAAATAATATCCATGGTGCTTTTCATGTTTGTCATGCAAAAATACGACCTGTTGAGGACTGTCTGTGCAAGATAGGACCACACGTTGTCAGGTCGAGTCAGCAGTGCTGTTGATTTGCGCGGTCGGCTGGCCACTTCAGAGTAAGGGGCTCCCGGTCCCTCCCAGCCCCACTCGAACACGGCCAAACACACTCCAGCGAGTGCAAGCAGAGCACAGACACGCCATGCTGTTATCTAAAAGAACAGAGAACAAACAGGTATTATTCATTCTCGCAAGTAACATTTATCAGCAGGCACATGTTCCCACATTTCCTGCCCTGGTTTCATGATTAACAGGATGTTGTCCTTTCCGGTTGCAATAACCTCTGCCTGTTCGGGGGGACTATTTGGAGATTCTACCCACACCTTTGCTCCTGGATTCCTTCCCCTCACACGGTGAGAAGGGCTGGGGCAGTCCCCTTCTTGACTATCCCTCCGTATACTGGCATGATCACTATTTGAGCGACTCTGCCTCCAGGTTGTATTATCAAATCAGCATCTCCACTATTCAGTAGGATGACCTTGATTTCACCTTGATAGTCTGCATCAATGACCCCTCCCAGCACTTGAATGCCTTTTAGACCCAATCCAGATCTAGGGGCAATCAAGCCAAAGTGCTCCGGGGGAATCTGGATTCCCACTCCTGTCTCAATGAGTGCTATATCTCTTGGTTTGAGTCTGTACAGTTTCAAAGCATGCAGATCAAGACCTGCAGCCTCTGGTGTCGCCCGGTATGGAGCCAAAGCTCCAGGAGCTGTCTCCCAGTATAAGATTGTATTGGTGGCTACATGAGGCTGAATCTGCAAGGCTCGGGTTAGCATTCAATTCAGAGGGGTTTCTGTATTTGCTAAGGGTCTATTGTTCAGTATTTGTAATGCCTCATTCAAATGATCCCTCCAATTTTTCAGTGACCCATCAGATAGCGTTCTCAATTGATCTTTCAACAATCTATTCATGCGCTCAATTAGACCCGCAGCCTGCGGGTAATACGGAATATGAAAGACCCACTCAATGTTGTGTTGTGCACAATAATCCTGCACCAATTTGCCTTTGAAATGAGACCCATTGTCACTTTGAATCTGCAATGGAATTCCATAATACAAAATCAGCAAGTCTAACGTTTTCAATGTGTTCAACTGAGTAGCACGTTTACATGGGAATGCTATCAAAGATCCAGAGTATGTGTCTACAGCCGTGCACACATATTGACATCCCTGACTAGTTGGCAGGGGCCCAATGTAATCAATCTGCCAGATCTGTGCTGGTAATTTTCCTCTGCCTAGCTGGCCTGTCACTATCTGTGGGACTGGTCTATGTTGGGTATGCTGACAAATAGGACATTGTGAGATCGCAGTTTTAATCAGATCTAGGGGAATGTGTATCCCTCTGTTCTCTGCCCACCTGCTAGTAATTTTTTCTCCAAAGTGTCCGCTCTTCTGATGTGCCCATTTCGCAATCCCAACCAGGTCAGAATCTTGCGTTGCCACCTCGGCCTCCGAAATCTTAGCTTTTTCATCTGTGAGGGAATTAAACCAGCGGTCGAGTGAGTCGGTGGAACAGTGAGCATCTACATGATACACGGTAACTGTGCTTTGTGGCAACATGGTCCAGATCTCTTTCCAGAGTTCCTTACCCCACACTTCCTTTGAATATATCATCCAGTTATGGGCATGCCACGTGGGAAGCCAAGTGGCTAACCCATTGGCAGTGGACCATGAGTAAGTGTATATATGACATTTTCCTGGCAATTCTTGTTTCAAAGCTTGATACACAGCATATAGTTCTGCAAACTGGCTACTCTTTCCCTCTCCAGTAGTGGTCAACAATTTCTTGGTCACAGGATTGTATGACACCGCTTTCCAGTGCCTTTTAGCCCCTACATACCTGGCTGAGCCATCAGTAAACCACACATGCTTCCTGTTCTCTAAGGACAATTCTTCAAATGGCCTACCCCACTTCACAGGAGATTCTTGTATCTCAGGTACATCAATCAACACCTCTGTATCTCCCATTGGGGCTTGTCCACCTGCTCATGCAACACTGCAGTGCCTTTGGGACCTACTCGAGCCCTATCCTGTATATACCACTTCCACTTGATTATGCTGGCTTCTTGCGCATGTCCTATTCTGTGAGTCTTGGGGGACCTCATCACCCATTGCATTATAGGAATCTCAGGTTTCAAAATCACATTGTGCCCTAGGGTCAATTGCTCAGTATCCACCAGGGCCCAATAACATGCAAGCAACTGTTTTTCAAAGGGAGTGTACCGCTCTCCAGCATCTGGCAATTTCTTTGTCCAAAATCCTAAAGGCACCCTCGTTTTTCCTTGCTTCTGCCACAGACTCCAATTAGCATACAGTCCTTGCACTGTCACATTCAGCTCAACATCCCCGTCCCGCACTGGCCACAAATCCAAAGCGCGCTGTATAGCCTCTTTTGCTGATTCAAACGCAATTTGCTGTTGTTCTCCCCTTTCAAATGCATTTTTCTTTCTCGTAACTTTGTACAAAGGGGCCAAAATCTGACTAAAGTGAGGGATGTGCTGTCTCCAAAAACCAAACAATCCAATGAACCTCTGGGCTTCCTTCCTATTTCGTGGCACAGCAAATTCTTTGATCTTTTGTTTCACCTGTGGCACCACCTCTCTGTGTCCCTGATGCCATTGAATGCCCAAAAACTTCACATTTTGAGAGGGTCCTTGTACCTTTGAGGGATTTATCTCCCACCCTTTACTCTGCAAATGCTCCACAATCCTGTCCAACTGAATCTGCACTTGCTCTTGTGTCTCTCACTGTATCATTACGTCATCAATGTAATGGCAAAGCTGTACTTCAGGAATAACTGGTACCTCATCTAAATGCTCCACCACCAGCCGGTGACAGACAGTAGAACTGTGCAAGTACCCCATAGGTAGCTTTTTGAATGTGAGTTGCCTACCATTCCATGAGAACGCAAATTGCTCTTGGCATTCAGGGGCTATTGGTATAGAAAAGAAAGCATTGGCAATATCAATAGTCGCATACCAAGTCCCAGGATGCTTCTATATTTTCTCAATTAAGGTAACAGTATCTGGGACAGCAGCAGTCAAAGGAGGTGTGTGCTTGTTCAATCAACGATAATCAACTGTCAAGCACCAACTATTGTCACTTTTGCGCACAGGCCACACGGGGTTATTCCAGGCGATAGTGATAGGAGTCACCACCCCAGCCTCTATCAAGTCCTGTATTGTTGCACTGATCTCCTCATGCCCTCCTGGAATTCTGTACTGTTTCAAATGAATTACCTTAGTAGCCTGGGGCACCTTCACTGGAGGAATCTTCAAGTGACCCACCCTTACGGCGCCAATTGAAATTTCCCTTTTTTTTTTTTTTTATGTATTTTTTATTGCATGTTCAAAACCGAACAAAATATAAAACAAAGCATGAATACACAGTATACATTGCATAGCATTCCGCATTGGCCATGTAGGATAGGCATATGACAAAGATATGATTTCGGTGGAGTCCAAACATACGTGGGAGCGGACCCAGCGCAAAGAGGAATCAAAGTCCACGATACAGGTCTCATGGTGCCACATACTTGGAACAAACAATACAGCGGTCAAGGCTCTACCTCGGGTCCTGCGGACGACAAAGTCCCTTCCCCTTCATCTCCCTCCACCTCTAAACCATAATACTTAATCCAAGGGGCCCATATTTTCCAGAATTGTTTAGGACAGCCCCGAGCCTTATATGTCACTTGTTCCGCAACCATATACAAGTCTAGATTCGCCCTCCATTCGTTAATTCGTTAGGTATTTGTGGTGCTCCCCAGTATCTAGCTATATCCCGTTTAGCTACTACCAACCCCAGATTAGCTAAGACAAGCTTGCGCCTTGGGACGTCTACCTCTGTCGAAATCCCCAAAAGGAGAAACCGTGGCTCTAATTCTATTTGGGCTTCAAGTATGCGATTGAGCTCCCCCACAATCGACCCCCAATAGGCCTGTATCTCAGTGCACCCCCAAAGGGTATGTATAAACGTCCCAGGCTCAGTGTGACATCGAAGACACTCCGGGCTCTCGGCTCTTCCTATTGCATGCAGTTTGGCTCTATCAAAATATGCGCGGTGTAGTATTTTGTATTGGATGAGCCGTAACCGTAATTTAATGGCCACTTCACGTGGATGCACGAGAGCGGCCTCCCAGTCTATATCTTCCAACTCACCGGTGACCTTTTCCCATTTGGCACGAAGAGGACCCAGTCTATCGGGCATGTTATTAAGCAACGTTTTGTAGGTAAATGAAATAGCTTTAGCCAGGATTTCCTCCTGAGAAGCCGACCTTCCAATGGGGCATATTCCGTCAGCGACGTCCCATCCAACCCCTCCGCCACCCACGCATGCTGCATACGAAGATACGCATATGTCTGAGTGTCATGTAGTTGATATCTAGCTTGGAGCGTGTGGAAAGAGGCCAACACACCATGCCCAAGACATCACCTATTTTAGAGATCCCTATTAAATCCCAGTGCCCAAAGCCACAGAGCTTTCCAATCTCCTTTAGCCTAGTCCCTTCCCACAGTGGGGTTTCCCTGGTACATTTTTGATCCCACCTCATTTGTCGCTCTGCGCTCTTCGATGCCTCCATCGTCCTCTGGGTCGCCTGGAGCAGTTTACTACATCCCTTACCTCCATACAGATAGTGAAGATGGGTATGGTCCCTAAACTGCAGCCTTTCGAGTCTATATGTCGGGTGATCCCCAGATGCATGGATCCATTCATTAACGGCAATAAGATGTGCCGCTCTATAATATGACCTAATGTCTGGTAGAGCCAAACCCCCATTATAGGGATTCCGCTGCAGTGTTGACAGTGCAATACGTGGATGGGCCCCATCCCAGAGGAGCAAGTGGAGCTCACTATCAATGCCTCTAAATATCGGATCCGGAATCTTAATGTAGGTATTTTGCAACACGTAGAGCAACTGTGGGAGCGTTACCATTTTAAACATGGCAGCCCTTCCCATAATAGTTAGGGGAAGCTTCCGCCACCGTTTAGAATCTTCTTGGAAGTTTGAGAAGACCCGCCGAATGTTGCGGACCAGGCTGACGTTCACGTCCACAGTAAGGTAAAGACCAAGGTAGGTAAAGCCCTCAGTGGACCAATGGAAGCAGCTAGGAAAGGTCAGAACCTCTACCGTCCCCCCCACCGGGTACAGGGTAGACTTGGTCCAGATAATCCTATATCCCGCATGGTAGCCATAGTCTTCAACTATGCGCAGGATTTAAGGGAGAGTCTCCGTCAGATTCGTCACATACAGCAAAATATCGTCCGCATATAACGATATGCGTTCCTCCGCTATCTGTCAGGAATCATCTACAAAGCCACTCAGCCCCGGTGAGGCCCTAACGACACAAGCCAGGGGTTCCAAAATAAGTGCAAACAGTAGGGGAAAGCGGGCAACCCTGCCTGGTCCCCCGCCGAATCGGCCAGGTCTTGGAAAGAGCCCCATTGACCCGAACCTTGGCCTCCGGTGCATTATATAACAAGGCCACCCATTCCCGGCGTCCAGGGAGAGTAGTAGATGAGCCTCCTCTCGGTCTCTGACCTCATCCATCCAATTGGCTACTCGTCGGAGGTTGTAACGTGTGGCACGTTTCGCATTAAAGCCCGTCTGGTCCCCATGTATCAAGGAGGTGATAACAGATACCAGGCGTGTCGCCAGAACAGTGGCCAGGATCTTAGTTTCTATATTTAAAAGCGAGATGGGTCGATATGACCCGCACTCATCTGGGGGTTTCCCTTCCTTAGGGATCACCACCACCGTCGCTCGTCTAAGATCTGCCGGGAGTAGCCCTTCCTCTTTAGAGGCCATAAACATCTTAAGTAAATGCGGAGCCAGCAGGGAACTATACGCCTTAAAAAATTCCCCTGGAAGACCATTAGGACCCGGGGTTTTCCCCGCTTTCAGCCGACCAATGGCCTCCGTAACCTCTGCCAGAGTGAATTCCTCATCAAGCCTGTCTCTCTCATCGGGGGCAGACAGGGGAGTTCAACCTTATCCAGGTATTGAGCTATTTGTATCTCGGTGGCTTGCGTCTGGGCTGCATAGAGCTTTGAGTAATATCGAGCAAACACCTCCACAATGTTTTGAGGCGCGGTATAAACATCGCCCTGTTCTTTAATAGACGAGACCCACCTCGACTCTTGCTCCTTCCTGCCTAACCACGCTAACAACTTACCCACCCGGTCCCCCGTCTCATACAGTCTATGCTGGACTGCGAGTTGGTGCGCCCGAGTCTCGTTAGTAACAAGCGCTTGGTATTCCCGTTTAGTGATGTCTATTTGACGGAGGGTATGTTCACTCATGGGAGGGGCACTCTCCTTTTCAAGTTCTAACAGCCTGCTTTCCAGAACCAGTGTCTCCTGAAGCTCCCGTCTTTTTTTGTGGGCTATAATATTTTGGGCTCTATCACGTATCACAGTCTTAAACTTAAACGCCTCCCAGAGAGTGACCGCTGATTGCACGGAGCCCTCATTTTCTTTAAAGTAGAGGTCAGTGTCCACCCCAATTTCCTTAGCAACCGTTTTGTCCCGCAATGCCCAGGCGTTCAGCCTCCATGTCGTGCCCCGACTTCTCCGTCCTCCCCCCACCCGCAAATACAGCGGTGAATGATCTGAGATTCCCCTGGCTAAGTAATCCGTCTTCTCAACCTGGTCAACCTCACCCGCCGGGGCAAAAAGATAATCCAACCTAGAAAACACCCTGTGGGCCCCGGAAAAGTAGGAGTATGCACGTGTGGATGAATGGTGGCGCCTCCAAAGGTCAGCGAGCCCTAGGTCCGCCTGGAACCTGGCCAATGCGGTGGTCCCTTGTTGACCCGGTCGGGTCAGTGTACGATCCAGGGCAGGGTCACTCACATCATTGAAGTCGCCTCCCATGAGATGTGTGGCGGGCCAGACTGTAACAGGAGGTCAGACAGTTTATCCAGCGCACGTCGCTGGAGACGTGGGGGCGCATAGACACTGGCAATTAGCCAACATTCGTGATTCCAAGTGCCTTGGACCGCTACGTATGTACCCTCTGGGTCCTCCCAATGTCGAGTAACCCGGAAGGGGGTGACCGCTTAACAAGAATCGCCACTCCCCTCGACCCTCTGGTAAATCCTGCATGTGCCAAAGTAACGTATTGCCCCCTACCCAGGAAAGAGCAGTGTGGCCCCATAAGATGAGTTTCCTGCAATAATATGATGTCTGGTTTAAGCCTTTTAAGATATCTCGAAACCAACCCCTTTTAATCTTATTGCCAAGTCCATTGACGTTCCACGTCAGCACTGAGTACCCGTTGGTAGCCATTGTGTAAGATAAGCTAGAGCTTCCCGCTCCCATCTAGACCCCCCAACATCGCCCGTTCAATGCCAGTTCACTTCAATGTCAGTATTCATGCAAAATTTCAAAACAAAACTAACCTCCCCCACCCCGAACACATAATCCAGAACAATTGAAAGTGTCCATCGTGTCCCCCTCCCCACACTCTGCAGGCACCCCCAATCTCGTCAACATGACAACACTGGTGCAGGTGAACCACCCAGAGGTCTGTAACCCCCCCTCCCCACTTACTCAACTATAAAACACTACAAAAAGAACACTCCACTGTATACTTCCCTCTCTCACAGCAAAGGCAAGCTCAATACAGTAACTACAACCCACTGTATACTTTCCTTTATCGTGGCCAAAGTCCCAAAAGTTTGCCAGGCCTCAGGAGTCGTACAGCTTCTTTAGGTGGGCGTCTGGCCCCATATCGTCATTCCTCTTCGCCCTTACTCTGCGGTTGCGGTGACCGGGAGCCTACCCCCATGAGGTCCGAGCCTGACACCTCCAGCCGTTGAATATGTTCCAAAAGAGGGTGTTCGCTATCCACGTCCATGGAGTCCTGTCGCTCCGACTGGTCAGACTCTTCATTTTCCATCGATTTCTGAGACGTACGAGACACACAATCCAGAGCTGTATCGTCATCCGTGTCTGACACCGTGACTTTTCGCTCCCTCGACCTCAGGGACCTGAAATTTACCTTTTTGATCCAAATTGATAGTACCCATCCTCCAAATACAGAGTCATTCCCTTCAAGATATCATTTCCTATAATATATTCAGAGAGGGGCACAATCAATACAGTGTACTCTTTTTTTGGTATTCTCCCTATTTTCATTTGGACCTTTGTCTGCACAGCTGGTGTCTCTTTTCCGCCTAAGCCTGTGATTGTGAAATACTGCCCTTTAAACTTTTTGGGACTTCCATATATCAAAGTGGCCTCCGCTCCGGTGTCTACTAGGGCTCGGGCCTTCTGAACATTACGATGTTTCCAATGAATTTCTATGTCAACATAAGGTCTATTGTCTTTGCGAGCCCATCTCTGTACCAGAGCTTGACCTATTTCCAAATCTGCTTTCAATCTGTCAGCCCTTGCCCAGGTCAAATCCAGGTACAACCTGTCATATTCTCGGGGAACCCCTCCCCCTCCTGTTCTCACTGAGCCATCCACTTTCTGAATCCCTCCCTTCCTTCGTACTCAAATGGGCAGCTCTCTCACCCTCCTTTTCCTCTTCATCCACCTCTGGCTTTCTTCGCATTTTATTTTGATTATTCACTCTCTTGCTTCCTTCCTTTTTGTCCAAACCCTCTTTTCCGATATATCTCCCACAGACTTTTAGTCTCTATTCCATCTATCTGCTCTTTCTTCACTCCATCATTCAACAAAGCCAAAAACATGTCTCTTCTAGACAGCCTGTTATTGTCTGTACGAGTCCCAGACCTGGAGGCTCTTTCAGTCTTTATCCAGTCCCCCAGCTCTCCCAACTCACGGACTGCCTCAATCACCTGCGCCAAATTATTACCAGTCTGGTTTATTAACAAAGTCATCATCACCTGTTTGTAAGCAGGGGGAGTCAAACGGATTATATTATTTCGCACTGACACAGTTAAAAGTCCATCCATCAACTTATGTGCATTATCCAGAAAAATAGCAGTTTTCATCACTTCCTCCTTAAGCCTCTGTATAGCATCTCTCAATGTATACCAGGGTTTATCATTCACTGGCCAGTCTGACTCTGTCGGGTATTTCTGATTGCATCCAACCACTGCCAGTTGTAACAGGTTAGTTTGATTATTGCCCCCGTAATTCCTAAACTGCTCCTGCACTGTAGGATCAGTACTGAGTGTGCAGAATTTAACAGCATCTCCGTGATCCAACATTACCCCAGAGGTGCCCATATCAAACAACCGCACCATCCATGTAAGCAGAGATTCTCCAGGTCTTTGTCGGAATCTGTCTAAAATGTCATTAATCTCCTGCTGAGTAAAATCCTCCATAGAATCCATTGCAACCCCCTGTGGAAAATTTGGACCACTCTGTATTTTCCTACGATGTGTGGGCTGCGCCTGACACACTTTGCGTTCTTCCGACTCACCCTGACTACTGGCTTGATCACACTCTCCTCCAGAGTCTGAAAACTCTGAAGAATCCCAAATATTCCCATCCCACGTTTCTGGGTCCTAGTCGATTCCTACCTTTGCAATAGCTAGATGCACTTTTCTCTTGTTAACCCTTCCCCTCCTTTTCTTGTACTTGTATTGTGCGATACGTACTGCAGCCTTTTCCGCCACAGTCTGGTAAGTTTCCAACATATCTTGTAATAACTTATTCTGACAAGTTAACATCGTAGAGGTATTTTTGGCTTCAACAAACTGTTTTTCTATTTTTTCATGTTCGTGCTGCAGCTGTACACATTTTTCGATAAGCACACAACAGGATCCAGCCTCTTCGCCCTAACGTGCTAAGCTCTTTCCCTTTCTCAACAGGCACTTTTTGCAAACATGCAACCACTTGTGCTGGCTCAGCGTCAGCTAAACACACATTCCAATTTTCACTCAGCCCAGCGCAATTAGCCCACTCGAGGGCAAGCATACCATAAGAGGCTACCTCCCACCCAGGTATTTCAATTGGTATCTGGGAATCTGCCTTCGTTTGTCTGGAAAACATTTTTCTTCCTCCTTTGAATTTTCTTTCGTATCCTGCAAGTGACGCCAAAAATGTAATGCTTCTAATTTTTCACAATAGGACACACCTAAACCCTGCACTCCTGGGAGGAGGCAAATGCACTGCTGCCCAAAAGACGAGGCGATGAAACAAGACAATGCACTCTCTTAAGGCGAGGCAAGAAAACAAATTCAGGTGCATTTAAAGTGACACACACATGTTTATTAATTCAGTATTTTGGAAGGGAAAGCAAAATATATCGGTTAATGCAGACTCCCAAATATCAAGTAACTCAAGCACAAAGCCAGAATAACATGTAGCATATATATACATGTAGCAAAGAGCAAAGAAACTTAGAAATTATATACACAAAGTAAGTAACACCTCACCGATCGATCATGCAACATCCTTGCCAACTCAAGCTGGAGGAGCCCTTTGGCAGCCCAGGAAGGATTCCGATCGGGACTTAAATGCAGATTATTTTGTGGCAGTACGTCTACTCCACAAATGAGCTCCTAGCTGCCTGCGAAGACTCCCCGCCTTTAATACTTTTTACTCAATGTGAGGCGAAGGTTCTAGAAACCTCGCCCCCTTTCTTCTGTTGCGAAAAAACCGAGCTGACCGTACTGGTATGTGTCAAGGTCAAGACAGAAGCTGGCCAGGCCTCTGTATTTTGACTCCGAGACAGAGCTGTACATTCCACTCATTCCGCTGGCAACAACAATCTCTGCCCTGAAAGGTACCAAGCACGCATCCCACACAACATGTTCCAGTTCACTCTGATCAGTGAGGAGCGAAAACAAGTGAAGAGCGAAAACATCCCCACCCCAATTTGCAGCTACATGTGAGCACAGAAAATGGAGTCTGTTACACAAGATGGAGTCAGCACAGAAAATGGAGTCAATTATGCCAAATGGAGCCAATGGTCAATATATCATCTTAATATCACTACAAACCACCTTAAAATGAGTTTTTGGGCAGTTTTGAGCCTGACAAATTTTATGAGAAACAAACTCAGCACGAGCTGCTTTGCAGAGAATATGATAGTCACTTAGAGCCTTTTTATAGGCCATCTTGGCATCTGTCTGGTAGTGTTTCCTCCATTGCCTTTCTAGGGTTTTGCATCTGGATTTTTCAGTCTTGAGCCTCTCAGTAAACCAAGGGGCTGGCAACCGATGGTTACTGAAACGTTTGTTGGAAAGAGGAAGGCAGATATCTACTGCCTGTGAGATCCAGCTTTGAAAAAAAGCCAAGATCTGAAGTAGCAATCTGTTTGATAGCTGGTCTGGTGTCGGCTAAAAGATTGTTTAAAGCTCCTGAATCTGCACTTGCTCTTGTGTCTCTCACTGTATCATTACGTCATCAATGTAATGGCAAAGCTGTACTTCAGGAATAACTGGTACCTCATCTAAATGCTCCACCACCAGCCGGTGACAGACAGTAGAACTGTGCAAGTACCCCATAGGTAGCTTTTTGAATGTGAGTTGCCTACCATTCCATGAGAACGCAAATTGCTCTTGGCATTCAGGGGCTATTGGTATAGAAAAGAAAGCATTGGCAATATCAATAGTCGCATACCAAGTCCCAGGATGCTTCTATATTTTCTCAATTAAGGTAACAGTATCTGGGACAGCAGCAGTCAAAGGAGGTGTGTGCTTGTTCAATCAACGATAATCAACTGTCAAGCACCAACTATTGTCACTTTTGCGCACAGGCCACACGGGGTTATTCCAGGCGATAGTGATAGGAGTCACCACCCCAGCCTCTATCAAGTCCTGTATTGTTGCACTGATCTCCTCATGCCCTCCTGGAATTCTGTACTGTTTCAAATGAATTACCTTAGTAGCCTGGGGCACCTTCACTGGAGGAATCTTCAAGTGACCCACCCTTACGGCGCCAATTGAAATTTCCCTTTTTTTTTTTTTATGTATTTTTTATTGCATGTTCAAAACCGAACAAAATATAAAACAAAGCATGAATACACAGTATACATTGCATAGCATTCCGCATTGGCCATGTAGGGTAGGCATATGACAAAGATATGATTTCGGTGGAGTCCAAACATACGTGGGAGCGGACCCAGCGCAAAGAGGAATCAAAGTCCACGATACAGGTCTCATGGTGCCACATACTTGGAACAAACAATACAGCGGTCAAGGCTCTACCTCGGGTCCTGCGGACGACAAAGTCCCTTCCCCTTCATCTCCCTCCACCTCTAAACCATAATACTTAATCCAAGGGGCCCATATTTTACGGAATTGTTTAGGACAGCCCCGAGCCTTATATGTCACTTGTTCCGCAACCATATACAAGTCTAGATTCGCCCTCCATTCGTTAATTCGTTAGGTATTTGTGGTGCTCCCCAGTATCTAGCTATATCCCGTTTAGCTACTACCAACCCCAGATTAGCTAAGACAAGCTTGCGCCTTGGGACGTCTACCTCTGTCGAAATCCCCAAAAGGAGAAACCGTGGCTCTAATTCTATTTGGGCTTCAAGTATGCGATTGAGCTCCCCACAATCGACCCCCAATAGGCCTGTATCTCAGTGCACCCCCAAAGGGTATGTATAAACGTCCCAGGCTCAGTGTGACATCGAAGACACTCCGGGCTCTCGGCTCTTCCTATTGCATGCAGTTTGGCTCTATCAAAATATGCGCGGTGTAGTATTTTGTATTGGATGAGCCGTAACCGTAATTTAATGGCCACTTCACGTGGATGCACGAGAGCGGCCTCCCAGTCTATATCTTCCAACTCACCGGTGACCTTTTCCCATTTGGCACGAAGAGGACCCAGTCTATCGGGCATGTTATTAAGCAACGTTTTGTAGGTAAATGAAATAGCTTTAGCCAGGATTTCCTCCTGAGAAGCCGACCTTCCAATGGGGCATATTCCGTCAGCGACGTCCCATCCAACCCCTCCGCCACCCACGCATGCTGCATACGAAGATACGCATATGTCTGAGTGTCATGTAGTTGATATCTAGCTTGGAGCGTGTGGAAAGAGGCCAACACACCATGCCCAAGACATCACCTATTTTAGAGATCCCTATTAAATCCCAGTGCCCAAAGCCACAGAGCTTTCCAATCTCCTTTAGCCTAGTCCCTTCCCACAGTGGGGTTTCCCTGGTACATTTTTGATCCCACCTCATTTGTCGCTCTGCGCTCTTCGATGCCTCCATCGTCCTCTGGGTCGCCTGGAGCAGTTTACTACATCCCTTACCTCCATACAGATAGTGAAGATGGGTATGGTCCCTAAACTGCAGCCTTTCGAGTCTATATGTCGGGTGATCCCCAGATGCATGGATCCATTCATTAACGGCAATAAGATGTGCCGCTCTATAATATGACCTAATGTCTGTTAGAGCCAAACCCCCATTATAGGGATTCCGCTGCAGTGTTGACAGTGCAATACGTGGATGGGCCCCATCCCAGAGGAGCAAGTGGAGCTCACTATCAATGCCTCTAAATATCGGATCCGGAATCTTAATGTAGGTATTTTGCAACACGTAGAGCAACTGTGGGAGCGTTACCATTTTAAACATGGCAGCCCTTCCCATAATAGTTAGGGGAAGCTTCCGCCACCGTTTAGAATCTTCTTGGAAGTTTGAGAAGACCCGCCGAATGTTGCGGACCAGGCTGACGTTCACGTCCACAGTAAGGTAAAGACCAAGGTAGGTAAAGCCCTTAGTGGACCAATGGAAGCAGCTAGGAAAGGTCAGAGCCTCTACCGTCCCCCCCACCGGGTACAGGGTAGACTTGGTCCAGATAATCCTATATCCCGCATGGTAGCCATAGTCTTCAACTATGCGCAGGATTTAAGGGAGAGTCTCCGTCAGATTCGTCACATACAGCAAAATATCGTCCGCATATAACGATATGCGTTCCTCCGCTATCTGTCAGGAATCATCTACAAAGCCACTCAGCCCCGGTGAGGCCCTAACGACACAAGCCAGGGGTTCCAAAATAAGTGCAAACAGTAGGGGGGAAAGCGGGCAACCCTGCCTGGTCCCCCGCCGAATCGGCCAGGTCTTGGAAAGAGCCCCATTGACCCGAACCTTGGCCTCCGGTGCATTATATAACAAGGCCACCCATTCCCGGCGTCCAGGGAGAGTAGTAGATGAGCCTCCTCTCGGTCTCTGACCTCATCCATCCAATTGGCTACTCGTCGGAGGTTGTAACGTGTGGCACGTTTCGCATTAAAGCCCGTCTGGTCCCCATGTATCAAGGAGGTGATAACAGATACCAGGCGTGTCGCCAGAACAGTGGCCAGGATCTTAGTTTCTATATTTAAAAGCGAGATGGGTCGATATGACCCGCACTCATCTGGGGGTTTCCCTTCCTTAGGGATCACCACCACCGTCGCTAGTCTAAGATCTGCCGGGAGTACCCCTTCCTCTTTAGAGGCCATAAACATCTTAAGTAAATGCGGAGCCAGCAGGGAACTATACGCCTTAAAAAATTCCCCTCGAAGACCATTAGGACCCGGGGTTTTCCCCGCTTTCAGCCGACCAATGGCCTCCGTAACCTCTGCCAGAGTGAATTCCTCATCAAGCCTGTCTCTCTCATCGGGGGCAGACAGGGGAGTTCAACCATATCCAGGTATTGAGCTATTTGTATCTCGGTGGCTTGCGTCTGGGCTGCATAGAGCTTTGAGTAGTATCGAGCAAACACCTCCACAATGTTTTGAGGCGCGGTATAAACATCGCCCTGTTCTTTAATAGACGAGACCCACCTCGACTCTTGCTCCTTCCTGCCTAACCACGCTAACAACTTACCCACCCGGTCCCCCGTCTCATACAGTCTATGCTGGACTGCGAGTTGGTGCGCCCGAGTCTCGTTAGTAACAAGCGCTTGGTATTCCCGTTTAGTGATGTCTATTTGACGGAGGGTATGTTCACTCATGGGAGGGGCACTCTCCTTTTCAAGTTCTAACAGCCTGCTTTCCAGAACCAGTGTCTCCTGAAGCTCCCGTCTTTTTTTGTGGGCTATAATATTTTGGGCTCAATCACGTATCACAGTCTTAAACTTAAACGCCTCCCAGAGAGTGACCGCTGATTGCACGGAGCCCTCATTTTCTTTAAAGTAGAGGTCAGTGTCCACCCCAATTTCCTTAGTAACCGTTTTGTCCCGCAATGCCCAGGCGTTCAGCCTCCATGTTGTGCCCCGACTTCTCCGTCCTCCCCCCACCCGCAAATACAGCGGTGAATGATCTAAGATTCCCCTGGCTAAGTAATCCGTCTTCTCAACCTGGTCAACCTCACCCGCCGGGGCAAAAAGATAATCCAACCTAGAAAACACCCTGTGGGCCCCGGAAAAGTAGGAGTATGCACGTGTGGATGAATGGTGGCGCCTCCAAAGGTCAGCGAGCCCTAGGTCCGCCTGGAACCTGGCCAATGCGGTGGTCTCTTGTTGACCCGGTCGGGTCAGTGTACGATCCAGGGCAGGGTCACTCACATCATTGAAGTCGCCTCCCATGAGATGTGTGGCGGGCCAGACTGTAACAGGAGGTCAGAAAGTTTATCCAGCGCACGTCGCTGGAGACGTGGGGGCGCATAGACACTGGCAATTAGCCAACATTCGTGATTCCAAGTGCCTTGGACCGCTACGTATGTACCCTCTGGGTCCTCCCAATGTCAAGTAACCCGGAAGGGGGTGACCGCTTAACAAGAATCGCCAC
The DNA here is from genome assembly GCA_963921515.1 of Calotriton arnoldi. Classification (NCBI taxonomy): domain Eukaryota; kingdom Metazoa; phylum Chordata; class Amphibia; order Caudata; family Salamandridae; genus Calotriton; species Calotriton arnoldi. The sequence goes on from CAWUFW010001041.1 coordinate 696,963, forward strand.
TCCCCTCGACCCTCTGGTAAATCCTGCATGTGCCAAAGTAACGTATTGCCCCCTACCCAGGAAAGAGCAGTGTGGCCCCATAAGATGAGTTTCCTGCAATAATATGATGTCTGGTTTAAGCCTTTTAAGATATCTCGAAACCAACCCCCTTTTAATCTTATTGCCAAGTCCATTGACGTTCCACGTCAGCACTGAGTACCCGTTGGTAGCCATTGTGTAAGATAAGCTAGAGCTTCCCGCTCCCATCTAGACCCCCCAACATCGCCCGTTCAATGCCAGTTCACTTCAATGTCAGTATTCATGCAAAATTTCAAAACAAAACTAACCTCCCCCACCCCGAACACATAATCCAGAACAATTGAAAGTGTCCATCGTGTCCCCCTCCCCACACTCTGCAGGCACCCCCAATCTCGTCAACATGACAACACTGGTGCAGGTGAACCACCCAGAGGTCTGTAACCCCCCCTCCCCACTTACTCAACTATAAAACACTACAAAAAGAACACTCCACTGTATACTTCCCTCTCTCACAGCAAAGGCAAGCTCAATACAGTAACTACAACCCACTGTATACTTTCCTTTATCGTAGCCAAAGTCCCAAAAGTTTGCCAGGCCTCAGGAGTCGTACAGCTTCTTTAGGTGGGCGTCTGGCCCCATATCGTCATTCCTCTTCGCCCTTACTCTGCGGTTGCGGTGACCGGGAGCCTACCCCCATGAGGTCCGAGCCTGACGCCTCCAGCCGTTGAATATGTTCCAAAAGAGGGTGTTCGCTATCCACGTCCATGGAGTCCTGTCGCTCCGACTGGTCAGACTCTTCATTTTCCATCGATTTCTGAGACGTACGAGACACACAATCCAGAGCTGTATCGTCATCCGTGTCTGACACCGTGACTTTTCGCTCCCTCGACCTCAGGGACCTGAAATTTACCTTTTTGATCCAAATTGATAGTACCCATCCTCCAAATACAGAGTCATTCCCTTCAAGATATCAATTCCTATAATATATTCAGAGAGGGCACAATCAATACAGTGTACTCTTTTTTGGTATTCTCCCTAATTTCATTTGGACCTTTGTCTGCACAGCTGGTGTCTCTTTTCCGCCTAAGCCTGTGATTGTGAAATACTGCCCTTTAAACTTTTTGGGACTTCCATATATCAAAGTGGCCTCCGCTCCGGTGTTTACTAGGGCTCGGGCCTTCTGAACATTACGATGTTTCCAATGAATTTCTATGTCAACATAAGGTCTATTGTCTTTGCGAGCCCATCTCTGTACCAGAGCTTGACCTATTTCCAAATCTGCTTTCAATCTGTCAGCCCTTGCCCAGGTCAAATCCAGGTACAACCTGTCATACTCTCGGGGGAACCCCTCCCCCCTCCTGTTCTCACTGAGCCATCCACTTTCTGAATCCCTCCCTTCCTTCGTACTCAAATGGGCAGCTCTCTCACCCTCCTTTTCCTCTTCATCCACCTCTGGCTTTCTTCGCATTTTATTTTGATTATTCACTCTCTTGCTTCCTTCCTTTTTGTCCAAACCCTCTTTTCCGATATATCTCCCACAGACTTTTAGTCTCTATTCCATCTATCTGCTCTTTCTTCACTCCATCATTCAACAAAGCCAAAAACATGTCTCTTCTAGACAGCCTGTTATTGTCTGTACGAGTCCCAGACCTGGAGGCTCTTTCAGTCTTTATCCAGTCCCCCAGCTCTCCCAACTCACGGACTGCCTCAATCACCTGCGCCAAATTATTACCAGTCTGGTTTATTAACAAAGTCATCAACACCTGTTTGTAAGCAGGGGGAGTCAAACGGATTATATTATTTCGCACTGACACAGTTAAAAGTCCATCCATCAACTTATGTGCATTATCCAGAAAAATAGCAGTTTTCATCACTTCCTCCTTAAGCCTCTGTATAGCATCTCTCAATGTATACCAGGGTTTATCATTCACTGGCCAGTCTGACTCTGTCGGGTATTTCTGATTGCATCCAACCACTGCCAGTTGTAACAGGTTAGTTTGATTATTGCCCCCGTAATTCCTAAACTGCTCCTGCACTGTAGGATCAGTACTGAGTGTGCAGAATTTAACAGCATCTCCGTGATCCAACATTACCCCAGAGGTGCCCATATCAAACAACCGCACCATCCATGTAAGCAGAGATTCTCCAGGTCTTTGTCGGAATCTGTCTAAAATGTCATTAATCTCCTGCTGAGTAAAATCCTCCATAGAATCCATTGCAACCCCCTGTGGAAAATTTGGACCACTCTGTATTTTCCTACGATGTGTGGGCTGCGCCTGACACACTTTGCGTTCTTCCGACTCACCCTGACTACTGGCTTGATCACACTCTCCTCCAGAGTCTGAAAACTCTGAAGAATCCCAAATATTCCCATCCCACGTTTCTGGGTCCTAGTCGATTCCTACCTTTGCAATAGCTAGATGCACTTTTCTCTTGTTAACCCTTCCCCTCCTTTTCTTGTACTTGTATTGTGCGATACGTACTGCAGCCTTTTCCGCCACAGTCTGGTAAGTTTCCAACATATCTTGTAATAACTTATTCTGACAAGTTAACATCGTAGAGGTATTTTTGGCTTCAACAAACTGTTTTTCTATTTTTTCATGTTCGTGCTGCAGCTGTACACATTTTTCGATAAGCACACAACAGGATCCAGCCTCTTCGCCCTAACGTGCTAAGCTCTTTCCCTTTCTCAACAGGCACTTTTTGCAAACATGCAACCACTTGTGCTGGCTCAGCGTCAGCTAAACACACATTCCAATTTTCACTCAGCCCAGCGCAATTAACCCACTCGAGGGCAAGCATACCATAAGAGGCTACCTCCCACCCAGGTATTTCAATTGGTATCTGGGAATCTGCCTTCGTTTGTCTGGAAAACATTTTTCTTCCTCCTTTGAATTTTCTTTCGTATCCTGCAAGTGACGCCAAAAATGTAATGCTTCTAATTTTTCACAATAGGACACACCTAAACCCTGCACTCCTGGGAGGAGGCAAATGCACTGCTGCACCTTTAAATAACACAGGTAAAACAGCACTCCCAAAAGACGAGGCGATGAAACAAGACCCTGCACTCTCTTAAGGCGAGGCAAGAAAACAAATTCAGGTGCATTTAAAGTGACACACACATGTTTATTAATTCAATATTTTGGAAGGGAAAGCAAAATATATCGGTTAATGCAGACTCCCAAATATCAAGTAACTCAAGCACAAAGCCAGAATAACATGTAGCATATATATACATGTAGCAAAGAAACTTAGAAATTATATACACAAAGTAAGTAACACCTCACCGATCGATCATGCAACATCCTTGCCAACTCAAGCTGGAGGAGCCCTTTGGCAGCCCAGGAAGGATTCCGATCGGGACTTAAATGCAGATTATTTTGTGGCAGTACATCTACTCCACAAATGAGCTCCTAGCTGCCTGCGAAGACTCCCCGCCTTTAATACTTTTTACTCAACGTGAGGCGAAGGTTCTAGAAACCTCGCCCCCTTTCTTCTGTTGCGAAAAAACCGAGCTGACCGTACTGGTATGTGTCAAGGTCAAGACAGAAGCTGGCCAGGCCTCTGTATTTTGACTCCGAGACAGAGCTGTACATTCCACTCATTCCGCTGGCAACAACAATCTCTGCCCTGAAAGGTACCAAGCACGCATCCCACACAACATGTTCCAGTTCACTCTGATCAGTGAGGAGCGAAAACAAGTGAAGAGCGAAAACATCCCCACCCCAATTTGCAGCTACATGTGAGCACAGAAAATGGTGTCTGTTACACAAGATGGAGTCAGCACAGAAAATGGAGTCAATTATGCCAAATGGAGCCAATGGTCAATATATCATCTTAATATCACTACAAACCACCTTAAAATGAGTTTTTGGGCAGTTTTGAGCCTGACAAATTTTATGAGAAACAAACTCAGCACGAGCTGCTTTGCAGAGAATATGATAGTCACTTAGAGCCTTTTTATAGGCCATCTTGGCATCTGTCTGGTAGTGTTTCCTCCATTGCCTTTCTAGGGTTTTGCATCTGGATTTTTCAGTCTTGAGCCTCTCAGTAAACCAAGGGGCTGGCAACCGATGGTTACTGAAACGTTTGTTGGAAAGAGGAAGGCAGATATCTACTGCCTGTGAGATCCAGCTTTGAAAAAAATCCAAGATCTGAAGTAGCAATCTGTTTGATAGCTGGTCTGGTGTCGGCTAAAAGATTGTTTAAAGCTCCTACATCGAGCTTCGCCCAATGTCGGACTTTTGGTTTCGGTCCAGTGGCGACTAGCGGGGGCCAGGCTGCAACTTTCAACAGAAGGGTAACAGCAAAATGATCGGACCAGCATAGGGGGAAAGCAGGGGGACAGCTAAGATCCGACAAATTAGAGAAATAGGGTCAAGCAAGTGACCTGCTGCATGGGTGGGACCTGAATTACAGAGTTGTATATTCATTGCTTCGAGGTCAGCAATGAATGCCACACTTTTAGTACATGCAGGGTCATCTAAGTGAAGATTCAGGTCACCCATAATGGTAAAATTGGCAGCATTCAAAACATGAGTGGTTATTAGGTCGGGGAAGGACAGTGCCCAAGGTCCAGCCGGGCCCGGAGGACGATACACTAGTATACCAGAAAAAGTGAACTTAGGTGTGAGCGTAATTTTAAATAATAAGGTTTCGCAGTCATTGGCAGATAAAGCCTCACAGTTGCATTCAATAGAGCTTTTGTGGATAATAGCAATGCCACCCCCCAGCTTTAATTTTCTATCCTTTCTGAAGATAGAGTAATTAGTAGGGAGTGCTGCTGCCACGTCGGGCCCTGAACTATCATGTTGCCAGGTCTCTGTTAGAAAGACGGCGTCAGGTTGGTTATTGAGTAAGAGATCAAAGATGTCAGCTTTATGCTTTGTGAGCGATCGACAATTAATGCTGTAGAATGTAAAGTCTTGCTGTAATAAGGGTGTACCTTTGTGCATAGGCTTCCCTGATAAATCAGTGTGCTTGGAAATCCCTGGTTCATTGCTTATGGATCGGATCCTACCATTGTAGTCATTGTTTAATGCGCAGGTGAAAGAGAACCTGCAGTGCTGGCAGACCAAGGGGGCTTTGTCTAATTCAATCGTTTGACAGTTGGGAGAGGGGGTACGACGAAGTTCTAACAATTGTTTTGCGGCGTAGCTTAGTCTCATTGTATTAGATTGACCAGGGCTCGTGGCCCCTGGTCCCGGTCGGGTGTGGACCAAAGGCAAGCCCGTTTGCTCCCGGGCCATTAAGTAGTGGTCTGAGGCGAGACGCTGTGTAAAAGCTGGACCGCTAACTGGAGAGGAACGTGAGGCACAACAACATGGCCTCCTAGGGGGAGGAGCCCCGTCGTCTAAAGTGCGAGTGCAAAAAGTTTACAATATACACACAGATCAAGTCACAATTAAAAAATACTGAGTATAACACACTCAGAAGCAGGACATAGTAAAAACAAGGATTAAAACATAAAAACAAGATAGTCAGATTTCCAGTCGATTCAATCGATTCAAATGAGCAAAGATAGCAGTCAAATAGGAGAGAAACCTACCAAGCTGGACTTTACTATGAAATTGATATACTCTTCAGCTGCTTTAGACGTTGTACTGGACTCTGTAACAGCACTTGTGAGAAGAAATCTGCTGGGCTTTGATCCTTCCCCGGCCTATGCACAATAAGGAAATCATACTCTTGCAATCGCAACTCCCACCTCTCGATGCGAGGGGGCATCTTGCCTTTCGGATTTCCGAAAATAGTGAGCAATGCCTTGTGGTCAGTGACAAGGGTGAAATCCTTTCCGTACAGAAACACATGAAAATGTTCACAAGCCCACACTACAGCCAGGCTCTCTTTTTCTGGCAGATAACAGTCACGTTCAGTCTTCTGCTGGCATAGACCACAATGTGTCTCTTAGCATTTGTATGTATATTGTGTTTGGCCAGGATTGTGCCCAGTCCCACCAGGCTTGCATCTACTATGATCTCAGTATGTAACTTTGGATCAAAATAAGCCATTTCAATTGCATTTTCAATTGTGTGTTTCATTTTCTTAAAACTTCGTCACATTCAGAGGACCAATGGAAGGAAAAATTCTTTGTCAGATCTCACTGTGGCAAAGTAACAAATGTATCTGGAGAAATAGCTGGCCATGCCTAAGAAGGATCGCAGCATGGTTATATCTTGCAGGGGACAAGTGGATGACAATGCTTGTACTTCTTCAGGGTCAGGAGTCATTCCCCCTTCAGAGAAAATATACCCAAAGAATTTGAATTTGGTTTTGTGAAACTCACACTTCTCTGCATTTAAAGTTAGACCTTCATCAGCGAGCAGACAGCATACTTGTGTAAGAGCTTTGTCATGTTCCTTTCGTGTGGCCCCAAACTCAAGTATATCTGCACTGTAGTTAAAAGCATGTGGGCAGGTTAAATTAATCGGCAAATTACATCCTGAAAGATTTCTGCAGCTGACAACATACTAAAGATGAGTCTTTTGTATTTGAACAAACCAACATGAGTTGAAAAAGTAGTAATGTATCTACAGTTCTCTTCCAGCTCGAGTTGATGGTATCCTTTGTTCAAATCAAGGTGGCAGAAGACTTTGGCGCCATTCAGCTGTGTAATCATGTCAGTTATATTTGTACCTGGATGTCTTTCACCCACAATTGCTTTGTTGGCCTGGTGCATATCAACACAAATGCTCACTGCACTTCCACTGTCCTTTTTTGGCACTACAACTATGGGTAAAACCTAGGGCGTCGGACCAGTAGAGTGCTCAATGATGTCATGTGTTAATAATGTTTCTAGTTCTTTTTCAATGGCCTCCTGTAAATGAAAAGCAATCTGACAGTGTTGCTGAGCAACCGGACGAATGTCCTCATTAATGTGAAGTTGCACCTTCATTGTCTTGAGCTGCCCTAATCCATGAAACAACGACGGGAGTTGACTTACTATTTCAGATTGTGCATTGAGGTTGTAGTTGATGGATATCGGTCCCATGTCAGCAGCAGTGCTGAAACTGAGTAGGCTTGCACTCGATGAAGTACTGTGGAGGACATGAATTGGTGCTTTTACTGTAGTTTTCTTATGCCTTATGATCGCTACGAATTACCTTGACTTTACAATGGCGTAAAAGCAGCCCATGTGTACACCTTTGTTTTTGATGGCATTAGACGTGGTATCAGAGACAGTTCATTGTATTTTTCTGCCGGCATGATATTGATTGATGCACCACTATCTATAATAAAAGTTATCAGGCAGCCATTCATGCGGTCAACATCACCATTGCACATCCATCTTCTTCACTGTCGCTCGATGATGATGTTGAAGAGCCTTTGGAAGATGAATTTGATGACGATCAACTTCATTTAGTCTCTGCTTGCCTCAATTGGTGTTGCCATTTGGCCTTGTGGGCATGGCTAGAATGCTTCTGGAACTTTCTGGGGTCCATTTTCTCTTCTAGTCGTGAAACACTTAGTTTCTCTTTCGCTTTGCAGACCATTATGAAATGGTTTTCTTTCCCACAGCCTTTGAATATTTGTCCAATGGCAGGATATTTACCTTTGTGTGGAAACGAGAATACACGCCTGATCTTGAGAAACATTGTGTTATGGGCCTCCACTTTGTGTTTCTGCTTATTTTTCATGATCAACACTGATTCATTCTGGGCTGTTCCAGCTTCCATATTAGCGGCCTGTCGAGCTGCACGTTCCTCAGCTCTTGTAGCCATGAGTACCTTTTCTAGACTGAGAGTCTCTCTCAGCATGCGCCGTCTGAACAAATCAGGGAGGCAACCATTGGTGATTCGGAGACTCAAGGCTTATTCGTCATTGAATTAGATGAACTTGCAGTGCTTGATTAGGGTATCAAGTATTTCAACAAACTCATCCATCGTTTCATCAGCTTGTTGTCTTGCCTGGTTGAAAATGTACCTTTCATATTTGATATTCGGCACTGGATTGAACTTGGCTTTTAACGTTTCTTTGATTTGAGGGTAGGATACTTCATCAGGTTTTGCTATTTTCTTTATCACTTCTTTCACTCATCACCTGCCAGGTCCTTTAAGTATTTGATGATCATTTCGTCCGCTACTTCTTCCAGAGCATCTATGCAGTCATCAACGTTTCGATCCATGTAGTCCATCTAGCACCAATATTCTGCTTTTTGGCTGTGGCAAATGGAGGTGGTGGTTTCAAAAACACAGTGGCGTCATAGCTTGTGTTGGGACTTACTGATGATGAGCATATATGCTGTCCTGATGACGGTCGCTGCTCACTTGGACCTGCACCTTTTTTTACTTAAAATTTCTTTATTGCATTTTCAAGAATACAAAGATACACGTCACCCCCAACATGGTGGTGGCGCAACAACAAACAACATGTGATTGTTCAATTTGCTCGCAGATCATAAAGTTGGGTATCACATAATATACATTTACATCAATATTTGATAGCAAGACATATAAATTATACATTAACATCACTCCACCTCAGAAACAACAGTGTCCTGAGTTTGCGATCTTAGATATTGGCGTATAGGTTCCCGAAGGTCTTTGGGTTTAGAGGATGATGGGAGCTCTTCCGCATACAGTTCCAAATTCTCTCTGCAGTACACCAAGTCTTTGATCCAATGATCTACACGTGGGGCTAAAGTGCTTTCCCAAGTAAGCGCTACACATCGTTTTGCCATCAGCAGAGCAATACGTACAAACTTACCAGTGACCCCCTTCAACTGAGGTATGTAATTCAATAGGCATATTTGCAGCAAACACTGCAGAGTGAACCCGATCATGGATTGTATATGTTGGATAACAGTATTCCAAAACCTGAGCACCAGGACACACTTCCAGGCCAAGTGCCAGAAGTCAGCATCCTGCTTACCACATCGCCTACACTGACTAGTGTCACGCAGGCCCAATCTGTACAATTTTAGGGGCGTGTGATATACTTGGTGGATGTATTTAAAATGAATAATCCTCAAATTACCATTAGGAGTGAGGGTGCCAGTCAGCTTGCATACGTGTTCCCCTTCAAGTGGTGTAATTGGTGGCACGATTTTGTCATTCCACCGGGCTAGGCTTTTGTCCCCATCGGTAACATTCTCATCCCGTATTGCCCTATATAGCTTGGTTACTAACTTGCGTCGTGTGGGAGTGACTAAAAGTAGTAGCAGAAAGTGCAAAGTGGGAGGTTCAACCGGAAACGTGGGATAATGTGCTTTCACGGCGTGCTTCAGTCTATGTAGAGTGAATTTAAAAATCATCGTTGGATTAGAGATATACTGAAGCTCTTCTTGTGTGATAAAGCTCCCTTCTGGATAGATGTCATGCATGGTATCAATGCCCACCTCTCTTAATGATCGCATCGGGCCCTCTTCGTGCATCACCGAGAATGCCGCATGATGAGCCAGCGGCAGCGCCGGTGCATAGATGGGGAGTTTGCCCGTCAATTTTCAGATAGCCTGCCACGCGGCAATGGTGGTATCTAGGGTGTTAATTTCGTGTCGTGGTGTGCCTCGTCTCGAATGCGTGAGAATGCTGGACAACGGAATAGGGTGCGCGTCCCCATCTTCCACCGCCACATGAGGTGTAAAGGCATGCGGGTTGTACCAGTAATACGCGTATTGCGCCTGTGCACACAAATATTATATATAGAAATCTGGTGCACAGAACCCCCCTTTAGCATAGTCTAACGTCAATGTGCTCCAGCTTACCCTAGCCTGTTTGCCTCCCCAAATTAATTTCAGCAACAAAGAGCGGATTGTGGCAAAGAAATGAGCAGTAAGTTTGATAGGGATATTGCTAAAAAGGTACAAAAAACATGGCAGGATTATCATTTTTATAAGGGCGATGCGATCCGCCAGCGATAGGGGCAGTGCCATCCATCTTTCAACCTGCTGCTCCAGAGTTACACAGGCCCTCCCATAGTTATCTCTGATGACTACCTCGGGATCCCGGTGCACCCAGACCCCCAGGTATTTAACCGGGTCAGTGGACCATATCAACGGGTAATCCAAAATTGGAGGCGTTGTTATTGTGGTCAAAGGAATTATCACAGACTTCCCCCAATTGATAGTCAAACCCGAGAATAGGCCGAATTGGATATATTCCCTGAGTACTGGGGCCAAGTATCGTTGAGGCTCTCTTATAAAGTGGACCATGTCGTCAGCATATAAAGAAATGCCGACAGGGCGCTGAGAAAAGTTTAAAGCCGTTTCCCTATGTCGTTGGTGTATGATACATGCCGGAGGCTCCAGCACTAGGGCAAACAACAATGGCGACAAAGGGCAACCCTGCCTGGTGCCCCGCTCTATCATAAATGGCTTCGAGGTTTGGCCACCCACATGCACCCTCACCGAGGGGTCAGTATATAAGAGTCTTATCCAATTAATAAAAATCGCGGGCAACCCCATGCGCTGTAATATCCGAAACATATAGCACCACTCGATAGAATCGAATGCTTTCGCGGCGTCTAACAGCACAGCCTCAGCGTGGGATCTAGCACATGAAACATCGCGAAGATAGTTAGCAAATTATGAGACGTAGATCGCTCCGGTATAAAACCAGATTGGTCCGGCAGCACCAGACATGGCATCGGAGGCTGAAGTCGCGTGGCGAGTATTTTAGCATCCAAATTTATCAAGGAGAGAGGCCGATAGGAGGCAAACGTGGAGGGTGATTTCTCTTTTTTAAGCAGGGTAATAATCATAGCTTGCCGAAGTGACGGGGGCAAACGACCAGTCTCGTATGCTTCACCATAGACCTCTAACAAATGAGGAGTTAGGAGTTCAGCATATTCCTTATAGAATTCGGCTGTGAGGTCATCCGGCCCTGGAGCCTTTTTATTCTGCAGAGAACGGATCGCTGCCTGAATATCCAACGCCTCTATCGGCTGGCTGAGGTATTCGCGGTGGCCGTCCGACAGCCATGCACATGCAATGTCTGACAGATAGTCCGTTAGATCTTCAGAGCTCGCACCCCCGCGTGACGTGTATATGTCAGCATAGCATGCACGAAACTGCTCAGTTATGGCTTGGGGTGTGTAGTGCTCCCCACCTTGCTCATCGACTATTTTCGTGACGTGCTGGTGCTCAGTGCGGAATTTGAGCTTAGTGGCTAAGTTGCTGCCCAGTCTCCCCCCCTCCCCATATGCCCTTGCAATGTGTCTTCTGGCAATATATCTTGTTTCAGTTTCTGCCATCTCGTTGTATTCCAGAATCAGTTCGTGTATACGTGACAATGTAGTTTGGCAAGGGGTTGCGGTATAATCCTGCTCAAGCTGCGACAGTTCCTGCTCTATTTTTGTGAGTTGCCCTCTAATATCTTTTAGGATACCCGCCGTGGTGCCTATACAGACTCCCCTGATAGTAACTTTGAAGGCCTCCCAAAGTGTAGCTGCGCTATCTACAGTGCCCACATTGGTATCAAAATAGTGTGCAATTTCTTTCCTGATAGTGTCTGCATAAACAGGGTCCAGCAAGGCCTCTGACCTAAACCTCCAGGTGAATGGATGATGAGTGTTGGTGGGAATGGTGACAACCAGATGAACAGGGTTGTGATCGGATAAGGTGCGAGGGAGAAATCCTATCTTCGTTACCCAGGCATTGGCCCCTTCACTCAGCAGCCAATAGTCCAGTCTGGACCAGCTATTATGCGCTGGCGTGGCATGCGTGCCCTCCCGCGTGTCCCAGTTCCGGAGCCGCCACGCATCTATGAACCCAAACTACAACATTGCATCTTTTATACACTTGGCTGCTCTGGGGGTACGCCCACCCTGTTGATTAGATTTCTCCCGTCCCGGATCTAGATGGGTATTGAGGTCACCACCCCGCAATATCTCAGCCTCCGTCCACTTCCGCAGCACATCAAACATTCGGGCAAAGACCTCAGGCTCGTCCGCAATGGGACCGTACATGTTCACAATGGTCAGCAGGGTTACCCCCAACTTGCCATGTACCATAGCGCAGCGTCCATCATCATCTACGTACGTTTTAATTGGTGTGAACAGTAAACCACGTTTAAGCAGGATGAGGACCCCCCTTGCATAGGAAGAGTACGACGAGGCAATTTTATATCCAGCCCATTTTACAGTAATCCTGGCCTCCGTCGCTTTGGTAAGATGCGTCTCCTGTAGGAGAGCGATTTGAATCTCATGCCTGTCTAGATAGGCAAAAACCTGTCTGATTTTCTTAGGGGAGTTGAGCCCTTGAACGTTCCATGTTAAACATGCAAACTTATCACCTACTACCGCCATTGAGAGTGATAACAAAACAGCAGACCTAGTACCCAACTACATGAGAAAATGGCATAACATGTCCACCAGAGCATCAGAGCAATCACATTAAACAAACCCCCTGTCACAACTGTTGATCCCCCCACCCCTACCCACTTCAGCATACCCAACGTGCTAAAGCTGTTCCGTAAAGAAGCACATACCCCAACAAAATGAAACATAAATCAAGTGTGATGCGGAGTACACCCATTAGGGAACGCTGTGGTGCTACTCACTCCCCAAATGACAAGGGGGTGGCCGACATCAATAATATGTGCCCCCCACACCGACCATCGGTGTCCAACATTATATGAGCAGTGTAGCATATCCCAAGCAAGAGGAGGCACATGGTACGCAAATAAACAGTTGGAGAGCAATCTGACTTTTGATCACAATATCAGTCTGAGGCCAATTAGGAAAACTCTACAAATAGCATGACAGAAGCACACTGTCCCTGCAAAAATGAGGCAATCAGGTGAGTCACAGTGTAGTATATATAGAACCTCAACTTTCGTCCTCAGAGTCTTACGACGGAGAGATTTGGCAAAGTCTAAAGCCTGATTAGGGTTGGTAAATATCTTGGCCTTATCATCTGTCCCAATTCGCAGGTGTGCAGGGTACAACATGGCATATTGGACCTTCTCAGCAATCAGGATCTTTTTTACTGACTGGTACTCCTTTCTGGCTGCCTGAACAGCAGCCGTAAAGTCAGGATAGAATGCCAGCGTGTTGCCTTGGTAGGTGATAGTGCCCTTTTGACGGGAAATACGAAGGACCGAGTTGCGGTCCCTGAAATTCAGCAGCCGCGCAATTATTGGTCGGGGTGGAGCCCCGGGTGGCGGACGGACTGACAAGGAACGGTGGGCCCTCTCCACAATGAGGAGTTGCGAAAGGTTCTCAGCGCCACATATATCACGGAGCATGTTCTCCACATAGGTTTCCAGGCGGCCCACGTTTGTTGATTCTGGTAGGCCCGTAATGCGCAGATTATTGCGCCGCAAACGGGCTTCAAGGTCCTCATTTTTGGCTTGATTTACCGCAAGAACTTTGTCCATATCCAGCACCTTGGATGTTACCTGCTGGAGGCCATCCTCCGTATTCGATATGCGCTGTTCAGCTTCACCTATTCTTGCGGCCTGCTTATCCAACTTGGCGGACATATGATCCATGCGGTTGTTAAGGGCCTCAATTTTGCCGTCTATGGATTGAAGACTGGCCTGTATCGCTGACAATGCCTTTTCCATAGCGGATGGGGGCTCCACAGGAGCATCAAGTTCAGAGTCTGAAGTGGCTCCCCGTCCAGATCTGCCAGGTTTCTTCTACTCAAAGGTAAGTCGCGGCTGCGACTTGTCCGGTTTCCCCATCGTGATAAGATGGAGGTGGCGCTCCCACGTCAATTAATGGGCAGTACGTGCCCTCCGAGGTGACCAGTACACCCGCTACTCACATCAGTCGGGCGCTACTGACACCATGCACCTGTGGAGGAGTCATGGGATAAGTGAAGAAAAGCCTGATCAGGGTATGTGGACCACACTCCAATGCTAACAGCCTGGGATTGGGAACAACAATGAAGCAGCTGGCAATAGAGATCAATGGCAGCACACTCATTCGTGAAAGCACTACAGTTGTGACAGACCAGTGGGCCACGCCGGTCTAAGTATGGACCTGATGTCCCAATCCCCCACGGTCTCCACCGCGTCGTGGCAGATTCGTAGAACGCGAGCCCCCACACAGTTCAAGGAAGCCGTCCAGGCACTCAAGCAGTAAACCCAACTCCTCCGTCATCGGTCAAAGAGCAAGGGAGGGAGGGGGAGAGAACCAGCATCAGAGCAGTGCCCCTGATCCAGCAATGGGCCCTAGGACACAATTGTGCGGCAGTGTGAAGGACTTCCAATCTCCCCAGTCTCATCAATCTGTCCTGCCCCCACAACCCACAATTATTCAAATGCGGAGCCCCCGATCCGGGTGCACCCTCCTCAATCTCCCGCTAAATCTCCAGGCCCCGGGAGAGGAGATGGAGAGGCGAGCAGCGTATCGCACAGACCAGCAGCGTCGCTCAGAAGGACCACAGGGGGGCCGTCCAGCAGTCTACAGGCCCTGTAGAAATCAGGGGCGCGGGCCTCATCGCAGTCACCCGCCACGCGCCCCAAGTCACCCTGCAGCCAGTCTCACCTTGTGTCTTTCGCAGGGGGCGGGGACCACTTCAGGCGAGTTCAATTAAATTACGGCCGCCATCGCAAAGCCCAACGCGACGATTCCACAGCACACGAGTGGCAGCACCCTCAGTTCCGAGCTTTGGTGGCATCGGTGGATCTCGTCCCATGCGCGTGGGTCCCCCGTACCTGTCGCCAGCTGGGATGAGGCTTGGCAGAGCCGCCGCTATGATCCGCCTCACCAATCCGTTGAGATTAGGGCACTCCAGTCACTGCGATCCGCAGGAACCCGAGGACGGCAGTCTCGACGCTAGCCGTTCCCTTCCGGAATGGGCGGCCCGTTCCGGGAGCGCTTGCCACTACAGCGTCCCTCCGCCATCGATCACCTCGCAGCAGTCAGTCCACGGAGCCAGTGGCCCACTGCAAACACAGTCGCTCCAGCAGCTATAGTCAAGAGAACTAGGTCGTCTCTGCACGCGGCCCCCGGGCTCAGTGGCAGAGGGCCTCCATCATAGCCGCCATTTTCAAGCCGCACTGCCCAGTCGGCCGCCCGTGCATAACAAGACTATGGCAGCAACGTACGCCTCCTCGTGCCATCCACTTGCACCCCACAACGCTGGCATCCAGGTCCGCCACCGTGTGACCTCCGATGGCGGCTGGAGAGCAGGATATTAACGGGTATGTGGCGTCGGCCGGCAGAGCTGCACTACAGCGCAGCCATCTTGCCGCGCGCCTAGCCACGCCCCCACTTGGACCTGCACCTTCTGTAAGCATCAGCCGTGTGCTTACATCTGGGTCGTTACGCCCAGGCTGAGGTCGTACAGTGCCATCTTCTTTCTTGACGGTGAGTAATAGTTTTGTCTCTTGCACATGTTCGTCACTGCACTCAACTTTGTGCATCGTACCTGGTTGTCGTTGCCTTTAGCGTTTCTGCTTTGTATGGACAATGTCTCTGTGTTATGCTGTGGCACAGTATCTCTTCTTTCGTGCTTACAAGAAGGCTTCTGGCGAGCTTTCTGACTGTGCTCTTCTGTAGGGCCTTCACCTTCTTCTCAGACCTTGTAAGAACTAGAGCGGCGCTTTGACTTCACATACGCCAACCGTAGACTGCTTCTTGGCAGGGGCGGCTTCTCCTTTACGGTAGAGGAGCATCGCCCCCATGCTGAAAGCCAGCAGAGGCAAAGGACAAAAATACAATGATAAAACATTTTTATTATCATTTTATTTTTTGTCCTGCAGGCTGGAACTGCGAGTCAAGGGAGGGGCGTGGCCACCTACACTGACACCGCAGTTGCAGCACTAGGGAGGAGGGGGGAGTGGTGGGCACTTCCAAGTGCTCATGACTGTTTGGCCGGCCCTCTGGAGCCAGCCAAACCTTCTTGCGCACTTGGCTTTTCTCCACCTAGCTGCGTTGTACAGCTGGATGGAGAAATCAACCACAGGCTCCCAGTCTATGTCTGAGCACCGAACCAAGGCCCTCAGGCCAATCCTAATAGTATTCCCAATAGTATTAACAGCATGTGAGCAGCGCTGGGATTGGGAGCTTGGAGCCTGCGCAGTGTGCAGCAGTTCCTGGACGTCCGGTCGGTGAGAATCGGGAAGAAGGCGCCGGCCGTCGAAGTAGGTAAGGGCATTTTTTTCTTTATTTATAATTTTTTTTTTTTTTCTTGTGTTCCTCCCTCCCCCTGCCTTACCACTTCACAATACGAGTGGCCGCTCCTGCTCCTTGGGGCTCACGTGGCACACACAAACAGTTTGCTGGAGCTTTCCAAACTCTCAGGGAGAGCAGTCTTGTTTCTTCAGGGCATGAATCCCCTACTCGTCGTCAGTGGTTGAGTCCTCCCCAGCTCTGGAGCACGCAAATGACCACGTCACACACTGAGCTCTGTAACACACGTCTTTATTCTTCGGCATGCAACCGTTAACTGAATGCACTTTGTCATATACTTAATTGATCATACCCAGACACTCCCAGATACCTCCCAACTGATTACTTAACTTTGTAAGGAGCCCGCCGAGGACCACTAGGGTCCTACTGCTCATGATCACACAACACTACAAGTACTACTATTTTGTCAATAAAGATTTTATTGTATGAAGGTGGCCCTGCTCTGTAGAAAGCAACCTTTTAACTCTAAAACATATTTTTCTAAAAAGATACGCTGCCCACCCACCAATCATAAACCTCAACTTTTTACAGACTCTTCCCCATCTGGGTAAGGGTGTAAGTAAGGGAATCTTCCTTTGAGGATAGCAACTTGTACATTTTCCTGACTCAGGTGTTTGGGCTTTAAGGGAATGTTATCCATTGGGCCTGTTGAAAAAGCCTGTATAAATTGACATGATGTTAAGGAGGTATGTTTACAGGTTGTTGTAATGCCTTCCCTGAGATATGAATAAGTTTAAAGAGGGGATTGTTTGGCAGGGAGCTTTTGTATTTAATTAAACTATTTTTACATCTGGAAAAACAGTGCAGCTGTCTCCGCAACCTATAGTTTCCAATATACAGAGAGTGAGAGAGAGTGGATTTTCAGCCTCCCTTAGGCAATGACGTTTATGGGTCAGCACCCTTGGAAGCATTGTCAGGCACATCATAGATCAGAGTAGAGGTGTTTGCATTTCTCACCTCATGCTATTGACTGGTGTATTACTCTGCTTCCAAGGGAGGACTTCCATTGCAGTGGACGAGGTCCATTTTTTTCAGCATCTGACAGGAACAATTTTGTAAGGGGCCATCTTGAAAATAAGGCTTCACCATTACCATCATATAGGCAGCGGATCTTTTACATAATGTGTTGTATTACCTCAGACTTAATTACTTAATTATCTGAATATGATGTGCCTTTGGAAAAGGTTGCTAAAATGTGCTATTTTCTCAAAATATGTTTTGTGTACCTTTTTGACAATTATTGTAAGACGAGAATAAGTATTCTAACATTGTAATTTACGTATATAATCTTTTATAATTTTTTATGCTAGGGCAGCTAAGCATTTGAAAATGGCTCTTTTGTTTACATGTGAACAATAACATTTATCATACACTGTGATTTAACATGAGTCCGTTTCAATTTTGTGACTCCTGATACAGGATTGAGTCATACCTTTGCTTTTATAATCTCATCAGGCCTTCTACATACACTCATTGCTTTGATAAGGACAAGCAGTGACATGTTGTAAGGAGCCATGCTCTGCTATTTTTAGTTCCGTGGTGTATAAATGTGTTATATATTGAGTTACTTTGATTTTATTGTTGTGTAAGCTTGAATAACAAAACCAATGACTCAGTCAGCTAATCTCTTGTGGTGTGCCACATGGAATGAATGTATATCCCAGCCCAGTACACTTAAGCCTTTCATCTGTATGAGATGGGATAATGAAATGGGAAATAGTAACACCTGCTATTTACAGTGCTTACAAATGACAGAAGTGCACTGTGTAAAATGTAATGTAAACTATATTTATATAGCGCACTGTCACCCGCCGGGTATCCTGGCGCTGGGAGAGTACCTTGTTGTTATGTGGTGTAGTTGATCGGCCACCACAGAGTGATAAAAGACTAAGGGGAGGGAGGGAAATCAGAGTAAAACCATAAGATGAGTCGGAGACGCTACATCTAAGTATTACTCCTCCCTCGGGAACAGCCAAGTTTTCAACTTCTTCCTGAATTGCATCCGGTTCTCACTTTGCCTGATGTCAATTGGGAGTTCATTCCACAGTCGTGAAGCCACGGAGCCAAAAGCTCTCCCTCCTGTCCTAGCTCTTTTCATTTTCATCTTTTTACCTAATTAAATAGCTTGCTGAAAGTCAATTATAAATCCTGTGTAATGTGTCACATCTGCACCGTAGATTGCTGTTTTTCTCTTTGCAATCCTTCCCATCTTCTTTCATAGCAATGTGTTTCTTTATGCAGTTGCCAGGGCACAAGTCCTACGAAAAACAAGAGCCATTGAAGAGTGCTTTTTGAAGCAGCATCCTTTTCACTTAGTAATTTGTAGCATAGCTCCTGAGGCAGGGGTGTTTGTGCTCCTCAATGTTTGGCACAGGCAGTGTCCTCCACTTATGTTTGAGTTGCCATCTGCAGCTGTGTACACGAAATGTACAAAATGAATGTAGAACTTTTAACTGGGGGAGACCATAACACCCATGCGGTACTGAATGTTGCTCCTCAATGAGTTTCACTCTTCCTGTTGCTTTTGGCAAGTCCTAGTCTTCTTTCTGGCTTACATGGAGATAAAGATTGGGAAATACGGGTCTCTTTCCCAGAGGGCCTCCAATGATCCCTTAAGCATATGCTGTAATAAAGTGTAGGATAAATGATTTATAGTTGTGAAGGTTTACAGCCAATGCATCATAATCATCATCATTATTATCATGTAGTCTTACAAAGCACAAAAGATCACAATAGGCAACTAAGTGCTAAAAAGTAGCAGACACATATTTGCCTAATAAATGCGTCTAGAGAGCCTTCAGGAAGACTATTTCTGCTTTGAATCTGTGCTCAGACAGATAACATCGCTCCCCATCTTCACAAGAAACCTCAAAACCTGGCTCTTCGACAGACCCCCTCCTTGACGGATGGAACCTGCACACCCCCCCCCCCATCCCTAGCGCCTTGAGACCCTTACGGGTGAGTAGTCGCGCTTTAACAAACCCCTGATTGATTGATTGATTGCTGAGGAAATGCCATAGGGTATGGAAAATGACCAGGAAGAATCTACCACTGACCATTTTTCTTAAACACTGTGATGGAACCACTAAGAGTTTCTCAGCTGACATCAATGTTCTTGTTGGACTTTTGGGAGAAAAGCATTGTTTCAAACATTCCAGTGCCTGCTAATTGACAAATTATAACCAGTGTCAAAGTTTAAAATGAATTTTGTACTGGTACTGTTAACCAGTGTAGATATTGGGAGGTATGTGCCTTCTAAGGTGTGTTGAGATCCACTCTTGTTTCAGAGTTCTTCAGCACCTGCAATTTATGTAGATTTGATTTATAGGTTCTGGCAAATAAAGCAATTCCACAGTCCAATTTTTCTCCAATCACAGTTCTGGCTATGTTCTCAGTTTCTGAGATAATAAATATCGGGACTTCCTTAGGCAAATGTGGTCATGATTGGAAGCTTGAATAACATAACATGATAAGTTACCTAATGTCCCTTAGTTAGTCTTTCATCGAAGAGGACTCACATGGTCATGAACTTATTTTGACTTGAATTTAGCCTTACCGACTCAAAAGAGTGACAACCAGAGCTATTGTGGGCTAGTCAGTAGTCTGTGCCCATTTGTAGGAATTCAGTCTTGGCTGCATTCACCACTAACTTTCTATTTTTGAATGGTTGAGAAGACCTCAGCAACTTTCAGACTATCTACTGCAGATTTTCAAGAAAGATGAAACAAACTGCATTGACTGCGTAGTTATAAAAACTAACAATGCAATTCATATGAAACTGATTTAACAGCTCTACATACATGTTAAACAAGGCAAGAGTCCCATCATACTCCACTTTAGGTTCAGATAGTCTTAGCTGAGTCTTTACCCCTAATATCTCTGGTTTTCCACTCTGAGAGAAATAGCAGGTGCACTAACATTGAACTCAAGATCCAGTGAGTGCGATGCACCATTGACCACATATGCAATAATATAAAGGAAGCAAGGACAGCAGTAAATTGGAGGGAATTGGAATCAATAAGAGTGAAAAGAGAGGCACTTGGTTACCCCATTCAGATGTGTCACTTCTGCTGGGCACTAAGGCCTGCAAGGTGTGATGGGTTTGTCTAAAGGCAATAATAGATATCTTTAGTAACTGGCCTCAACTATTCTGGACTAAATTGTAACAGTGAATGGATGTACCTTAGTGATATCTCTTTGTAATCAATTCTCTGTACTTTAATGTGAACCTTGTTATTTCTGAAAATTAACATACAACAATGTATACATACATATATACCGGCCAACTTCAGTCTTCTCTTGAAAAAACCAGACACTGACACCACAAGGAAAGTTCTTTGCACGTCTTTAATTTCGCTGTAAAATGTTTCTGCAGTGCCTGCTGCCTCTTGATTACACACACACACAAAATTATCTATGGAAAATGAGTTTAAGGGCCCAATTCACAAACTACAGTTTGTAATACTACAGTAATGTTACTCACGTACTATAAAATGCAATTCACAAACATATGTGTGGAGAGCTCCACCATGTGTACAGAGATCTCTGCACACATAGGTATATTTGTTTTAGTAATAAAAGTGGGAAGGACCGGGGGAGTGGATGTAACATAGGGAATACTTACTCCTAAATTGGAGGAATAGGGAAAAGTAAAGAGGGGTTTAGGGAGGACATGAAAATACATTTTTTTAATTGTCCTCATTACACCATGGCTACTGCACTCTGGGCCGTTTGTAAACACCCTCGATCCGTCTGTGGTCCAAGCAGTTTCGGACACGTACCTTCCACGGCACTGGTCTTTGTATAGGGGGAGGGGCAGAAAACCCCCATCCCCTGATCCATGGCTTGATGTAATCATTGGACCAAATATCGATGTTTATGACCAACCTGTAGGCTTATTTTGGTGCCCTAACCTAACCACTTCAAAAAATCCTCCCAAATTTCTGCGGACCGTCGTAGGTTATACTTGATGTCTAAGTTACATGTCCATTTAACTACACTTAACCAGGCTGTTGGGTTCGGGGGGTGGGGGTCCAACCAATGTTTACAGATCTCTCGCCTAGCCAAGAGCAGCAAGTAGAATTCTAAAACCCTTTGCTTACTGTTTAAAACATGTTGAGAGGCATTATCCACCCCGAGAAGCACCAATGTTTCAGTTAAGATTATATTTTCTGCTAAGATGGCCCTTATGGTAGCTTCTACCGTCTTCCAAAACTATTTTATCTCTGGACATGTATAGAAGACATGAACATCGTTGGCCCTTAAGTAATTGCATCTCTTGCAACTAGGAACAGGCTGTAGCACAAACTTGGCCAATCTTTGCGGGGTCCAATACAACCTGTAGATGACAAAAAAGTGATGGCGTTTAAAATTAGCTGGTGTTACTGTGGCATAAAGTAATTTCACAGAGTCTATCCACAGAGATTGTATGCTGCCCTCCTGCAATATGTCTGTCCAGACCTCAGAGGGGTCCTTCATTTTCTCTTCCTCTGCCTCCAAGAATTGTCCGTACCATTTTGCCACTTCTTTGGCTTTCGGACTGGTGTCCTGGAGTGAGGCCTCGAAGTCCCAATTACCTCCGACTTCATCTACTGCAGTCAGAGACCATGAAGTGAGCTGCAAGTACTTAAACCTGGAGAGCCTTTTGCCTGTCCTAATGTTCAAAACCTCCCAGGGAATCAATCCTCCGGTTGTTATCAAGTCTCCCCATTTCGTTATCCCCGCCAGCTTTAAAGGCAAGCTTAAGGCATCTTCCAGGCATTTCGGCATCCCCGGGGATTCCCAAATTGGGGCAAATTCTGAGAAATAACCAATCTTTAGTGACCATCTCACTACAAGCCAAAGGCTTAAAGCTGATCTTAAAACCTTTAACCTTACTTTTTTAAAGAATTTTTTAGCTCCAAATTTATATAAAAAAGCTCCTGAGCCCACATCTTTGGTCATTTCTCTCAATATTAGACCCCAGGTAGTATTAATGGACTCCCCTGCCAACATACGAATATTTTTGAATTGGAAGGCCATACAGTAAAGTCTGAGATCTGGCAATGCTAACCCCCCCTTCTTGAGGCTACTTCTTAGTTTTTTCCATGAGAGACAAACCCCCAGGATGCCCAGATAAAACTCAATATTTTCCCTTGTATTTTATTGATTTCGTCCTTAGGGAAACTGAGTGGTATGCAGTTAAAGAGGTATGTTAGCTTTGGGAGAATAGACATTTTTATCAAGTTAACCCTCCCATATATTGACAAGGGTAAGTTCTTCCACCTAGCTAGTTGTCTATCTACCTCCTTCATCACTCTCTTCAGATTACGGGAAGGAATCTCATCAATTTTATCTGCAATTATTATCCCCAAGTATTTCATCTCTGAACAGACTCTATCACCCCACTCTTCCATGTTCCAACACATTACTTCTGTTTTTGATAAATTTACTAAATACCCAGAAAGCACCCCGAATTCAGTTGTCAGTTGTTCTATCTTAATTAGTGTTTGAGCTGGGTCAGAGGTGTAAATTACAAAATCGTCAGCATATAATGCAATTTTACTGTGCGTTGGAAGCTGGTGTATAGGGATAATCTGATCATCTGTTCTTAAAATGTGCGCCAAAGGTTCGATAGATATATATCGAAGAGGAGAGGGGACAAGGGGCAACCCTGTCTCGTCCCTCTATAAATTTTGAAACTCCTTGTCACTGAGCCATTTAGGAAGATTTTGGCCATGGGGTACTCGTATAATTTTTGTATTGCCCTAATAAAATCAGTGCTAAAACCCATTATGCCTAAAACGGCCCAGAGAAATACCCAGCTGACACGATCAAAAGCCTTGGCGGCGTCTATAGTGATCACCGCCAACGGGATCGATCGAGCAACTGCTAAGTCTATAGTCCCTATTAATGACAGCGTAAGTTCTTGTATTTGTCTCTTAGGGACAAAACCTTTCTGGTCTGTATGTATCAGCTGGGAGCCCACCTTGGCCAGTCTCCCGGCCAAAATACCCATATAAATTTTATGATCCACATTTAGTAGGGAGATTGGTCGGTACGAATCGGCCCTCCTCGGATCCTTAGCCGGTTTTAGAATCAAAGTAATTATGGCCTCACTCCAAGAGTTCGGGATCAGCCCTTCCTCCTTATAAACAGAATTAAAGAGAGCCACCATTTCCGGTACTATCTCCTCAACTATCAACTTGTAGACCTCAACCGGTACAGAGTAGGGGCCTGCCGCCTTGCCGTTCTTCATATGTTGAAGTTGTTCTCTTATTTCCCCTTCTGTAATGGGGGCATCAACCCTGTTCCTCCCTTCTGTTGTTAGGGCCGGGAGGCCTACGTTGTTTAACCAACACTTTAAAGCCTCTTCATCTGGGCTCTCTGATTCTGCATATAGTTCCGAAAAAAGTTTAACCAAACTTTCCTGTATTTCCTCCTCTTTGTTCGTAATATCCCCCTCAGGGTTAATGACCAGCTCTCCTATGTGGTTTCTCGCCCTATCAGCCCTCGCCTTCCAGGCTAATAGTGCTCCAGCTTTTTCGCCATACTCGAAATGTTGCATGCGTCCCGCAGCCCACCTTTCTCTACACTTTGTTTCTGATTTGATCTTATAATTCAATCTAGCTTCCTCCAGCTTTTTTAACGTCTCCTCTCTGTACTGTGTATCCTGCTGCATCCTTCCTTCTAATATCCCCATCTCCTCCTCCAACTTCCTTAACTCAGCTTGCTCCACCTTGTTCTTAAAAGAGACCTGGCTTTGTAAGACCCCCCGAATATAGGCTTTAAAAGTGTCCCAGCTGACGCCAATTGGAGCCGAGTGGGCATTAATCTGAAAGAACTCTAAAGTTGTTTTTTCCAAGAGGGCAGCCACATCTGAATCAGATAGTATGGATCTTTTCAGCGTCCATCTTGCGTTGTTCCTTCAATGTGATACTGACCATAGCGTGATCAGAGATGTGTCCTGGGAGTATATTATTTTCCCGGCCCACTCTCTATCTACGAGCAGGTAATCCAGACGTGAGAAGTGATGATACTTCTTACTATGAAAAGTGTAGCCTCTCTTCCCTTGCATTAAGAGTCGACCATACCCAACTCAAATAGCATATGCTTAAGGGCCTGTCTCGTCTTTGGCGCTTGGGCTTGGGCCCCCCTCCTACTCGTGGATCTATCTAATATTGGATCTAGAAGGGTGTTAAAGTCACCCCCTATTATTATTGGTGCCGTTGCCCTGGCTAGCCTTAATTTCAGATCTACTATGTACTGGGGGTTGTCCGTATTCGGACCGTAAAAACCGGCACAAACAAAATCAGAGCCCAAACATTTAAGAGTGGCCGTGACCCATCGACCTGAACTATCAGTGTTAGATGAGGTCATCTCAACACCTGACCCTTTCCTAATGATTATTGCAACTCCCTTAGAGTATTCTGATTGGTCTGAAGCAACATTACTCCCTACCCATCTTTGTTTTAGGTATAACCCCTTGCTCTCGCTCACCGTTAGGTGGGTTTCTTGTATAATAATTACATGGGCTTTGGATTCTTCTAAGTACCTCATTACCAGCCTCTGTCTATTTTTTGATCTTAAGCCATTTACGTTCCAGGTTGCAATTTGTACCTTACTGTCCCTCCCTGCCATTTATCTTAAAGTACCCCAGTTTTCTTGGACCCGAGGATCTCTGATTCTCTATATTAAAAGTGGACCCTGATAATATGTCTAATGTGTCTAACGAGGACTGATTTTTTATTTTCTCCCACTGCTCACCACCCTGTGCACCCTTTACCCCCTCCATAGGAACCCTCCCCAAATTGTCAGGCATAAAGCCTATTGAACCACCGGAGGAAGTGGACTTATCTGTAGTTAAAGCCGGGCCTCCCCCTCATCCCACCCCTAGTGCATATAACTATATATCCGTATTATATTTATGATATTTATATATTTTATATATATATATATATAATTTTTTTTCCCTTTTATATATATATATATGTAATTTAAAAAAAAAATGTTAACATTTTATTTTTGCTCTTTTGGCTCACCCTTGAATTAAATTTTCTCAAGAGCTCCCCCCTTTCCTTATGGAATCTATCAGACTATCTGCTTCTTCTATGGACCGTATGTTGCGCATTTGGTTGTTCCACATAACACGGAGCATAGCTGGGAATTTTAGTTGGGCCTTAGCCCCAAGATTATTAAGCTCCCCCATTCTTTTGCCCAGTTCCCATTGTTTCTGGTCCGTTGCGTGACATACATCCGATCTAATGGTAAACGTGAGGTTCTGGATTGTGTAGGGACCATTCCTCAGTGCAGCCAGCAACATGATTTCTTTAACTGAATATGAAAGAAAATGTATCAAAATTTTCCTTGGCTTCTGCCGCTGTGGATTCCTCTTGAATGGGTCCCTATGTACCCGCTGTATCTCTTGATCCAGGTTGATATCTGGTCTGTCCTTCAGGGCCGTCTCCGTTAGCAATTTAATCACTAATGCTTTAAGGTTTGTCCCCTCCTCTGCCTCTGGAATATTTAAAATCCACAGATTGTTTCTCCGAGAATGATTTTCTATTCTTTCCAGATCCTCCCTAAGGCTAGAGTTTTCTTTAATCAGTGCCTCAACGCCTTTAGTGTTATTTGAGATGTCCTTCCGCATCGAGCTTACTTCCTCCTCAAGCTTCCCTGTTCGAGCGGCGCCATCATCTAGTTTTTGCGCAAGTACCGCGCAGGAGGCTTGGATATCTGCTTGGTTCGCCTCTGATGTCTTAAACCGATTTCTAAGCTCTTCCTTAAGATCGAGAAGAATAGAGGCCAATGGGACATCTGAGTTTTCTGGAGGGGACTGGGACGCCACTGAAGATTCAGATTGTACCAACGGACTTGAAGGGATTAACGGATTTTTTGATTGTACATTGGGGTCTCTTCCACCACTCGCCTGCTGCGTCTCAAAAGTCTCTTCATCTTGGAGGACACTGAACCTATTCTGCGTTGTAACTTGAAAGCGAGTCTCGTCGTCTCCATGATTTTTTCCTATTTCTTTGCCCCTTTGTACCTCCTTTCCTGAGCAAATTACGGGCATAATGGGGTTGACCTCCACTCCCTCCAGCTCTATCAGTTGATTCTGGACCCCCCCTGTCGTGTTACCTCCAGTGTCTCTTGATGCCATTACGTGTGTCAGCACTTTATAATATGATTTAAGTGATGGAGTAACTTTGACTTGCAAGGGGGAGATTTTTATCCCCCTACCGCGTGGGCTCTTCCCCTGATGTCTTATGGTTTTTCCTACTTTTGCAACCTTTGAGGGAGCTATACCAGCAGGGATGTCCCCAGGGGCCGCCTTGGCTGGGAGTAATTTAAAATCGTGACTTACCCCTGTTGATTTCTCCAAAGTGCCGAGGGCCCGGGTACGAAGAGTATACCTCGAAATCCTATCCGGATTTACACCGGAATTCTCACCTTTCTTCTCTGCAGGCATCAAACTCGCCTTCTCCATAGGGGGAAAATGTCGTTTTACAGGATCTTCTTTCAAGCCTTTCCGGTTCTTGCCATCTTGTTGGGGCCCCCCTATGTTTTGAAGCCGAATAGAATTCCCACTCTGGCAGCTCAGAGATGCTGTATGCACCTCAAGGAGGCTTGTGCTGACTCTTCCCCTCTGTGCACGAGCTGCTCGAAGACTCCGCAGCGATCCTGCTGCCCTCAGCCACGTCGGCGTTCTCACCGCATCTCTGAGGCTGGAGCCGCCCTCGCAGATCGGCTGGGTCGGCGTCATTCGGATTCGGTGAGTGAAAAGAAAAAAAAAAAAAGAAAATGTTTACCTCTGCTTCATATCACTGCTTCACAGAGCATCATATTTACGATGGGAGAGGCGGGCGGGAGACGCTCAAAACCTCCATAGCGCGCACCTCTTTCCCCAGCGGTCGGCGACCATTTACCTCGCGGCTGCCATGATCCTCCACTCTGCCATCCGGAGGACATGCAAATACAAACACCCATCCACAAAAGAGTAAGACAATTTCTATTCACAAACTTCACTTCTGAAGCTACTACTGCTAAAAAAGTCCCAAACAGTAGTAAATGTACTCCAGTTCAGCCTTGGAGTAAGTCTAGCACCATACATACATGGCCACTTGCAGTTACTGCAACTCACTCCCATAGAAAATAATGGTGACAGGGATGTAATAAAGGAACCCATAGGAAATAATGTTGAATACATTACATTATTTCAACTTTGAAATTAAACATATATAAAATAGTTTATAGTGTTAAAAAATTAGCTTGCATTAAACATTAATTATTATACAAACTTTAAACAAAATAACATTTTTAAATTAATACAAAGTACATTGTTAGTAATTCAATTGAACAAATATTAATTAAATATTAAAATTCTAGTCAGAGTGTGTTTTTATTTTGATAAACAATAATATTTATAAGTGAAAATAACATATGTTAAATATGTAATTATTTACTAAACATTTACTTTGATTCGTTAATCTGCTGTAACTTTTTCTTTTATTAGTTCAAGGTTAATAATAATTATTTTAAATTAACTGGAAAAGTAACAGCACTTAATATAGAAATGGTTGAACTTCAGCAATGGGTTGCAGAAGTGGAGGAAGTAGGAACAACCACAGTCAAGTCTGTTGAGAGCCATGAGTCAACTAGCACTGGTTCGGTCTAAGATTGAAGATCTGGAGAATCGCCAGTGGAGAAATAACTTGAGGGTCTTTAGGATTCCTAAAGGGTGAGAGGGGGACGACCCACAAGCAGTTTATTGTTAAGCTGTTTGGGAGAGTGTTCCCAGATCTTGCGAATTGGGACATGGATTCACAAATTCAGCGTGCACATCATCTCCTGATAAACCAAAATCATATCACTGCTAATGTTAATGCTAAGCCAATATACCCTCACTCCATTTTACTATTCGTGGGCAGTTTCCTACTAAGGCAGGCAATCTCTCTCAAGGCCCCTCCAAATACACCTGTTGTGGTAGATGCTATGTCTATGGACTGATGGTGGAAGCTGCATCAAAGGATTGACCCACTGAAAGCTGTTGGGGCACAAGTCTTCCTGCAGGAACCTGCTAGGCTCAAGATTGTTAAAGGTGGCCAGCCACAGTTCTGCAGTACAGAGTCAGGTGCAGCACAGGCTCTAGATCAATGGCAGGAAGGTTCATTGCAGTTGTGATTTGGATGAACATTAAGATGGCTTGACTTTATGCCCGGGTTCTGTTGCATATGCAAAGCTATACTTAATTAATGTTAGAATGTGCATATTTAAGCTCTTTGTTGTTTATTTTTCTTGTGTTCTCATCCTGTGATCTCTTTTTTCTTTCTTTGTTCTTCTTTTTGGTTGACTCAGGTGCTTTTTCTTTCTGAGCAGGGAGGCAGAAGTGGACAGGGTGCCTGGGGTAGAGATTGCTCTGTGCTGTCATTGCAGCTTACAGCTAAGGGGTGGGATGATTACTTTCTTTAGACATGGGGGGGGTCACAGAGGGTAGGTGGGTCGCACAATATATGCTGGCTGATAGAAAGTCTGCCTTTGGAGGGAATTGGGAGCTCAGGGGCAAAAAGAATCATACTGGTCATGTGGTGCTGTTGGAATGGGTCTACTATGTGCTATACTATTGTCTAGGCTGGGATCACGGGATGGCTTTGCTGAATAATGGTTTATGGCAATGGGCAGACTGAAATGTATGCACTGGAATGTTTCTGGCCTTAATCACTCTAGCAAATGACAGCTAGTACGGGAGGAGATAAAGATGTATAAGCCACAAATACTCTGTTTAACTGAGACCCATCTGGCGTATAAAGACTGCCTAGCACTCACACATCTGGGTTATAATACTCTTATTAGTACCTCACAGTCTGGAGGTTAAGGTACTTCAAATTGCAGCTGATCCGAGGGGTAGACGGGTGCTTATATAGTTTGTACTGCATAGTCAAAAACAGGGATAGACTCTACTAATCGCTCTGCCTGACCATGGATGGCTAAAACCAGGGCAGCTATCTCGGCACTTGCCCATCTACATGGGCTGAATGATGTATGGAGGGCTTTGCACCCCAGTAGGCCAGGTAACACTTTTTACTCTTCCCTACATAAATACTATTCAAGGATCTATATGATCTTTACTAGGGGACAGCTAATCTGGTGCACAGATATGGAAGTTTGTCCTAAGATTACCTCTGATCACAACCCTATACTATTGATGATCAGAATCACCGCCTGTGGAAGGGAGTGGCAACAGGTTACATTCCCTCGCCACCTTCTCTCTAAATCCCATTACCGGATCAACATATCTGGGCTACTTAGTGAGTTTATTAGGGTTAATACTGTAACTGCCCCACCGCAGGGTGTGTGGGATACTATGAAGGCGTACATAAGGGGTATCATGCTGCAGTTTATTCTTAATAGAAATAAGGGTATGCAGGAGAATGCAAATCGACATCGTCAGGTAATTGTGGAATTAAAACTTCGGCATGCCTAAGCCATACTAACTAGAGAGCCAGGGGAGCAGGCCTTATATCTTAAGTTAATTGAAAGTCAGTGTCTTTTAGGTCGGGGACTCAGGAAGAAGGTGGCCGCTAGCTGTCTTAAAAATAAGGCTTTACAGTATGAATATGGTGAAAGTGTGGGTCGAGTTTTAGCCCATCAGATCTCGGATTAAGAATCGAGATGTGTAATCCATGGTATTAAAGGTAGCGATGGAACATTGTATACCAATCCTCAGGCCATTGCTGAGCAATTTTCATCCTTTTATCAGGATGATTATAGTCAACCCCAAACAATTAGTCAGTCTGGTCTTTTGTAATATGTTCAGGGCTGTGGACTACCTTGCCTTGTAGAGAGTCAGACATCAACACTACAGAAAGTCATTTCTGTGGATGAAATAGAGGTTGTTCTTAAAGTTCTGTCTTCTGACAAGGCAGCTGGGGAAGATTCAATTCTGCTCGAGTTTTATAAAACATTTAATGATATCATAATACCTGAATTTGTCAGCTTGATCTATCATATTGATAAGGGTGGAGAGGTCCCGGCTACATGGAATCTGACTAACCTCACAGTTTTCTCCATATTTTATACTGCCACCCCAGTCCCAAGCTTGGCTGAACTAACCGCATATCTTGACTCTATTCAACTGCTATGGCTGGATCGGGCCCACCAGGCCTATCTAGACTCACCATTAACCATTGAGGAAATAGTGCAGGTCATTCAGAACCTACCCAGGAATAAGGCGCCTGAGCTTGACGGTCTAACCACTGCTTTTTGTAAGAATATGCCTCCCTGCTTGCACCACAACTTTTAGCAATATTCAAGGACTCCCTTGCCAGTGGCTCCTTGCCTCCCTCGCTGAGAAAGGCGGTTATCATAACGCTCCTTAAACCTGGCAAGCAGGCATCCCACTGTGATTCCTACAGGCCCTTATCTCTAATAAATGTAGGCAATAAGATATATGCTAAGGTATTGGTGAACTGCTTGCTGCCACTACTGCCCATAATAGTCAGGCCTGACCAATCAGGTTTCATGCCGGGCCGTTCAACGTGGCACATCCTCTGCACTATTTTTGCGGCAATGCACCACCTGGACCTCCAGATTTCTGCAGTTGCTGCCCTATTAGATGCCACCAAAGCATTTGATTCTCTAAAATGGGCATACTTTGATTCTCTAGATTGAGCATACATCTTTCCACTACTAGCACGTCTTGGCTTTAGCCTGCGGTTAATTTGCCAAATGTGGCTTCTTCACACTCTCCCCAGCGCTCAAGTGCTCCTCAATGGGTTACTCTCAGACCCCTTTTTGATCATCTGCCTTACGCAACAGGGCTGCCTGCTGTTGCCGCTCCTTTTGGAATAGTAATGGAGCCACTGGCGGCGATACTCAGGCAGTGCCACGCGAGCAGGGGAATTGGCTTCACTACAAGGGGACTGGTGGTTTAGCTGTATGCACACAACATCACCCTCTATGCCTGTGACCGGCAGGAAAACCTTGTCCCCTTGACGTGTGAAGTGATACACTGTGGTGGTTATTCAGGCATTCAAATTAATTGGTGCAAATCCATTTTATTTCCCCTGACAGACAATACACAGCCATTCAATGCGGAATACCCTTTAAAATGGGCGGGTGCCCCAGTAAGATACTTAGGCATCTGACTTAGCCATGATCCAGAAGTATTTTGGCATGCCAACTATGGCTGTGCTGTCACTTGGCTGGAAGATAGAAGGCCGACATGGTCCTAATTGTCCCTATCCCTCGCCGGACGCATTGCGATAACAAAGATGATTATCCTCCCTAAATTTCTGCACCTCTTCCTTAACATACCCCTTCCACTCACAGCTCAGTTTCTAAAGCACCTGAAATCTAACCTGGTAACAGTGATCTGGGCTGGTAAACAACTGAGAGTCTCGTGGGAGCTCCTTACTTTGCCACTCGTCCAAGGTGGTCTGGGAGCACCTGACATGGCGCTTATGCAGTGTGTGCCCAAAACCAATTCCTTCATTAATGGATCTAGCCCACACCATTCCAACCTCACACAGCCATAGAGTCAGATTGTGCATTCCCGTGGCCACTGTATACAGCGCTTTATTTGTCCTACGTGGCTCAGAGGGGTTAAAAAGACACATTGCATGTGTACGCTGGGCATGGGAGGGTTTGAGAAAGCTTGCAAAGCTACCCTGTTTGTCTGCCGCTTTCATCCCCTTGACAATAACCCTCTAATTCCACCACTACAGGACAAGAGTGCCAGATCCCTTGAACATAACTGCAATATTAAAATGTTCTCGGATTTGTATCCTGAGGATAAATTCATTCCTCCATTTGATAAAACAACAGCTCCAAGCCCCGCCATACTAAATCCTTTCTATATTATCAACTTAGGGCTACTTGCCTTGCACTTCATGATACTTTTCCAGTTCTCACGCCGTCTCTTTCTGCATTGGAACATATACCCACCACCCCCTCGCCATGTAAATTGATAACACACCTTTATAACAATATGTAATCGTCTGTGCCGCTCACCACTCCGTCAGCACGCAGGGCGTGGGAAGCAGACACAGAACCCTCCATGACCAACAAACAATGGGCATACTGCTGAGGCCAGATGGAATCACTTTCCCAAAACTATAGGTTACGCTTAATACACTTCAAATCTCTCCATCAACTATATCGCACCCCACTGCAGCTCTTTAAAATGTGGCTTATCACTGACCCACACTGTCTCCGATGTGCCTCATCCCAGGCCTCCTTTAT
This sequence comes from Calotriton arnoldi, assembly GCA_963921515.1. Lineage (NCBI taxonomy): Eukaryota > Metazoa > Chordata > Amphibia > Caudata > Salamandridae > Calotriton > Calotriton arnoldi. The sequence continues at coordinate 729,282 of CAWUFW010001041.1, forward strand.
TCATGCAGCGTGGCAATGTTCGAGAGTTTTGGCCTTCTGGGAGAAAGTATACTCGACCATAAACACAATTACTGGGCATTTGCCCCCTTATGCCCCATTGGTGGGACTGTTGGGATATGTTGAGCATACACCAGCTACTCACCGCCATGCTGCTCCTCCTAGCCAAATGCAGAGTGGCCATGTATTGGGTCTGAAAACCCGCTCCCACCATACATGCATGGTTGAGTGATGTAGCATACTTCCAGGAGCAATTATCCAACTAATGGGAGCTGCTGCAATTGCGTTCACATCCATAAGATATATGGGAGCCCTTACTCCGCTTCAGAGACTCCCCCCAGCCAGCCACAGGGGATACAAATTCAAGGGACAACTCTATACATGAGGGTAGTCAACAGCTCACTTCAGTGCCCCAAGTGTTCTATTGGGAGGCTGGTCTTGCAGAAGTGCTTTGTGTTGTTTAGCTGTTCTTTTCTAGCTAAATGTCCTGGTGGGTTTTGCCATTATTACATATCTCTTAATCGATCCAATGTTTGGAATTATTGCAAAGAGGAAAGTTTTGTATGGATCGACTTCTGCTTTATGATGATTATACAGTGGCGACTTACTGCTGTTGCACTGCTCTACATTGTTATAAATGCCAATAAAATGATTGTAAAAGAACATCACAGTGATCCTGAAGAAAGCGAAGTCACCAGAGGATAGGGGCTCTTGCCGACGTGTCTCTCTGATCAATGCGGATGCAAAGGCCTTTGCAAAGATACTAGCCACCCGGCTTTCCCCCTTAATACAAGTTCTGGTCAACCTCAACATTATGGATTTGTACCCGGTAGCAATACCACTAGCCATACTAATACGGCAATTGCTGAATTTGATGTGGCGGAAAGATTGGATAAAAGAATCAGTGTGATCCTATTAGATGCCGAGAAGGCTTTTGATCAGGTGGTGTTTTGACTGTTTGTGGGCAACAACGGGGCCTTCGGTGTAGGGGATAGGTTCATTAAGTGGGTACAATCTTAATATAGGAATCCTATTGCTAAGCTAGCATTCAGAGGGAATTACTTGTTGCCTTTTAAGATCAATAGGGGCACCCACCAGGTTTACCCACTCTCTCCCCCTCCTATCTGCTCTGTACATTAAGCCATACTTGAAAGCTTTACAACTGAATTCATTCAGCCAGTGATGTCTGGAGGGTGCATGCTTAAAATGACAGCTTATGTTGATGATGTTGCTATCTTCTCGACTAACCCATTGGCCTCTATTGACCAGATAACTAATGAGGCTAAAAGTTTTGGAGCCTTCTCCGGGTATAAGCTAAATCTAGCTAATACACGTATTATTCAACTTTAAGTCAGATGATTTAACACCAGGAGTAATGGCAACAGCTACATATTTAGGAGTAAATTTGAGCAGTCGGGCTGACAATATTTTTAGACTGAATTACAAACCCTTATTGCCTTCAGGAACAACCAAGTTGTGTCTCTAGAATCTGCACCCGATCTGTATTATAGGCTGCTGTAACATTATTAAAATGAACATCTTGCCATCATTTTGGTACCTATTTCAGGTAAGTACATTGCGAGTCCTGGACTCTTTTTTTTAGCGTCTTGAATGTGCCATTGGAAGTTTTATCAGGGGTTACAGACTGGGCAGACGAGCTATTCGTTTTTTTAAACTCTCATATAAGCAGGGGGGTTTCAGCTACCTCATTTCAAGTTATATTTTTGGGCAGCATTTGCTGGCCACTTGCGTAATTTGTCAACTGGGACAGAACCTGATTCTTTTGTTTTGGGATATCAACTTGCTTTGGGGTCTGACTTTAGGCTATTTGTTTATAGGCTAACGGGTCCTAATTACTACAAACGTGTAAGATTTAAAATTATCAGGGCTATTGTTCATATTTGGAGGTAAATCTGCTTTAAGTATTCTATAGCTATGATACATGGAGATACTCCTCTATGGGATAATCCAGCATTCCCTGAACTACTTCCTTGATTCAATAGGCAAGGCCTGGGCAACACTAGGGGTGAAGACCGTAGGGTAGTTGTATAATCTTACAGGATTCTGCTTTTTTGCCTGGTTCCAGGCCTCATATGACTTTCCTCATCACTTTTTTTCAAATACCTGCAGCTGTGGGACTACTTCCTATGTGGTTGTAAGGACTCAATAGATCTGGAAATATCGGATATCCTGTCTTACTTATTCAAGGCACCTGGAAAAGCTTTGATTAGTGTAATATATCAGAGGTTTTGTCTCCATAACACTGACGATAGCTCACTACTTGCTTCTAAGTGGAGCAGGATCCTCACCTCTGAGATCTCAGCAGAAGAAATTCAGAGTGCTTTGGAGATTGTCAACTGCTTTTTTCGGTCCATAAGTATAAAACTGCAACAGTTTAAGATCATCTGCATGCTTTAATATACACCGGAACTGATGTTAAAAAGGGGTGGGGATTATGATTTGGATAAGACTCAATGTCCCAAGTGTGGTTGCCATGCACCAGATATTACACACATTTGTTTGCTAATTGTCCTGCACCTTCAGGAATTCTGTGCAGGTGTGACTTAACTAGCAACATTTTGCCTTGGCTTTGACCTCCAGCTGAACACTAGGGAGGTTAAGTTGGGGTGTAAAATGGAATACAATTCTGGCCTAAGACTACTGATGTCGATAATAATTGTTTCTTCCTAGTTATGGATAACTAGGTCATGGGCTTCCCATTCCCCCCAAAAGCAGAAGAGCGGTGAACTATTATTCGTCAAATATACGATATGTGAGTTAGCAATAGCCAAAGCTAGAGGCCCTCCATCTATAAAATGATTGAAAATAATCTGGGCTGGTTTCAACTGGGACTCAAAATTAAAGCCAATCATCCAATAGCTGGTATGACAATGGTTTGCGATGTCACTATCTTAAGAGTTCCGAAATTAGTTTATATATATGATCTGCCCACTTGTTTTTTCTCTTTTGCTCTGATTTTTTTAGTTTTTTTAACTATATTGCTATGTATATGTTTCTTTCTCTTTGAATGTTAACCATGTATTTTGGGTATTGCCCTTGGTTACTATATATTTGATACTAACCTATTATGTAAGTACCGTGTGATCATATCTGACTTGAAAATAAGAAAAATTGAATTTATTTGTTTTACATTTACAATATTTTTTACAATTATCATTTTTCCCTATACTCTACCATAGGGAGTTCTCCGCCTACAAGTAAAAATAAGCTTAAGTGATAGTGATAATCGTACATTCTTGGAAAAGTTCTAGATATATGTTCAAATACTTCAAAGTTTTTCACAACACAAATCTACTTTCATAATATTGTTCTGTATTCTCAAGTCCTTTAGAGAACATCAATCGGAAGCAACAATTTTTAACAAAGGAAATCGTAGATCCACTTAGCAATGTCCTGGCCGCAGAAACATAATATAATTATTGCATAGCAAAGGTGCTGTGGGTCATGAGAAAAGTTAGACCCAGAAATCCAAGACAGATTCTGCAAATTACATAGGAGTTCATGACCTCTTGGGAAACCTGATTTATCATTGGGGTGCTGTCGTGTAGTGTGTTCTTTATGCACACGAAGCCTCTCTCTAGAAAACATGACACTCTTCAAGCCTTTCTGTCCCTACGAGGGACCAAACGCAAGCAGGTGTGGTATATCAATCCCCGTGTGTGCTAAGTCTTAGATGGTAAGTGATGTCTGCAACCATGCTTCCTGATAAGAAACGATTCCATTCATTTCAATGAGGTCACTGACACCCGCGCTATGCCATCCAGTCTATTCAACATTAAAAAAATTATGTTCCATGAATCCACCATGCTCAAGTTTGAAAACTGAACATTTAGCAGGGCTATCTCTGTTCCTCTATTCCGACGGAAGGCAGGCTGTTTATCTCCCAGGATATAGTTCAGCTCAATAAACTCATGCAGCTGTGCTGTGGTTGCTTTCTCAAAAACCTTAAGCATCCATGTGATGTTGGATAATTCATTGGTAGGTTTTTGTCTCCAATCCATTGGGCCAGTTTTTTTCAAAAGAGGAGATACCCATGATTCATGAGAATGTAGAGCTTTAAAGACCTCATGACTGAAATGGTCTCAGTTAGAGTTAGAAAATTCCTGGATGGGTAGGAAAGAAAACATCTATCTATCAATTACCAGTACAGGGACACCCTTCATTCTATGTTTCCCTTCTCACCAGCCGCACTGTCTTCCCCCTCTCCAGCCTTACTGTTTCCCTTTTTCCAGCCTGCTGCCTCCCAGTCGTCCTACTGTGCTACTCTGCTTCCCTGCTCTCGTGCCCTGTTGCTTGACATGAGTGAAGTCAAAGGTATATTTGTATGAGTACAGGGTGAGAGTTGGGCATGTGTGAGTTCAGGGGAAGAGTGTGTTTGTATGGGTGTAGGTGACACTGTGCCTGTGTGAGTTGTGTTCGGGTCTCAATGCTGGGTGAATAGTATTCTCATCTGAGGTCAGGGGGAATGGTATGACCAAATGAGAAATTAGTGGAGGCTTGAGGTGTGCCTGTATTAGTGCAGGGCGAGGGTCATGCCTTTGTGAGCACATGGGTGAAAGGTTTGTCTGTGTAATTCCAAGCAGTGAGAAGTGTGTTTGTATGAGAGCAGGGTGAAATGTGTGCCTGTGTGAGTGCAGGGTGAGCAGTTTGTGTGTGTGAGTGTAGGGTGAATGGTGTGGCTGTGTAAGTGCTGGGTGAATGGTGTTTTCATATGAATTGTGTGCCTGTGTCTGTGCAGGGTAAATGGTGTATCTGTATGAGCGCATGGTGAGCAGAGTCCCTGTGTGAGTGCAGAATGAGTGGTCTGCTTGTATGAGTGTAAAGTGAAAGGTGCTCTCATGTGAGTGAGTAGTGAATGGTATGCCAGTATGAGTGGTGTGCCTACATTAGATGAGCAGTGTGCCTTTGAGATCAGGGTGAGCAGTATGCCTTTGCGAGTGCAGCAGGAAGGGGGTGTTTATATCAGCACAGTGTGAACTGTGCCTATATAAGTGCAGAGTGGGCAGTATGCCTGTCGAAGGGAAAGATAAGCAAGTGTGGGAAATTGGACTTTTCTGCATAGTCACACTGGATTTTTACCCTCTTGCTGGACCCTGTATTTGGGCTGGTTTTAGAACTCGGTGCACTTTTCCACTGCTAACCAGCATTAAAGTGCCCGCTCTCTCTCTTTTATCATGGTAGAATTGGCATACCCCTAATTGGTATATTTAACTTGCTTATAAGTCCCTACTATATGGTACAAAATATACACAGGGCTTGGAAGTTAAATGCCACCAGGGGCTGCAGCACCTGCTGTGCCATTCACTACAGTGACAGTGCAAACATGGCTTCAGGCCTACCATTGTAGCCTAACTGTGGCAGTTTAAACACTCCAATTTCACCTATAAAAATAAACCATTTTGACATGTCAAAACCTCTCTTTTTAAATATTAATAAATCACCTCTAGATAGGCTTTGTAATCCACAAGGCAGGTTACTTGATATTTAAAAATAGGACATATAGAATTTTAATTTTAAAACGTCTTTACAGTGACTAGCACCCAGACGCTATTTTTCACTGTGACAAGCTAAGATGTCATATGTAAAAAACACAAAGTACAGATTAAACTCGGGAATGGGACTAGCTAGAAACATTATTAAAGAACTACTTTTACTAGTTATTAAAAAATTCAATTCAATGATGAAGTTGGATTTTTATTAAATGTAAAGGAAAAGCAAATTTTAGAAAGTTACCTTTTCCCTGGCTGAAGTTCCTCAAGGCTGATTTCCATTTGCTCTCAAGCGTCTCCCAGCCAGGGATTAGCATGTGAATAGGTGTGAAACAGATGTGAAATGCTTCCCAGGAGTAAACAATATGCTGACCTCAAAAGGAAGAGATGCTCTTAACCTCCTTGAATATGCAGAGTGGGGGCTGTGAGTATCCTTGTTGACATTACTGTGTCAAATCCTGCTGGAGTGCCAAACCCTGCTTGACAGGTCTCTTGGCATGGGCATCATTTAGGGAACGCCAGAGGTCACAGTTGTGACACCTGGCTCATCCTAAAAAGCCCTGGGTTCTCCTCTGTGACCCCTGGCTTCTGCTCTGCAATCCCTGGCTTCTCCTTTGTTGCTCCTGGCACTATCCTTTGGACTTCTGGCTCAGATCTTGTCAGGAACACAGATTAAAGTGGGTGTTACATTGGTGAATGCGATGTCAATGTACGCCATAATATATGTACACATAACAATGTCAATACCGGTAAATACGATGTCGATGTACGCCATGACAAATGTACGCCATGACAAATGTATGCATAAGAATGTTAATGTCGATAAACGCAATATCATGACTGCCATATTATATGTACACGTAATAACAAATGTGTATCATTGCTGTCGAATCCACCAGACCGGACCTCCCCATCAGCCCAGAGTCAGAGATACATGATCAGACAGGCCCTGCGACCCAAACGCAAGCCTACCGATTGATAGGTCACAGGTGGGGTTACATTTAGCCCGAAGACAAAAGCGCAAACAGGGAAAAGCCAGATCAATCCCACAGATAGGCAGCTACACCACAAAAGGTCCTTGGAGATTGGCCCCAATAAAACACAGTGGGCCAGAGGGATGCCGTTCCCAAAATGCCACAAAGTCACAATGCCAAATGTAGTTAGGAAGACTCAGCCAATCAGAACACAGCATGCACACTACACGCAGTGATCACACACTCCCCATGACGGACATCTGGACACATACACACTAGCCCACATTGGGTCTCCAAAGAGTTGAAAGCCACCTGTGCCCCCTTACCTGATGGTTGAATTTATGGTTCATTACTAGGCCTGGATTTATGTATAATAGGTTTATTGTACTTCAAGAACTGTATATAATGCCGGGCAAAACCTCTGTACATCGAGACAGGCTTCAGACACGACACTGTTGCTCCTCTCCTGGACGCTGCATATAATTAAACCAAGTTGCTCTTGTTTTTCCAAACGCCTCCTGTCTTTTCATTTTTGTAAGGTGAATCAATATCCGAGCAACATTTTGGCGAGCCAGCCAGGAGAGATTGCTTTATAAAGCCTGACTGCTGCCGAAGGACAAGGACCCCTGCCCAAACAGATTCACATCTGCGCAACAAGACTAGTGAGCAGATGCCATAATTGATTTGCCATAATTGATTAAAAGTTCTGCTGAATCCACTGGGCAGAGGTCCATCCGGAGGCCGCCGTTACAGGGTAAGAGACCACATCTGATCCTTAGTTCCAGCATGTGGCGTGTGGCTCCAGGACAGACGCGTAAATAACTTTTTTCCCTAATCAGCACGCTAGGGAAGGTGAAGGTAGTTTATAGGTTACTTCGCTAGGACCGCTGGGTGTCACACAGATGGTACGCATAGGCCCTGGATGATATCGGTTGCTTTTTTATTTTCTTCGCTTGGACCGCTGGGCATCACACAGATGGTACGCATAGGCCCCTGGTGTGATATAGGGTCACCACATTGATCTTATGTTTTAGTATAAAGGAGTTTTGTTAGGAACTGTCAGTTTCTTAACACTGACAATGTGTGAAAGAAGTGAATAGGTGTTTTTTTTCGCTTGGACCGATGGGCATCACACAGATGGTACGCATGACCCTTGGATGTGATATAGGGTGTAATTCGGACGTTGGGAAAAAAACAGACCTAGGCGAATAAGGTGTAGCTTGTGTCTGTCCAGGGAGGGCCAATAATTGTCAGGTTGTTCCTTCTTCTCCACGCAAATCGTTGCTATTTTTGTCCCCGAGCCGATACTGACGGACTATCGGGCTCACTAAGCATTGTGTACCGCACTCTTCATCGGGCAGTAGGCGCTAGGAGATTTTTTGGGACAAAATAATAATTTTTTCTGTCAATTTTTTCTCTTCTATTTCCATTAAGGTTTTCAATTTATGCATTGCTGATGTTGTGGTGCTGTTAAATTTTGCACTTCTATTTTATGTCGAAATATGTCCTGTTAGTAAGTCTATGCGTCTATGAAATAGTAACCATTTTTTTCCCACAAGTCACTACTCCATATTTGCTATTCCGCTGCTAAAAAGCAACTTGCATTGTTCTGAACTAAGCATTGCACTTTCTTACAGGTTATTATTTCACTGCATTGTCTTTGTCTAAGTGTTTTATGTTTTGCATCGTTCTCCTTAATAGAGCTCATAACCAGTAGTTGTTGCCGGCACAACCCTGTGTACACAATTACCCCACGATCAGAGTAGAACTTCAAATTATTTTAAAAACTTGAGAAAGTCAGAAGTTTACAAACTCCATAAAAAGTTTCCCAACTCATCAGGGAGTCACTGCTAGACCACAAGTGCACTAGATTCCCCACACAGGCTCGGAAGCTAGAGAAACACTGCCATGAGTGGCACGCTCATACCAAGGCTTACGCATTCGCCTGGCCTGTGGGGAGAACATTCCATACTAACATAATAGAGCACACAAAAACACACATTCAGACCAGATATGTAGGTCAAGAGAGGGCAGGAAGAATGGCTGTGTTAAAACTATGGGCCAACTTCAGGGTGACCTCAACTTGCAACCTTCACGACTACAGGACTAGCGACATCAAGAAAGAAGGCTCTAGTTCTACAGGATATGACAGTGGGGCGAGAGTGCAGGGCAGGTCGCACCAACCCAGGGGAAAAACAGGGAGCACACGCCAGAGGCCGTCAAGATACCCAAAGACGCGCTCATCCCACTGTCCACTCCGTACTGCCCTGAGGAGGGCCCCGTGGTTACAATATTAATAAGCAAGACACCATACCACTTTCTGGTGGATACAGGGGTGGCAAGTTCATGCTTGTAGGAAGGAGCAGAACCCATATCAAAAACCACTGCTAAAATACAAGGAATCTTGGGCTTGGTGGCCGAGGTCCCCCTCACAGAACCCCTCGAGATGAAGATAGGGGTGAATAGGATAAGGGAACAATTGATGTATTATCCTTCCTCCCCGACCAATATACTAGGACGAGACCTACTGTCCAAGCTAAGAAAGTCTATCCAGTTCACCAAGAACTCGACTATAGCCTGCTCTTCTCCTGGAATCTCCCTCCTAGGAGCTCTAAAGCACAAGCCAGCAAACCACTCCCATGCCATGTGGATGCCAGCGAGGGTGATCCCAATCCATCGAGCCCCCTTCCAAGGGGTAGTCCTGGAATAAATTGGAAGCCTCTTAGAACTATGCAAATGAGCTCAGCAATGGGCAGGTCATGCTCACAACCTCTTGGTAGAAACTGCCAAAAGGATAGCATGTAAGGTGTGCAAGGAGCAGGGTGCTCAAGATCACGACACGCACATGCCTAATGAATCCTCCGAGGCTAGGTGGGGAGTCGGCCTAAGGCGTATAGGGACAATGGCGGTAGCAATCCCACTGCGCGCACCCCCGGGATTACCCAGGTCAGCCTCTGTCACCATCTTGGCACCTCCATGAGTGAGGAAGTGGTGCAGACAAGGTGGCCTCATGCCATGTGGTGCATTCCCCGCGCCAAATGCATTACCCAAGCAAATGACCTCTGTAGGAAATTTGGCATGCCCGAATAATGGATGGACACCCCAAGGAGGTTTCCCCACCTGTTAAAGGGGAAAACTCCCAGGGCCTACAGTGGGCAGGCCACCGTCCATACCCCCAAGCAGTGGCCCCCTTGGAAAGACCAAGAACAGGGTGACACTGCCCACAAAAGGGCCACGATAGCCACAAGCGTGCACGTGGCACCTGGTTCGAAGGAGACTCAATTGCGGAACCCCAGAGGGCTCCAACTGAGTATTAGCATCACAGGGCAGAGAGGCTGATAGCCGCCAGATCTCAGAGAATGCCACTATTGTTACAGAAGAAACCATAGTACCAACCATGGTCGCCTCAAAATGTATCACAAGCAGAGAAGAATAATCCCAGGCTAGCCCCCACAGAATACCCATTCCCGAAACCAAGCCAAGCGCAACCCAAATGCATCGTACAATCGGCCTCATGGAAATCCAGCAACTGCCACCCCGCTGCAGCAGGGGCTGGGTGGTTGGTCGAGCACTTAGCAACAGCCACAGCAGACGGAGTCCAGCACAGCAAGGGCGGGGGCCACAGCCAGGGCATGGAGAAGTGACTATCTGGGGGTCAATGTCCTTGCACAATCTCAGAATGCAAACACGTACTAAGCCCAAAACCACCCCCAACAAGATGTATCCCCTTCATACCCTTTCCAGATACATTTCAGTACCTGCATTTGCGAACAACTTTCAGACTGCAGTACACTATATGGATCAGGAATCCGCGCTAGAGTTTGCCATTTAGGTGCCCGCAGGGGCCTGGGCCTCTATCTGCTGTTGATCTCCCAAAGCGGGGTCGGCTGGCCACGCCCCGCCGTGGGGAGACAGTCTGACAAGGGGGCAGGGCAGCCTCCGAATGGTGCATAAATACCGGCACCCAGGTCCACCCATCCAAATTTAGCCTTGGACAAGCTATGTAGGGCTCAACAGTCCCAGGGTTTCCATCAAATGGAGGCCCCTTTACAGTTCCAAAACGAGGCAGATGCTCCAGTGTCGGGAGCCAGGCTTCCCACACACCTAGAACAAAGATGTCCTCAAAACTCCGAAGCGAGCAACCACATGACACCCAGTCCGTAGAAAAAATCCATCAAAGCCATTAGCATTACCTGCATCGGGCCGTTCATGACAAGTCTTAACTTCGCACCGGACTCTTGTCAAAAGCCCAGTCAATAAGCACAATCACAGTCACTGCTCTGCAGAGCCACAGAGGGGCAACAAACAACTCCCCGGCTCCCTTCAGTATACTACGTTAGAAGCAGCATCGCCCAAAAGCACAAATAAACGCCCAACAGAACCTGCACAAAGAAGCCCAAAGTAGCCCAGACAATACGAACTTTCCAGAAAAATGGTATGACCTAATCACCCAACTCCATTAGGGAGAATATCATTACACGCCACTTGCAGGAACCAGAGGGACATGCACGTGACAACAGAAACATCGCCATTACCCACAAAGCCCCTAAAAATCATTACACATACACTTCTCTTTACATTGCATGACACACATGCAGGTAAAAAATACCCCTCGCACCGATAAAACCACACACACACACACACCTACACACACTTACACACACCTACACACACACACACAACTACACACACACACCTACACACACACACACACACTTAAAGGAAGCAGACCGCAAAGTAAAGTACTCTCCCCTGCCATAGCGAGGAGGGGGACCAAACTACTCGCAAAATAACCCTACGGCGACCTAACCTCACAATTCCCTAAAGTACTGCCACCAACTTCCAGTACCCCACTAAAATGTTTCACGCATAGTGAAGTTAACAGAATATTCCCTTAAAAAGGAGGCACAGGAATTTCCCGAAAACTGTATAACAATATGTGTTTTTTCCAAACTAACCTACAACCCACAGCCCTTAATCAACAAGTCTGCAATCGAGCCGCATGTGCACCATCATTACAGTGGCCTGCCACCCCTTCAGCCAAAGCTCCCAAAAGGAGTTCAACGAGGCCCAATTGCTCAAGAACACACACTGCAAGCTGCCTCTACAGACACTTTTTTACAAACAGACTCTTTTTTGCACTTCACCAAGCCAAGACACCCCTGACAGACATTGCCCCTGGAGACCATCCCAAGACCTACAAATGTTCACAAAGTTATGTATTCATGTATATTTGTAACACTCTCTGTCTAGCATGGGTGCTCTCTTGCCCCTCCGAAACAATAAATCTGCCTAGTTTCATGAAGCCTAACTCGACATTGTTGCAGCGCTTGCGTAGGGACCTCTCCAACCTCACTTACACTAAAACGAACGCTAGCAGTCCTCACGCACTATACAGCACACTCCTACACAACACATGATATCAGCACATGACCACCGTGAGCACCCAAACGACGAACAGGTCGTGTTGCATATGTTCGCTGATATCCCACGCCGTAGGTGCAGACAGGCCTTACTTATCCCAAGAGATAGCCCCAGAGAAAGCAAAATGTCTCATCCACTTGTTCCTATGTAGGATTAGGGCCAAGATACAACCCAATGGAGTAGAACCCCATAGAGCAATAGTAAACATCACCCGGTATGACCCTTTTACCGGACCTAGCGACATTCAAACCAAACTAGACAGGTTGCGCAGAAGGGGCCCTATAGGGGAGGACACTGTTTGGCCTGAGACTTCGTAAATAAGTGGTTCTTAGAGGTAGCAAAACCACCACACCAGTGCACAAATACGTCCGCTCCCACCTCCATCTGTGGTCCCAGGGTAGCCATTAACATAAGTCGGTGCAGCCTTTCTTATTGACAAATGGACCCCTGATATGGAATTACAGTGCAGGACCATTCACCTCGATGATGCTAGGGGAAATGAATCCCATAGGAGTGGGTCAAACACCAGCACAGATACCCCATGCCAGTAAATCTGGGATGCCAAAATAAATAGGTACATGTTTTTTTTTGTTTTTTTTTTAGTTTTCAAAAAACCTTTATTGAACAAAATTGCATAGCAAAGTTACAAGATTGCACCGTATCAAAACATCATGTACAGGCATACGATACATTTCAGCGTAAGATACCTCGAACACAGAGCGCTGGAGATCAATACAAAAAAGAAGTATCGTAGGAGCACCAAAACAGTGGGGTGGACCACAGACAGAAGCACCTTAAGTAAGGGAGAGAGGATGGCCGAACAGAGGGGAGAGGGAGTGGGAAGCAAGCTACTCATTGACCTTCACCGGCGGCCGCCGCGGGCGGAGCGCCGGCGGGGAGTGTGGGAGAGGTCGCTGGGAGCTGTGAGTTGCGACTTAGGAGATAAGACACGAGTGGGCCCCATATGTCAATTGGGTGGGATCTGGCTGGCATGAGGTCCCAGAATTCGGACAGGAGGGTCTGGCAGCACGATGCATCCTCAAGCCAAAGGGCGACCTTAGGTGCAGGCTTGCGGCCCCAGCACATGGAAACCCTGCGCCGTGCAAGGACAAGTAGCATGGCAGTCAGGCGGCGGGAGGCATCTGGGCAATATTTAACAAAGCCTAAAAGGCAAAGCGGAGGATCGGGCTGAACCAGCGACGAGGTGATCTCAGAAATAGCGGCGCAGACCTCACGCCAGTATGCGGAGACCTGGGTACACAGCCAGGCGAGGTGGGAAAAGTCAGCCGCAGGGGCAGAGCAGCGCAGGCATCTATCATTGGGAATAAGTCCCATCTTGTGCAGCTGGGCGGGAGTCCGGTAGAGCCTATGTAAATACTTAAAGTGAATAAGGCGCAGACGGTAATTTGGGGACAGACGTTTAATCTGATTACAACAATAGAGCCAGTCAGCTTGAGAGATTTCGGTACCCAGGTCCTCACCCCACGCCACACGCGCCCGGTCAGTGGAAATGGAAGATGCTGCCAGCGTGAGGGCGTAAATTTTAGTGACTAGTTTCCGAGGGGAGGGGGACGTATAAAGGAAGTCGAGAGAGGCCATCGAGGGAGGGGGCTGGGGAAACGAGAGGTGAAGCTCCATGCAGACAGCCCTGAGTTGATAGTAGAGTGTCCATGGGGCCGGAGTCGGCAGCAAGTGAGAAGAATGTGCCCCCAGGATAGAGATTAGACACTGTAGACAGCCCTAAGCGATTAGCGTGTTTAACCATCCCAGAAGTTTGGAGAGGAGGAAAAGCCGGATGATGAGTGAGTGGCATCGTGTTCGCGGAAAGCATACCAGAGCCGGAAAATTTACGGATCCCCTCCCAGGCCCAGTGCAGGGTATCAACGGTATCGATCTCAGTGCGTGGGAGTTTCGCTGGAGCGAACAAGGCTGTCGAGAGCAGCCATGGGGCAGCAAGGTCGGCCTCTACCACAACATGCGGCTGAAATGGAGTTGGATGAAGCCAAAAATGAAGAAAACTGGCCTGGGCACTAAGGGCATAGAGTTTAAAATCAGGGGCGCCAAGTCCGCCGCGCGACATCGGGAGGGTGAGAATGTTGTATGCTATCCTAGGCTGTCGACCGGCCCAGATCAAAGTGATGAGCAAAGAGCGGACTTTGCGAAAAAAGTGGGCGGTGAGGAGGATGGGAATGTTCACGAACAAATATAAAAACTTCGGGAGCACAACCATCTTGGCGATAGCTATGCGACCGGCCAAAGACAAAGGCAACCGGCTCCAGAGGGGAATTTGGGACTCAAACCAGTCCACAGCACGACCAAAGTTAGCTCTCCAAAGTTCGTCCACGTCCCTACTCAGCCAGATACCCAAGTACCTAGTGGGGCCCGATGCCCACACGAAGGGGTAGTCCGGAGTAAAGGGCACCGTGGCATCAGTGAGGGGGAACAGCACGGACTTAGTCCAGTTCACCTGGATTCCAGAGTAGCCCCCAAATCGTATCACCTCACGAACCAGTGGGCTGAGGTTCTCCTGGGGATTACGGACATAAAGAGTGACATCGTCCGCGTACATGGAGACTAAAAGAGTGCGAGCCACGAAACCGATGCCTCTTTGAGTGTGATGCTGTCGAAGTCTAGCCGCAAGGGGTTCCATTGCGATGGCGAAAAGCATGGGTGACAGAGGGCACCCCTGCCGGGTACCACGCCCGAAGGAAATTGGCTCAGATATTTGACAGTTGATTCGGAGACGGGCAGTGGGAAGGGTGTACAGAAGTAGTATTTTACGTATGAAGACCGGGCTAAAACCCAAGCGGGGGAGGAGATAAAAAAGGAAAGGCAACTCTAAAGTGTCTGAAATCAAAATGAAGAGCGAGGAAAGGTAGAAGCCAGTTCACTTCCCCTGGGTATATATGCAAGTATCAAAGGGAACTAGCTACTGGGTAGGAGCTCCTGATATGTGTATGTAAAGCAACACATATGTGTTTTTGAAGACCCTCACTCACCAACCTAGTTGGTGACATGCTTCATCATCGGGTCCCACCCAAGGTACCGAGTGCTTCAACGCCTGGATGCAGCGGAGCTGGTTCTGTGCAGTGAGTGTGCAGTGAAGGTGACATGAGTGTGGCTTAAAAACTGTCCTTAGGGTCCCGTTAAACAACAAAAAACTATTTTAATGTGTGGGCCCTCGGCAGTGATTAAAAAAGGAGAGGTGGAGGGGGGCGGAGCTTGCCGGCGCTGAAAATGGCCGCCTAGTAGCGGAGCTCCTCACCATCACGACTTCTATCCTTCAATATCCGGCATCACACCGAAGCAATTCGTCTGTTAAATAAAGTTTCCATCACCGGAGGCTATTGGCGTCGTAACGAGCCGTTCCAGACAGCTAGCGGTGCAGTATTACGGACGCTGCAGGAGTGACGCAGCCGCGACGACACTGGGCCGAAGAATCCCCGTGCTGGAGTTCCTGGAGATCCAACCGGAAGTGCACGGTCGTCGGCCAGAAGCGGACAGAGCCCCCGCCTTCCCCGTGAGTGTGCTGTCTGCAGAGCGGTACCCTGGTGCGGACTTGGCGACCGCAGATAGGTGCTGCGGATTGTGAGGTGCGGCGCTGATAGCGCACATCAGGGTGTGTGAAGAGAGCGGCTCGAAGGCGGACGAAGAGCGACCCCAGTCTGGCCCGCGGGACTAATAGTGACGGTCAGAGGTGGCGGGGTACCTTCTCATGCTTGTCCGGAGATCTGCTGGAGCTGAGTGAGCGGCGGACGAGCTACGGCGGTGGTGTCGGTGTCCCCCCTGCACGCCCGATGCAGTCCTACCCAGAGGGTGGCGCTCATCCCGGACTGCGGCGCTTTGGAGGGCGGTAGCTGGGTTCTGTGCACGTGGGGGAAGACACTCAGGCAGTGAGTCCAGATGCGCAGCATGCGTGCAGCAGAGGAGATAGTATAACGCTGCTAATCACCAGTGTCAGGTACTTACCTCCACACTGCCAGGCTAACGGTGTCTTTGGTGCCTGAACTGTGGAGCCGGCTCCCAGGGCAACTCCCAGCGACGAGAGTACCTGTATGTAAGGCACAGCTGAGGGACATTTGCTGGGGGGCGTGGAGAGCTGTGCTGCCCCCCTACACATGGGGTCGGAACCCTAGGAGCTCCCGCAGTGCCATAGCGGTGCCAGGTGGAAGGGATATGCTTGTACCTGCACGTCGCCATTATCAGAGTCACGAGACTTTTGTGATTGCCCAGGGAGGAGGTGGATATTGGAGGTCGACTGCATCCCACGGTTCGGGCGCTACTGTAATGGAGGTGCAGAGGAGCAGCTGAGGCAAAGTAAAGACTGCAATGTGTGATAACGTTACGAGACCTCTGCTGTTGGTTGAGTATTTCTTTTTTGGAGGGCACTGAGGAGCAGTCACACCGGGTGTCAACTGTGCAAGTGGTTTCTGACAAAGGGTAACAGCTGCTGTGTAGCAGTGTGGGGTGCCTCCCTGTAACAGAGGTGATATATAGCGCCTTCCCGTGCTGGAGTGGGAAACGTTTGTCAGGAAAGCTGCAGTTGGTGAAGGTCACCCGCGTGCCAGGTTTGCCACTACTACGCGGAAGCGACCTGGTGCCTCACTCTTTGGTGGCGTTCACGTTATCTACTAAGCTGCGCTGCAAACGTACTGAGGTGCGGGGCGGTGCAGGCACAGACGCTGGGGTACAGTTCAAGTCGATAGGTCTGGTCTAAAAGGTCTCCAGATGGGGCGCACGGAGAAGACGCAGCAAAAATTGTCGTTCGAGCAACGTAAACCCAGGGACCGCGCCCAATCCATGGATGACAGACATAGCGGTACGGAGAGGAACTCTGAAGCGACAGAGGGCGATATAAAATCAATGTTGACTTCTATGGAAAAAGGGCTCCAGTCCACCCTTGCCACGTTGGGCAACAAGATAGATTCTCTCTCGTACCGTGTTGACAGAATGTCCGAAAGGATAGACAAGCACGCAGAGCGCCTTGATATGGCAGAACGTCATATTACGGAAGTGGAAGATTCACAAATGGAACAGGACACAGGTCGGAAACGCATCGACAAACTGATGCTGGCATTGCAGGACAAGACGGAGGATCTTGAAGCGCGGTCAAGGAGAAGTAACCTTCGCATAACGGGTCTGCCGGAGTCAACAGCAACAGGAAATATGGAGCAGTTCATCGAGAAAATGCTTGTGGCACTGCTGGGGCAGGAGACTTTCTCAAACCTCTTTGTGGTGGAAAGGGCGCATCGTTCACTTGGTCCACGTCCTGCCCCGGGCGCACCGCCGAGACCTATTATTGCGAAATTACTTAACTACCGTGATAGGGATGCGGCACTCCGAGTGGCAAGGGAGAAGCAGGTCCTCCAATACGAGGGCTCCTCTATTGCTTTGTACCCAGACTTTACAATGAAAGTTCAAGAGGCACGCCGCCAATTTGTCCCTTTGAAGCAGCAGTTGAGAGACAAGAATATGGACTATGCAATGTTGTACCCAGCACGTCTTAGGGTTAACCATCAGGGCAAATCGCATTTCTTCACTGAACCGAAGGCGCTGCAGAAAGCGTTGAAAAACTGGTCCAGGGAGTCGCGCAGCAGCTCGGACAGAGACGTGGAAGCGGGTGCAGCGGGAGGGTCCCTGGATGAGCAAGACTGAAGGCCGTCACGGCAATGTGCGGATAAGATAGTTGGGGGTTGTACAGGAGCGGCTGCTGCCAGGCATATTGATAGGATGTCTGCAGGTTATATGGGGGTGGTGGTTTCGTTATGCATACCCTGGTGATTTCCAGTAGAAATAGTGGATTATTATTAGGAGGCATGTTCTGCACCCCTTTGGGGGTTGCAGGTTCTGTTTGTTGGCTATCCTCAATGAAGGGAATTGGGGGGTACAGTTTAGTCTTTGGTGTGATGCTACATTGATGAATGTGATGGTGGGGGGAGTCGGGTTGGCTGCTTCCTAACGGATTCCTAGAGATAAGTTGGCAACCTCCGCCTGCGAGTGTAATACACATTGGGAGGGGTTTTATGAGAGTTTTTTGTTGGGAGGGATGTCTGTTACGGAATATGTGCAAAATTTTGTTCAGTGCTTTTGAGACAGGTGGGTGGGTAACATGTCGTCAGGTCCAGGTTGGGTGGGTCCTGATGTGGGTGGGGGGGGGGATTGTTAAGACTCGGAAGCTATTTACCGGATGCTTACAGTACAAAATATGAGTGCAGCAGGAGCTTTGATTTTCCTCTCTACTTTTTGAAATCTGAATGTCAGCGTTGTTGAGTGATATGGCGCATGTGCAAACACCTGTACAGCAAGGTTCCCCTAGTCCAAAGACAGCTACTGTAAGGGCACTCACCTGGAATGTAAGAGGCCTAAATGATCATCGGAAGGTGCGAAAGATTCTCTCGTACTTGAGGAGGCATGAAATCGACGTTGCGCTTTTGCAGGAGACGCATCTCCCTCTCGATTCGCCTATGTTGAAATGCAGGGGTATGTTGGGTAATGTACATGCTGCAGGCTTCACTACACATGCTCGGGGTGTCCTCACATGGTTCAATCCTAAAACGTCAATTGTATTTACCCCGTTGCATACGTATGTAGGTGGCAGATATGTTATTACTGGGTGTTCGGTGAAGGGGATTGAGTTAACGCTGGTTAATGTATATGGTCCCAATTTCGATTCCCCAGATTTTTTTAATGTATTGGCGGGTAAAGTGGCTACATTCAGGGGGGGGTCACATTTATGGGGTGGGGATTTCAATCTGGTACGAGATCCTAGTCTGGATAGATCAGGTGGCCCTGATCGGCCTGTCTCGGCAGCGGCCAAAGTGGTTGATACAATACTGATCAGGTTTGATATGATGGATGTATGGCGCTGGAGTTTCCCAGTACAGGGTGGTTACACGCACTATTCAGCGCATCACAACTTGCACACGCGCATTGACTATTGGTTGGCGGCCCGTCACTTATGCGAAGCAATTCGTTCGTGTCGGGTTCTGGCACGCACATTCTCAGATCATTCCCCAATTCTTATGGAGATGGATGCTCCTAACAGACAGATTCCTCCTTTCATGTGGCACTTCCCTCCCTATTCATTATTAGATGGGGTATTTAAGGAAGAAATGGCGGTAGCCATTGAAACATACTTTGAAGTTAATGTGGGGTCAGTGGACGACTATCAGATTGTCTGGGAGGCATTTAAGGTGTATATTCGGGGGGTTGCGATCTCCAAACACTCGGGGGTTCTTCGCGCCATCCGTAAACGGCTGGCGGACTTAGAGGTGAAGATTCGTAATTTAGAGCGCGTTCTTTTGTTGAATAAAGACGAAGCCAGTAGGGAGGACCTTGCAGCATTGATAACAGAGTACCACTCAGCTGCTGATGACGAAGTTAAGCATTTAGGTAAATATGCTACCGCGAGAGCTTACAGTGAAAGCGATAGACCAGGGTCGATCCTAGCTCGATCCCTCAGACAGCGTAGGGTTCAACAGAACGTTGCTTCGATTAAGGCGGCGGATGGCTCGCTACTTACAGGAGACTCGGAGGTGGCGGAACGCTTTCGTCAATATTATGGATTCCTTTATGCCTCCAAGAAAAGTGCCCTAGACGAAGAAATTCTAGATTACCTAGGGCATATCAAATTGAAATGGCTCACGGACACTCATCGGGCCTTTCTTATGCGTCCCATTGAGAGGGATGAAATCATATTAGCTCTAAATAATATGCGGGCGGGTAGTGCTCCGGGGTCCGACGGGCTGACGGTTTCATTTTATAAGACATTTATTGATCTCCTGTTGCCACAGCTGAAGGTTCTTTTTGATGATATGTGTTCTAGAGGGCAGATACCGCTTTCAATGTCGGAGGCAGTAATTGTGGCTCTCCTGAAGCCGGGTAAAACTTCTGATGAGTGTGCGTCATCCAGGCCCTTATCCTTGTTAAATGTGGATACAAAATTTTTGCTAAGATACTGGCCAATAGATTGGTTCCACTGGTTCCACTATTGGTCGCTCCGGAGCAGGCGGGATTTGTTCCTGGCAGGAACTTGACATATAACCTACGTATGGTTTTTGGGGTCCTACAACTTGTTAGACAGGATATTCCAGCGGTTGCAGTCTTTTTGGATATTGAAAAAGCGTTCGATTCGGTCGAATGGCCATTTATGACCCACGTCCTGACCAGGATGGGTGTGGGCCCTGTGTTTCTGCAACTCATAGGTACACTATACAATAGACCTACAGCCCGTATTAAGATAGGGAATATAGTCACGGACGCGATTAAGGTTTCCAGAGGGACTAGACAGGGTTGCCCTCTTTCCCCTTTGCTCTATGCCCTGGTGGCAGAACCCTTAGCCTGTGCACTTAGGGAATATCACCAGAATAGGGGTCTCAGCTTTCCGAGATACAAAATCATTGTTTCTACGTATGCAGATGATACACTCTTGTATGTGCGTCAGCCGGAGGCTAACCTTTCGGCAATAGTGAGGGAGGTGATACGCTTCGGGGCCATTTCTGGATTACATGTTAACTGGCAGAAATCTATAGTATTCCCGCTCACCCCGGCTACCCCGAAGTTTGATTTAGACTACCCGTTGCAATGGTCTACTGGTCTACTGATGCAGTGCGGTATCTGGGAATTAATTTGCACACAGATATAGACGTAGTATTTCGGGAAAATTATGGTACAGCCTTGAGTAAACTTGAAGACGACGTGGAAAGGTGGATTAGGTTGCCGTTGTCTTTGCTGGGTAGAATTTCGTTAATGAAAATGGTGGTGTTGCCGCGGCTGTTGTTTTTGTTTACTAACATTCCGATGGTCCTTCCACGTGTATTTTTCGATCGTCTGACATCATTGATGATACGCCTGGCTTGGGCGGGGAAGCAGCCACGGGTAAGGTGGCAGATATTGACATTACCGTACCCTATGGGAGGGCTGGGAGCACCGGATTTCACACTATATTATAGAGCGGCACAAGGAGCGCATGCATATTATTGGATACATGGTCCATTTGATATCCCGCACCTCAGCATAGAAGCGGTGGTAGCTGACCCTCTGCCACTTCCTGCGATGATATTTCAAAAGCTTGATCGCAGAACGGGGGTGTTGGACTCTATCAATGCCACGACGCATGCTTGGCACAGTATTCTGCAGCTACAGGCAGGTGCTCAACTATATTCTCCGTTAATGCGACTAGAGTGGTGTATGTGGCTCCCGCCATGCAAGGAACGGGGAGTGGTACAGGCACTTAATAAGCTGGGGGTGACCTTACTGGGAGAATTATTTGTAGCTGGCGTCGTTAAAAGTTTGGGAAGACCTAGATTGTAGTGAACGCCCACATTCCCTGCTGGTCAAATTCCAATTTCATAGAATAAGACACGCTTTGAGGGAAATTCTGGGTGATGACCTGCTTGAGCCGCCGGAACTGCTGCCTCTGACGCATATAATAAAGGCTCAATCACCTAGACGACTTGTCGCTCTCATATATAATACCACCAAGCAGGATAGGGTTAACCAGTACACTAAGGCTCGATTGGCGTGGCAACAGGACTTGAATAGGGAGCTGGACGACGATATGTGGGCCTATTGTTGTAGTAGTACGAGACGGGTCTCCCTCAATGGCAGGCACCGCCTAATACATTTTAAATTTTTGAACCGAGTGTACTACACGCCAGTAAGAATGCAAAGATATGGGTTGAGAGACACCGCGGAGTGTGATCGTTGTCATGTACTCTCGGCAGACTTCCTACATATGGCCTGGTCATGCCCTGGTATAGAGTCCTATTGGAGATCAATATTTAAAGAGATGGAGTCAATAATAGAGGTATCATTAGGTTTTGATCCCGCTTTGGCTCTGCTTGGTTACCTAGAAGTGTACGTAGGTTGGTGGATATGGGAATGTTGCTCGCCAAACGGGGGGTGGCGACCCATTGGTGGCGGGGCCCTCTTCCCACTATTGCGCAATGGAGGAATGATATGTTGTATTGTAGTACCCAGTCAGAAGTATTTAGCGAACTACTCCCTCCTCGCAATAGATCAAAGAATTTCTGGGGTTTGTACACCTCATATAGGCAAACAATGGAGGTGGTAGGGACATTATAACTCGTAATGTTTTTGTATCAATGCCCATTTGTTGTAAATGATTGAGATGGTTGGGATGGGTGGGGCTGTGAGGCACTGTACAGGACGACAAGGTGTGTGGGATAAAGGGGAGTCATCGTGTGAGTTTGACAATGCTGGATTCAGACAGCATACTGTTAGTGGGGTATGGACAATTTCGAATTGCTTCTGCAGTAACTATTGCTCATTTTAATGTAAGTGACTTCTGTATGCACTGCGACTGAGGATGTATTATTGCCGAGTCTTTTTGTTTGCTATTTGTTTTCTTAATTTTTCCTTTGGTGAGGCAATTGCCTTTGAAAACTCAATAAAGAAATAAAAAAATAAAAAAAGGAGAGGTGGATATCTAAGGAGATAGTTAGGCTCCGATATCCTATGTGGTCAAGATGTTTCAGCCAGTCTCTCACTACTGGGCTGGCTTTCTTCAGGACCTTATGTGCGTGGGATTAAAATGGTGGTCTAAAACTAAATGTGTTAGAGACCATCTATGTGGCGCACTCGCTAAGGTGCGTTATGTGATAGAGGATGGTTTCCTCTCGCGACGCATACCTGTTGGTGGGGGTAAAAAAGGCGACAGACAAACATACACATTGATACATTTAGATGAAATCATTTAAGCACATCCAATAGTGTGAATCAGGAGCGTGGTGTCCGTGCTCTATGCGGATAAAATACGCGGTGAGGACAGACCGTGGCGTTTTTGTGCATTGTAATTAAATCAAAACAATGTATACGCCTCGTATATATGCGTTACCATGTGAAAATCAATGTACGATAATGCATAGTGATGAATAAAAGGATAAAATAATAAAAAACATCTTATGCTCACTCAGAAATTGTCTGAGAAGTGCCCCATGAGTTCCGTGGGGGGCCCGACCTATTGTTACACTCTGTGTGTTGGGAAAAGGAAAGAAAAAGTGAAAGGCACATACTATGTAATTCTCTAGCGTGCCGTGTGGCTGGGGAACTCCGTGTCCCTCTTAGGCTGGAACCCCCCATAAAGCGCCCCACTTACTTCTTCAAGATCAGAGGCCCGTCTCCGTACCTAGTCTGGCCGCATCGGAACTCCGATGGTGAATGCCTGGTGCGAAGCGGGAGTTTAAATACCTTGGCAGCCACTGCGGGTGAAAACAGGTTTCTGTAACGAGCTCCAGGTGCGCGTGGTCTGTTTCCATGCTTTGCACCTGGGTGAGTAAACAGAGAAGAAAGCAAGCGCACGTGTTTGTTTGCTTACGCTGCGTGTAAATAAAGTTTAATTGAATTATGTGTAAATTCAATAGGTTATCGGGTAATTCCCTATGTAATGTGGCTAAACTTTATAAATAATTTAGAAAGATTTTAAAAGGATTTGAAAGGCTGTGTTATGCGAGAGAAAAGCGCGCTTGTCATGTGAAGCATGTAATCGTATCTGCCTGGAAGTGGAGAGGCAGGGGGACCATGCTCCGTACTGTGTCAACATACAGTATGGACGTGGACCAGATGCACATGTGTTGACCCCTACGTCTGGGGATCATACGTGTAATTTCAAAATGTTATTGGGCAATTCCCTCTGTTATGTGGCATGGCTTTAATTTAGAAAGATTTAGATGGCTGTGTTATGCAAGAATAAGGCACCTATTATGTGAAGCCTAGATGGTCTCTGCCTGGAAGTGGAGAGGCAGGGGGGCAGGTCTCCATACTGCGTCCGTGAAGTCCGCATGGACCGGATGCACATGTATTAGCCTCTGCGTCTGGGGATCGTACATCTGTTAGTGTGT
Source organism: Calotriton arnoldi (assembly GCA_963921515.1). Lineage (NCBI taxonomy): Eukaryota > Metazoa > Chordata > Amphibia > Caudata > Salamandridae > Calotriton > Calotriton arnoldi. The sequence continues at coordinate 753,048 of CAWUFW010001041.1, forward strand.
AGATGAGACATTACACGTGTATAAGGATGGTGTATCTTGAATATTCCGGTCATCTCATAAGTATGGGGTCATGATGGAGACCCATTGGTGTTTGGGGCTCTTGATGAATATATTGACCCTCGGCGTGGGGGACTCAAGCAATTTCCCATGGAGGTGATGGGAGATGTACAGATAGTTAACAGTGAAGACTGTTCCACGGAATATTGTCATTTAGTCCTGTTTTGTTAGTGGAAAGGCGGTATATCCAGCGTTGTTCCTTTTGTAATAGGATTTTATCATTAGTAGTGCTATGACATGTGATGTGTTCTATAACAGTCCACCTGATGTCATTAGGTGTGTGTCCTGTAGTAAGGAAATGGTCTGTAAGTCTGCTCAGGTTCTTTTTGCAACGTATGGTGCTGCGGTGTTCCACGATGCGCGTCCTTACTTTACGGCTTGTCATGCCTACATAGCGTAATTTGCAGGGGCATTCAATTAGGTAAATTACGTTTGTAGAGTTACAGTTCGTGTGCTTGGTTTGGTGCCAAGTTTTGTCTGTCTCTAGATCCAAGGTTTTGGTTGCTTTTGTTAAGTGACAGACGCTGCAATCACCACAGGGATAGTGACCTACTATCCCTGGAAGGCCCCATGCATTCAGTATGGTGTTAGTCATGGGGGTGGGTCTTTCCTTTGGTCTTGTGGAGACAAGGCGATCCCGGAGGCTTCCTGCTTTTTTATAAGCAAAGAGTGGGGGGTCCCATGTGAGGGTGCCGGTATTCAGTATGCGCCAGTTTCTTTTAATTATTTTAGCCACCTGGTTGGAGGCCGCATTGTACGTGGTGACACAGGTAAGCGGGGTTGGAATATTTTCCCGTGTATTGTCTTCCAAAAGGGCTTCTCTTGGTTGATTGCGTGCCCGTTTATTGGTAGTCCGAATGATTTTTTCTGGGTAGCCACGTTCCCCTAGTTTCTTTGCCAATGCGGATGACTGTGTTTTGTAATCCTGTATGTGGCTACAATTGCGACGTATGCGCAAAAATTGGCCATAGGGAAGGTTTTCCCTGAGGGGCCTGGGGTGGAAACTCCCAAATTGAAGCAAGGAGTTTCTTGATGTGGGTTTATAGTAGGATCCCGTTCGTTCAGCCATGTGAGGAAAGTGGTCAAAGAATCATTGGATCCTGTCCATATCAGAAGAATATCGTCTATGTATCGATGCCAGAATTGAATGTTTTTGCTGTATGGGTTGTTGGTTGGTAGGATGTGTTCTTTCTCAAAGTGGTAGACATAAAGTCCAGCCACACTAGGAGCAAAGACGCTGCCCATGGACGTTCCGTTCGTCTGTAAGTAGAAATCGCCCTCAAATTCAAAATAATTCTGTTTGAGGGCTAGGGTTGCCCTTACATGTTTGAAGAAAAAATTGGATGAAACCAACAGGGAAGTGACAGAATACAAGGAGTACCTTACCCAATCTAAAATCAACAAATTTCAGAAGGACCTCAAAAGGTTCTCGTACAACAAAGCTTATCCATATGCTGATGAAAATTACACTATACCCCACCGACAGGAACCCAAATCAGCTACTTCTGAGGATGATAGTTCATTTTCCAGCGGATCCAGTACAGGCAGTGCACAAAATACACGAAATAGAGGAAGAACACCAAAATGGCGACAACCATGGAGCACATACCATCATCAAGGCCAAAATTATGGCCCACCGCTTTTCAACCTCCCACCGCAGAACCCCTTCTTCGGATGGCCACCCATGTACCAACCCGGTCAACAGGCCTATTACCAACCCAACCAACGCCCTCCTTTTTTAGGGAGAGGCTGTCGCTCACGAGGAAGGAGACGAAACCAACCCCAAGTACACTGGTCGGACGAAGAGGGACCGGCAGGGGCCACCAGAAGCAAAACAAGGGAACCACAACCAGGACACAGTGGAACGAGATGAATAAGACTAACCAACATACACCCTCTCTGGTGTTCAATCTGTCAAACATCCCACTCTCAACGACAGAGGAAGAGGTTCTCAACAAAGGACTCTCATTTGTACCTACAACTCGTCTAGATAAATTTCAGCTTCATGTGGAATTGGCGGAATTTTTTCGCAAATTAAAACTGAAGGCATTCGTTGAGAAGCAGCCACTCACAGAGACCACACGCCTTACGAATGAAACAGGACTTAGACCTAAGTCCACTTTCCTCCCACCACCTGCATGCATTCCGGTTGAAGTAGCCACTTTTGAACAGGCGGCCTTTAACCAAATTGAGGATTTGAATTAACCGAAGCCCTTTAACAACTTCACCAAAAAAGAAAGGGAAGCTGTACGTAATCTCCAAGACAACCCCTCATTGTCATTAAACCAGCGGACAAGGGGGAGGCATAGTTATCCAGAATAAAACGGATTATACTATTGAATGCAGAAGACTACTGAGTGATGCCAGAAACTACAGACGCCTCCAGGAAGATCCCACCACCACACTCCAGAACACCATCACCTCTCTGGTAGAGATGGCAGAGGCTCTCAACAAGATCTCTAAACAGGAAGCAGACTTCCTCTGTACTAAAAAGCCTAAAATACCATATTTCTACACGGTTCCAAAAACCCATAAGGACACAAGACCACCACCAGGATGCCCAATAGTGTCAGGAATCAATTCCTTATTGGAACCATTAACACGTTTCTGCGACTTTTTCCTAAACCCCATGGTGCAGAAGTCGTCCACATCCATCAAGGACACAAAACATCTACTAAACCTGATCCAGGACATCGATTTTGATCCCATGTCCCAACTTCTAGTGGGACTGGACATCGAGAGCTTATATACCAGTCTCCCACAGGACGATACCATCAGGGTCCTCAGAACTATGCTACAAGAATCCATTTGGGAGTACACCACACCCAGAGAATTCATTTTGCAATGCGCAACCCTAGCCCTCAAACAGAATTATTTTGAATTTGAGGGCGATTTCTACTTACAGACGAACGGAACGTCCATGGGCAGCGTCTTTGCTCCTAGTGTGGCTGGACTTTATGTCTACCACTTTGAGAAAGAACACATCCTACCAACCAACAACCCATACAGCAAAAACATTCAATTCTGGCGTTGATACATAGACGATATGCTTCTGATATAGACAGGATCCAATGATACTTTGACCACTTTCCTCACATGGCTGAACGAACGGGATCCTTTCCTGCGATTCACCAGCAGTGCCAGCAACTCCAATATTGCATTTCTGGATCTCAATATCATGGCCATAGAGGGTAAACTCCAGACAACGACCTACTATAAACCCACATCAAGAAACTCCTTGCTTCAATTTGGGAGTTTCCACCCCAGGCCCCTCAGGGAAAACCTTCCCTATGGCCAATTTTTGCGCATACGTCGCAATTGTAGCCACATACAGGATTACAAAACACAGTCATCCGCATTGGCAAAGAAACTAGGGGAACGTGGCTACCCAGAAAAAATCATTCGTACTACCAATAAACGGGCATGCAATCAACCAAGAGAAGCCCTTTTGGAAGACAATACATGGGAAAATATTCCAACCCCGCTTACCTGTGTCACCACGTACAATGCGGCCTCCAACCAGGTGGCTAAAATAATTAAAAGGAACTGCTGCATACTGAATACCGGCACCCTCACATGGGACCCCCCACTCTTTGCTTATACAAAAGCAGGAAGCCTCCGGGACTGCCTTGTCTCCACAAGACCAAAGGAAAGACCCACCCCCATGACTAACACCATACTGAATGCATGGGGCCTTCCAGGGATAGTAGGTCACTATCCCTGTGGTGATTGCAGCGTCTGTCACTTAACAAAAGCAACCAAAACCTTGGATCTAGAGACAGACAAAACTTGGCACCAAACCAAGCACACGAACTGTAACTCTACAAACGTAATTTACCTAATTGAATGCCCCTGCAAATTACGCTATGTAGGCATGACAAGCCGTAAAGTAAGGACGCGCATCGTGGAACACCGCAGCACCATACGTTGCAAAAAGAACCTGAGCAGACTTACAGACCATTTCCTTACTACAGGACACACACCTAATGACATCAGGTGGACTGTTATAGAACACATCGCATGTCATATCACTACTAATGATAAAATCCTATTACAAAAGGAACAACGCTGGATATACCGCCTTTCCACTAACAAAACAGGACTAAATGACAATATTCCGTGGAACAGTCTTCACTGTTAACTATCTGTACATCTCCCATCACCTCCATGGGAAATTGCTTGAGTCCCCCACGCCGAGGGTCAATATATTCATCAAGAGCCCCAAACACCAATGGGTCTCCATCATGACCCCATACTTATGAGATGACCGGAATATTCAAGATACACCATCCTTATACACGTGTAATGTCTCATCTACACACTAACAGATGTACGATCCCCAGACGCAGAGGCTAATACATGTGCATCCGGTCCATGCGGATTTCACGGACGCAGTACGGAGACCTGCCCCCCTGCCTCTCCACTTACAAGCAGAGACCATCTAGGCTTCACATAATAGGTGCCTTATTCTTGCATAACACATCCATCTAAATCTTTCTAAATTAAAGCCATGCCACATAACAGAGGGAATTGCCCAATAACATTTTGAAATTACACGTATGATCCCCAGACGTAGGGGTCAACACATGTGAATCTGGTCCACGTCCATACTGTATGTGGACACAGTACGGAGCATGGTCCCCCTGCCTCTCCACTTCCAGGCAGATACGATTACATGCTTCACATGACAAGCGCGCTTTTCTCTTGCATAACACAGCCTTTCAAATCCTTTTAAAATCTTTCTAAATTATTTATAAAGTTTAGCCACATTACATAGGGAATTACCCGATAACCTATTGAATTTACACATAATTCAATTAAACTTTATTTACACGCAGCGTAAGCAAACAATCACATGCGCTTGCTTTCTTCTCTGTTTACTCACCCAGGTGCAAGGCATGGAAACAGACCACGCGCACCTGGAGCTCGTTACAGAAACCTGTTTTCACCCGCAGTGGCTGCCAAGGTATTTAAACTCCCGCTTCGCACCAGGCATTCACCATCGGAGTTCCGATGCGGCCAGACTAGGTACGGAGACGGGCCTCTGATCTTGAAGAAGTAAGTGGGGCGCTTTATGGGGGGTTCCAGCCTAAGAGGGACACGGAGTCCCCCAGCCACACGGCACGCTAGAGAATTACATAGTATGTGCCTTTCACTTTTTCTTTCCTTTTCCCAACACACAGAGTGTGACAATAGGTCGGGCCCCCCATGGAACTCATGGGGCACTTCTCAGACAATTTCTGAGTGAGCATAAGATGTTTTTTATTATTTTATCCTTTTATTCATCACTATGCATTACCGTACATTGATTTTCACATGGTAACGCATATATACGAGGCGTATACATGGTTTTGATTTAATTACAATGCACAAAAACGCCACGGTCCGTCCTCACCACGTATTTTATCCGCATAGAGCACGGACACCAGGCTCCTGATTCACACTATTGGATGTGCTTAAATGATTTCATCTAAATGTATCAATGTGTATGTTTGTCTGTCGCCTTTTTTACCCCCACCAACAGGTATGCGTCGCGAGAGGAAACCATCCTCTATCACATAACGCACCTTAGCGAGTGCGCCACATAGATGGTCTCTAACACATTTAGTTTTAGACCACCATTTTAATCCCACGCACATAAGGTCGTGAAGAAAGCCTGCCCAGTAGTGAGAGACTGGCTGAAACATGTTGACCACATAGGATATTGGAGCCTAACTATCTCCTTAGATATCCACCTCTCCTTTTTTAATCACTGCTGAGGGCCCACACATTAAAATAGTCTTTTGTTGTTTAACGGGACCCTACGGACAGTTTTTAAGCCACACTCATTTCACCTTCACTGCACACTCACTGCACAGAACCAGCTCCGCTGCATCGAGGCGTTGAAGCACACCCAAGGTACACTCGGTACCTTGGGTTGTTGTATTTCCTCTTAGGGTGTCCATAACGGGCTTTCCAATATCCTGTCCTTATATAGGCACAATTCGCCCTGCCCTTATATAGGCATAGAATCCCAGGCCTTATTTAGGCATTAAACCGTGCACTCCAAATACAGGCATGGTCTCTGACATCCGTCCACCCTAACGTCACAACAAGTTCATGAAGAACAGACCCTTAGGCTGCGGGAGTTTCCCTAGTCCAGGACTATTGATTTCTTCAAGGACTCATATATTATGCATGAACCATTATTCCTTAGGGGTTCATTCATGACGTCTTTCGTTGTCCAATTCACGTCAATGCTAACATTCCTAAGGTACTCTCAGGTATAAATATACCTTCCCTAGCCCCTGTAAACTAGAGGAGACCTCGACTTCAGAGGAGCCCGTATCCCGGCCTGACGCACTGAGAAGACGCTGCCATTCCCTGCACGCAGAGAGCCCAGCTTCCAGCTTCCAGTGATCTGACTTCCTTGCGGGGTGTTGGAGTTCGAGTCTGGCAAAGAGATTCCAACCTCTCTCATTCTTCAGGTATGGAGCTGATAAGAACCTAGAGGGACTCTTGGCATACTAGGCATACTAGACTTAACATACTCTTAGTATACCATAGTAAGGAATACTTCACCTACTTCATACCTTGTCCTACACCTAGGTTAGGTTAGGTACACTGGGATAGAACTAGCTTAGCACCGCATCGTATGAGTACTCGCATTTTTAGTCTGTGTTATTTATGTAACAGCATTTGTACTATAAAATAATGCTATCGCAGTATTATTTATTTCTACTGCTCACCCTGTACATTATTTATCTCGCATACTGTCTTGTGATCGTAACAGCACATTATACTTACACCAGAAACAAGACTGTTCAATAAATCTTTTATTGAAAACGCCCGTCTATTATTTCTGTGTAACTCTGAGGAAAACTAAGCATGCACGACTGAGCTGAGTGAAATAGTTATCTAGTGTTTCCACGACTCTGGGACACGTTCTGATTCTAAAAGGAAAACATATTGGTCATGTTTTGCGGCTGCCAGAAACTACTCCCTTCTTGTTGTCAAGGAGTTTCTAGTGGCCTCTGAGCTAGCTGGCACAAGTAATTAAGTTTAATATACTCGATAGGGACATACCGACCTTAGTCCTATGTCAAACCTATAGGATATATTATTCCAATGCGCAGAGCCTATTAGGGAAATAGGAGCTACACTACATGGCGCCCAACGGTTTGGTTAGGCAGTAATTCAACTTTAGATACTGAGTAACTCAGCCGTGCTATTTTCTCTCAAAGACACCTACCCATATACTCCAAAAGACGTCTGGAGTGGGCAGGGTTAAGTATCCACCAAGGCTACAAAGGGAAGCACCCTATATATATTAGCTGTTTGGTTTGCTCAACGTTGAAGGATACAGTGTTCCAAAATATTGTGCACCTAATCTTTGTTTCCTTGAAACTTGTTCTACATTTTTCAAACAACAAAAATGCCTGACGGTGACAATGAAGCCGGAAACGGTGGAGCTGCGGCTGATGCAGCCCAAGCAGCACTTTTTAACCTTACAGGTTTAAATGAAACCGAGGAGGGTGTGTTACACATCCCTCAAAACTTAAGAAGAGCCATAACTCTAAAACTTATAAAACACGGCCTATCGCCAAGAGGAGGTAGAGCAGTTTTCGTGATAGAGGCACATGAATCATTTCAGACAGAGGTATTCTATTCATGGGTACTACTTCCGGAATGCAATCCAACATCACAAATATTTCACTTCTACAAAGAAGATGACCTACCAGAGGAATACATTCCTTTCGAGGATATTGAAATCCCATTAACATACCAAGAGCATCAGCTCTGGTTTAAAGGCGCCCTAAAACATCACAAAAACATTACCAGGCTCGGTCCACTAGGTAGACCAGGAGCAACATGGCCGATTTTAGCCGGCTACACACCTCATCCTGAACTGGATATAATGACAGATGAGGAATTACATACTCAAATAAAAGAGTTGATAAAAATATACAGACAATTGGTCCAATACGTCATGCAGACTTTTACAGTCCGACCACCATTGACATATCCAAATCCAACTCCCCAACGGGAATACACTAAAAATTACACCACAGACTCTCAACTCAGTCATGGGTAAAATGCCCACAAAACGTGAGCAAATTCCGTTTTGGATAGCTCAAAAAATTACTCAAATCGAAGCAGTATTTCCAAATACTAGCCCACATGAGAAACACAGAATCCTAACAATCAGTTTACCAATGGGGATCACACCACAACTGGAAGACTGCACCACTTGGGGTTCAGTCTTTGCTGCCATCTATACTAAAACACATGGCATTCCGTCAATTGCGGTAATACCTGATGTCCTCAAACAAATTCAAAATGAATATGGGGCAGAGCCTGCTCTAAATTTAGGTATGAAATTACTGAAAAATTTCGACCAGGTCTCAACAATAATATTATCTAATATTAAAGGAGAGGCAGCAGCAGTGGCGATCCGCCAAAAATTGAGGGAATTCGATGTTACAGAACATCAAACTGAGCTACCCAGAATTATAGAACAATCTTATGCAGAATTAGGCAGAGATAATTTGGGTGGAAGACCATTGAAGCCGAAACTATCTGAAAGTCCTGAGAAGGACTCAATAAAACAAACTCCTACATCATCTAAAAAGAAGTGGGAGTCTACTAAACAAAAATCAAACGAGAAACGTTCTCAATCCCGAGGTAGGTCTCCTCAAAAGGAGCCCTCTGAAAGGAGGTATAACCTCAGGAATAGGGATAATTTGAGAAAACCTGACAGGTATCAAGATACTGATACACGTTCCTCTCGTCCCTTTCAGATCTCACCACAGACTTCGGAAAGAAGAGGACGGACGGAACACAGAGAACAACGCGTGACATCGAAAGACGACAAACACGCTCCAAAAACTAAAGTAAAACCTCAATTCTCCAAAAGAAAGTAGCAGGTCTAAAAATAAGACATGCCGAGAATACTGAGATCACAACTCAAGAACGGAGAATGGGCTCAGACCATGCTGGACAGTGCAGCAGAAGTCACAATAGTTCGCCAGAACCTGAGGGAACTTGTGGAGATAGTGGACTTGAAAGAGTACATCACAGTAGAGACTGTAGACACCAGGGTTAGTACTCCACAAAGGTTATTTGAAATAACATTCCGGATGGAGGGAGACAAACCTAGACAGGTGAAAGCACTTTTTTGGGAAAGACTATCAAAGGGCTATGACATACTTCTAGCAGAAAAGGACTGGCCACCACAATTTGTCAGGGAGTGCCCACACGGCGAGGACATAATTATGCCTGCCTTCTCCAACAATATTCCAATTCACCTAAAATATACATATGCCAGGAAATGGGCAGTGGCCCAGGCCCCAGCATTATATAAAAATCATGTAGGATGGGATGAGGATTCACCTCACCATAAAATACATCTGAAACATGAACCAACTGCACAACGGCAGTATCCTATTAAGCAAGAAGCTAAAAAACAGGTCAGGGAAATCTTAGATCAACTTGAATACCAAGGGGTGATTGAAACATGCACCTCCTCAATGAACAATCCTTTGTTTCCTGTCTCCAAACCAGACAAAACATATCGTCTAGTTTTGGACTACAGACACCTAAACACTTGTTCTAAAACTTTTGCAGTGCAAAATGCACATAGCACAGCATTAATGAATAACATTGTGCGTAAAAAATATAAAACAACATTAGACATCTCAAATGGTTTCTTTTGTCAAAACATAGCACCTGAAAGCAGGTACTTAACAGCATTCTCCATAATGCGGACCCAGCGTCACTTTTGTCGACTCCCACAAGGGTTAAAAAATAGCCCAGGTTTATTCTCGGCGAGGGTAATGGAGTTACTACAAATTTATGACAATGAGGCATTGTCCTATGTCGATGACATATATCTGACAGACGATGACCTAGTAAAACACTTGAACAGGGTGAGCACCATTATACTGGGATTCTCCTCCGAGGGTTACAAATTCAACTTTAAAAAGTCCAGAATTGCCCATCTCAATGTCCTATTTCTAAGATATGAGCTTTCAAGTGAAGGCAAGAGCTTGGCAGCTAACTTTTTAGAAAAGTGTGCGCTGCTCCAACCTCCAAAAACGCTAAAAACTTACAATCCATCCTGGGTTTCTTAAATTTTGGAAGAACATACATTATAAACTATGCAGAAAGGGTTAAACCTCTCTACGCATTAATCAAACCTGATTTTTCAATCAAAAACTGGACACAGGAACACACAGAAATTTTGCGTTCACTCCAGGCTAACATGTTAGCAACAAATCACTTACAAACACGCGTAAGTGAACGAAATTTGGTGATCCGAATAATTTCGGGTCAATACGGATTCACCTACTTAACTTTCAATGAGGGTGAAAAAATACCAATAGCATATAAATCACACTTGTACACACAAGCGGAAATGCGCTTCAGTTCTACTGAAAAATTCTAACAGCAGTTCAAACCGCTGTAGCAAAAGAAAGAGCCTTAGCCCAAGGGAAACGCATTATTATCGTAACCCCAGTTCCTGCTTTAGAAGCGGTTACAAAAGCAAGCATTCCAAATGCTAAGGCATTGCATCCAAGATGGATACAATGGGTTAATTCTCTTGCTGCAACAGATGTTGAATATGTTTTTGATCCAGATTTAAAAACACAAGCCTTCCTGCAGTACGGACATGAATGTCCCCTGCCTACTGAAATTCTGCCTCTCGATCAGTACAAATTCATAATTTACACTGACGGATCCGCACAACCCGCAATAGGGGGTAAGCAAGCTTACAGTGCAGCGTGTGCTATCGTTAAAGGTCGCATGCGAAATGGCATCTTCAGACCTATGGTCACTAAAACGCAGTCTCTAGGAGATTGTACAGCTAAGCGAGCTGAACTACAAGCATTCAAACTGGCACTTGAAAGTACAGATCGAGAATTCCCACACTAATCGTGTGCGATTCCTTTTACTGTGTGCAGTCGTATAATGAATATATACAAAACTGGCTTGAAAATGGTTTCAAAGATGCGAAAGGTGGCACAATAAAGCACAAATTGCTTTGGGAACAAGTAGTTCAGTTGAAAAACGAACTACCAAAGGCTCACGTGATCCACACACTGAGTCATCAACGTGATGGCGTTCACGTTGCAGGAATTCATTGGCTGACGAAGCCGCAAAGGGGGCTGTGCAAACGGCTTCCGTAGCTGCGATCACTCGTTCAAAAACAAAAATAGACGGTGAGATAATGTTGGCTGTCAATGCATCAAGCAAAGGCAGCAGTGCAGCGTTACCAAAAAAGTTTCCAACCAAGTACTCTTATGTAATTGATGCGAACAACGTTCCTTTTGCTCGAATCCCTGGAGTGGGGGATAGGGTAATACCAAACAAGGAACGCAGATTAGGACTAATCCTAGCAGCACATGAAGGGATAGCTTCTGCCCATGCAGGTGTTTCTGCAACAATATCTTTACTCAAACAAAGATATTGGTGGCCTGGCATTAGAAAACAAACAAAGAACTATGTTTTAGAATGTGATATATGCTAACAGATGAAAGTCTCCACAGTGAAACGTCCTGCGCAGACACCCCTGTTAATTTCAGATAAACCATTAGCTTGTGTTTACCTTGACCACTGTGGTCCCTTATACAGGGACGGTAATTATAAATATATCATGGTAGCAGTGGATTCATGCTCTAGGTTCCTATGGTTATGGCCTCAGCGCTCAGCTGACGCTCGAACTGTTATAAAAGATTTGTGAGTCTTTATCGGCATATACGCAATAGGCACGCTACATTCTGACCACGGTCCTGCGTTTAGCTCTCGGGCTTACAAAGACGCCATGGCCAGTCTGGGCGTTGCATTGTGGTACTCCTCTCCATTCCATCCTGAGGGAAATTCGGTTGTGGAAAGGAAAAACCGGGACATAAAGCAGTCTATAACAGCTAGAGTATTAGGCTCGGGTGACGGGTGGGTCAAACACCTTAGTGGAGTTCAACGTGCACTTAATAACCTGCCAAGAAGTTCTCTAGGGGGTCACTCCATATGAGGTCCTATTTGGGACAAGAATGTGGGTACCGGACTTAGAAAACGTAGGCACAGTGGTGGAAAATAAACCCTTTGATATCAAAGATCGTTTGGCTGTTTTACAGGACTTAAACAAATTAAGAACGAAACAAAGCAACGTATTCCTACAGTCAACCGCCACTGGGGATCAACCGGCTGTCTCAGCAAGGCCTGTCTGGATGCCTAAAGTTGGGGATCTAGTCAGAGAAAAAATTGCGGACAAGAAGGAATTTGGACCTTCTTACAGACAACCAGTACCTGTCCTAGCAGTTCAAGGAACAAGAACAGTACTACTGCCACCCCTTGCTGGAAGAAAGGAGAAAAGATTTGTGTCCATCGACCTGATCAAACCACAGTATGTGGCCAATACTAAATAGTAGGCCTCGTGGACTCCGACCTAGTAGCAAACGCACTCCTCTCGCTACTATCCAAGAGGTTCATACTGAAAGACTGATAACAATCGAGAATTCAGCTGAAACAAATGAAGGACTATGCAACAACGCTATGGAACTCATCCCTCTTGAAGAACAAGTAACAGTTCGTCCAAATACACCTGTCTACACCAACGTAAAAAGTGATGAACTGGTTCCAGTGATTTCAACAAATCCTGATGCAATTCCTACAATTGACAGAACTGCTTCTGGCTACTTCATTAACTTTGATACGTTCTCAGAAGATCCGAGTGAACCTGAAACGACGCCAGTGTCATTGAAATTCAAGCAGCAAATACAAGACTTTCTTCACTTTCTGAAAAAGACTTATTTGGTTTCTCCATGGATTGAACTCTGGATTACATCTGGACTTTTTGTTTTCCTGCTCTGGCTAGCTTTGGTAACAACTGTAAGCGTGCTTATAAGTGGCAGATACATCCATGTGAACACTGAAGGAAAAGACGTAAAAGTACTTTTGAAACCTCATAAATCTTCCCATCGTGAAGCAAGAGACTTGTCATCAGTGAACATCACAGCTGTTCCTATACACGATGGTATAGTGTGGGACAAAACAGATTTTGATATATTCGGTCCAACGGAAGAATTGAACAATCCACATTTGTTTAAAATTTCACTAAGTGATCTAATCACGTCCAGTACCTATTCTGATGATTGGGACTTTGAGACTGTGACTGATATTATGTTTGACCTAGAAAAATCTGCTGCATTTTCTAAAAATGAATATTTAGAGGGTTCATCAGACTATGAAGAACTGTATTGTTATAATCACTATGGTCATCATTTTTTGCATAAATCTGTTTATGTTTAACCAATGGGAACATTGTCCTACACCACCTAAAGGTAGTTCAAAAACATTTGCCAGTAAATTTCCATATTTTTCAGGTTACAATACATCTGATCCAGAAATGTTTTACTATAAAAATGTAAACAAAACAGGACTGAAAATGATGTTAACAAATACAAAACAGATTTATTCTGCATTATTCAATGCCCAACTGTCTAGACAGGGTTTCGACTTTTGGAAAGACACAATAGACACAAAAACGTTGTGGGGTACTAAAGAATGGCAAGTACAGGGGATAGAAGCTTTATTCAGAGCCTGCATCATCCTTGAACAAATAATGTTTTTGACTGAAACTATCCAACAAACATCTTGTCTTGGATTAGCCAAGATCAAAGAGATGAACACACCCTCTGTACCAACTCCTGCAAAAAATAATGTAACACAAGCAGTGGTGACAGTCGACAATATACTACAACTCAACAGATCTAATTCTGATTGGAAAAAATGGTTGATCTGGCCCATAGACACGAATAACTGTCAGGAAAGATTCCTGAATAAAACTCAGGGCTTTACTATTCATAGGCCAGACCCAAGATACGTCCAAAGACAACATCCGGGGGTAGTAACAACATACAGTGTAGGGAAATTATGCCTCGATTGGCTGCATACATCTACACTACAGGATGTGAAACAACACTTATCCTTACTTGCAAAAGACGCAGATCTTAGGGATTTCTTGCTTGGACCAAGAAAACCGCGTCAAAAACGTTTCCTATATGCCGGCATTTATGCTGCTTATAATGAAGCTTGGAAGGTGTCACAGATAGAGGCCGCAGAACGAATACGTGAACTTGATCGTATTAATTTAGAGAAAACACTCTCTGTGGTCGACAATGGGTTAACAACTTTGTCCTCCAGAATATATTCATTGGACGGCATTGTATCCTCTGCTATCGACATTCTAGAACAAGATTTGGCGATGTTACAACAAGGCCAATCTCAAATACGTTCTATTATGTTATTAAGCTGGACGCTGCAATCATTGCGAGCGGGCTATGTGCCTTGGCGTTTCATCAACACAACGGCTCTGTTTGCAGAATACAATCGAACTGATAAACAGATTCGAAATGGCTCAGAGAGGAGCAAAGTATACAGTGCTGAGCATTGAAAAACTGGAAAAGTTACCATTCACAGTGGCAGAAAAACCAGCTACAGAATGGCTTATTCATGGCAAAATTACACTACCTGTGACTACTTTTCAGTTTCAGTATTGCCTCAGACAAATGCAAGCAGGCAAATATGAAAGGTTGGGTAAGGAATACATTAAGACATCTTGGGCTTTACCGTATACATATAGATGTTGGAGCGGGGATCGTAAAGTGTTTTTAAGCGGTAAAAACTGTAAACGTGCACTAAGCGGTTCACTAGTGTGTCAGGACATTTCTTTGCACGGGGCTTGTAATGGTTCTGTGGCAAATTTGTCTTGCCATCAGCAGGGTACACCAGCTGCTGTGATTAATCCAACGTTCGGACAACTTTCTAATGGGAGTTACCTCATGTTGAATGATCAGAGTTGCTGTGGCATGCTGCCAGGCATCCCATATCTAGTAACGGTCAACTCCAGGGTCACTTGCTGTATGCAAGTATTGTTTGCCCCAATAGACACAGTCAGGGAGTCGCCTTTATGGCCTTCGCTGAACGTCTCTTTTATAAGATTTGATACTTTAAGCAGAATGAAAGCCATGCTTTTACAACAAACAGTGCCTCTGACCTCGGCCATAGAAACCTATGATCTGCAAATTGCAAGGACTTCGGCTGAGATACAGACTTTAATACGTACAAACTGCCCTATACATTTCGTGGAAATGATAGGACGAATTTTTAACATGTCTGATACAACAGAAATTGTACATGTATTTAAGGGCATCTGCTCGGGTCTGTTAGCACCTTTCCAGGCAATACTCTGAATCATCCCGAACTTTGCACATTCGGTGTTTGGTGGCATACCATTAATTCTAGCACTCGTTGCCGGAATTCTATTTCTCTTCCTGCTATTTCGCTATGGCCAGCCAATTCGCCGACATCACTCCGAGCGACATGGAGAAAGCTCTCCTTGAACGAAAGTGCTGTGAGCAAATAGTACAGCTTTTGGGCATAAATCGTCTACGGGACCTTAATACCACATGGTTCCTGTCCTTTAGACCAATCTGGCAAGATTGCATCTTACCTGTTCTACGATGCCTGCTATGCGGTGTAGAATGCGTGTTGGACACCTGTCTAACATTTCCATCGGATGCGCCAACGGACGTCGATACTCTGCTGGACCAGATAACGGCCCATGCTATGTGTTGTCCCCAGCGGCTTCCTATCCTGATGACAGCATTCATTGAGATCTCACAGACGCTTCCGGCAGCTGCTGAGGTACGAGAAAGAACTACAGGCACACAGGTAACAACGGACGCGAACGTTGCAACAATTGAAAGCAATGCTTCACATCTCTGTGCAATTAATCTACTTCACGAGGTGTTCCAACTCACACCAACTACAGTGGATGATGTTTTGTTTATGGAAATAGATGATCTAATGTTTACACCAGACCCGTAAACTGACTCTGGTTCAGCATACAGTGTTCCAGAAATACAGCAACAATTTGGCCTTCATTTTTCAAAAACTTGGAACCCTACCAAAATTGAACTTTTTTCCCATTTTTCGAACGAAAATGGTACTTCAATCTGCTTAAAGTAGAACTAGCCTTATAGTACAGACTTGGCGGTCCTTCCAAAGACATTTAGTCATCTTATGTGTCTAAAAACAGTTCATTTGATTTTCATGACATGAAATGACTTTGATTTTTGAACAACTTATCGACCATTTTCTGTCACATGTAAATATTACTGCTTATTTCATTCCAATTGCATTTATTTTCGAACTTTATGCCTGAAATGATAAGCAATGCTTCGAATGTACAGTACCTTTTTGCATTCTAATATGTTTTTTTAAATGCCTTTTTTTAAATGGTTTTATGAAATATTTTAGAAATATGCGGTACTCCATTTTTATGTTTAGCATTTTTAATGTTTAGCATTTTAGTATTATCATACACACGAAAGAGGAGTGGGTGTTGTATTTCCTCTTAGGGTGTCCATTACGGGCTTTCCAATATCCTGTCCTTATATAGGCACAATTCGCCCTGCCCTTATATAGGCATAGAATCCCAGGCCTTATTTAGGCATTAAACCGTGCACTCCAAATACAGGCATGGTCTCTGACATCCGTCCACCCTAACGTCTACAACGAGTTCATGAAGAACAGACCCTTAGGCTGCGGGAGTTTCCCTAGTCCAGGACTATTGATTTCTTCAAGGACTCATATATTATGCATGAACCATTATTCCTTAGGGGTTCATTCATGACGTCTTTCGTTGTCCAATTCACGTCAATGCTAACATTCCTAAGGTACTCTCAGGTATAAATATACCTTCCCTAGCCCCTGTAAACTAGAGGAGACCTCGACTTCAGAGGAGCCCGTATCCCGGCCTGACGCACTGAGAAGACGCTGCCATTCCCTGCACGCAGAGAGCCCAGCTTCCAGCTTCCAGTGATCTGACTTCCCTTGCGGGATGTTGGAGTTCGAGTCTGGCAAAGAGATTCCAACCTCTCTCATTCTTCAGGTATGGAGCTGATAAGATCCTAGAGGGACTCTTGGCATACTAGGCATACTAGACTTAACATACTCTTAGTATACCATAGTAAGGAATACTTCACCTACTTCATACCTTGTCCTACACCTAGGTTAGGTTAGGTTAGGTACACTGGGGTAGAACTAGCTTAGCACCGCATCGTATGAGTACTCGCATTTTTAGTCTGTGTTATTTATGTAACAGCATTTGTACTATAAAATAATGCTATCGCAGTATTATTTATTTCTACTGCTCACCCTGTACATTATTTATCTCGCATACTGTCTTGTGATCGTAACAGCACATTATACTTACACCAGAAACAAGACTGTTCAATAAATCTTTTATTGAAAACGCCCGTCTATTATTTCTGTGTAACTCTGAGGAAAACTAAGCATGCACGACTGAGCTGAGTGAAATAGTTATCTAGTGTTTCCACGACTCTGGGACACGTTCTGATTCTAAAAGGAAAACATATTGGTCATGTTTTGCGGCTGCCAGAAACTACTCCCTTCTTGTTGTCAAGGAGTTTTTAGTGGCCTCTGAGCTAGCTGGCACAAGTAATTAAGTTTAATATACTCGATAGGGACATACCGACCTTAGTCCTATGTCAAACCTATAGGATATATTATTCGAATGCGCAGAGCCTATTAGGGAAATAGGAGCTACACTACAGGGTGGGACCCGATGATGAAGCATGTCACCAACTAGGGTTGGTGAGTGAGGGTCTTCCAAAACACATATGTGTTGCTTTACATACACATATCAGGAGCTCCTACCCAGTAGCTAGTTCCCTTTGATACTTGCAACTCTAAAGTGTCGAAAGCTTTGGTGGCGTCCAGCAGGGCGGCCACTGCAGGAAGCGCTGGATTGATTTGATGAAGGACAGAGAAGATTGTCCGGAGATTGTGAGAGGTCGCGCAGCCGGGGATAAAACCTGACTGGTCCGAGCGGGCAATAAGCGGCATGAGGGGGAGAAGGCGGGAGGCGAGGAGTTTGGCGAAGATTTTATTGTCCGTATTAATTAGTGACAAGGGACGATAGGAGTCCCTCAGCTCAGGGGATTTGTCCGGTTTTAGGAGTAAAGTAAGTAGAGCCTCGCGGAGCGAGGGGGGAAATTGGCCATTCTCATAGGATTCATTGTAAATGGCAGCCAAGTGAGGACCCAGAAGATGAGCAAAGGATTTATAGCAGGAGACTGGGAGGCCGTCCAAGCCGGGGGCCTTATCGCCGGGCATACCATTAATAGCGGCTAGGATTTCTTCTTTAGAAAAGGGCTCATCAAGAAATTCCCAGTGAGGGTTGCCAAGCCAAAGGAGCTGAAGGGTATCAAAGTATTGATCGAGGACCTCATGCGGGGGGACAGATCCGGCCGTGTAAAGTTGTGTATAAAAAGCAGCAAATCGCGCTTTGATTTCCTATGGGGGGGTGGTTCTATCAGGGCCACCATCCTGAAGGGCAGCGCGAGGCGGGCGGAGGAGGCTGGCAAGGGTTTTACCAGGGCGATCGCCCTCACTGAAGCGGCGCGCTCGCTCCTCCCTACCAAGGAACGAGAGTTCTCTGTTGGCCTCATCGGCAAAGTCAGTGAGCTTCCCTCGGATCTGAGCTAGCGTGTCACGGTTAGGGTCCCGGGAGTGAGAAGAGTCCAGAGCCTTAATCTCCATTTCCAATTTATAAAGAATGCCGCGGATAGAGCGCAGGACACCAGACTGTTTGGAGATACATTCCCCGCAAATAACGGCTTTAAAACCCCGCCAGAGCGTGGAGGGGGAGTCGACGGTGCCTTCGTTAAGCTCGAAATAATTAGTGATTGCAGTTTGTATCTCTTCACAAAAGACCGAGTCGCGTAGCGCATTGGGGGGAAGCCACCAGGAGAACGCATGACAAGGGGAGTGCGGGAGGCTCAGGAAGAGGCGAACAGGGGCGTGATCTGAGAGGGTGCGCCCTATGTGATCAACAGAGGTGAGCCAGGCAAGGGCGTCCGGGGTAGTGATCCAGAGGTCCAGGCGAGACCAGCAGCCACGGGAGCCAGTGACGCAAGTGCCCTCTCGAGCCTCGGGGCGAGTGTGGCGCCATGCATCGAACAGGGAGTTATCAGTGAGAATGGAGCTTAGGAGCGTAGCAGCGTGCGGGTGGGAAGCGTGGGGGCCAGAGCGATCTAATGTGGTGGACAGTGTTACATTAAAGTCACCTCCCCAAAGGAGCGCAGCGGGGCCCAGGGACGAGATATGGTGCCAGACTTGCGCGAAGAAGTCCGGGTCGTCACTGTTTGGACCGTACAGCGCAGCAAGTGTCAATGGCTGAGCTTGAAGGGTACCATGGAGGATCACAAATCGCCCCCCAGGGTCAATAACTACCTGGGAAGTCTGCCAAGGGAGCCCTCTGCGCATAAGGATGGGAACCCCCAAGAATAATTAGAGTAGAAGGAGGAGTGTATTTTGCCCCAATGCCGGGAAAGAAGTCTGGAGGAGGTCACAGGTAGCAGGTGAGTTTCCTGTAGAAAACAAACGTCTACCCTATGCCGGGTAAGGTGGGCATGGATCAGGCGCGCTTTGCGGTGGTCGTTAAGGCCACGGACGTTCCAGGTCCAGAAGGTGGTGTCTGTCATGGTGCCATGTTAAAGAGAATAGTGTTGAGGAAAGCGGTAAGTGAGGAAGAAGCCTCAAGAAGATGCGTAGAATGGTGCAATATATCATGGAGGGACAGGCACAGTGCAACAGCATTGGAAATGCAATAAAACAACACAGCATGTACCAAAACAATCAAAATGGCCTCAGAAGGAGGCCACAAACCCCAGGAACCCCCCCCTACCACCCACACCAACCCCCAATCAGGCTGATCAACCACCCGCACCCACCCCGGGGAACCACAACTGGGAAGGGGGAAGTCTATGTCCAAGGAGCGAATCATCCCGTGGAGGCATGGTGTCGCTCAGCATACACACCTGCCGAAGAGGCAGGGTGGCCAAGCCAGATGTCGTAGCAGACAGTGGAGGGAAGGACGTCCAATGTTCGGAGGCACCTGGCCCAGAGCATAGCTCCGAGAGGAAGAGCCCCGTGGAAAAAGGAGTTGCAAAGTGGGCCAAGTCAAAACAAATAATCAAATAACATGAGGAAGAACCAGCTGAGAGAATAAGGGTACACTACAGTCAATCATTGTCACTTAAGTTGCGGTCATCAGTGGCTTGAGAGTTCTCAGGGGTGGATCGATGCGATCGGTCTAGCTTCTTTGCAAAGGCCAGAGCGTCCTTGGGATCAGGGAAGACGAGCGTCTTGGAGCCTTGCCTGACTCGTAGTTTAGCAGGATACGCCAAGAAGTATGAGACTTCATGCTTCTGGAGGAGTCTCTTCGCAGGAAGGAACTCGCGGCGGGCAGCCTGCACCACCATGGTGTAGTCCGGGTAAAACGACAAGGAATTGCCCTGATGGCGGATCTCGCCTTTCTCCCTGGCCGCTCGAAGGATTTCGTCGCGGTCCCTGAAGTTAAGGATTTTGGCGATGATTGGGCGAGCCGGCAGGCCGGGGCCGGGGCGAGGACCGAGGGAACGGTGGGCCCGCTCAACGATGAAGACTGGAGAAAGGACCTCGCCAAAAAGTTTGCGGATAAGTTGTTCCACGAAGTCCTCCATCCGCAAGATATTGGTGGATTCGGGCACACCCGTGATGCGAAGGTTGCTCCTGCGGGAACGTGCCTCCAAGTCCTCGTTTTTGTTCCATATCAGCTCCAGTATCTTGTCCATTTGAAGAAGCTTTTGTCGATCCTGGGTGGCGGCATCTTCGGCGTCAGAGACCCTCGTTTCGACGTGTAGCAGGCGAGCATCATGTGAGTCTACCCGAGACTTGACCGCGTCCAGACGAGACGACAGCTGTTCAAGCTGGGTCTCGATGCCCGAGACCGCGGATTTGACTTCCAGCATGATGGACTTGAGATCGTCTTCCCGTGTTGAGGCCATCTCTGTGGGTGCAGCCTCAAGATGGCGGTCGCATTCTAGGAGTGCTCCGGACCCCTCCGTCATCCGCGCTAATATCCTCCATCATCAGCAGCCCTCCTTTATTTGAGGCAGAACTCTTTGGTTATTCTTGCTAATCATTAGCTGATGACACTATGACATCCGTCTACATGGAGGGGTCCATCATTGCCACGAACTGCCCTGCTAAACGTTTTAGCTTAGCTCTTTGTTCCTGTTTTGTTAACTTTCCTTTACAGGGCGACAGATGCTTCAATTTCGGAAGTTTAGGGTGGGGGTGGTGGGTGGGGTTGGGGGGAGGGGGGCCGTTGCCCTCTGGACTCCTTTTGTTTTGGATCTGTTTGATTCGTTGTTTTTCGTTCCTAACGACAGCTCACCACATGCACACGCCACCAACATCGACAGGAGACACATCACCCTGTACAATCCACATCTTCCCGTTCTAGCTGCAATGTGCCACCTCGCCCGGTCCCCCCAGTCCCTCCTATCCCCATGCCAGCTGCTCCTCAGATGCCCACTCACAGTAGATCCCTCCACATCCTGTCGTGGAATGTAAACGGCTTGCTGGACCGTATCAAGTGCGCAGCGGTCCTCAGGAGCGCCCAACGCCAAGTGCCTGATGTGCTCCTCCTTCAAGAGACACACCTCCTGGGAACCCACTGCTCCTTTCTCGCCCGATATGGGTTCAACAGGGTCTGGCACTCCGGTTTCACACGATTCTCTCGGGGTGTGGCTATACTGACCCTGAAAGGTCTCCCCTTCACCACACTACACGTGACGACCGACACGCAGGGCCGCTACGTGGCCCTGTCCGGTAGGCTTGAAGGACAGGTCCTCAACCTACTGTCAGCATACATCCCTCCGGCAACGCTTCCCTCCACTCTCCACCATTTTACAGAGGTAATCTCCACCCTGCCCCAGGGTCTGACGGTAATTGGGGGAGACTTCAAAGCGGTTATGCAGCCGTCCCTCGATACGACGGGTGACCCCTCCTCATCGCGCCTAGCCTGCTCTAAAAAGCTGTCGGACAGGTCAACTGCTCTTGGTTTGTGTGACGCCTGGAGGATCTGGAATCCCCGTAGGAAACAGTACACTCACACTTCCGCGGCCCACCACACCTATTCCCGCATTGACTTGATGCTCCTCCCGGCCACCGACTGCCAACAGGTCTCTGGTGTCTCTATTCTTCCCCGTGGAATCTCAGATCCCTCTGCCATTTCTCTCCGCTTGGGAAGTCCCACTGCTGGGGGTGCATACGGTATGGCGGTTGAACGCGTGGTTCCTGCAAGACACGGAGCTCAAAGACGCGCTCGCAGTAGAATTGAAGCATTACTTTCTTGCCAACAAAGGATCGGTCCCTTCTCCAGGTACACTGTGGGAGGCCTGTAAGGCCACCTTACGTGGCGTGGCCAGAGGTCTGGTTCACACGAAACGGGCGACGCAGACCGCTCGCCTGTTAAAATGTAAGATCTGAGTCCCTTGTTTTTTGATTAAGCTATGCCTCATCCATTTTTCACCCCTGCCCTGCTTTCAGCCTGGCTCTATCCTTGACACTGCATTTGTATAAACATGAGTAAAGAATCTAGATTGGGGCATTGTAGGCTGTGTATACATGCAGAGTCAGCGCAAAAGAACAGCTGGCGTCTGCTTGGGGTTTTTCAGACAATGGTAAAGCCTCAAGTAAAGTTTACCCGATACCATATCTTGTTGGCAGCTTCAGGACGCGACAATTGCACAAGGCACCAAGGCTGTTGATTCTTACCGGTACCTCATTTGTGTGTTTTTCCAAAAGTTCTATTTACCTCTGGGCGTCCCTTGTTTGTGATCTTTTGCTATAAAAACCCATGTAACCATCGTTCAGTGTGCTCTCTCCTCGAGTATCTCTATGGTGCTTGTCGGACGAGGCCCCCATTCATGAATGCTAATAAATGACCTATGGTTTGTACTTCACTCCAGTTTCGATTCCTCCTTACTTGTTAAGAACCCGTGGACTAAGGGTGACCCCTGCCCCAGTGGGTTTTAAATAATCCGCTTCCACAAATTGGTGCCCAAACGTGGGGCCCCTTCAAGGGCTTGCAGTCGGACCAGGGGAGGAGATCGTGTCGGTAAGACGAACTTCACTGAGGAGCGCACCACCTGAAGAGACTAGTTCTCGTGTCCAAGGTGATTTTTCAGCTCTCCGATTCTGATCTTCCTGGCAGCTGCTAACCTTGACTGGGGCCCTCGGATGGTCATTCTTTTGGATCAGGGAGGATCGACAGGTGGGAGTTGAAGACTACAAATAAGGTAGATTTGTATTGAACCGGTTCTTTTGGTTATTTGGAATTTGTCTGGAACTTGTTTGGAATTTTGTTTGGAATCTGTTTGGAATTTGTTTGGAATTTGTTTTGAACCTTCTTTGGAACTTGCTATTTGATATTGATTAACATTTTTTCTTACAGGTAATGTGAGAATATTTTTTCATTTCTCTCTGTTTATAAGTTTTTTTATATCTTATATAACATGCCTGTATTTAGCACACTTTGGGTTTTGTTGCTGCTGCTGTGATAAGCAGAGCATTTTTGGAAGCAAGTCAGCCGGCGCCACCAGACGGTACGCCGAATTTTGAGATGTACATTAAATATGGTATTGGTCCCATCATGTATAATGCATTGTGGAACAAATATACAAAAGGGGATCCCCAGTTGCAATGGCCATTAGAGGGAACAATGGACCCTCACAAACTCGAGTATTTAGAGAAACGATTGTTTTTAAAGAAAGTTAGGCCAGCTATGTTTGACAGTTTGCGTATGTGGAGGAAAGAAGTAAAGGAGCGGCAGCTCAAGGCGGAGAAGGTACAAAGGAAACAAGAAAGGAAGACAGAGTATCAGAAGTATAAGGAATTGAAGGATAAGGAAGTTCAGGAGAAAAAGGAATGTTTAGATAGAGAGCATAGATTATTAATATCTAAGGAATATATAGTTAGACCAACAGTAGCAGTTCAGGTCCACCAAGAGGATGGGGATTCAGATATTGATGGATTATTGATTGAACGACCCCCGCCCCCATATGTCCCTTTAACACCCCTTCCCCCTGGACCACCAAATGCCATTCCCCCTGTACCTCCGGCTCCACCTCCTTTGCCCGTGGTTGTCCAGCTCCCTATTTTCCAACCAGTACCTGGTACATCTTTTCCCACATCCACTGCGTCTCCATCCCAGGCCACTGCACCCGAAATGACTGATAATCCCGTACTTTCTGCATCTGTCTTGACCCCTCTAATTCTTTGTTCTACTGTACCTCAGTTGCGTCAGGACGCGATAAGGTTGATGGTATTAAATTGGTTGAGTGATCTAGAAATGGAGATAGGAGAAATGATAGATCAGATACAGGATTTTTCTGAGGGCGAGCTTCTTTGTCTTGTAAATAAGCTTTCTCATCAACTTATGGTCCAATGGGAGATGATTACAGGACAGAATTGCCCTGATGATGTTAGAGCTATTAATCGACAGTGTCAGATAGGAGCCTTCCCTGTGAGTAGAATTAACAATGCCATAGCAACGATAATTGGATATCGTAATGAACTCTCTTCCTCTCCTCGAATAAGACCTATGAGGGAAGCCACGCCACAATTCATTCCTGGAAGAGGGGATGCAGATAATGATGACCCTAATAGTCCTAATGCTAGAGCCCATTTTTTGTACAATTGTATATATACGCCCTGGAAAAGGACGGATGTACTCACTTTAAAGGTCTCTTTACCTGATATTCGAAAGAACCCCAGAGGTTTTTATGATGAAGTACAGGCAGCCATTGACTCTTGCGTTATGACGCTAGCTGACATTGATATGTTTTTCGGCATGATCCTGCCACCAGATATGTGGCGACTTACCCGGAAACAGGATCATGCTGTTGATTTAGGAGGAGACTGGACGGCCATTATAGCAGCCGACAGGGATAGGAAACCTGGTCAGAAACCTAATCAGCTTATACTGGATCTTCCTGGTAACATACTTACTTACATAAAGATGATAATTCTGGCACGGAAAATAGATTGGACGCTCCTTACTGCTTCTAAGCAAAGACAGGGAGAGTCCGTCCCTGATTTCTTTACTCGCTTTGAGGAAGTTTCCTCTAATGTATGTAATAGCCCTATTCTTAAAAGAGGGGATGGAATACAGGATAAAAGTTTATCTATTTGTGATTGATTTGAGAGAAAGTAACAAGATAGTAGTCCCTCAATATCCTGTTGTTTCTAAGGTAAAGTTAATACACCTGTGGGATTTTCTGGCATCCCCGTTCAAAGCCCTATTTCACAACAACTGAATGTTAGTACAAGGGTCTCCAACATTTTCTGTAACAAAAGTCACTAGTGATGAAAAAGTGACCACCCCATCGAAGAGTGTCAGTAGTGATCACATTGGTGCATTAGCCAGGGTTTTCAGCAGTAATGAAGACAAAAAAAAGGGCTTTGACAATTTGAACTGAAATATTACATGGGTACTAGATACAAACAATAGCTGCAATACTCCCTTGCGCCAAGATATAATTATGAGTAATAAATATCTCCAACTGAAATAATAGCTGTAAGTACATTTTCAAAATGTCAACTATTTTTCTGTAGACCTCAGTTTATGAGTTGTGAAAATACAAAAGAAATGTTGTCTTGAATGCATGAGTTATATTTTTAAAATACAGGTTGGACTGCACACCGGAGAGCTACTCACAGGTACCTGGTGATCTACTGGTAGCTCACGAGCCACTCATTGGAGACATAGCAATGCAGCAGAAGGTTGCAAACAGACTACAGTGAAATTATTGCATCACTTAGCCTCCTTGGGACAAAGTATCTCTTTTCCAATTATAGTATTGTCAACAGAAGGTTACCTATTTAGTTCTCCTCCTGTCCAAGGGGGGTAAGACGCTACACCAACATAGGATATAATTGGTGCAGAACTTGCAGAAACCACTGACTCAATCTAATATCTGTGCGTTTATTACCAAATGTTTCACTAATTGCAAAACCCCTGCTTGCTTTAACATTAAAGCACATATGCATGCCGCTTCCTTGGACTAATCAGTGTGAAGCTGTCTTTTTGCAATTGAAAAATGCTTTATGTAATGCTCCTGCTTTAGGTAAAACCTGATTATTACAAATTTGTGCATGCAAAAGATGGTTGCAGCTTGGCACGGTCCCATGTAGGAAGGAATAGGTCATGCGCATATTTCTCCTCCACATTGGACCCCACTGCGATAAAGCAATCTGAAATGTATATTTAAGGTCACAATTTGACAGTTATGGTACCACATTTAATGGATATCTAAAACAAAAGAAATTCAGACCCAGTACCTGACCAGTGTGATATTAACAGGGTATGAGTTGACACTTTTTGCTCCAAACATCACTCTGAAATGCTGTAACATTTTGAATCCAGCCACTGTACTGCCCCTTTCTGAGTCCCAACAAGATGAGAAGCATGATTGCATATTTATTACTGAGAAGGAGACTAAGGGACGGGTAGACCTGACAGATACCCCTATATCTGACCCACTAGGGGAACTGTTCGTGGATGGTTCATGTTACAAACTACCTGATGGCTCTAGTACAGCGGCCTATACAGTTACTCCCTTGAAATCTGTGGTTGAGTTATGTAAAATACAACAAATGTCAGCGCAATCTGTGGAGCTGACAGCTTTGACTAGAGCCTGTGAATTAAGTAAAGATTTGACTGTAAATATCAATATATATGCCTTTGGAGTTGCCCACTCATTCGGACGACTCTGGAAAAAAGGGCTTTTTACTTTGCATGGTGATAAGATACAGTATGGGGAATGAATAGTAAAGTTACTGGATACCTTGATGTTACCAAAAAGAGTTGCTATTGTTAAATGTTTTGTCCACAAGAAAATTATAGATGAGGTAATACAGGGAAATACTTTTGCCAATGAAACAGCTAAACGAACAGCCTATTTAGAGTATAGTTTAATGTATATTGTAGGGACAGCTAGATGGACACCAGAAGTGCCTATGTTTAATCAGACTCTAGATTGCATTAGGGAAGTACAGGAAGAAGCTACGGAGGAAGAGAAGGAACAGTGTAAAAGATATGGGTGTCAGGATGCGACAGGATGTTGGATAGATCTGTCAGGAAAGCAAAGATGAACGCTTCCAAATTGTTATGTGAATGCTATTGTTACCATGGCCCACAGTTCAGCCCACATCAGTGCTAAAGGAATAGTGGCCACGTCAGATTATGTATGGTTCAATAATCTGATTCCCAGGGTGGCAGAGTTCTATGTCAAGAGGTGCATGATGTGCCATACTTATAACACAGGAAAAGGTACCCCGTTTCAACAGGATATTTTGCACCCCCAGATCTGCCCTTCGAGGTCTTGCAACCAGTTGAGGTGGTTATGGGGAGGCCAGCAAATGTATAGGGTGTACCAAGATCAAAGACAATCTGACATTGAATATACTTTTCTTGTTGATTACTGTGTTGACTAAAGATTTGCATTTGATCCATTCACAGGTGAAGGCCAGTCTCTCTTCCAGTCTTAGAGGTACAGGTCACAAGCTGAGGCCTAGAGACTGTGTCTTTACCCAACAGTTTCAGAGGAAGTCCAGCCTTGAGCCATGCTAGAAGGGTCCAGTGCAAGTTCTCTTCACCACTCAGACTGCTGTTAAGTGCACAGGGCACAGACACTGGATCTATGCCAGTGATGTGGAGAAAGCAAGCGCCACTCCCTTTGACATATGATCAGTGGATAACAAGAGGAATACCTGATTTTGAATATGATCAGATCTCTCAGCAAGTGCCTTTTGGGGTTGGTGATCTTTTTGAAACATGGTGAAGTGGTGTCATTGGAACAATAACTTGCTGCCATCATGCCTTACCCAGTTGAACAGATTCTGTTTGAACGTCCTGACATTGTTCAGCCCTGATACAAAATGCGGCCAAGGGCCGAAAAGAACTATAGACTTTGATTGAAGAAACTATCTCTGGAGAGGTAGCAACCCATGCCGGTGGTCAAGACCGCCAACGTCCGGACCGGTACATAAGCTTGCCAGTGAGCCTTTGAAGCAAAAGACACTTGGGACTTAATGCTCTCTGATAGAGTAGTGAGGGAATTTTGGGAGAATTGAGATTACATTGCTCTGTTTCTGGCTGATCGTTACGCTACTCTTTGTTACCTTGGCAATCAAACAACAAATAGTACAGTAAGAGGAAGGAAGGTTAAGAAACATACAGGTTGAATATAAAAGATCAGTATAGGGAATAGTGTTAGGTGTTCTTCTGAAATAGGTATTTGTATATAGATTAGGTTGAAATGGGTAGAGTTGTCAATCTGCCATTAAGGCCCTTTGGGAGGGTGTTTTTTGACCTATTATGAGGAATAGAAGTACTTGCCCCGAATGCCCCGCTAAAAGCTGACAGTTTTGGATTAAAAGGAGAAAAATAGGGATACTTGTATGTTTTCTATTGTTAGTATTGGGATTTTTGGGTCTATTTTGGAGGCTTGAAACATATTACCCTGTTCATAGCCTAGTGCCCCCTACTCCTACCGCATCTGAACATTATCACTTCACCTTGTCCTCTCTTAAGGACTCACACTGCCAAATATATAAGCACAATACATTTGTTCAATATTTACATAAAACGCCCTTAATGTTAATTGAGCCACACAAAAGCTTCACCAAATAGCTGCAGAAATACACCAGTAAAAAGGAACATGAACTTGGTCAGAATGGTTTTGGGGTATGTTTTCTACTTGGGGCTGGAAAATATTGATGGTAATAGTGATAATAGGAGCCATCTTTCTTACTTGCTGTTGTTGCATTCAGTGTGCCCCTACGATATGTACAGCTTGTATAACCACCTGTAATAATATTAAACCTCCCCAATTAAAGTTCATGAATTGAATCGAGAAATGATGATGCACACTGAAATTACGAACTTATGAACATTGATATACAAAATTAAATTATATACTTTTAAAAATGGATTCAGCATAGGCTGAAAAGGAAGGACTGTTAAAATGTAAAGTCTGAGTCCCTTGTTTTTTGATTAAGCTATGCCTCATCCATTGCCCTGCTTTCAGCCTGGCTCTATCCTTGACACTGCAGTTGTATAAACATGAGTAAAGAATCTAGATTGGGGCATTGTAGGCTGTGTATGCATACAGAGTCAGTGCAAAAGAACAGCTGGCATCTGCTTTGGGTTTTTCAGACAATGGTAAAGCCTCAAGTAAAGTTTACCCAGATAGCATATCTTGTTGTGCAGCTTCAGGACGCGACAATTGCACAAGGCACCAAGGCTGTCGATTCTTACCGGTACCCCATTTGTGTGTTTTTCCCAAAGTTCTATTTACCTCTGGGCGTCCCTTGTTTGTGATCTTTTGCTATAAAAACCCATGTAACCATCGTTTTGGTGCTCTCTCCTCGAGTATCTCTATGGTGCTTGTCAGACGAGGCCCCCATTCATGAATGCTAATAAATGACCTATGGTTTGTACTTCACTCCAGTGTCGATTCCTCCTTACTTGTTAAGAACCCATGGACTAAGGGTGACCCCTGCACCAGTGGGTTTTAAATAATCCGCTTCCACACGCCTGACCCAGCTTGAAGCTCAGGCCACATGGCTAGAGTTTACCCTCGGAGACACGACGCCCATCCCGCTAGACAACTCGCGCTGCTCCGAGACGAGATTCGTCAGATCTCCCTAGACTCCGCTAAGATGCTATGGCGCTCCTCTGTGCCCCGTGTCTACGGGTGGGGCGACAAAAATGGAAAGCTGCTTCATAATTTGGTCTCCTACCCCAAGGCCAACAGAATTATCCCTGAAATCTGTGACGCCACGGGTAATCACCACTGTACTTCGCGGGATATTGCCCAAGCCTTCGCGGGCAACTATGCCCAGCTTTACTCAGCTCGACCCCCCGGGGTCTCCTTGGTTGATTTGCTGGACCGGGCGGTGGCCCAGCTCCCCTGCCTTGCTCAGGCCGAATCGACAGACCCCGACCTTCCCATTACCCCTGAGGAGATACATGGAGCGATCTCCCTCCTGCACTCTGGGAAGACACCAGGGCCGGACGGCTTCCCGCAGGAATACAACGCAACCTGCCAAGACTTACTGGTCCCCCACTTGGTTGACCTCTTCCAACATGTGGTCGAGACGGGCTCCTTCCCCTCGGAGACTGACGTGGCTACTATCGTGGTCATTCCAAAGACCCAGCCACCTTGTCTCTCTTGTGCAGACTACCGCCCGATTTCTCTCATTAATACCGATATGAAGATCTATGCCACTGTCCTGGCTCAACGTCTTCGTCCCTTGTTACACCAACTGATCCACCCGGATCAATGTGGCTTCATGCCTGCCCGCGGTACTCGGCACTGTATACAGCGCCTCCACCTTGCCTTAGCCCATCGCCATCTACTCACCCCGTACCTGGCCCTGTTGCTCATTGATTTTGAGAAGGCCTTCGATACGGTGGACTGGAGTTACTTGGAGGACGTTCTCCTCACGATGGGGTTCGGCCCCCATTTTAGACGCTTCTTCCATGTCCTATACTCCAACCCCACGGCAAGAATCCTGACTAACGGTGCTTTCTCGGAGACGTTTACCATCCGAAGAGGCACCCGTCAGGGGTGCCCTCTCTCGCCGCTCTTATTCGCGCTGGCGATGGAGCCCCTGGCCTGCCTCATACGTAATGACCCCCAAATTCGAGGGTGGTCCTGGGACTCACACCAGGTCGACAAAATTGCCCTATACGTGGATGACGTCCTCCTTTTCTTGGCCGACCCGGAGAACTCCGGCCCACGCTGCCTAGAGGTCCTTCAGGCCTTTGAGAATGTCTCGGGCCTGCGTCTCAATCCGGCGAAGTCCACTCTGTTCCCCCTCCATCCCTCGAGAGCCTGCTTTGACTGGCAATCCAACATCCCCCTACGGAGGCAATCCTTTAAATTCCTTGGGATCTGGGTGGCCCTTCTTCCAGAGCTGGAGTGGGATCTCAACCTGACACCCCTGGTCACGAAAGCCAAAGCCGACCTTAAGCGCTGGCAATCCCTCCTACTCAACCCCCTTGGAAGAGGGGCACTTTTTAAAATGATGATCCTTCCCCGTTTTTTATATATCCTTCAAAACATCAACTTTCATCTCCCGGGTAGTTGGTTCCGTGAGTTCGACGGGGTACTTACCAGGTTCTTATGGGGGGGGCGGAAGGCCGCGCATGGCATTGACTCGGTGCCGGATACCTCCCTTTGACGGTGGCATGGGTGTGACCAACCTTCACCTCTACTACTTGGCCACTAGACTCATTGTCGTCTACGACTGGTTCGCTGGAGGCTGGTCCGACCCGGCTTATCGAACTGAACTTAGAACCATGGAATTCCCACAAATCCAAACCTACTTGTATGGTGCACCCATTCCACAAACTATTCCACTTATCACTAGGGCGGTCTTAAAGGCTTGGCGCTCTGCTCTGCGCTATATGAGATGGGACAAGAGGCTTACCCAACATACGCCTCTGTGGCACGACACATGGCTGCGTGAGACATCGGCCCTTCAGGGCTTTCGGCAATGGGACCGGGTCGGGATTTCACTCCTTGGGGACATTTGGGTGGGAGACCACATCAGAGCCTACTCCGACCTGCAGTAACGCCACTCCCTCCACGCCACCCAATTCTACAAGTATCTGCAGCTCCGTCACGCCCTCACTACGCACATTCCATCAGGCACCTCACTCCCTGAGTTTAGTCCGCTGGAGGCCCAAGTCATGATGGGAAACCTAGGTAGAGGGGGGGGTGTCGCGGATTTACCGCTCCCTGGTGAACAATGGCCCTACTACCTTAGACTCGCTGCGAACCCGCTGGGAGGGATGGCTGGGCCCCCTAGAGGAAGCAGACTGGCGTGACGCCCTTATGGCTCCCAAAACCCTGACGACCTCCTCTAAGCTTCGTCTCATCCAACTTTATTATCTTCACATGGCATACCTCACCCCAGCGTGCCTACATAGGGCAGGATTATGCCCCTCCCCAGATTGTACACGATGTGGCCACGTCCCGACCGATTTTTACCACATGGTCTGGCTGTGCCCTGGACTCGCTCCATTCTGGTCGGGTGTGGAATCAGAACTCACGCAGACTCTGGGGTGGCAGGTCCCTCACGACCCTTTATGCCTTCTCCTGGGAGTATTTGATGGCTTGGACGGCTCTAGAGCCGATAAACGCTTCTTGGGCACTGCGGTGGCCAAACGAGATATTGCAGCAGCTTGGTCACGGGCCAAACCCCCTGCCATACGTAAGTGGCGGCGGGAGTGGACTGGTGCGCGGCCCAGGAGGAACCCTCTTCGAGGCCCGGGGATGTCCTGAAAAATTTGAGAAGGTCTGGGGCAAGTGGCTCAATCTATTGTTTTGATTTTTGTACTCATTTTTCTCCCATATCGTTATATTGTTTTTGCACAAGATGGTTTGTCCGAGGGCCTTACATTTAGGCCAGGTCTCCTGCTGTATGTCGTTGATGGGCTTGATATAATGTGCATTTTTATGCTGTCTTTGTTTGTTTTGTTCTCTCAAATGCGAATAAACTTGATTATCAAAAAAAAATGTCTAAAAGAATACGAAAAAAGAACTAAAAATGTGAGAAATGGCGTCGCGCAACTGCTAATTTCTCACAGATGGCCTCATAGAGCTGTTTCTCCCCCCACCTTAGCAAGATGGGTGAAAGATGTGATGAAAGAAGCTGGTGTTGATGTTTCTAAATTTGGAGCGCATTCACTCAGGGGTGCGTCAGCCTCTAAAGCTTTCGTTTTTGAGAGCGGCAGACTGGCCGAATCCAAACGTGTTTAGAAGCTGTTACTTTAAACCAATGTCTAATGCCATTAATAATGTGTTGAATGCCCTTTGAACTTGCATAATATTAGCCTCCGTGTCATGCCATAAAATGTAGATTTTTCACAGCCTGATGGGCAGAAAATCTGGATTTTATTAAAGACACAGAGGCTAAGATTATCCCACCACATATACCCACCCGGGTGAATTAACTTCATGTCTATATACTTTCTTTCAGACTAATAAGGATTAGATTCATATTTACCACGTGTTCTTCAAGAAGCATTCAATTTTTAAATATACTTGGGCATTTGAGTTTATCTTGTTCGCAGGAAGAAGGAAGATGGCTGCTGGTTGCTGTGCTATATACATGACTGGAATGTTTTTAAAAGTTCTAAATTCTTTCCATTGTTGCTCCTGTGAGCGGGCAATAAAAGGAGAGGCAATACAAGGAGATTGCATAATCTTGGCCTCCGTGTCTTTAATAAAATCCAGATTTTCTGCCCATCAGGCTGTGAAAAATCTACATTCTCCCTATTGGATTTTTGTCTTTTTATTGCCATCTTATTTATTACATTTTACTCTATTTTTTAATTGGGCTTGGGATTTTATTGTTTTGCTTTTCAACTTTATTACTCTTTTGTTAATGCATACATACTTTACACATTGCCCAAATGTAACCATGTCTGCTGTATGTCATTGCTCCAGGGGTTGAACTCAAGTTAAATTGATACTTTGAGGGTTCACCCTTACAAGGGTTGTGATTATTCCTTGAGGTGGGTAGTCACCTACCCCAAATAATAATCCAATTTCTTACATTGGTGTTCACCCTTGGGATTCAGATCTTGTGTTTTGCAGAACCACTCAAAAATGTATGTTAAAATCAAACAACCCTTTTGTAATTTGGCATCAAAATCAATGTTTTATTTTTGCATTGACTTCCTACTTTTAATTAGTACATTTTTTATTTTTCCTGAATTGAATTCCTACCCTCCAATTTTGCACCTGTGATTTTGGAAAGAATGGAAGTGGATGTGAGCAGAATTGACAGCCTCAGCGTGCCAGATTTGAGGAGGATGTTCAAGGAGAGAGGGCTGGGGCTAGTGAAGGTCTAGTGAAGGAGTCCAAGAAAGGGGATTACAAGATTGCCCTCAGAGCTTGAGAGGAAGTACGCCACATAGGAGCAAGTGAATGAGGAGCAGGATGTGGATGAAATGGGGAATGTTGAGGAAGATGACATTGCAGAGGCTTCAGTGCCAGAGGATGACATTACCCAGGAAGCAGCATCACATCCGTTGTCCAGAGCAGGGAGCAATATGTTGTCCCGAAGTTTGGCCCAATCAGAGATGAAGGACAGACAGAGAGGGCTCTCAAGTTGCAGCTGGCCACCTTGGCTATGGCTGCTAAGGAGAAGGAGGTAGCTGCAAACCTGGCAATGGAGGGGTAAATGTTTGCTGTGGAGGAGAAGACAATTCTGCTGTCTAACGGGAGGAGTCAGAGAGAGCTGAGCCTGAAGACCAAGAGAACATCTGAGTCCAGTGATGATGGTAGCAGTGACAATGAAGTGCCTGGTGGAGGTTAAAGAGTCCTTATTCCCAAAGACCTGGTGCCTAGCAATGTTGTGGGGGATGACTTAGACAAGGGGCTTGCAGCATATCAGAAGATTCTATTCACAGAGTCGCAGAGCGAGCTTGGGAGGCTGTGGAAGCACATGTCCATTCCGGGGAGGGATACCTTTTTGTCCCTTGTAGTTGCTGACCTTTTGACATATGCCCTATGAAGGAAGTCCTTATTACTAAATTTGGTTCAACCCCAGAGATGTATCGCTTGTAGTTCAGGGATAGCCTAAAGCAGACATACTAGTCATGGGTTGATTTTGTATATTTTTTTGAGTAAGGCACAGGATGGTTGGGTGAAGGGCAGCAAAGTAAATAATTATGATGGGCTGTACAATTTGGTTTTGAAGCAGCACATTTTACGTAATTGTTTTTAATTGCTAGCACTTGATAGATACCAAGCTCACTATGCCCAGAGAGCTTAGGAGGGAACCTGACCTCTGGAACAGCACCAAAAGGCCCAAGAACGTATGTGGGAGTGACCACAGGAAGGGTGGTTCAGGTTCCCTTCCAAGGGAGGGGAGGCCAGGATAATACAAAGAAGATTCCCAAAGGACCTCAAAAAGGTTTGGAGGTAAAGGATTCCCATTCCCCTTTAAGGCAGCAGAAGAAAGTTCTTGATGGGCAGAAGCCCGGGGCACCCGTTCACCTGCCGAAGCATTATGACTATTTCCAGTCAGGACATACGAAGGGAGATTCTTTATGTCCCAGGAATCCACCCACAGGTGGGACCTCAAGAGGGGTGGCAAATGTAGCCCTGTGGGGAGATTATTCCCATGAGGAGAGGGTCTAGCATGCCCTGGTATCTCTTAGTTGAGAGGCAGACAGAGAAGGTAAGCTGGTGAACCCTGAGGGTAGTAGACATCACTTCCAGGATGTCAGGGTGAATGGGGTCTCTTTCACTACTCTGAGAGATAACTGTGCCAGCCAGACCATGGTGGTAGCAAGGCTGTTTTTTTCAGAACAGTATCTGCGTGGACAGGTCTGTAGGGTAGTGCAGGCAGGACGTTTTCCACCATAGGGCCCTGGTATCCCTGGAATGGGAGGGGGTACTTGCTCGGAGGAAGGGTGCTGTTAGTACCCAGGAACCAATTGACTGCATCCAGGGCACTGAGCTCCTACTCGTGAGAAAAGAGCTGGGGGGGCAGTCTCCCAGGGCATCCCAAAAACTCATATTTCTAGGGTACTGTCCCTAAATGAATGGTACATTGGCCCAAATGAAGAGTAGGGGGTAGGAGGTCGGTGCCTTCCACATTGGGAGGACCAGTGGGTCATGGGTTACCTGCTCTGGGAGGAGTTCACCGCAAGACTGACCATAGTGAGGCCACAATTACCTGGGGGTGCTGCCTGTGCTGTCACACAAACAGAGGACAGGAGACCTGCACTACGCAGATCCTTGCATAACATAGACAGAGTGTGTCATCCTTTAGGGGGGCTACTGTGTCCAGCCTGGACTGCTAGACACCTGTTCAGTCTCATGCTACAGACCCTGAACTGAAAGCCAGTCGCACAGTGTCCAACCTAAGAAGGCAGAAGATAGAGTGGAAGGAGGGTGCTATTAGCCCCCCACTCTCAGAAACCTAAGAGGCCAGACACCTCAGGAGCAAGTGGGAGATAGCTTGCCTGCCCCACAACAGAAAGTGAGGCCTACACACAGCTCCAGATTGGAGCATCCACCTGGCAGTGGATGGCCACATGCCTGGTCCCTGCCACTCACAGCTGTCAGTGGTCTTTATTGGTTGTTAGCCTTTTGGGCAGAGCTTGCCCTGGATTGGGGGCAGAAATCTGACATAGGGGATAGAATGGACCACATAACTTTGTTGGTCATGGTGGTCCTGTCTGTCTAATGGGATACATCTAAGAGCAAGCTAGGTTTAATTGCCTCCCAGGTTATGTCAGCAGCTGAGGAGTAGGTTTACCCATGGACAAAGGTAGAGGTTGAGAAACCCGGTGAAAGAGAAATATAGGTAGGTTCAGAGGGGTATAGTACAGGCAAGGGCCACTGTATAGGTGGCAAATTATCAACATTCTATTGCCTGAGCAGGGAAGCCCATCAAGGGATTGGTGAGTCTTCCTTAGCTCATGACTGTGGGTGTCTTTTTAGAAAGTTACCTTATCCCTGCCCTGAAGTTCCTGGAGGCTGAATTTGCTCTCAAACTTCTCCCAGCCAGGGATTAGCATTTGTTTAGGTGTGAAGCAGGTGTGAGCTGCTTCCCAGAAGCAAAGAATAGGCTTACCTGAATGAATCGAGAAGACTCCTCTTATACTCACCGAATATCCAGGGTGGGGGTTGTAAGTGTCCTTGTTGACATTACAGTGTCAAATCGTGCTTGAGTGTCAAATCCTGCTTGACAGGTATGTTGGATCTACTTTTAAGCCTTTTACTTGGAAGGCAGTGTACAAGCTGGCAAGACAATTTTTGTGTATCCACTGCCTGGTTGCTGATGAACCCTGCTTCCTTCTACCAGACTATCTGGATTTATTGTGGGTACAGTGGCTGCCTCAAACTGGATATTAGTATTTGATGTTGAAAGACACTAGGATTATCCTAGTACACTCCCCACACACACTCCTAGCCTTCAGAACCCAAGATGAGTGTGGCCGAAGACTTTTGCCATCTTGAAAATGCCAAAAGTGGGTATGGTGGCCCTAGGAACTTTTACCCCATTAGTTAGGGCATGCCCAGGAGTCATTCTCACAGGCATAAATGTAGCATCTTCAGGCACCCTCTTCAGAACACTTCTGGACATGAGGAAGAACAGAAGAGGACTGGACTTGCTGTCTGTGACCTGAGAAGACCCCCATCAGGATTGGACCTGCTCTCTCTTGTATCCAGGACAACGAAGTTAACTTCTAAGGTCATAAGGCTGACCTCCCATTCAAGCTAAAGTGACACAACAAGTTACCAGAGACCTTTCCTGCAACTGCCCAGCTGATCAGTGGCAACTGGACCTGGACTGAATTCTGCTGTTGGTCTCTGCCTGACACCATGTGGGTCTTTAAGTGCCTCACCTGAGGCCCTGGGTGCATTAAAACTGTACTCCTGTATTGGATTAGGACTTAAAGGGCTATGTCAGAAGGTAAAATCTTGACCAGGATGAATCTGGTTGGTGTAGCCAACCCACACCCCATTGCAGTCAGCCGCAAATTGAGCCCAGGTCCTGGTCTACTACGACCACTGACTATCATTGGCACTTTGTGCTTCTTAGTGGTATTCCTACTTAAAACATTAAAGATTCGTATCTCTGCTTCCTTTTATTGGATTTTTGTCATTCTCGTGCCACTTTATTTATTAAATTTTACTTTTCCATTTCAGTGTGGGATTTTATTGTTTTGCATTTCGACTTTATTACTGTTTTGGTACTGCATAAACACTTGACACATTGCCCCAAGTAAAGCTTGTCTGCTATGTGCCATAGCTACTAAGGTGTTGAGCAGGTTAATTTGGTGACATTGAGGGTTCACCCCGAAAAGGGTTGTGATTATTCCTTGAGGTGTGTAGTCACCCTACCCAAATAATATTCCAATTTCTTACAAGTGGCATGCCTTTGTTAGTGCAGGATGAGTGCTGAGTGCAGGGTGAATTTTGTGCCTACATGAGTGAACATGAGAAGTGTGCACATGTGAGTTCAGGGTGAGCAGTGGGCCTCTGTGAGTGCAGGAGGAGAGGTGTGTCGGCATGCATGTAGGGGGAAGGGTATGTTTGTATGAGTGAGAGAGATCACAGCCCACATGTGAAAAGATACTAGTAGTGATCGTACACTTGTAAATTAGGCTCCACTGCCTGAGTTCAGGGGGTGGGAACATGTAACTATACTTTCTAGTACGTTTACATGCCAAAAGGAGATAATTTACTACAAAGCGTAAAAGTAAATTAACGTGTAGATTTACTCACATGTAAGTTTACCTTTGTGAATAGGCCCTAAAGACAAAATATAGAGACTGATGGTTTTGTTCAGACAGGATGAAGTGCACCTGTACCTGCAGTGCAAAAGGATGAAGCTTATTGAAGTAGGTAAGGAACAGTTCACTAATAAGAATGCCCATTTGTGGAACAGATCCCCATCGTCAGAACCTATGGACTCAACATCGTGTCATACGCAGACGACACCCAACTCATCCTCTCCCTATCCAACGAGCCCAACACCGCCAGACGCAACTTTCGAGAAGGCATGGAAGCCGTCGCCAAATGGATGAAAAACAGCTGCCTACAACTAAACACCAACAAAACAGAAGTAACCATCATGGGCCCAAACCCAGACGCCTGGAGCAACACCTGGTGGCCCCCCGCCATCGGAAACCCGCCAACCCCCACGGACCACACACGCAACCTGGGAATCATCCTGGACTCCGAGCTCAAAATGGACCACCAGATCAACTCCGTCTTGTCTTCCTGCTTCCACACCCTCCGCCTCCTTCGTAAGACCTTCAAATGGATCCCCTCGAACACCGAAAGACCGTCACTCACGCCCTGGTCACCAGCAGACTCGACTACGGCAACGCACTCTACGCCGGAATAAACAAAAACCTCACCCGCATGCTACAGAACATCCAGAACGCCGCCGCAAGACTGGTCCTCAACCTGCCAAAACACTGCCACATCTCCCAGCACCTGCGCACACTCCACTGGCTCCCCGTCGAGGCGAGAATCACCTTCAAGATGCTCACCCACGCACACAAGGCCCTCCATGGCACCGGACCAGCATACCTGAACAGCCGACTCAAATTCCACGCACCCCAAAGGACCCTACGATCAGCCCAGCTCTCCTACGCCGTGGTCCCCCGCACCAGAAAGACCAGATCGGGAGGCTGCTCCTTCTCCTTCCTCGCGGCCAA
The DNA here is from genome assembly GCA_963921515.1 of Calotriton arnoldi. Classification (NCBI taxonomy): domain Eukaryota; kingdom Metazoa; phylum Chordata; class Amphibia; order Caudata; family Salamandridae; genus Calotriton; species Calotriton arnoldi. The sequence continues at coordinate 792,271 of CAWUFW010001041.1, forward strand.
AGCATGGAACGCCCTTCCGCTCCACCTCAGGCAGACAACATCGCTCCCCATCTTCGCAAGAAACCTCAAAACCTGGCTCTTCGACAGACCCCCTCCTTGATGGAATGGAACCTGCACCCACCCCTAGCGCCTTGAGACCCTTACGGGTGAGTAGTTGCGCTTTAACAAGCCCCTGATTGATTGATTGATTGAACAGAAAGAACCCCCAAGGTAGGATATTTCTGGTGTCAGAAGAAAGGATCTGAAGAAAGAAAGTAGGCAAAACATATGTTGGTTAAGCTGGAAAAAGGGGGAAATACAGAGCGGTGACAGTGGAGATTGGAAGTTATTGTCCATGTGCGGGCAGACTTGCAGGGAGGTCCATGTGCAGGCAGACTTTCAAGGAGGTCAAGATGTAAGATAGAGTGGCAGAACAGAAAAGGGATATGGGGATCCGAGTGAAACTAGTATTCCCATAAATGGTAAAGAAATGTTTAGGATGGTACTTGGAAAAAGGGAATGGGGAGAAGCATTCAAGCCAAAGCATGGAAGATGGGGGTTGATTTGCTGTTTGTCTTTCAGACATAATTCCCTGGTTTTATCGTTTGTTAAGACAACGTGAGACTCAAGTGTTTATATTCTTTTGCTTGAATCAGACATTCTAGTGAAAAGTGTTGTGCCAATTCCTCAGCTACATATTTTGCAGTCTAAATATTTAAATCACTTTTGTGTCTTCTACTTTGAGATGTTAATGATTTATTTATTGTATCTCTGCAGATTCAGTCAATGCCGCTAGTTTCCTGAAAAAATTCATACTCTACCTCGACAGTCTTACAGGTATTACCATTTAACGAAAAATATTTAATCATTACAGATAGTGTTTCCAAAGGTTTATTGAACGCTTTTCATTAATTCAACTCTTATGCTTGGCTATTAGGAAGAGCCATGTACTGTGCAAGAAGTTAATTTGAAAGCAGTGGGGCATGGGAACCTGCCCCCTGAATTGTACTTAGTCATCTAAATGAAAAAGGAGCATCCTACCCAGCATGCAAGGGCTGAGCCCTGATGAGGAAAACAAGCATTGGCAAAGCTGATAGGTATGACTTTTGTGAGAGTTAGAGCTATTGGCGTTGTAAATAGACAATGTCCTTTACCCATGCGTTATGAGGTGGACGGAATGTATGTGGTGTGGAGTGGGTTGGATTGGAATTGTTGTGGAATTGTGTGGCATGAAATTGTGTGGTGTGGAGTGGATTTGTGCGGTTGAATTATGTGTCATGGTGTGCAGTGGAATTATGTGGATAGTAATTATGTGGTATTGTGTACTGGAATTATGTGGGATGGGATTGTGTGATTTAGAGTGTAATTATGTGGAATGGTATTTTGTGTTGTGGAGTGGTTTGTAGTGGAGTTTAATTAAGTGGTGTGCTGTTGAATTTTGTGGCAGGATGTGGAATTCTGTGGTGTGGATTGGATGTATGTGGTGTGAAGTGGAATTATGTGGGTTGGATGGGAATTGTTGTGGAATTGTGTGGCATGGAATTGTTGGTGTGGATTTGTGCAGTGGAATTATGGTGCATGGTGTGCAGTGGAATTATGTGGATAGTAATTATGTGGTGTGGATTGGATATATGTGGTGTATTGTGTAATTGTGTTGTTGAGTTGAATGATGTGGATTGGTGTCAAATTATGTGGTATGGAATGGAAATGTGTGAAGTTGAATTGTGTGGCGTGAAACTGTGGCATTGAGTGGAATTATGCTGATTGGAATTATATGGCATGATCTGGAGTGTATCTATTTGGATTTTTACTATGCGACAGAGTAGTTTTAGGTGGGGTGTATTTATGTGGTATTGAGTTCAGTGTAATTATGTGAAGTTGAATCATGTTGTGTTGAGTGGTGTTATGTGGAGTGTAATTATGTTGGGTGGTGTGGCAGTGTATTGTGGGGTGTTGTGTGTCACACTAAACATATAGGTATGCTACACAGAACGGGAAACTTTGGATCAACCTACGGAAAAATAAATATTTAACAATCACTGAGAATTATAAAAATAAAATTAAGATTTGTCTGTACCCTAAAACAAACAGGTAAGCTGTCCCATGTTATTATGGTTCGTGAGATATGGTGTATTTATGTGGAACTCTAAATCTTTTATTACAAAAAATATTTAAGTAAACTAGAAACTTTTCAATATGAATTAAACCCAAAGATGGCGAGGTGACAAGATGAAACCAAAGAGTCTGATTTTACCAGAGAAAGTCTTCTTTGTCATTTTATTTCTGAAAAGCCCCCTAAAATTGACAACCATCATGTGCAATTAATTTTCGGACATGCTTTCAGGAGAGACTCTTCTTTGTATCAGTCAGTCTACCCCCACTGGTGCGGGAAAGGGATAAGTGCCGCTGCTTCTGAGAATGCTTTCCCATCTTTTACTTTGTTACAAATGAGTTCTCCTAGTTAGCCTTAAAAAGAGAACCCCATGTTTTAGGAAACATTAAAAATCTTCATCGCTTTACTTATATGTACAGTCTAAAATAATAACAGACTTTAAACGAATGCATGTATAGGGAACAAATCTTAATCCAGCTTGCAAACGTCCCATATTCTCAGTAGGCGCTTCTTCAAACACCTTATACTTTCAGTAATGCGAGACCTAGTGCATTGCAAATGCTTGCATAGTGAGCCAGGAACCAGCATTGTATGTCTCAGTGCAGTACTGCAAGCTACTCCTAGAGGTCCCTAGTGAGCAAGGCGCCAGCACTGCATGTCTAGGTGCAGTACCGCAAGCTTCTCCTAGAGATCCCTAGTGAGCAAGGCACCAGCACTGCTTGTCTAGTTGCAGTACCGCAAGCTGCTCCTGGAGGTCCCTAGTGAGCAAGGCTCCAGCACTGCATGTCTAGGTGTAGTACTGCAAGTTCCTCCTAGAGGTCCCTATTGAGCAAGGCACCAGCACTGCTTGTCTGGGTGCAGTACCACAAGCTGCTCCTAGAGGTCCCTTGTGAACAAGGCACCAGCACTGCATGTCTAGGTGCAGTACCGCAAGTTGCTCCTAGAGGTCCCTAGTGCGCAAGGCACCAGCACTGCGTGTCTAGGTGCAGTACCGCAAGCTGCTCCTAGAGGTCCCTAGTGAGCATCATAAACTTTTGGTAAAATATGTTACTGCACCCTGCAGAAGATATGGTAAATCCACCTTAATCATAATGCATTGCATGCAAGACAGTACCACGAGTACATTCAAGTAGCTATGTCCATATATACAATTAGTAGCTTTGAAGTGTGACAAGAGAATTATTATACTAATTCCAGATTAGGTTGTACTCTATGTGGAGCTGACGAAGGGAACTCTACATGCAGTACCGCAAGCTGCTCCTATAGGTCCCTAGTAAGCAAGGCACCAGCCCTGCTTGTCTAGTTGCAGCACCGCAAGCTTCTCCTAGAGGTCCCTAGTGAGCAAGGCACCAGCACTGCATGTCTAGGTGCTGTACCGCAAGCTGCTCCTAGATGTCCCTAGTGAGCAAGGCACCAGCACTGCTTGTCTAGGTGCAGTACCACACGCTGCTCCTAAAGGTCCCTAGTGAGCAAGGCACCAGCACTGCATGTCTAGGTTTAGTACCGCAAGCTGCTCCTAGAGGTCCCTAGTGAGCAAGGCACCAGCACTGCATTTCTAGGTGCAGTACCGCAAGCTGCTCCTAGAGGTCCCTAGTGAGCAAGGCACTAGCACTGCTTGTCTAGGTGCAGTACCGCAAGCTGCTCCTAGAGGTCCCTAGTGAGCATCATAAACTTTTGGTCATATATGGTACTGCACCCTGCAGAAGAAATGGTAAATCCACCCTACTCATAATGCATTGCATGCAAGACAGTACCACAAGTACATTCAAATAGCTTTGTCCATATGTACAATTAGTAGCTTTGAAATGTGACAAAAGAATTATTATATTAATTCCGGATTAGGTTGTACTCTATGAGGAGCTGATGAAGGGAAATTTATAGAAGGTCTAATATAAATGTGAGATGTGCTAGCGAGTAAAGTAACCACTGCCAACCTAGTTTAGGACCAAGTGAGTGTCCTGTCTGAAGGCCTTTAAGAAAATAGTGCCTTGAGTCTGTAATTAAAACCTAGGGTGTAACAACACATGTAACAGGGAGTGTCCTCATGGGAGGTTACAAGAAGAGACAAGGTGGAAATACGGAGGGACTACTAAGCCTTATGACCAATGAAAAGCCACCATTTACAAAGGACAGGAGCCAATTAAAAAGATGGGCGGAAAGTAGGCGGAGCTTTATGCACATATCCTGAATACAGCATGTCTCGAAGACAGCGCAAGCGCTGCGTAGGCGAGACCTAAAAACATGTGCTGAGGCACCACACATGGGCCAAGCTTGTGGTACACTTCTGCCTGCAGCCAGACGCACTGAAAACAACACACCGCCATTGCACTGCCGGCCTTTGATTCATTAACACATGTTAAGGTAAATAAAAACACTAAAAGAGCGCAGGCCGCCGTACCACTATACACCCTCCGAAAATACTGGCCTCTGCACCGTATAGTGCCAAGAGACGATAAAATAGGAATTGTACACAGGCCCTGCATTGTGCAGAGGAAAGGGCTTTCTAATAGAGTGCATGGTTAAACAAGTCTTCTTTTCTCACTTTACCCGCCCGCCTTCCTCTGCCGCATGCCAGTCTTGTGTTTTGTTATAGAGGAAGGCGTGCAGGCAAAGTGAGAAAAGAAGACTTGGCAAAATTAAACCAAAAGTTAAATATAGCCAACAAAACTTTGTCATTTTGCACGGTGTCGCAGCAGCTCCAATCGGAGCACAGCAGCTGGTATTTTCTGGCTTGGGAGGAGGTAATAGGGAGGAATGCTGCAATAAAATGCAAGCAGCTAAGGGCCTGAAGCACCTACAGTGTAACACGAACAGGAAAGAAATAATAAAGTAGTCACTCAAACCAAGAGATAAAGAACCAAAGTGTAAAAATACAGCACTTAGTCCCTGCTCTATGGAAGTAAACAAAAGAGCAAAAGGAGGGACAAAGAGGCAGGACTGACCACTAGCAAGCAACGATTTTTAAAGGACACTGAAACAATCAAAAGAAAAGCAGGGGGATGGCTTTAATCCCACAAGCGAAGTATATACTGAAGTATATACAGGCGGTCTCGAAAGCTCGACCTAATGAAGTATATACAAGAGGTCTCGAATGCTCGACCTAAAAATGGATAAATCTACAATTGTGGGAAATGCTGCTTGAGGGCTGGTCCCCTGCTGGATTAGGACTATTTCTCTGCTGGGTCAGGAATGTTTTACTGCAGGTTACACTGCAGGTGCTCACATTACTCCTCCTCATGAGCATTGCTAAAGGTTGAAACATCTTTCTAAAGCAATGTTAAACATAACACAATCTCCACTGCAACTCTTGCTTCCCACTCACCTTGTGAAGAAAAACTGGCCTCACACAGGCTCCTTCTTTCCAAACATTTCAGAACCACAACCCAATTTTTAGAACGACAAATGTTTGCGACCCACCTACCTTTAACGGACATGAGGATGAGCAATTTGTTAATATAACTAAAGCATTGTGTGGTAGCGCATTGTTATTTACAGACAGCACATTTTCCATTGAAATATCCACTAAATTTGTACAGACACAGTTTTACTGATAAGACTATATAGCGCACAAATGATAATGTGAGGGAAATCGGATTTCTGTGAATATTTATAATTTGTGCATCACCAAGTAAAGTGTCTTTATTCGTTTTGATTCTATTAAAATCCCTGCTTCCAGTGCACTTCAGAATTACAAAACGTGCTTCATTTTTACTCTCCTAACTGCTGAATGCAAACAGTTAATTTTTAGGTACTTACATGTTGTGTGTAGCAAAAAGCAACATCCTACAGCCTTTAATTTCACACTCTACTCCAGCAAGATTGTCACATAATTCACTTTAAATATCCTCTCTCTTTGCAGTCAGATAAAGAAAAGTAAACACCAATCCCCATGTTAAAAGAATGATCTTAAATTTGTAAATACATAGCCTGACATTTAACCTCTGTCTTTGAAGCACTGGCAAATGTGACAAGATAAACATAGAATTTAAAGGCATCTTTATTTGTTGCTCAGACTTTCCAGACCCAGAGAACTACCATAGACCCTCCACCCCCGCAAGACCACAACTCCCAGCAGCCTCCGCTACTGGGAGTAGTCCTGCTGCCATTTTGCCACTTTTTTTGCGCCACCAGTCCTATTTAACTGGACACCTCCTCCCGTATTGTGGGACTACTATAGACCCTCCACTCCTTCAAGATCATAACTCCCAGCAACCTCCGCTAGTAGTAGTCCTGCTGCTGTTTTTTGTGCCACCAGCCCTATTTAACTGGGCTCCTCCTCCCACATCACGGGACTATCATAGACCCTCCACCCCTGCAAGACCACAACTCTCAGCAGCCTCTACTACTGGTAGTAGTCCTGCTGCTGTTTTGCCACAGTTTTTGCGCCACCAGCCCTATTTATCTGGGCACCTCCTCCCGCATCGCGTGACTACCATAGACCCTCCACCCCGCAAGATCACAACTCCCAGCAGCCTCCGCTACTGGGAGTAGTCCTGCTGCCTTTTTGCCGCTGTTTTCACACCACTAACTCTATTTAACTGGGCGCCTCCTCCTGCATTGCAGGACTACCATGGTCCCTGCACCCCCGCAAGACAATGACTCCCAGCAGTCTCCGCTAGTGGAAGTAGTCCTGCTGTTGTTTTGCTGCCGTTTTTGCACCTCCAGCCCTATTTAACTGGGCACCTCCCCCGGCATCGCGGGACGTGCGCGGGAGTAGCCCGGTCCAAGGGCAGGCCCGTCTGCACCCATCAGGCCCCGGAGGAGGCTGGGCTGGGCTTCCCTCCTTTCGCTGCAGTCTTCAGGTAAGTGGCCTTCATCGCCACCTTGCTCTTCCTTCGCTGCACCTCTCCAGCACCTGTTCTTTCCTCGGCAGATAGCTTCCCTGCAGCCCACCCTCGGATCCTGGCAGCCTGTCCTGCTAAGCCCAGCCTGCCACTGCTCCCGGTCCCTCCTCCCGCCCACTGCACCACCGGCGCTCCCCCTGCTGTTATCCCATGGGTAAGTGGTCCCCCGCGCTTTGCCTCCTGCTCCCCTCCTCTGTTCTGGCACCTCCCCCGCGCAGGCCTCCACCACTCCCTCCCTCCCCTTCTCTCCGGCTCCCCATCACCCTACTGCATGGAGACCGCAGTGCAACCACGCAGCTGATGTGCGCAGAGGGCCCACTGCGTGCACAATTGGACCACACCCAGCTCCAGGACCCCTACCCCCACGGACGGCCACCACTTTTCATCAGACGAACTTCAAGCCCTGAACCCCGGATGCCGTGACAACAACAACTGCGCTCATGCCTCCCCCTGGACCACGAAGGCCCTTTCTGCTGCTAGAAATGGTGCTTCACCTGCATCACCGAAGATACCACCTTCACCTCTCCAATCAGCCACACTGCATCACACACACCCAACAACAAGGCCAACGCCAACACCTTTGGAAATATCAACTGCCTGCTGAGCAATGCACGCTCACTCTGAAAACACACCACAGCAATCTGGGTCACCATCATGACTCATGCCCCGGACATAGATTTCATCACAGAAACGTGGCTGATCCGCGCATCGGCTCCGGCCATTGCCACAGCCACCCCTGAAGGATACAAGATTGCGCAGCGAGACCAATGCAACAGAAACGGCGGAGGCATCGCCATAATCTACAAAGAAAATTTTGAATGCTCTACTACCACAGATGGCTCCACCCCCTTCATGGAGCACCTACACTTCGTACTCCGAATGAATAACAAAACCACCATCAGAGGAATCCTCACCTACAGACCTCCGGGACCCTGCCCTGCCTTCTGCAACGCAATTCCTGACGTTATCGCCCCTTTCACCATCGACTCGAACCTCTACATAGTCCTAGGAGACCTCAACTTTCACCTTGAGAACACCGATGGCGCCAACACATCTGACATCCTAGAAAGCATGGCTAACCTCGGACTCAAGCAGCTTGTCACCGACCCCACCCACACAGCAGGGCACACTCTCGACCCCATCTTCTCAGCCAGCAACAGAGTAATGTACACCCATACCTAGGAGCTCACCTGGACTGATCACCGCTGCGTCCATTTCGTCATCTCAGAATTGGCGCGGAACACCCCCGCCTCCACTGCCAGCAAAACACGGCGCAACTGGTCAAAGGTATCAGAGCAACGATGGACCAATGTCCTCAAGTCCCACTTACCCACCACCACCGACGACACAGAACAAGCGGCGTAAAACTTTGCGAACTGGATCACAGCAAGCGCTGTTGAAGTTGCATCTAGGAAACTCACCAATCCCAAGAAACTAACACAACACCCTAACTGGTTCACAGCAGAACTGAGCCCAGTAAGGCGACTGCAGACATAAGGAAAGAAGATGGCGCGCCAGCAAGACCCTCGAGGACCGAAAACGATTCTAAGACGCCCTCAACTGTTACCACCACCTCCTGAAAAAACACCAAGAAGACCTTCCTAGTCACCCACATCAATGACAGCTCCAACTCCGGCAAGGTACTGTTCAACAAAGTCAAGGAGTTCACTAACCCATCGGCTACCGAAAACACCATCACACCATCGCAAGCCGTGTGCGACACCCTGTCAGACCTTTTCCACAACAAAATCAACACCATCTATCAAGACTTCGCACCTCAACCCCCTACAGAGGACAACATGAACCTCCTCACGCCGACTGACACCCACCCACAAAGCTCACCTCGTGGAACCCCTTCACCAAGAAGGAAACAACGTCCATCATGAGATCCATCCACTCTAGAACCCCAGCAGACCCCTGCCCACCACCACACATTCAACCTCAGCAATCAACCCATCAGCAAAGAACTCACCAAGGTCCTCAACTCCTCGATCACCATGGCCCACTTCCCCCTAAAATGGAAACATGCCGACGTGAAGCCGTAGCTGAAGAAACCAACTCAAGAACTACAGACCAATCTCCCTGCTCCCCTTCCCAGCCAAGGTCATCAAGAAAGCTATCAACATCCAGCTAACCAGACATCTGGAGAACCACAACCTTCTGGACCCCTCCCAAGCTGCCTTCAGAGCAAACCACAGCACCAGGACAGCTCTAATCACAGCCATGGATGACATCAGAATGCTGCTAGACTACGGAGAAACAGCAGCCCTCATCCTCCACGACCGCTCAGCAGCCTTCACCACCGTATCCCACCACACACTGATCAACAGTCTCCACCTGATCAGAAACCTAGGAGCAGCTCTCAAATGGAACACTTTCTACCTCACAGGAAGGACGCAGAAGATCAATATCCCCCATACTCCTCGCTCCCTAAGAACATCACCTGCGGGGTACCTCAAGACTCATCCCTCAGCCCAATCCTCTTCAACGTATACATGACACCCCCTGGCCAACATCGTCTGGAGCCATGGACTCAATATCATCTCTTACGCCGATGACACCCAACTCATTCTCTCCCTGACAAATGACCCAACGACCCTCAAAGACAGGTTCCAAAAACACATGAAGGATGTGGCTGCCTGAATGAACATCAACTGTCTCAAACTCAACACAGACAAGACAGAATTCTCATCTTCAGGAAAGGCAAGGATACCCTATGGAACAGTGAATGGTGGCCACCTGAGCTAAGCCCTACCCCCAAACCCACCAAACACGCCCGCAACCTCAGCATCATCCTCAAGAGCCAGCTATCCATGAAGAAGCAGGTAAGCGCTGTCTCTTTTGCTTGCTTCCTCATCCTCCGAATGCTCAGGAGGTTCTTCAGATGGCTCCCACCCAACACGAGGTGTACTATCACGTAAGCTCTCGTCATTAGCAGACTCGACTATGGCAACTCCCTCTCCCTCTATGTAGGAATCACCACCCAACTCTTGAGGGAACTCCAGACCATCCAGAACACAGCAGCCAGACTCATCCTCGACCTCCCCAGACAGATGCACATCACCCCTCACCTCAGGAAACTCCATTGACTACCAATCGCGATGAGATGCCAGTTCATGCTGCTCACCCACGCTTACAAGGCACTACACAACGAAGAAACGGCGTACCTCGGCAAACAAGTGAATTTCCACCAACCTACCAGGGAACTCGATTCCAGATCCCTCTCCCTAGCAGCTACCCAGCGCACCCACTGGGCTAACAGCAGAGGCTGTTCCTTCTGCCACCTGGCAGCTAAAACCTGGAACACCCTCCCCCTGCACCTCAAAGCATCACTGTCATACCAACAGTTCAGGAAGGACCTCAAAACCTGGATGTTCAACCAAAAGGAACAGGCAGCGTGATCCAGCAGCAGGACCCCAAAGCGCCTCAAGACCCTCACGGGGGAAGTAGCCACGCTATACAAATCCTGATTGATTGATTGACGCACCACAAATCAGTTTGGAAAACGATCCCCCAGACAGCTGGTGCAACTGCAACACTGAAATCACAGTGGGCTACTTGGGCACTGCAGTCTTCTCCTGATAGAAAGAAAAAGTACAAGACCCATTGGGAGGAGAAGAATCAGGAGGTTGAAAAGGAAGTCCAGGAGGCAGGGGACCAAGAGGAGTATGAGGGCTGAGAGGAGAAGAAAGAAATTACGGTACTGTTCTCAGGATTACCAGAACCATGAGGACCATGGAGCATGGGAAGAGGAGTGGGAAGGCTGGAAGAAGAAGAGCCAGGGTCACAAGGTGGCCCAGGGCTAGTGAAACAAGGAGACCGGGAGGAGGGCAAGAAAGAGCAAAAGTACCAGAAGGATGAAGAAGGGAAGGAGGAGATGAAGGACCAAGAGGACGAGATCAAGCCCCCCAAGGTGGACTAGGAAAACCAAGAGCAGAACAGCATAGGACCAGGACCAGGAGGACCATGAAGACTGAGAGTATGGGGACCAGAACAACAGATACAGGAGGACCATAGCAGTATGAGGAGGAGGGCTAGAAAGATGAGGAGAAACAGCTAGGCTTGTGTAAGGTAGATCAAAAGGAATACGAGAATTATTAGGGCCACCAGGAGCATTAAGACCAGCAGGAGCAAGGCCAGGATGCCAAGGAGCAGTTGGACCAGGAATGAGGAGGAGGAAAAAGACAAGCACCAGAATGATAAAGAGGAGAATCAGGAGGAAAGGATGGATTAAAAGGAGGAGAATGACCAAGCGAAGGATGAAGAGGACTCGGAGGAGGAGGAAGACTAAGCGGTACAAGTGCCACAAGATGGGAAGGGAAAGGATCAGAACAACATGGACCATGAGAACTGGGCAGAGAATTAAGATGACCAGAGGAAGAGGACCAGAACACCCAAGAGAATAAGAAACATAAGGCCCAGGAAAAGGAAGGAGAAGAGAAGGAGACAAGGAAGAAGGGGAGAAAGAAGATGAAACCCCCTGTAGGACTAGGAAACCCAGGTTCAGGAGAAACAAGACTAGAAAGTCCAGTACCAGGAGGCCAGAGAGAATCAAGACCAGACAGTAAAAAAAAAGTAGACACAAAACCAGGAGGCCAAGCAGGAAAATAATGACCAGAAAGAGGAGCAGGAGGATGACCAGGAAGAAGAGGAGGAGGACCAGGAGGACTTGAATTACCATGACTGGGACCATTAGGAGGTAAGGGCAGCCTAGGACAGGATCACCCACAAAACAGAAGGCCAAGGTCCAGGAGAGTCAGTAGTAGGAGGGTCAAGATCAACAGGATCCAGAAGTCTAGGGAGAAGGGCAGAAGGAGAAGACAAAGGATGTGGAGGAGGAAGTGGTGAAGGAAGACAATGATCAGGCAGAGGACAGTAACCAGGAGTGCAGCCTTCCTACCGGCTGCTATCCCTTATCAACATCGATAATAAAATTTTCGCTATGGTCTTAGCAAACAGGCTGCAATTATTGCTGCCGGTAATGATCAGACCAGACCAATCAGGATTCATACCTGGCCGGTCCACAACTCATAATCTCCGAACTATGTTCTCGGTGATGCACTATTTAAATCCCCAGACCCCCGCTGTGGCCGCGCTGCTCGACTCCACGAAAGCGTTCGATACGCTTGAAGGAAAATACCTGTTCCCACTACTAGAAAGAATGGGGCTTGTCGCATCTTTCTCGCACAGCTCCGCCTTCTCTATGCCTTGCCCACGGCCCGCATACGCCTCAATGGTCAGACCTCAGATCCCTTCCCGATAGGCAGGGGCACGAGACAGGGATGTCCGCTCCCCCCTATACTTTTTGCTATCGCCATGAAGCCCTTGGCAGCACAAATACGGCAACACCACACGAATGGGGGACTGGGTTTCTCCACCCGTGGGCTAGTCGTGTCCCTCTATGTTTGACGACATCACCCTTTATGTAAATCACCCCGAGCAAAATCTCTCACCACTCATTTGCGAGATTGTGCGGTTTGGCGGCATGTTGGGAATCCAAATAAATTGGGCCAAGTCCATGCTACTTCCTCTAACGGAGTCCACAACTCCTTTCTCCATGGAATATCCACTCCAATGGGCAAGCGGCCCAGTTAAATACCTGGGGATCCATGTGTGCAGCGATACGGAGGAGGTCTGGATAGCCAACTTCGGCAACGCAATAAACTAGCTTGAAGACAGAGTTCCCATATGGACAAAGCTCGCGCTGTCCATGGCAGGCCGAATCGCCATTGCAAAAATTGTGATTCTACCCAAATGTCTCTATCTATTTGTGAACATCCCCATACCAATCACACAGATTTTCTTCAGGAGACTAAGGTCCTATCTCATAACACTAATTTGGGCTGGGAAACAGCCTCGTGTCAAGTACGAGCTACTGACGCTGCCCCAAGCACAAGGCGGAATGGGAGCTCCAGATTTACAATTATACGCGCTATGCGCCCAAGCACAATTCTTACGCTACTGGACACATCCCATACCCTTCCAGCCACACGTCGCGGTGGAGATAGACAAAGTCTCCCCGTGCCCACTATCGACATCCCTTTTCCTGCCATACAAACGTCCGGGATCTGACATATACACTCCGCAGTGCTTGAGGTGGGGGTGGATGGGACTGGTGCCACAAGCGCTCCCCTGGACACTCACCTATATTATCAATTGCGCACAACATGCCGGATGGTGTTTGACACTTTTCAAGCCCCCCCGCAAACACTAATGGCACTAGAATACATTTACACAGTCACCACTGCACGTAAACTCATTACATCCCTATATAACCACATGCATCGTTCGGCGCCCGCGACAGATACACCGGCACAGGAGGCATGGGGTAACGATCTCCCCACACCCCTCACTGACGAGCAGTGAACATTCTGCAGTTGCCAGCTTGAACTTTTATCCCCTAACTACAGATTACGCCTCATACATTTCAAATTTTTACATCACACATATCGAACACCCGCTCAGAAACACAAAATGGGTATCTCTCCTGATTCTCACTGTGCCCGATGCCATTCGCCGGGGGCGGACTTCCTTCACCTTGCTTGGCAGTGCCCCGCGATAGCCGCCTACTGGGCAGAAATATTTAACACTATTGGGAAAATCATAGATGCACAACTAGACCCCTCCCCACTGGTGGGCCTCTTGGGATACGTGGCAGGAGTGGGCCGCGGTGTCTGGAAACTTGTGGCACTAATGCTACTTTTAGCAAAGCACAGAGTCGCAATGAACTGGAGGCGACCCGAGCACCACAAGCTCGTGATTGGCTCAAAGACACTGCATACTGCCACAAGCAATTGACCAACTATTGGGAACTAATGCCAATGAAATCCCGCCCACATGATATATGGGAACCTTTCACCGCCTACCTCCGGCTAGCGGAGCCCCCCATACAGATTCAGTCGAATAGGCCCCAAATCACTTGCCCTGAGAGATAACCAGTCCATCCTACTCACTACTAAAATACTCCGGCCCTTGATTCTTTCCCTTCCGATCAGCCCTCTGCACGGCCAGATGCCATACCCCAGTGGAATGCCGAGGAAGCCGCGGGGGGAAGACGAGGTCGGGAGAGGAGCAATACAGCCTTTTTTCTGATGTCTTATATGTACGAGCTTTTATATTACTGTGCCCCTTGACTGTAAATGTTCACAAATGCAACAGTATTTATAATGCATGTGTTATGTTATCGAGTTCGCTATTCAATATAATGTCTGTAACATTGCCAACGAGTTAAATAACGTTAAAAAAAAAAAAACAGGAGTGCAGCCTCATACACCCAGGGCAAACCATCATCTGAAAAAAACAAAAACGTATATGCCCAGGTTTAGCGATATATGTTCATATGCTGCCTTGCATGTTCATATAACACAATCAAGTACCAGGAACAGTTTCATATGCCCAATGATCACATGTACTGCCTCAGATAACCACATGATCAAATCTACTGCCTCAAATGCCTACATGTTGCATTACACAAGTTAAGCATACATTGCTATTCTCATTTTTGTATTGCCATAGAAAATCATCATGCCAGTTTCACATTGCTCAAGTTGAATACAGAGACCTCAGACCCACTTCACACCTTACTCTCATGCAAGAAACCTTGAAATCATCATAAACAGCAACCTGGACCTAGCTGCCCAAGTCAATGCAGTAGCCTCATCCTGCTTCAACTCCACTAGCTCCAGAGACACAAGCGTGCACACTTCAAACTCCACACCTACGCCTACAAAGTACTGCACAACTCAGAACCTACCTGAATAGCTGCGTTCATTCCATAAACCTTTCAAACACCTCTGCACTGCCGGTCCCTTACTAGCACACACCCAACACATACACAAAAGCAGAGCAGGGGGCCATGCCTCCTCCTATCTTTTTGACTTTTGCAAGAAGTTGAAGATCTGGCTTTTCGAGTAAGCCATCTACGGCTGGTCTCACACATTGGCTACAGAACACCTGGATGCACGCAAGGGTGATTAGCGTGTTATAAAAACACCTATAAGATAAGATAAGATAGTATATCATAACATAACATAACAAACTGAGGTGCATTTGTGAAAAATAACAATGGACTGGGATGCAGTCTGAGTAATTACCAGTGGGTGAGATTAATTCAAGCATTCTGTCCATTACTTTTTTCTATACTCTAGTATGATGCCCTAACTCGGATGGGTATGCCCAGATGTGGGTCCTGTACACCCTGTGCCACTGGAACCAAACAACACCTGACTGATGAGCCTTAATAAGGGAAAAACGGTCTTGGGTTGCTTGATTTTGGTTCAGGGAGGACCTGGCCTGGGATTTCAAACTAGACTGATTCTTTTGGAGAAGGGTCAAGACTGATTTGCATATGGCTGGATCCAAGCTGAGGTGGCGTGGTGTGCACAGTAACAATGGACTGGGATGAAGCCCAAGTAATTACCAGTGGCTGAGATTAATTCAAGCATTCTCCATCCATCACTTTTTTGTATACTTCATTTTCTACATTGCCCTAAACAATACTCAGGCCAAACCAAGACTTGAATCGACAAACCAGAAATTTCCATAGTATGCCTAAAGGTTACTCCCAGCATATGTGTAAACATGCCACATCATCTTCATATGCCAGGTATTGCTGTCATGTGGCACACTTTGCCATCATATTGAAGCTATACAGATCACAATTAGACTTACTAATCATACACCAGAGTTCTCCTTCATACACCCAGGGGAGCAAACACACACACACAAGCCCCACCAATGAATAAGTATTTCCCCCCTACTTCCAGGTCCTCCAGTGCTGGTGTCCAGGTAAAGGTCAGCACGGTTTAGAGGATCTTCCCTGTTTGGCCTTTTATTTAACCCCTACTTCCAGTGCCTCCAGCATTGGTGTCTAGGTAAAGGGCAGCACAGTTTAGGGCATCTTCCCTTTTTGTGCCTGGGCCAGAACCTTGCACCTGAGACAACTGCAGCAGACAACCCCAAGGTAAGTAACAATAATAATACGTAGATTTGCACATGTACGACTAAAACCTATATCTGGATGTGCCTATCATGATCTACTTCCATGGGCCAGTGACCCTAAGTAATCGCTAAGGAAAACATACCTCACAGAAGCTTCGTTGATTTACTACTGTGGTTACTAAACTGTTCGGTAGAAACAGTTCTCACCTGAGTGGTACCCAAAAACCTACCGCTGTTGGTACTCAACAAACCCAAGGGTATCAAGACACCTCACACCTAGAAGGGCCCCACATACCTACTACCATAGGTACTCAGCCATCCCTAGCTTTACAACACCTCACACCTAATGGGGCGTGCAGACCCACTGCTGTGGTTACTCAGGTACTCCTTGGGCAGTGACAACCAGTGGCGGACTGGCCATAGCGGGCACCAGGCGTTTTCCCGGTGGGCCACCAGGGTGGGGTCCGGTTTTGGGCCCCTGGGGTGCCATTTTTGTTACCAGGGGGCGGTTTTATAGTATAGCTGCAATATCGGCCCCCTGTAATAAAATCTGCAGTGTTTTCCAAGTACACCCCCAAACCCCTGCGGCCCCCCCACACTCCCCGCGGCCAGTCAAACTCAATTACCAGGGCCGATTTGAGTTCCCAGTCCGACCCTGGTGACAACTCACAATGTGTGGACCCCTTTAAACACATAGCTAGGAATGTTAAAAGGGCAAAGAACCTGCCCAGTAGCTGAAACTGAGAGATGTAGTGCCATTCCAGCCTGCAGGGGAAGTGAGACTAAACTTAAGAAGAGCTTCCAGCTGCTACGAAACACCTAGCGGTTTAGGTAGATTAGGTCTCGTTTGCCTACTCTGCTAGTCTGCCACGGGAGGCAGGGCTTTGCTACTTACCTCTGCCTATTCTAGATCGACATCTACTGCAGTGAAAGAAAAGGATGCGATGCCGCTCCCTCATACCGATAAATCAACATCCATTGTTTCCATCGATATAGAAAAGGTGTTTGACATCTTATTCTGGCCATACTTATTTGAAGTACTTACAAAGATGAGATTGGGTCAACCGTAGCACAGCGGGGAACGTCAGGCGACTGATCTCTGTTATAGAGGCGAATGGGGAAAACCAGGAGTGCGCAACGATCCTGGCTGTCGATATAGAGAAAGCCTTCGACAGCTTAGACTGGCCTTACCTGTATGAAGTACTAACATGCATGGGATTAGGGGAGGGCTTCATTAGTTGGACTTAACTCCTATACACCAGGCCTACAGCGAGGGTACGCACAGGAAAGCACATATCAAGAGGATGGCAGGTGGAACGTGGCACTCGGCAGGGGTGCCCGCTTTCCCCCCTCCTGTTTGCGCTCACTATAGAACCGCTGGTGATTGCAGCCAGGAGAGGGCAGTCTTATAGGGGACTGAATGTTGGGCGTACCAGGCACCAAATAGCGCTCTACGCCGACGACCTCTTGCTGTTTCTTAAGGGAGGGAATGAGGACTTAACGGGAGCTCGAGCGCTCTTGGAAAAGTTTGGCTCCCTCTCTGGCCTAAAGGTAAGCTGTCGAAAGTCGCGACTCTTCCTGGTGACGAGGACAGGGCACCCCCCAAGGGACCTTGCAGGTCTATCATGGGAATCTACCTGCCTGCCGTACCTGGGGGTCCACGTCTACCACAACTGGTCGAACCTCTATGAGGGCAATATAATAAGAGCCTACCGAGGACTGAGGGCGTCCATGGCTTTCTGGCGCACTCTGCCGCTCTCCGTGGCTGGCAGGATTGCACTGCTTAAAATGGTGGCGCTCCTCCGCCTATTGTACTACTTTAATGCGCTCCCACTCTGCATCCCTGCGGCCTTCTTTAAGGAGCTGGACTCACAGATCCGGTGCTTTGTGTGGAGCTCAGGGCGCTCTAGGGTTGCCCTGACAGCAATGCGGCGGCGGACAACTGCAGGCGGACTAGCCGCCCCTGACTTCGAGACCTACTACATAGCGGCACAGCTGCAATGGCTGATAAGAGGTATCGCTAGGAGACGAAAATATGATGATGGTCTGCATGTACCCACTCTGCCTCTGCCTGGCCTACTGCGAGTCCTCACTTTTTTTTTCACAAACAATTTTATGGATTTTAGCAATAAACAGAACAGAGCGTCACTGCGACATATAAGACATTTCGATACAGTCCCACAAGACTCCCCCGGCTGATCCTACAGTGGATATGGTTTAAATCTGCTCCTGCCCATCCCACCCCGCGTGCATAACAACTCAGTCCGTTAATCCCAGCCATTTGCCCCATATGCGTCCATGTTTGGCAGGACAACCTCTCGCCTCGTACACAGTCTTTTGTTGGGCAGCACACCAATCTACTCCCCATCGCCATTTCGCAATTAAGGGAGCTGTCGAAGCTTTCCATGCCGCCGTAATGTCTCTTTTCGCCACCATTATGGCAGTTCCCAGGAGCAGCTTGTCAGTACGGGAGCCATCCAACCCATCCATCACCCCCAGGAGAAGGGCAAGAGGGCTGAGGGGCTACAATTGACGCCCAATATTTGGAGAGGGGGGACACAGTACCAGACCATGTGGTAAAAGTCCGCTGGGTCTGCCGCACACCGAGGGCATTGTGGGGACGGGAGGAACCCAGCTCTGTACAACCGGACAGTGTCCCTACCCCTCTCCCTCCAGAAGGACCCAGTCTGAGGTCGCGTATAGTCACAAATTTATAGTTCTCCATCCAAGAACCAAGGACTTTTCACACACGGTTCAAGGAAGATAACTCAGAGTTGACACCCGTCTGACCATATTTTATAGTGTTTATATGTGCATCCCCTCACAGCATATAGAATTTATCCAGGCACATGCAGCGGTCTTGTCCCCGTCGCCATACACTATCCAGTGTAGGAAATAAATCTGAATGAGGCGGAGTCTAGCCGAAATGGTTAGTTCCCTGGGGGGCCATCAGTGCGTCTCTCCAGTCCTCCTCCTCTAAGCGGCCAACCCATTGCTCCCAGCGGGCCCTGAGGGGGTCGAGGGCGGAGAGGGTGTTGTTTATCAAGGATCTGTAGATCTAGGATATTCCCCCTTTCCCCAGGTTCCCCATAAGGAGCTTCGCCTCCAGTGGACTAAACTCCAGGAACGTTGTGTGGTTAGGGATGTGGGTGGTGAGGGCGTGCCGCAGTTGGAGGTATCTGTAGAATTGAGTAGCGTGTAAGGAGTATTTTTGCTGTAATGTTTGGAAGGAGGCCAGGTGTTCGCCCTGCCACACATCTCCCAAGTGGGTGATGCCAATCAGGTTCCATTTCTGAAAGCCTTCTAATGCCCCGACCTCCCTCCACCAGGTTCCGCGCCATAGAGGTGTCTGTAGTGTGAGCATGGCTTCCCATTGAACGTGCCGCAGCGCAGACCCACATGCGAGGAAGACCGTTCAAGTGATTGCTGGTAAGGTGGAAGGTATGGGAGCCCCATATAACATGGCCTGAACCCGGGCAAATCCGAGGCCTTCCAGCTTCAACCGATAAGCTGGGTCTGACCATCCCCCATTAAACCAGTCGTGGATTACCAAAAGGCGTGTGGCTAGGTATTATAGGAAGGGGTTTGTGAGTCCCATCCCTCTGTCATATGGGGGCCGGTGGCAGTGCACAAGGGCCAGACGCGATCTCGAGCCGCCCCAGAGGAAAGTGGTGATCACTCCATCCAACCCACGGAAACAGCTGCGGGGGAGGTGAAGCGGGAGATTTTGTAGCACATAGGGGAGACGGGGCAAGACCATCATTTTGAATAAGGCGATCCCACTGAGGGGGTTAAGAGGAAGAGACTGCCAGCGACGAAGGTCGTCCTTAACACGTTTGAACAGCGGACCAACATTTAGGGACCAGGTCAGCTCCGGGAGAAGGGCCACCCATATACCAAAGTACTTGAAGGAAAGTCTCCTCAAGGGGATGTTTGTTTGCGAGTCCACACATTCACGCGATGTGTGAAGGGGCACTAGGTTGGATTTAGCTGGGTTGAGGCGTAGGCCCGATGCTCTCCCGAAAGAATTAAGGATCTGGAGGCACCGCGGTCCAGACCAGGCCGGGCGAGCCAGAAAGAGCAGGACATCGTCCGCATACAGAGCGATTATGTCTTCATGGGAGCCATGCCAGCGCCATCCCCGTAATCAGTCGTCAGCCCTAATGAGACAGGCCAGACATTCTATTGCTAGAGAGAACAGGAGAGTGGAGAGCTGGCAACCCTGCCGGGCCCCCCTCCTGAGAGGGATGGTGTCAGACAATGCCCCTTTTACAAGGACCCTGTCTGACGGGCCGAAATAGAGGACTCCCACCAATTTACGATATCGGGGACCAAAGCCCGCCCTCTCCAGGACATCGCTTAGGTAACACCAATTAACCGTATCAAAGGCCTTCTCAAAATCCAGTAGCAGCAGGGCTAGGTATGGACTGAGAAGGTGACGGTGAGCGAGGGCCGCATGGAGGCGTCTAAGGCAGTGCCGCGTGCCGCGCTGCGGCATGAAGCCACACTGGTCCGGGTGAATGAGAGTATGGATGGTCCGCTTCAGACGGGTGGCCAGAATCATGGCATAGATCTTAATCTCAGTGTTAATTCACGAGATTGAGCGGTAATTGGGACATGTGTCTGTGGGAGGATCCGCCTAGGGTATGACCACGATGGTGGCTGCATCTGTGTCGGGGGGAAAGCGCCTCTTTCCAGAACCTCGTCAAACAGGGCATGGAGTTGTGGGATTAGGACTTCTCGGAAAGCCGTGTAATATTCTGCCGGGAAGCCATCGGGTCCAGGAGTTTTGCAGGCAGCCAGCACTGAGATCGCATCTCCGATCTCCTCAGCTGTGAGGGGTTCATCTAAGGCCCTAATGTCCCTCTCCGGGAGTCGCGGAAGGGGGACGCCCCGCAGAAAAAGGGAACCGGCCGTCGGCGAATGTGAGTGATCTGCTGAGTAAAGCTTCGCATAATAGTTTGCGAAGGTCTCCGCAATCTCAGCGGGGGCCCGAGGGTCTGTCCGCCGGAATCTCGAATTTCAGGGACTATCCGACTAGCCAAGGGATGAGTGGCGAGCCAGTGAAGCAATTTGCCATTTTTGTCTCCCCACCCATACACCTGGGCCACCGAGGACCTCCAGATCCAACTGCAAGTCCTCCTTAGGGTGAACAGACCAGCATGGCGGGACCCCCAGGAGCTGAAAGTGCAGGCCAAATGATGGCACTGAGGCTTGCAGAGAATGAGTCCAGGTCCCGTATTCCCCTGAAATACTGCTAGATATGCTGAAGGCGCTCCCACATGGGGGCAACTGGCAGGATCTAGCAGCGTGGATAGAAGCAGGGGCGACTAAGATGGGCGACCTCTATAGAGACGCGGAGTTGCTACCGTTTGAGGAGTTCCGCGTCGAGTTTGGACACTTTATATTACATAGAACGCTCACAGCGGCAATTCACAAGCACTGGCGGACTGGCACAGCAGAACCCCCACCACAACAGAGTTGCTATTATATGGCCCTTTCAGTAGGTACTATTAAGGCAGTCTCCTGCTTGTATAAAGCACTCCGCGCGGATGAGCAGTGACTGCTGGAGAAAGGACTCCTCTAATGGGAAGTGGACTTAGCTACCCCAATCCCGACAAAAGATTGGGACAATATATTGGCAGGTATCCCTAAGGTGTCCAGAAAGGCGCGCTTCAAACTGATAAACTATTATGTTCTTCATAGGGCCTATCTGACCCCAGAACGCATAAGTGGATATTTTCACATAGACGACGCGGCCTGCCCGCGCTGCCGTGCAGACCGCGCACACAACCTGCACATGTTTTGGGAATGTCCAAAGTTGGGCAAATACTGGGAGGGGCTATTACATATAGTAGTAGGCGAGGCCATCAGCAAGGAGCTCCCTTACTCTCCAGCTCACTGTCTACTGGAGTGATTCCCCATACCCCCAAAATCCAAAGTCACCAGCAAATTCTAAGACCTGGCATTTGTGCTGGCTAAGCAGGAAATAACCAGGAACTGGAGGTCAACAGGGGGCCCTAGGTTAGCCACCTGGAAAAAGGAATTCCTCAAGTGGGTGGCATGCGAGGGACAGATACTTCTACGAGAGGCTACTAGAGGTTTAAGAAACATAGAGGTAGCTAGATCCTGGGAAACCCTATTGCATGAACTAACATACCCCGACCCTGAGACTAAAGAGGGAGCGCCGGAGGTGCCGGAACGAACGCCATCAACATGAAAGTGCACTCATTGGCACTGACACCCACGCACCCCCTTTACAATCATGATCTAGAGGCCCTGACCACGCCCTACTGCTCAGCTGTCCCTTAACCACACCTAGCGTCACTGATTCATACACTATCCTTGTGACCCACATACACATTAGCACAATGCTGACTCGTGGGGGAGGAGGGGGAGCTAGATTTATAGCCACAACTCCTGAAGCTACTGTGACAGACCATCCAGATGAACGGAGATTGCAATCCATATGAACGAATTTATAATGTCTGCTACAACCGGTATTTAGAATGATGCATGTGCCCCTTAATCTCCCCGTGCCTAACAAAATGAATGTGTCCGTCTGTAACACAACTAGTGCTCATGTAATGCGCTCTGATACCTACGGGTCTAGTGTGCGCTATATAAAACTCCCCCCCCCCAAAAAACGATTACAATAACCAAAGGGCAAAATAAGCATATTCTCACTGCCTATATTATTTTTTACCTATACCAGTAATTCTTAACACCAACCACTTTGGACCTTTAGATGCTAACTCTGTTAAACTACTCCCCTAGCTGGTTCTGACTGCACCTAGTCCTCTGCGCTTCTGAGCACTTATGTTGCACAAGGTTGGCACTAAAACTCACCAAGATGGACCATATGAGAGCTATGTTCTCCATCAATCAAAATCACATAACAGGAAAATAAGCAGACTCTTATAGGCTTGCAGGAAATAACTAAAGAGGATTTTTTAATAAAATATTGTTATGCTGAAAAAGTCGTCTCCAGGGTTTACTGGACCAAGTACAATTAAGTCAGCACTTGACTCTCAGTAGGAGAGATGGCGTGCAGGCACAGGCTTCTCAGGAAGGCAGCGTGGGGGTGCTCGAGCTCAGTACTCAACAAACACACATTAGTGACGGGGAACCGACTTGATACCCTGAGTAGCAGGAGGAAGGAAAACTTAAATTCATGTCTGTGCACAGTAGCATCATTGATATTGAAGAACGCACTCAAACTCAATTTCAAAACAACTGACATTTTTATCTCAGGCTAATCACTAATGACTTTTATCTGGGATTACCGAAATATCTATTTGTTAAATTGGGTCTAAAAAATGTAGCACATGTGATTGCATTAAGGCCCATCGCATATTGGATCCGAGTCTGGTCAAATAATTCACCACTCCCCATGAGAGAATCACTACTTGATGTATTGACACTAGATACTAGAGGGATTATTCCGTGGCTCAATTTTATAAAGAGTTGGTTATATAGATTGGGTATGAGTGAGCTTTGGACAAATACCAGTAGAATACAAAAAAAACCTTGCCCATCCTTTAAAAGAGATAGTGGCTCTATGTTAACGAAATATGGCTAAACAAAGGAACTACAGGGGAATTAACAAGGAGGTTTCTGGATTTTAAAGACAACAGGCATTCAGAGGAATCTTTGAACCGCATAGAGCCTCCATTAGCTAAATGTTTATATTTGAAGGTTAGGTACAGCATTCTGCCAGTCAATGAATTTTGCAGCAAATGGAAGGGTGTTAACATTTTGTCCATCTACCCCTCATGCATGGACGAACATGAAACCGAAGAACCTTTTTTGTTCTTCTGACAAAAGTACACTCAGATTAGAAGGACCTGGTTCATTCCAATATGCCGAATTTTAGCTGCAAACCGCTTAAAAGATATTAGGATTTTAAAAAGTGACTGCACTGAGTGTTTAATTTTTACACTGTCAAGATACCTGTTACATGCTTGGAGACTAAGAACCAGGATGTTGAAATTATACAATAGCCACTGAAACAAGTATGAATACACTGAAATGTCTTAGAGTTTATATTATGTTTATTATTGTGGAACAGTTTGAATAGTTGTTTAATAGTTTTAAACGATAGGAAATTTTAAAAGGTTTTTATTACTGGATGATTTAATCTAATTTTGTAATGAAATTCTTTTAGCAATGGGCTTGAGGAAATTGTTGCACATGACACTTTATTTAGCATTTTTTAAATTAAATGAGACATGTTGACATCAGCCGCGGCATAGACTTTGGCAAGCTGCCCTGCATTTGGGCACTTTTTTCAGGGGATAGGGGAATTCCCAATCAAATTGTATGAAGAACATTTTATGTAAATGAGCACTATCAATATCATTTTCAGAACGGGTGACTTGATACTACTGTTCATGCCTGTATAATTTTGTGAGCTGCAATGGTTTTTACAAAATCGAATAAAGATATTTCTTCTACTACTACTTGTTAAATTACAATGTGTACAAAACCTTCCTGCTTTTATGGTGCGATCCCGCTCCAGGAAAATGTATATTTCAGCGGCTCTATTTGAGCTCCACTGGCTTCAAATAAGAAAAATAATCCCTATTAAAAGTTTGTTTTGTTCTGAGAGCTCTGTAATTGAAGGGCCCTGTATATCTTCAAGGAAAATTTGCAGTTATATTCTGTCTGGATATCGATGTTTGACTGTTGCTCAGCTGGCTATCACCCCTGTTTTAAACATTCTAGAGCAGGACAGTTTTTCACAGGGCATAGAACTCCCTGGCTTTGGGACTTGGATTAGAACGTAATGCTTTGACTTTTAGGAAAGGGTTGAAGACCTCGTCCTTCTCCAGATAGTGAGGTTTTATGATTTGCTAGACATTGACTTTGCTTTGCCCTTGCCCTTGATTCAGCTACTTACTGCGAGAACACCTACGGTTAAAAGCGTGCCGTAGAAATTTATTAACATAACGTAACATGACATAGGAAATATTCTGGCAATACAGTGGTTGTCAATATGGCCGATTTATAAATTATTGTGGTTGAGTTGGTACTGTGATGCTGAGACCCTAGGTGAAGAAAGTAACTTTTCGATTTCATATCCTTTTAGGTGTTGTGGCGTAAAACCTGTTGACACGTTAGTCAACCTTAACTCCCTTTTAACTTCAGTTTAATTTGGCAATATAGATATGAACTCACATGAAAGGTGACTGTTGATTTTACCCTTAAGTGTCCCTGACTCCTCAGACGGCACTGAAGAGTGAGATCAACCTTTCCAAATATAAAATTTATTAAACAAATACCCTAAAGGATAATATTTTGGGACTCGATAACAGAGCATGAGTGTTGTTGCTGTCTAGACTTAAATGAGTCTAGTAAAGTCTGCCCTACAAGCTTACAGCAAGCGGGCATCTTGGACTCTGATTTCGTAAGATAAGACATTAAAGGTTAATAGCTTTTCATGTGGCAATCCACTAGAGCCTTACTCTACCAGTACAGGACAATGTAATTAAGCATCATTGCCGGCTGCTCAGGACATTAGCAGCTGTAATTGCTTGCCCCACAAATATAGGACCATGCCAAAGGACACCCAATGAGGACAAAATACAATTAACTATTGAAGGTGAAAGCATGTGAGTACTAAGGCTGTTAGCATCTTCCCCCTAATCTGACTCAACCTAGGTAGCTAAACATGTCAACCTTTCTTTTTGGTTTCATCCCTGCTTCAGACTCTCACTGAACATGGATTGAAGGCAAACAACAGTAGGTAATGCTAGCCTGAGTTAATATCGGCTTTTGCGTGGTTTTGTGAATCTCGACTGGCATTTTGTGTCGTGGGTGAGAAAAAAAAGTAAAAAGAACGCACAGAACAATGTCATACATTCACCCCAGTACAGAGATCTGGGCCTAAATCCATC
This sequence comes from Calotriton arnoldi, assembly GCA_963921515.1. Classification (NCBI taxonomy): domain Eukaryota; kingdom Metazoa; phylum Chordata; class Amphibia; order Caudata; family Salamandridae; genus Calotriton; species Calotriton arnoldi. Next base: position 818,046 of record CAWUFW010001041.1, read on the forward strand.
GTTTTTTTGCTCACCATGCCATTCCAGTTTGAACCCAGCCATATGCAAATCAGTCTTGACCCTGTGCCTCATGGGAACAGTCCAGCCGGAACTGCCAAGCCAGGTCCTCCCTGGACTGGAAACAAGCATTCAAGGACCGATTTTGGGATTTCACCCCTCATCAGCCAGGATAGCTTGGCTCCAGTGGCATGGAGAGCACGGGACCCACGTCTGGGCATATGCAACAAATACAAAAAGAACAGTTGATGGACTGGCATGGTGAGCAAAAGAATGATGGATTTAACCCAGATCTCTTGACTGGGGGTGAATGTTTTGATTTGTTCTGCATTCCGTCCATCAATTGTGTGTCTTTTGCTTTCTCGCCCTAAGTGCGCCAGGTATGCCCAGACGTGAGTCCTGGGCTCACTGTGCCACTGGAATCAAGCTTTCCTGGCTGATGAGGGGTGAAACCCCGAAACCGGTCCTAGGATGCTTGTTTCTGGTCCAGGGAGGACCTGGCTTGGCAGTTCGGGCAGTTCGGGCTGGACTGTTCCCATGAGGCACAGGGCCAAGACTGATTTGCATATGGCCAGGTCTAAACTGGGGTGGCATGGTGAGCAAAAGAATGATGGATTTAACCCAGATCTCTTGACTGGGGGTGAATGTTTTGATTTGTTCTGCATTCCGTCCATCAATTGTGTGTCTTTTGAGAAAAAAAAGTGGCGCAACCATGACGCGAAATGTTTGTAAATCTGGGCCTTAGTCTCCTCATCTTTCTAGAGGAATCTCCTCAAAGTCTTCTTGGTCTGAGCAGGACTCAGAGGCTTAGTGGTAGTGTTTTGTGGGCAAGAGGAAAAGGCCTTTGTCAGGAGGTAGGACAGTGGAGGGTCTCGGGGCTTGATAGTGGGACACAGTTTATTACTGAAGAGCATTCTAAGAAGATGTGCACCTTATGCTAGAGTACAGAGAAGACTGAATTGCAAATTCCTCTTTTGGAGAAGATGATGCCTCTTTAATTGCATATTTTTTAATGAATATTTATTATTCATATTTTGTGTTCTGTTTCTTTACCCTAGGACGATCAGATGCATTCCAAGTCGAAGGAAAGAATGGAAAAAATATAAACAAATGTGGTAAGTCAGTCAAGATACTAAGCATTCAAGGCATCACTAAATTAACAAGAACTGCAGTGTAGGAAATGTTTTAAAGGAGAACATGAGATATAAAGCTCTTGTTATGAGGAAGACCATGATGTATGGAGAAAGACCATCATTTTTGCATTGCAATAATAGACATCCATCAATCAGCTATTTGGCCCAGATTGTGTGTGCTTCTTGAAAATTGAAAACTAAGAGTATATTTGAAAATGGTGCATGGGCATTTAGCAATGTTTTTGAACTTACCATTATCCTTAATAGGTAGGTTCCCTTTGGTAAAAGTAATAGACTTCCAGTTTGCCTTTCCGTTTTTAGGCAGTGTTTTCCCTTTTCTATGAATAGACCTATTTTGACAGCTGGACAGTTTAATATCATCTCTGGTACCTACAGGAGCTAGACCCATAATCAAATTGTCTATGCTAAGCTGCACTATGGGTTCTCCACATATGCAAAGCTGCTATTTGGCCTCCAAACTACAGCATGTACCTGAGAGGCTGGCCTAGCTACCTACAAGAGAGCAAGGATTAATGGTGGGGTGGCACGGCAACATGCAACTTAAACATCAGTTTCTCTCCCGTTGAAGAAGGTTTGGGGATAACCCTCTCCCTGACGTCTAGGACGTAGGACTTTGTCATCAGACTTAAAATAAAGAGAGTGCCAGGTGCTGGACAGGCACAAGTTTGGGGGTTGGGTGAATTGTTGAACCTATGCATACCCACAAGTTAGGCAGGATAGAGGATAAATATGCATGGGAGATATTTATAATAGAGACACAGTGCGTATTTTTGAGGAGGCATATGTTTGAGGAGACAAGAACCCAACTGGGGATATGTGCAGGCCAGGTGTTGCTGTGTGCATGAATATCTATGCGCAGGCTTTCAGAATCCTTAGTACTTACAGAACTATTGCCTTTAACTCCAGGCAGTCAACCAACCTAAGGAACTGAGACTAGACTGTCCGAACCCTGACATGTCCTTTAAATCTAAATGTGAGAACCACTGCAGCACACAATTTCCAAGATAATGGGTGGAATTTGACTTTTGCTTACACCAAGATGCACGATTCCTCCTCTCACACTTAAAGTGCTCATACAGAACTTACCTGACGCCTGCTGTTATTTGTAGGATATATCCCACGCATCAAGGAAAGTACCCAAGATGAACAACAGTGGTGTAGACTTAAGACATGACCTGGACATGTATTTAAATGGAAGAGTTTTGTAATCTTGTGGGGCTGCACTTAAGAGGGTGGTTGAAAGCACGATTACCTTAGATCTATAGCATTTTATTTCAAGCCTGCAACCAAGCCCCAAGAAAAGTTGTATGGAACCCTGCCTGGTCACGTTAGGCATAATACTAGCAAAAAGATGCATAGCAATTGATTGGATACCTCAGGGGTGAATTGTCTACGAAACGTGGTGAAGAGAGCTGAGGCATTATCCCTGGCTAAGCATTTAGAATGATTACAGTTAGACATATCCTAAAATGGATAAGACCTAAGAACATGAAGAGAAATGGGTATATTACCAAATGAACAAACTGAGGCAACAGGGTTGGGTGAAACAATGCTTGTAAATTATACTACAACACTGCAAATGTACTCCATACGACCCTTTCTATTGATCTATGATTAGACTAACAGATATGTTTCTGGATTTCCTAGATTCATCACCCATTGTGTTCTGTATTTTATTTTTTCTCTACAGTATAATAAAGTAAATAAAAAAAATTGGTTTGAACATTGGAACAAATAGAGCTATCACAATCGTCGGATGCTGAAGGGGCTTGTACATATAATAGAATCAGCTGTCCCTCTCGCATCGACTACATCTTAATAGATGTAAGATTGTGGCGAAGTACGATTGACATGGAAGTTGTCCCTACTATCGACAGCGACCACAACCCCCTCTGTCTGACTATGAAGGCCCTTTGGACCTCTTATTGTCCTGCCCCTGATGCAACTAATAACTTGGCGACCAAGGAAGTGGTCCCCTCTAATTGTAGGAGATACCTTAAATGGCCTAAAGTTGCTGTTAATGATTTAAAAATGGCTGGAATTAAACAAACTCTGGTAGACGGTATAGCCGATTTACAGGAGGCATCCCTTAATCCTGATGCCCCAGAGATAGCCCTGGATATTTACACGAGAACTGTAGAGCAGATGGGGTCTTTTTTCAAATTAGTTGCGGGCCCTAATACCGAAAAAGCACGTCCAAAAAGCGGGCAGGCTTGGTTCACAAAAACCTGTAGACAAAAAAGGAAAGCCCTAGCCCTAGCTATCAAAAGTGGAAATTGCCCTCGTGTTCAAACTGCCAGGAAGGAGTATAAAGTAGCATTGCATTGTGCAAAATTACAGTGGGAAGAATCCCACTGGCAGAACCTTAAAGATGCTAGTTTAGCAAAGGATGCTAACTTATTTTGGAATCTCGTTAGGGGGGCTAATAGGAAAGATCTTGATTCAATCCCCAACCATATATCAAGTCTAGATTGGTTCGACCATTTCAGAAAATTATACACGGGGACAGACATATTATATCAGGGAGGACCTCGTGACCAGCCAATTCCCTGCTCCGCTCTTGACACCGGTGACTACTTTAGTCTAAATGAAGTAGAAGGGGCAATTAAAAGAATTGTACCGTCAAAAGCTCCTGGACCGGATGGTCTTCCGGGGGATTTACTTCTTGCGAATTCCAGCGATTGGGCAAAATATATTACGCTCCTAATTAATTCCATCTCTAAAGGATGCCCTATACCCGAATCGTGGAATGGTGCCGAAGTAGTGCCTATTTTTAAAAAGGGAGCTAGGGAGGACCCTGCCAACTACCGACCGATTAGCTTGATTGATGCTACTCAAAAAGTAGTTGGCAGGGTGCTGCTGCAGAGAATTCTCTCTTGGGTTGAGGATGAGAATATCCTCTCCCATTATCAGATTCCATTGTCCCATTATATGAACCGGGACAGTTGACCAGGCGTTCAGGCTGCTCCTCATTTATTGGAAGGTAGTTGTGATAGGTGGAGGCAGTCTCTATCTTGCTTTCATTGATTTGAAGACTGCCTTCAATTTGGTCCCCCGGGAACAATTATGGAAAGTTTTGGGCGAGATGGGTATTCCTTTGTTTATTTTGAATCTGCTTGTCCGATTGCATGATGGCAATTATGCTCAAGTGAGGTGGGGGTCACAAGAGCAAAAAAACGATAGGATTGAAGTGAACAGAGGAGTACGCCAGGGCTGCGTTATGGCGCCTACCCTATTTTCCCTATATGTGAACGGGGTGGTTAGCTTCCTTCAGGAGATTCCAGCTGATGCCCCGGTCCTGGCAGGAGATAGGGTACCCACACTCCTGTTCGCAGATGATACGCTGTTGATTTCCAAGACCCCGGTTGGGCTACAAAGACTTCTAGACAGGTTCCAGCTCTTTTGCACTTCAAGGGGGTTGATTATTAACACCACAAAGACCAAATTAATGACATTCAACCCCTACAAGCCCTTTAGGCACATTTTTACCTTGGGTGGAACATGCTTGGAAAGAGTTAGCACTTTTGATTATCTGGGCATCCGACTCTCCGAAACAATGCATTGGAATCCCCACATCAACAAGATGCTTTTAAGTCATAAACGTGTGGCTGGGGCAATAGGCAGAGAACATCGCTCCTCACAGAGCAGACCTGTCGCCCCAGCGCTCACTATCTACGCTGCAAAGGCAGTTAGTTCTTCCCTTTATGGCGCGGAATTGTGGGGGTTTAACAATGTGCAAGAGATCTGTAGATCTGAACATAAGTTTCTGAGAGAGTTAGTGAGCCTCCCCCGGAATGTCCCACTTAAGCCCCTGATGAGTGACATGGGAAGACGCTCTTACAAAGACATTGCCAGATCAAGACCGCTGCTTTATTGGGCCCGCTTGTTGCGAACCACTGAACTCGCCAAATATGCCGACGCATTTAAAGAAGTAATTAGTTTAGACTGCAATCACAGGGTTAGCTGGTTTACCAATATTAAGAAATTAGTACTTGCCTTAGGTCTCAGAGACGCTTGGGAGGGCCAGAACCCACCCGGTAAGGATGAACTTAAAAAGGTATATTGGGCTTGGGTTGATGCACAGGAGCTTAGCAACCCTAGTGTAGGTAGGATGACAGATGATTTTTACCAGATTAAACAGCATATATTTTTAGAGCCATATTTAGATTTTATCCGGATCCCAAGAGATAGGGCACTCTATATACAGTTCAGGGTTGGCTCCCTTTTAGTTCATGAGTTAACTGCAAAATGGAGCCCACCTCGTCAGACAATCGCGGATTGCCCTTGCTGTGAGACACCAATAGAGAGCGTGGCCCACCTCATGTTTGCATGCCCAGCATATTCCAGGGCCAGATCGAGATGGCTAAAACCAATCTGCAGACAACTGGGCACCTCGGATCATAGTGTTGCCTTGCGGATCTTGAAATCAGATCCAAGAGCTCTCTTTGTCTGTGGCGTGGCAAAGTATCTTGGCTGTATTTGGTTTGTTAGGTCTAAATTCTTGCGTAGGGAGGTATGAATTTATATTGTGAATGTATTTTTATATAATTTTAAAATGCCATCTGATAGCTTTAAAAGAAGTATGTTCTTAAATTTTTTAACCAAACTCGTCTATCAAATTATATTTTAAAATCCATCAAATGTACAAATGAACTTTCCACTTTGGCCCAGGGAGTACTGTGTTGCTGCTAATATTTATTAACAAAATGATTAATTTTTTGTATATTGTCCCTGGATGGAATGTATATATTTACCTTTTTATCGTCTTTATGATAACTCGTATCTTTTATTTTTGGCTTGTATGAATGAAGTTGCTTTTATGATACTTGTTATCGAAATAAAGCTATTTGACTGACTGACTGACTGATGCTATCACAATATACTTATTATAAATAGGGAAATAGTACCTTCTTTGTTATGCCGAGGGCTATGGTTTTGCAGATTTAAGCCTGTAGTATCTCTTTCACAGCTAACCTAATTTGTGGCCCCGAAGTACCTAGCAATTATTTTCCCTGTTATGTTTGGCTGGAGAGGGAGCATATTTCTCTGACACTGTGCCACATCTCTGTCAGAAACAAGCACATACAGGCATGCAGGGGGCACACGGGAATGCAACTGGAGTGTTAGTTTTGCTTTATTGACCTTAGTTATTTCAATGTGTAATGCAGTTATTATGATGATATACAGAGTTTTTCTATTTTTCTATTGCATCATTAGCATGAGGTAATAGATTAATTTAATTGGTGCTGCACTATAAAGGATTTAGTGTCTTAAGGCTCAGAATGTTGAAACACAGATCCTCCCTTCCAATGACCCTAAATTGTCCAAGTCATTCTGGATCTGCTGCCTTGTGTCCCACCATTCCGAAAAGTCATTCCAAGAATCCAGTCACCTCTACTTTGATTTCATGGTAGACCACCTTTAATGTATGAAGGCAGGCAGAGCTAATCCAAAATATGGCTTATATTGTTTGATGATTCTAAGGAATGCAACAAAACAGGCTTGATGGTTGTAGTGCCCCTCAAATCCTATGACTGGTTAGGAGAAAATCAAACAATATGAGAAAGGTGGTCTACCTGCCCAGGAAAAAAAGGCCTCTGCTGGTGTTCAGGAATTGATCGCCGAGCCACCCTGTAAGTTATTAACCAGATGGCTGCATTCCAGTTTGTGCACTGTTGCATGGGGCCTTGGCTTGCTATGAGCCTGGCTGTGAAATATGGCAAGACAGAATATGGAGACAGAATAGAGCAGCTGTCAGATGTGACATGGAAAAGGCATATAAGCAGCATAGAAAGGGTAGAGACCTGGTCAGATCAGTGTCAAGGAACATGACAGCTTCTCTGTGTCAGGATGAAAGTGGTAGGTGCCTCAGGGTTCTCATTGGCACCTGTGAGTTTCATGTAGGTGGCAGTGGCAGTATCATTAGACGTGAGTCAGACTTACAACAGGGGCCCCTGCAACAGGTTACTCACTGTCAGGTGGTGGTACAGACCGGTGTCAGAGTGAGGATGTCAGTCTGTGTGTCAGATTCAGGGTGGGGGGGATCCTCATAGACAAAGGAGCATCAAACAATTTCCCTGTGCTGAGGCCAGCTCAGGAACGGTTCAATTCTAGTTTTGGAACAGGCTGTGGTACTGGGCAGGGCGATGTAGTCAGCATGTGGATGGGTTGCTGATAGTATATCACATTCTGTGGCAGACACACTATGGGTTGCTGCAAGAGGAATGAACTTCAATAACACTAATTCATCCTCCAATCCATGCACTTACTCATCCATCCATTCATCAATGCACATACTTTCATTTATTTGCTTATTCACCCATTCTTCCAACCATGAACTCACTTTGGATCATTCAGAATTGTTTTATTAAACAAGTAACATAGACATATGAGGCTTGTACCCATGATCTGTCACTGAGAGGGGGTGGTGGGGCGTGTGCAGGGGAAGATTATGCAGTCTAAAAATATCTGTAAGAAAAAACTAAATTACTCAAATAATCTCTGGTTACCATAATAGATGTACATATTTTAGAAGGATTTAGATTTGTGGAAAAGTCTGGAGAAATTATTTTCCAAAGCCTAGAAGGTATTTCCAAAGGAATCAATGGTCCTGTGTGTATTTGATTACAGCCTTTTGCTTGAGCTCAAATTTCATCAGTTGTATTGTAGCTGCTGTCTTCCTTAAGGAAACCAAAAGTGACATCTGGCTAGATCTTCAGTTGCTCTTTAACCACAATGTCCTGCAGAGGAATAATGGATATTTGTAAAGCCAATAACAAAGCAGGACATTGATAAGATGGGCAATCAGTGACAATAGCTTGAGAGCCATGAATTATGTGATCTCAAAATTAAATTGTTGTAAAAAGAAAGCTAGCTTATCTGTTATTCCAACAATCAGGCTGTTCTGAACTTGCAAATTATCATGATTCTTGCTTACGAGATACTGAGCTCCCAACAGAAAATTCCTCCACTCTTTCATGGTGAGAAGCTCTTTCTCCAGTACAGAATGATTTAATTCAGATTACATGAATTTATGAGACTATATGGCAATGAGATATTCTCCGTTTATATTATTATCTTGCTTAGGGACTGTGTCTAGAACACATTCAGAGGTGTTGGTTCTAATAAAAACGGTTTGAGAGGATCTTATTGATATAGAAGGGGATCTTTGCTAAATAAAAATTCAAATCAAAAGCTCAGATATAGTCTAAGTACATAAATGCTGAGTGAGGAAGCAAGTCAGAGAAAATTGAATCCATAAAGAGTTGGAAGACTGCTGAGGCATTACATAGTCCAAATGGCATGACTCTATATTCAAAGTGCCCAAGAAGTGTTTGAAAGGCATTCTTCTACTCATTAACAGATTTAATACAAATTATATCAGGTTTAATTTAGTGAAGATTTCAACTCCCTTAACTGACTTCAAAATATCAGAAATAAGTGGAAGAGGATAATGGTCCTTGATTGTGGTATGAGTAAGACCTCTATGATCAATGCGGGGGACATAATTCTATTAAGTATTTTTCAGGACCAAAAAAAGAGAAGCACCACCTGGAGACTTCTATGATGTTAAAAGCCAATTTGTAATATACTTCTGAAGATATTCTTGTAGGGCTTCATGTTCTGTAGTAATATATCCTCTTAAATGGAACTATAGCATTAGGAAAAAGCTCACTTGCACAATCAAGAGTTTGATGTAGCGGTAAGGTCTCTAGGTAATCAAGACAGTTCATGGGAACTGAAGAAGCTTTTTGCTACAATCTCCAGAGAAGGAGTATTAAGCTGTAAAGATTGGTTAGAATTGTTTGTGAAAGTACAAGGTTATGTAACAGATCTCTGACCCTAAAAACATAGGGTCCTATCCACAAAGGTACATTTACACATGTAGGTTTACTTACATGTAAATTTATACTTACACTTAGTTGTAACTCTAAAATTTTTCACTAGTCACCATTTCTGAGTGTAGCTGTATACTTAACTGCAGACTTAGGGCATCATTACGATGCTGGTTGAACTGGCACAGTTGCAGAAGCTGGACCCCCTGACAAAGAGGCGGCAGTCCCGCTGCCTTTATTACAATGCGACCGCCTTCACAGCTGTCGCAAAGTGTATATTTTCCATTGTGGTTTGTGCTGCGGGCTGCTGCACAAGCTGCAATAGAAAATGTTCACTTTTAAAACATCTCTACACTTTGTGGCAGGCACCATGTGGGGCAGGGATGCTTAACGGGGCCCCATAGGTGCCCCCCAGGCTCCGTAGCGGAGGGACAGGGGGGAAAGAGGGCCCCCAAAGTCACTTTCCGCCTGCCTTTTCATTACGGGCGAACCGCCATGAAAGGGCAGGCAGAAAGCGACATTGTAATCCCTACGAGCTGTCGGTTGCGGTCCGACCAACATCAGAATGACCCCCTTAATGTCTCCAACGGCTCAGTTTAGGGGGTGGAGACATCTAAGACAGAAGTCACAAGTGTATAGTTACTACTAGAAACTTTTCATACAAAGGCAGAGATCTCTTCCACCATTGCAGAGATCTTTTTGTGGGAAAGTAAAGGGAAAAATAATAAAGTTTATTGTTTCTTAAACATGATAAAAATATTTTTTTAAATAAAAATATAAATTAGTTTTAAATAGGTATTTATGTAGCACTGATAAAAACAAAATTCTACAGTATATTAACTCATCAAATTAAATGTTTATTAAATAATAAATAATTTAAGATATATTAATTTAATTTATAAATATTATTTTTAATCACAATTTAAAAAATCTCTCTTTCCTTTTAATATTTATTTGATATTTATTTAATGTAATAGTTAAACTTTGTATTAAAGGTTTAATGTAACTAACTGAAAAAAATGAGCTTATTATTACGTTTTTTTAAATATGAAATATTTAATGTGTAATTTAATCATTAAGAACAATATTATATATATTTAAATTAAATGCCAAAATAATTTACTTTATTTTTTTTAATTTCATGTGGGGTGTTACTTTAAGTCCCTGCCTCTATCATTTTATTTGGGAGTGTGCTTTAGAAATATTTCTTTCATTCATGCAATACATTCATCCACCCTCTACAAATGAACTATTCACTGTAAGACACAACTGATCACTATAAGGTTTTCCTGATTTTAAGTCCACTCAAACAACATCGGAGCAAAGTTTTGTAGGAAGAGGACAAAAAAAGAGAAAATGCTCTACTGTTTCTTTAAGTCCGGACCTTAATGGGCACTGTTCCATACTATACACGTCCCCAACTGGCTGTAAAGGAGGAGAGTGGCATGGTGCCTTATCTAAACTGCAAGTAAAGCTTTCTAGCAATTGTGGGCTCAATGTCATTTAGAAACTGCTCTTGCTCAAATCCTTCCTTCTGCTGAAGGAATGTCAAGGTCTGGGACCCCAGATTGGACTGGCTGTACAGTAGGCTCAATCTGTAACGCCAGTATGTGCTCTTAATTTGTGCCTTAGGAATCGCACAAGCCTCAAAGGAAGCATCTCATAACTGCTTTAATCCAATATTTGTGAGGGTCAACTTCACATACTTCAACTATGGAATGTCTCTGGCACCCACCAGGCGTAATATCTCAAGCAAACCTGACTGGTAAGCAGACAGTTCGGGGGTAGCCCAGAGCCTCTTCCAGTACAAGATTGGCCATAGGCCAACTACGTCTACTATATTTTTTTGCCCCATGTCTAACCTCATGGGGAGCAGCGGGGTGCTGATGGGAAGGCCGGCTAGTTCTTGCATAAGGCCATTTTCAACTAAGTCGATAGCGGACACGTCCCTATGTCCCCATAGCTCAGCAACATCAAGAGCTGAGCCTAGTGCCTGATAGTTATAGATTTGAAAATTCAGGAGAAATGGGATGAAACGGTGAGCCCTTGTACAACTTGACTATACCTCTCTAACCTGATTCTACACTTTTGAATGTGCACGTGCCAGTTAAAGTGTTCAGTAAGGGTAACTCCCAAATAATCAAAGATGTGGACACGATCCAAGGGAGACCCTCTTAGTGTGGGATTTGGGCACGTGGTGCTGCAAGGGTTGAAAATCATATATTTAGTTTTGGCAACATTGATGTCTAGGCCTCTTAGGCTGCAGAAGAGGTCAAATCTCCCAAGAATTATTTGGAGGCCTGTGGAAGATTTTGAAAGGAGCAGAGTGTCGTCAGCAAACATCAGGGCTGGCACCCTGATGTTTGCAAGAGTTGGTGCGTCAGACTCACGATGATCCACATAGGTCACCAAATCATTGATAAAGAGGGTAAAGAGGGTTGGTGTAAGAACACACCCATGCCTGACCCCCCTTTTGACTGGGAATGGGTCTGTCATTTCCTCCTTCTGGCCACATCTAACTTGGACAAAATTGCTATCATGCAGCCACATGATTATGCTCAACAGATAGTGTGGAACCTCTATTTTGGCCAAAATCTGCCACAATTTGGGGTGAGATGTAAGGTCAAACGCCTACCTAAGACCAACAAACACCACATAGAGGAACCCCCACCCTAGGAGAACGAACTTCCAGTATAACAACTGGAGACAAAGCACCTGATCTAACATACTAGTTCATGCTCTAAATCCAGCTTGTAGGGGGTGAGTAACTGTGAGGTGGTCATCCAGTCTTGCAGTCTGTTCAAAATGACCCTCAAAAAAAGCTTTTGGGTGCAGTCAATTAGGCATATGGGCCTATAGTTGGTTGAGAGATCACAAGCTCCCTTCTGAAGCTAGGGATGATCTCGGCCCCAGCCCAAGAAGGAGGAATGGGGGCTCCCTTCATAATAGCATTGAATATGATCACAAAATAGGGACTCTACACCTCAGGCCTGTCCATAAAAAGGTCCCCATGGGCCTTAACCAGCTCTGGGTGCTTTATAGGGGACAATTTTGCTTATTACTTGAGTAACTTCCTCAGGGCTAATATCTAGCCATTCAAGTTGGTCGCCAGACAGGGTTTGTAGCACCACTTCATGATTGGTTCCTAGGGTAGCCCTATGGCATGATGTACAAGAGCCAGTATCAGGCAATACATAGAATTTGGGGGTGGAGTATAGATTGGAAAAGTGGGCAACCCAGCCTGACATAGGTATGTGATTTTCCGATTATACTGGAGCTCGTCCGTATTACCCGTCGTAACAGTGCTCCAGAAAGATCGTGGATCACCTGTTTTTGCCACTGCTAGCAAGCCTTCCCATTTCTTAGATTCCCATTCTCTCTTAGCTTCTCAAATGCTAAGTTTATACGCCGCTCTAGCTGTTTTGATCTTTGGGTGGGCTTGATGTTTAATAGCGCATGATAGTGCCACTCTTGCTGAGCTACACTAGTTGTTACACCAAGTGTTTTTTTTTTGCCTCAACTAAGTGGCGGGTTTCCACATAAAAAAACTCTCAGGTTTTGGAAAAGCTGTATGTGGACAATTAGAGACATTGACAAAGGTTTTCCCCTCCACCTGGGGCTGCTCTAGTAGTGACAGTTACTCCCCAATTCTCTCAGCGACTATCCTGTTCAGTTCGCCAACTGACTATTGAATGCGATATTAAGCTCCATTTGACCCAGCGCCTCTTTGTGGCCAGGGCCAACCTCCTATCAAAGGGCTCATCACAGTTGTATCGTGCTACATGAACTAACAACTTCGTGTCTAATGATGCGCATTATGATCGCTATCTGAACGAGGTATAATAGCCATGTCTATAAGGTTGGGCCACAGCCGGATATCAAGCTCTGCAGCCGATTAAACGTGTGGTTACCCTCCTTGTCGGAATTTGTCCTATCATTACATGCTGTAAGGCCCAGGTTTAGAGTAAATGCTTTTAGTTGGATTGCCAGGAGGAACCATTTTTTCACAGGTGTGATTGCCAGCTCTGGTATAGATCAGAGTTGGTCTTCCTCCAAAGAATAAAACCCAAAATGGGCATCTAATGGTTCAAACTGGCAATTGAGGTCACCACCCACGATCTTAACAACCTCAACAGGGCGTGTGGTTATGTCTGCAGATAACAAACCAATTATGCCTGACTCTGGTTTATTTCCCGTGGGCCTACAATAGACATTGTAAATGTGGCAAATTGCATTACTCAGAGAAGTTAGGCTAATACCCAACAAATCAGGAGAGCCTAACTGAGTTCCCTAATAACACAAGTTAAAGTAGTTTTGACCCAGATTGTGATGCCCCTTTAAGGTCTGCCTCTCCCAGATGAAATAGCCCCCTGGCTGTAAGAGGAAAACCCTAGCCGATAGATAATTTGGTCTGCATGTCCCATCTGGTGGAAACAACGCTTGCAAGTAAAGGGAGAGCTCTGTACCTAGCATATATCGAGTTCCAAACAGCTTTTGATAGTGTGGCCTGTCCGAGATTGTGGATGAAATAAAGCATCTGGGGCATCGACAACACCCTATTAAATGCTCTAGTGTCACTGTACTCAGAAACCTGGGTTAAGATCAGAGTGTCTACTGACTGGTTCACGACCAAAAAAATAAAAACCAACAAAGGATTATAGCAAGGATGCATAATGGCCCCAATGCTTTTTAACCTGTACCTGGCGGATTTACCCGAGCATCTGGCTGACGCCCGCGCCTTTCGCCCCAAACTCGCCAGAACCAAAATTCAAATGCTGCAATACGCAGATGATACCATATTGCTCGATCAAACTCCGATCCAGCTGCAGCGACTCCTAACTGCATTCTCATCATATTGTAAAACAAACAAACTGAAAATAAACACGGCAAAAACAAAGGCGATGATAATTTCCAGACAAATCAAAAGGAGATGCTCATGGCATGTTGACAGCAAACCCATTGAGATAGTAACAGCATACAAGTATTTGGGAGTTTGGATCGACCATAAAGGAAGGCAGTCCACTCATATTACCGCAATACAAGGTTTGGCACATTCGCTGGAGGGGGCTTTTTGCAGAGCAAGGAAGGCCATGAGTTCACCTGATTTTACCCCTCTAATCCAAGCTATGAGGGCAAAATATTTACCAACCGTGGCCCATGGGGCAATAGCCTTTAAGGACAAGATGTCACTGTGGCTGGACAGAACTCAGTCAGCCTGTTTTCGTAAAGTATTCTTCTTACCTACCTCCACCTCCCATACGCAGATTCGCATGGAATTTAATCTGACATCCCAAAAGTGGATACTAAAATCCAGGTTTGTAGCATACTGCCTAAAAGCCAAACAAGCACGGGACGATTCTCTAAAGAGGCACATCTGGATAATGATAAATGACCCTGGGTCAACCTGGCATGAATTTCTAATACACTCCGTTGAAATATTGGAAGCTCGTGAAATATGGTCTGCCCCTATACCCATACCGGCGGCAGCAAAACGTTTAACAAAACAAGCAAAAATAATGTTGCCGGACTGGGATGCAACAACCTTGAAAAAGCTAAAGCACGGAAGCTGGGCATCAGAATTATAAAACAGCGGGGGCCTGCCATATTACCTGTCCTCTCCCTTAAAGCCAATAATGAAGCGTCAATTAATGAGACTACAGTTCTGCCTGATTCCACACAAGTATGGCCAACGGTACAAAGAAATGGCAGTCACACAGTGCCGAGCATGTGGGGGAGGAGAGGAATAATGAATCCACATACTGTGCATCTGCGAGAAACTACGCCCTTTGAGAATTTATTGGCGTCGTTCGATTTGGCGTATTTTAAATATACAGACATGCCAGGCAGCTCTTGTAGAGTGCATGAAAGGCGACTCAGCACAGTTGGCAGCACGATTTATGACATTTCTGATGGCTGTAAAATCTATGCTGGATTCTGACAATCTTATAGAACTATAACACTCAATGCTGTACTAATTGTTTGAACCTTCATGTCCCTACAGCTGATATCGTGCTGCATGAACATTTAAAGAAAAAAATCAAATTTTAGATCAATAGGATGTCATACTGTCACATTCCATTTTAAATTTTGGAAACTATGCACTTTATATGAAAATTGTAATGCAGTTTTGATTGCAATGATTTTAATTAATTGTGCAATAAAATTATGTATCTATCCATCTAGCCGATACAGAGGGGTGGTAGACTAAGTCTCTTGAAATAAACAGATATCATAAGAGTCAATAAAATCACACCACTCTGGTTTGGACAGCTTAGGCTGGAGCCCTGCAACATTCCAAGAGATCAAGGGCACCTATTGTTACAACCGATATCACATCAGGTGCCACTGCCTGCCTTGTCAAGTCAATGTATGTCCACCAATACATTGAAGCGGTTATGGACTGGTATGCCAGAGGATAGGACTGAGAGGGTACTGTGGGCGGGACGGTTTTTGTGGAAACCCTATGTTGAAACCCAGTTGTAATTCCTTAGGATAGGGGGACTTGGCTTGTAAAAATAGCACAATGGCAATGGTACGATGCCAGCTGATTTCCATTTTGCCCGAAAAGAAGGTGCTTAACCAGGGATAGTGACTTGAAGTTGAAAATAACACAGTCTCCTTGCTGGTTTACAGGCCCAAATCCATTCCTTCTTGTCAGCAAAATGTTACTTGTTTTGTGCGGTGGGAAATTTATGAAGCAGCTCAGCCACTTCAGAGTCTTATTGAACAAGTCATCTTCGGACTCCCTCTGGTCCTTTGCAGGGGTGGTAGTCCAGATAAAACAAACATATAAGGATAAGAGGCTGGTGAAGGTTGATCGCTGGATGCGATATCGTTTGGACACAAGCCCCCACCCACAAGGCCATGTCCCTGCATGGTGTGAATCAGAGGTGGCTCATTTTGAATTTGCCTACTTGAGTTAGCAGTGTGACACTGTGCAGTTGTTAAATTGTTCACAAGATTCAGTCCGAGGCTCGAGGGGGTCACAGATCGGTTAAGCAGTTGCTATGTCCCCTTGATTAGGTGGATGGCAGGTGGAACCTTGACCCACCTTCTTGTCAAGATTTACGGTAGAAACTGTGGTGGGGGCCGGAACATCTAATTGCCCCTATTTGTTTGCGGTCCAGGATCATGCGCTAGATTACGTCCAGCCGTGCAATGACTGGCACATTTCCGCCTTCAAGAGATCTTTTATTTTATCCAAGAAGTCCTCCATCAAACTTCTGGCCCGGACGATTTAATGAGCAAATCTATCAACCTATCATCTCCAGCTGGGCTATAATGATGGTGTAAGGTGGGTGCTGCCATAAGGGGCAGAGGTGGTGCATTGGTCTGGACAGCCGATTCCACTAATCAAGCTTGGTTGAGCGCTTTTGACGTTTAGTAGCTGGGGAGGATGTTGCGAGGGCCCTTTGTTATTCAAGGGTGATGCCAATATTGAAGAGTCAGGTGTCCTTGTAGAAAGGGAATCCAGGCCTGAGGGAGCAGGTGATTTACCAAGTGGGGCATTCATGTTTACAGAGCTGAGAGAGAGTCTTCTTTCCGTAAGGTCAATCTAATTTCTGATGACACCCACAGCCCTCTGAATCATTCTGTCTATTGAGGTTGATGTTGGGGGAGTGGATATGCTTAGGGCTCCTCCCACCTTTTTCTTCCCCATTTTGTTTGACCTCGTATACTGGCCTCAAGTTAACAGTTTTAAATTAGGAATAAGTCAAATAGCTGATAGCAGGCCGCACGTACCTCAGATCAGAAGCCACGGGAAGTGGCTCAGCCCAGCCTCCTCCGGGCTCTGACGGGCGCGGATGGGCCCCACCTTGGCCCAGGCTTTGCCTGGGAACGGCCCGTTCGCGTCCTGTGCAGCGGGATACGAAGACATGCTTATAGCGCCAACCGGGGATCCAACAGGTGCAGCTGATTGTAGGGGCAGCCTCCAGGCCCTGAAAGGATGCTGGGACTTGTAGTCCCATTCCCGCCGCCTCTAGCAGCAACTCCCGCGCAGTGGGATACGAAGACATGCTTATATCGCCACCCGGGGATCCAACTGGTGCAGATGATTGTAAAGGCTTCCTCCAGGCCCTGAAAGGATGCTGGGACTCATAGTCCTGTTCCCGCCTCCTCCAGCAATCTCCTTTGTCCATTTGTGCACTCTTCCAGGTTCTATGACAAAATACAGGGGAGAAAAATATCTCAATATAGTGGTATTGGGTCAAAAATATCAACCATACAAATATTGAGTTTACAAAGATAGATATGGTGTAACAGAATAACGTAAAAAAAGATAATTATATTTAAATATTATATGTAATTTATTTTAAATATTACATTTTAAAATAATTATATAATTAAAAATAAAGAATTTTTGTTTAATTATTATTGTAAAATATAAATATATATATATGTATATATATATATGTATATTTTTTTCACCAATAGCCCATAGCATTTCAGGACGCACACGCAGCTAATTCAAACCAGATGGTTTATTTCACAAGGCATACCAACAGCTTCATTCTGTGTACAAATCGGGTGCCGACGCGTTTCGAGGCAGAAAGCCTCTTCTTCTTGGGCAGCTGGAATGAATGTCCATAGAGTACTCTGCATGCCAATTTATATCCCCGCCCCAATGGGCGTTGCTTAGTGCTTCATCCATGATTTAAGGCATGCTGGGAATAGTAGTCCGTTCCCTCAAGTTCGTTATACCCTCAGTGGGTTCTATGGCATTTTCTTTGCAGCATAAGTATTTCCCTATAGTAGGGGTCCAGAACGAGCATTGGTTTCCGTAAGCCGAGTCAGTTGCACTGCATACCGGGCGTGAAATAGTTTCCGCCTCACAGCCTCTCCGAAAGTTTTGTGGAGATGGTGCTGTCCTGCGCGGAAGGACCTCCGCGTTGAATATGTTTTTCACCAATAGCCCATAGCATTTCAGGACGCACACGCAGCTAATTCAAACCAGATGGTTTATTTCACAAGGCATACCAACAGCTTCATTCTGTGTACAAATCGGGTGCCGACGCGTTTCGAGGCAGAAAGCCTCTTCTTCTTGGGCAGCTGGAATGAATGTCCATAGAGTACTCTGCATGCCAATTTATATCCCCGCCCCAATGGGCGTTGCTTAGTGCTTCATCCATGATTTAAGGCATGCTGGGAATAGTAGTCCGTTCCCTCAAGTTCGTTATACCCTCAGTGGGTTCTATGGCATTTTCTTTGCAGCATAAGTATTTCCCTATAGTAGGGGTCCAGAACGAGCATTGGTTTCCGTAAGCCGAGTCAGTTGCACTGCATACCGGGCGTGAAATAGTTTCCGCCTCACAGCCTCTCCGAAAGTTTTGTGGAGATGGTGCTGTCCTGCGCGGAAGGACCTCCGCGTTGAATATGTTTTTCACCAATAGCCCATAGCATTTCAGGACGCACACGCAGCTAATTCAAACCAGATGGTTTATTTCACAAGGCATACCAACAGCTTCATTCTGTGTACAAATCGGGTGCCGACGCGTTTCGAGGCAGAAAGCCTCTTCTTCTTGGGCAGCTGGAATGAATGTCCATAGAGTACTCTGCATGCCAATTTATATCCCCGCCCCAATGGGCGTTGCTTAGTGCTTCATCCATGATTTAAGGCATGCTGGGAATAGTAGTCCGTTCCCTCAAGTTCGTTATACCCTCAGTGGGTTCTATGGCATTTTCTTTGCAGCATAAGTATTTCCCTATAGTAGGGGTCCAGAACGAGCATTGGTTTCCGTAAGCCGAGTCAGTTGCACTGCATACCGGGCGTGAAATAGTTTCCGCCTCACAGCCTCTCCGAAAGTTTTGTGGAGATGGTGCTGTCCTGCGCGGAAGGACCTCCGCGTTGAATATGTTTTTCACCAATAGCCCATAGCATTTCAGGACGCACACGCAGCTAATTCAAACCAGATGGTTTATTTCACAAGGCATACCAACAGCTTCATTCTGTGTACAAATCGGGTGCCGACGCGTTTCGAGGCAGAAAGCCTCTTCTTCTTGGGCAGCTGGAATGAATGTCCATAGAGTACTCTGCATGCCAATTTATATCCCCGCCCCAATGGGCGTTGCTTAGTGCTTCATCCATGATTTAAGGCATGCTGGGAATAGTAGTCCGTTCCCTCAAGTTCGTTATACCCTCAGTGGGTTCTATGGCATTTTCTTTGCAGCATAAGTATTTCCCTATAGTAGGGGTCCAGAACGAGCATTGGTTTCCGTAAGCCGAGTCAGTTGCACTGCATACCGGGCGTGAAATAGTTTCCGCCTCACAGCCTCTCCGAAAGTTTTGTGGAGATGGTGCTGTCCTGCGCGGAAGGACCTCCGCGTTGAATATGTTTTTCACCAATAGCCCATAGCATTTCAGGACGCACACGCAGCTAATTCAAACCAGATGGTTTATTTCACAAGGCATACCAACAGCTTCATTCTGTGTACAAATCGGGTGCCGACGCGTTTCGAGGCAGAAAGCCTCTTCTTCTTGGGCAGCTGGAATGAATGTCCATAGAGTACTCTGCATGCCAATTTATATCCCCGCCCCAATGGGCGTTGCTTAGTGCTTCATCCATGATTTAAGGCATGCTGGGAATAGTAGTCCGTTCCCTCAAGTTCGTTATACCCTCAGTGGGTTCTATGGCATTTTCTTTGCAGCATAAGTATTTCCCTATAGTAGGGGTCCAGAACGAGCATTGGTTTCCGTAAGCCGAGTCAGTTGCACTGCATACCGGGCGTGAAATAGTTTCCGCCTCACAGCCTCTCCGAAAGTTTTGTGGAGATGGTGCTGTCCTGCGCGGAAGGACCTCCGCGTTGAATATGTTTTTCACCAATAGCCCATAGCATTTCAGGACGCACACGCAGCTAATTCAAACCAGATGGTTTATTTCACAAGGCATACCAACAGCTTCATTCTGTGTACAAATCGGGTGCCGACGCGTTTCGAGGCAGAAAGCCTCTTCTTCTTGGGCAGCTGGAATGAATGTCCATAGAGTACTCTGCATGCCAATTTATATCCCCGCCCCAATGGGCGTTGCTTAGTGCTTCATCCATGATTTAAGGCATGCTGGGAATAGTAGTCCGTTCCCTCAAGTTCGTTATACCCTCAGTGGGTTCTATGGCATTTTCTTTGCAGCATAAGTATTTCCCTATAGTAGGGGTCCAGAACGAGCATTGGTTTCCGTAAGCCGAGTCAGTTGCACTGCATACCGGGCGTGAAATAGTTTCCGCCTCACAGCCTCTCCGAAAGTTTTGTGGAGATGGTGCTGTCCTGCGCGGAAGGACCTCCGCGTTGAATATGTTTTTCACCAATAGCCCATAGCATTTCAGGACGCACACGCAGCTAATTCAAACCAGATGGTTTATTTCACAAGGCATACCAACAGCTTCATTCTGTGTACAAATCGGGTGCCGACGCGTTTCGAGGCAGAAAGCCTCTTCTTCTTGGGCAGCTGGAATGAATGTCCATAGAGTACTCTGCATGCCAATTTATATCCCCGCCCCAATGGGCGTTGCTTAGTGCTTCATCCATGATTTAAGGCATGCTGGGAATAGTAGTCCGTTCCCTCAAGTTCGTTATACCCTCAGTGGGTTCTATGGCATTTTCTTTGCAGCATAAGTATTTCCCTATAGTAGGGGTCCAGAACGAGCATTGGTTTCCGTAAGCCGAGTCAGTTGCACTGCATACCGGGCGTGAAATAGTTTCCGCCTCACAGCCTCTCCGAAAGTTTTGTGGAGATGGTGCTGTCCTGCGCGGAAGGACCTCCGCGTTGAATATGTTTTTCACCAATAGCCCATAGCATTTCAGGACGCACACGCAGCTAATTCAAACCAGATGGTTTATTTCACAAGGCATACCAACAGCTTCATTCTGTGTACAAATCGGGTGCCGACGCGTTTCGAGGCAGAAAGCCTCTTCTTCTTGGGCAGCTGGAATGAATGTCCATAGAGTACTCTGCTTGGTTGGTCTGGTTTGAATTAGCTGCGTGTGCGTCCTGAAATGCTATGGGCTATTGGTGAAAAACATATTCAACGCGGAGGTCCTTCCGCGCAGGACAGCACCATCTCCACAAAACTTTCGGAGAGGCTGTGAGGCGGAAACTATTTCACGCCCGGTATGCAGTGCAACTGACTCGGCTTACGGAAACCAATGCTCGTTCTGGACCCCTACTATAGGGAAATACTTATGCTGCAAAGAAAATGCCATAGAACCCACTGAGGGTATAACGAACTTGAGGGAACGGACTACTATTCCCAGCATGCCTTAAATCATGGATGAAGCACTAAGCAACGCCCATTGGGGCGGGGATATAAATTGGCATGCAGAGTACTCTATGGACATTCATTCCAGCTGCCCAAGAAGAAGAGGCTTTCTGCCTCGAAACGCGTCGGCACCCGATTTGTACACAGAATGAAGCTGTTGGTATGCCTTGTGAAATAAACCATCTGGTTTGAATTAGCTGCGTGTGCGTCCTGAAATGCTATGGGCTATTGGTGAAAAACATATTCAACGCGGAGGTCCTTCCGCGCAGGACAGCACCATCTCCACAAAACTTTCGGAGAGGCTGTGAGGCGGAAACTATTTCACGCCCGGTATGCAGTGCAACTGACTCGGCTTACGGAAACCAATGCTCGTTCTGGACCCCTACTATAGGGAAATACTTATGCTGCAAAGAAAATGCCATAGAACCCACTGAGGGTATAACGAACTTGAGGGAACGGACTACTATTCCCAGCATGCCTTAAATCATGGATGAAGCACTAAGCAACGCCCATTGGGGCGGGGATATAAATTGGCATGCAGAGTACTCTATGGACATTCATTCCAGCTGCCCAAGAAGAAGAGGCTTTCTGCCTCGAAACGCGTCGGCACCCGATTTGTACACAGAATGAAGCTGTTGGTATGCCTTGTGAAATAAACCATCTGGTTTGAATTAGCTGCGTGTAGCGTCCTGAAATGCTATGGGCTATTGGTGAAAAACATATTCAACGCGGAGGTCCTTCCGCGCAGGACAGCACCATCTCCACAAAACTTTCGGAGAGGCTGTGAGGCGGAAACTATTTCACGCCCGGTATGCAGTGCAACTGACTCGGCTTACGGAAACCAATGCTCGTTCTGGACCCCTACTATAGGGAAATACTTATGCTGCAAAGAAAATGCCATAGAACCCACTGAGGGTATAACGAACTTGAGGGAACGGACTACTATTCCCAGCATGCCTTAAATCATGGATGAAGCACTAAGCAACGCCCATTGGGGCGGGATATAAATTGGCATGCAGAGTACTCTATGGACATTCATTCCAGCTGCCCAAGAAGAAGAGGCTTTCTGCCTCGAAACGCGTCGGCACCCGATTTGTACACAGAATGAAGCTGTTGGTATGCCTTGTGAAATAAACCATCTGGTTTGAATTAGCTGCGTGTGCGTCCTGAAATGCTATGGGCTATTGGTGAAAAACATATTCAACGCGGAGGTCCTTCCGCGCAGGACAGCACCATCTCCACAAAACTTTCGGAGAGGCTGTGAGGCGGAAACTATTTCACGCCCGGTATGCAGTGCAACTGACTCGGCTTACGGAAACCAATGCTCGTTCTGGACCCCTACTATAGGGAAATACTTATGCTGCAAAGAAAATGCCATAGAACCCACTGAGGGTATAACGAACTTGAGGGAACGGACTACTATTCCCAGCATGCCTTAAATCATGGATGAAGCACTAAGCAACGCCCATTGGGGCGGGGATATAAATTGGCATGCAGAGTACTCTATGGACATTCATTCCAGCTGCCCAAGAAGAAGAGGCTTTCTGCCTCGAAACGCGTCGGCACCCGATTTGTACACAGAATGAAGCTGTTGGTATGCCTTGTGAAATAAACCATCTGGTTTGAATTAGCTGCGTGTGCGTCCTGAAATGCTATGGGCTATTGGTGAAAAACATATTCAACGCGGAGGTCCTTCCGCGCAGGACAGCACCATCTCCACAAAACTTTCGGAGAGGCTGTGAGGCGGAAACTATTTCACGCCCGGTATGCAGTGCAACTGACTCGGCTTACGGAAACCAATGCTCGTTCTGGACCCCTACTATAGGGAAATACTTATGCTGCAAAGAAAATGCCATAGAACCCACTGAGGGTATAACGAACTTGAGGGAACGGACTACTATTCCCAGCATGCCTTAAATCATGGATGAAGCACTAAGCAACGCCCATTGGGGCGGGGATATAAATTGGCATGCAGAGTACTCTATGGACATTCATTCCAGCTGCCCAAGAAGAAGAGGCTTTCTGCCTCGAAACGCGTCGGCACCCGATTTGTACACAGAATGAAGCTGTTGGTATGCCTTGTGAAATAAACCATCTGGTTTGAATTAGCTGCGTGTGCGTCCTGAAATGCTATGGGCTATTGGTGAAAAACATATTCAACGCGGAGGTCCTTCCGCGCAGGACAGCACCATCTCCACAAAACTTTCGGAGAGGCTGTGAGGCGGAAACTATTTCACGCCCGGTATGCAGTGCAACTGACTCGGCTTACGGAAACCAATGCTCGTTCTGGACCCCTACTATAGGGAAATACTTATGCTGCAAAGAAAATGCCATAGAACCCACTGAGGGTATAACGAACTTGAGGGAACGGACTACTATTCCCAGCATGCCTTAAATCATGGATGAAGCACTAAGCAACGCCCATTGGGGCGGGGATATAAATTGGGCTTCCTCATTCCAGGCAACTTTGTTGTGGATATGTTGCGGCGCAGCCTGAGCCGCGAGGAAGCCCCGCTGTGTTTCACAGTCCTGTTGCGACGTCAACCGACGCTGCAACTTCAGGGCAGGTGTGCCCCCATGGATCAACACTTCGAGCATGAGAAGCGGCACAAGGCAGTCATCGCCACCCACTTGGGCATCAATCATGACGATACTTTGAGCCTGGTCACAGCGGCTCACTTGAGCAATATCATTAGGCACTACAGGATCCAGCAGGCCACAGCTGTGGCCACGCCCATCAAGGCGGGGACTAAGTTACGATATGGTGACTATTTAAATTGCTGTGACCAAAGACTCGTGTTTACCTGCGAGCCCCTGAGGAAATGCTTCAACAGCTTGAAACGCGTCGGGCAAAGATCACAGGACTTACTTTTTGCGAGGCACTTCTGCTGTTTTCCCAAGCCGTTTTTCCATTAAAAAAGTGGTTATCTTTTTCTCACCTGTGTGGGCTTCCTCATTCCAGGCAACTTTGTTGTGGATATATATATATATATATATATATATATATATATATATATATATATATATATATGTATCAGCATGTGAATCCCAAAGTATCCAGCCACAGCGGCGCAACACGAGGGCACAGACTCCATGGCAGTGATGATGGCAAAGTGTCTTTATTTAAGTATCAATGTCCAAAATGACGCGTTTCGGCCGCCAGACATGCGGCCTTGTTCACATATATATATATCAAACTCACAGTCCTCGTGAACGCCGGGGCTCAGCAGCAGCGGTGCACGCCAGGGTACGAGGACGCCCTGTCTATCTTCACTTCCACCAAGCAGCAAACGCTACAAAGCGCGCACTCCTTCCACGCCGAAATTAGAGGCCAAATCCATAAAGTGCAAGGGGTGGTTTATTCAATCCAAGTCGAAAATCCCAACGCGTTTCGGCGCTTGTACGCCTTGATCACGGGTAAAGACAACATAGTTTTCGGCATAATTTAAACACAGGTTATGTGCAACGTGAGTAAGATGAAATCAAAAGAGGACTGAACCAGATAACACACAGTTCATTTACGTTTTTCGTGTCGGCCATTTTATAGTGTTACATCAAAAGCCACAAATTAACTTAAAATAATGATTATATCATGGCTAAAAAGATTGGCATGATTTCACATCAACCGATTGTAACATAATAATCATGAGATAGTCCAAAACATTTCATGTATTGAGCCTTGTGCACAGAGCATATTGGTACCAATAACCAGAAAAATGCTGAGTAGTACCATCTGCTATAAATTTCATAATCATTCTGACAAAAATAATAATAACAATTAATCAGACCACCAACACATTATATAATGGTCACAAGATAATCATGCTCATGCACACAAGCATTACCATAAAAGATCAGGAAAATATATATAGGACTAAGTCATGCAAATATCAGAATATTATCTCCATAATGTGGTAGTTATACCAAGGCAATTCTACCCAAGTGGGCCAACCTACTCTTGTACCACATTCCTCAATAACAGTCCATGTCAATGCATAAACGCGTCATTTTAAATTATTACATTTTGAGCCATAATGTTTACCACAAAATCGATATAAGACAGAGTAAACTTTTAAATTCAGATGGCATAATTCACTTTCATTATGGGTACTTAAGTATATTCTGCTCCACAGATGATCCTATAAAAGACACAAAAGATGTAGGATAATCGTAATTAGAACTATCAGTCCACTAAAAAAATATGAAAAAATGATTAATTAAACTTAAATATAAAAAATAAAAGATAAATTGCAACTACAGAAGTCTACAAAATCATTTTTACAGAACATTTCGTCGGAATATAACTACATATGTGTTTACAAAGGGGTCACAAGTTAACACCATCCAAATACTTGCTTGAAAACTTAATTAAAATACTTGCATGAAAGATAAATAATAACAGCTAGACTAATTATTCCCCCAAATACCAGGCCAATTCTTCATCAGAGTTAAGACCCTGAGGTGCTTTGGTGTCTAATTCAAGAATATATTTAGATTCCAGTGCCTCAATCTGCGAATCCGATCACCCCCTCTGGTAGTTTGAGGGACACGGTCAATTACATAGAAGCAAAGAAAGTTTCTATTACTTTTATGCACTTCCTCAAAGTGGCGTGCCACTGGGTATAGCGTGTCTTTATTTTGGATAGCACGCATGTGCTCCAAAATCCGTTTCTTTGCAGGAAACATAGTGCTACCTACATATCGCTTCGAACATGGGCATGTCAGTACATATATACAAAAATCTGATAGACATGTTAAGTGCTTCTCAATTTGCCTATGAGTGTTAGTGATAGGAGAGAAGACTTTTTTGACATTAGTACTGAATTTACAAGCCTTGCAGGACATGCATGTATAAAAGCCTTGTATGTTGGCCTGGTTTTACAACAGTTATTTCATTCATACACAATTTGTCACTTAAAGAGTTCCCTTTACTGTAAGAAATATTAGGATGATCTGGCTTTTGATACTCAGCATTCACATCGGTATGGGGATACACTGCCACTATAAATTGGCCGACACGAAAAACGTAAATGAACTGTGTGTTATCTGGTTCAGTCCTCTTTTGATTTCATCTTACTCACGTTGCACGTAACCTATGTTTAAATTATGCCGAAAACTATGTTGTCTTTACCCGTGATCAAGGCGTACAAGCGCGGAAACGCGTTGGGTTTTTCGGCTTTGATTGAATAAACCACCCTTGCACTTTATGGATTTGGCCTCTAATTTCGGCGTGGAAGGAGTGCGCGCTTCGTAGCGTTTGCTACCTTGTGGAAGTGAAGAATATATATATATATATATATATATGTATATATATATATATATATATATATGTAACTCGTTCACATATAATATAATAAATATATATATATATATATATATATTTATAAGACTAAGATTCTCTCACCACACCAGCATCAGCATTCTCTCCCGGCAGGCCAAAAAGAAAGAGGACAGCACCGCAGCGTACGTTTCTCACACAGCCGTGTTTATTTTTTATTTCAAATTTCTTTAGTGCAGAACATGACTGACACTTTTCAACAAAGCCTTCAACTGTTAACAAAAACATATATGAAATTTTAAAAATAAAATTAATACTTAATAATACAAAACTTTTGAGTGGTCAAATTTACTAATCCCACTCCAGAGTAAGCAATAGCAGTGAAAGTGTTGGACTTTGAGGGTTAGGTTTACTATTCTCACTTCAATCCCACTCCATTCTGACTCACTTTAGGGGAAGTGTTGAACTTTGGAGGGGTTAGAATTACTATACCAACTCCTAAACATTAAAAAAAATATTTTAATATAAAATAAAATATTTAAACATATTTAAAATAAAAAATATATTGATTTAAGATAAATAATATTAAATAAAATTAAACAAAATGATAAAGAAGCTAAAATATTTAACATAAATATGCTTTCCTTCCAACTACTAAAAACAAAACTTATTTTTTAAATGATACATTATTAATATTATATTAATTGTCAAATGAAAGAATTAAAATCAAAACAGATAAACTCATTTTCAGAATTTTATAATTAAATAAATTGATCAGCCAATAAATATTTAATTAAAAAAACAACACATATGTAAATGATTTATTCAAATAAATAATTAATATAATCATCAATTAATAATTTCCTTGGCATACAGATTATTCCAAATAAAAAAACAATAATTTATATTTTAAATAACTTCCCACCTTAACCCACTACTAAATTAAAAATTACTGATTAAATGTAAACAATCTTAATTTCACATTTTATTATCATAATAGTAATACCTTAAAATAACACAATAACTAACATATTAAAATAATTAAAAAAACAATATTTTATGCTACTATTGTGAAGAAAACAATATATGATACCTGAAAGCAATTTTATATACACAAAAAAGATATTCTTACCTTTGATATTCTGTCCACATTCATTTTTAATTGACCTATTTCTGACACCATATTGTTGTCTCACTATATATTTTCTTCAGTATTTTGGTAGAATACCCTCTCACAACCACTCATCCAGATATCGATATATCCATTGACTCACTCACACATCCTTTTATCCATCCACTCAGTCACAAATCCATCCCTCCACCTATTCATCCATCCATCCACATTGGGTTCAATATGACTGGCTGTCCCACTGTTAACATTCTGGCAAATGTGCTAATTAGGCCACATTGTGGAGGGGTTCTACAGAGTGATGGATTTATTTTATGTATAACAAAAAATGGAGGGATCATATAAGAACTTAGACATTCTGGAAACATCTTTCTCTTTAAGACACCCTCCAACCGTATCTCATATTTCTGGAGAGACTGGATCTGTACCTTGTTTTATGTTATTGAGACATGCATTTCACTGATCTTGTTGATCATTAAAACATGAATATTTTCCTCATCCTTCAAGTTCATTACATGTTCTACATCTACAAGTGTATTTTAATACTGATCAGAGATCTGTCCACCTGGATTAGCTATTATATGGTGTGTACATCCTAGGTTCGTTATTGGGTTTCTCGGGTTTGCTAGTGAATCTCTCAGTGATTATTCCCTTTATTGTGATTAGCATACTTTTTCTTGGGAAGATTTACTCGCATACATGCCAAATGATATGCTTCAACCCATACAGGAAACCTGTGTTCGTTAACTGCAGGTGCATGGAGAGAGAACATTGCACAGCCATCCTCTGTTGAAATGACCAGTTAAGTTATCAGTCATCCAGTACTCAAGCCCCTATATTATGGAGAATGTAGGCATGGCAAGAGCACTTATTGGCCTCTATTAGGATTTCCATATGTGACATGGTGGCACCTGAATAATCTAAAGGGCAAATTGTTGGGAACTGCTGTAATTTGTATGTGCGCTTTTTACACACAAATGTATGATTCCTAGTGGGCCAGTAACTTATGATATGTGTAGTAAATCCTGTTGCGTGTACATTTCAGAATTCTGAGCTATGCACTGCAGTCATTACTGCAACAGGTACATTTTCGGCAGGTTATGCTTGCTGAAATTTACCAGGGGGAAACCCTGCGAAATGCCAATGTAAGCAGAATTGGTACCTTATGCACGTAATTCTGAATGGTACTCTCCTTTTACTGAGCGGCAACTCGGAACAGGGGCTATTTAACACACCCGATAAATATCTCATGCCACAGTGTCAGTATTTACCGAATACCTCCGCTCATTCAGAGCCAGAGGGTTTGCACCTTAGTGGTTGTTGCGATGTTCACTTTAACTGGAAGAAAGCTAAGCTCACAGCATGTCACGCTTTGGTTTAACCACACACGCTAAATGCGCCCATCATCATTCTAACAAACAATCCCTATCTAACTCCCTTCCCTAATTATCGCGCGCCCTTTGTGGCTCCAATGCCACCTCTCCCCACCTTTATATTTCCTACATTGAGAACATATTTACCTCTTAACTTTCTATATCCTATACTGTTTACCTGGATCATGCCTGAATTCTTGTCCAGCCTGCCCGTACTAGGTCTAGGCTGCCTCATATTCTGCTCATTGTTAGGCTATTCCCCCAACTTCCCTGCTTTACCCCCACCATAACCTGAGCTCTCTCCTTCTGGTTATTTGCCCTTCCTATATCTTCTTCATCACGTTTTCCTGCACTATCACCATCATCCCTTTGACCAACTTCGGGTTTTCTGCTCAGTAACTCAGTTATGAGCTTTCATGTGGTATCCTAAATCCAGCTGTGAACCCCTCCTTCGGCATCCATGTAGCTCATCTGTCTGTGTATTTTTCCAACCATAGTTCCATTTCCACCACTTTAACTGAAGTACTTGCTCTTGCCCAACATTCCTCTCTTGTTTTCCCTGCCCCAGAACCTGTTCCAGTCCCTTACCAGCTGAAGCATTGGACCATATAGAGTTGTTCATTGCGTTTTGACCATTCATGTTGAAACTTGCATGGGGACCAGAAGAATGCTACTCTGTTGAAATTCCAAAATTCTTGTACTGGCTCCCTGTCTCACCCCGGGTGGGATGGGCTGGAAAGCCTGTGTAAGGAAGTGGTAATATGCTCACTAGATGCACCGCCGGCATGAGCAAAGTTGGTGTCATTATTTGCAACCATAGCTTGTGGTTGGTTTCACCCCTCCTGGCTCTAAATTTCTCATTGTATCTGAGCCATGTTAGGTTCCCCAAAACTGATCTTTTCTGATCTAACAACATTTGAATATTTAACAATCTTTACACTCCTTTCTGGATACTTTTTTTGCAAAAATTCTGGTGTCCTATTGCGGCTCTTCAAATCTGGGCCAAGTACGATCCTTTTTGCACTTGACTTTCAGAGCAATACGGGCAAGCAGTCAAAGGGTTCTCAGGGAGGCCGAGTAGAGGGACAAGTGCTCAGAACTCCAACAGTCAAGCAAAAGACACAATAATGTATTGTCCAGCCCAGTTCTTAAGTCTTTGTAACAGAAAGTACTTTAATCTCACTGAAAATAAAATTCTACACAGTTCAGTAAGAATTGCACATTACGGTTGTAATCACAGTCTCCAGCTTTAGTAAGGTGTAACACACCCTCTCAGTACTCTCTACCCATTCTAGAACAGTAGTACTTAACCTTTTGACTGCTGAGGACCACTCTAGAGTACAACTGTAAGGCAGAGAACCAAAAGCCATTTCTACAATTTGCACCTCAAGAATAATGCACAAAAGATACACAAAGAAGTATACACTATGAGCTCGATTACGATGCTGGGCAGACAGCCTCCGACAGGCCATCGTCTGTGGCGGTCCGCCCGACATCTAGGGTAGCGGTCCGACCGCCGGTGAGCGCAGCAGGCGGGGGGAAACACCGCTGCCTCTGACAGGCTCAAGGAGCCTGTCGGTGTGGAGGTCGGAGCCCAAATCCTACAATGGAGGTGGTGCCTGCTGAGTCATCGTCTTAGGGATTAGGATGTCTGTTTCCGACAGCCTTTTCATGGATGTCCGACAACCATGGAAAGGCTGTCGGAAACGGACTTTGGGGGCCCCTAGCAAGGCCCCTGTCCCCAGGTAAGCCACCGGAATGTGGCCTGGGTGGCACATGTGGTGCCCCCCCCCAAACATCCATGCATCGTGGGCCAGGCACCACATGGTGCCTGGCCCATGGATGTTTAAAAACATTCCTTTTTCTATTGTGGCTTGGGCTGCGGCCTAGAAAAGGGCCGCAGCGCAAGCTAAAGGGCCGCAGCGCAAGCCGCAATTTCTGACCGCACACAGTGGTCGTATCCTAATCTGGTGGGTGGAACCTCCAACTACTTGTCGGGCGGTTCCGCTGCGCTGGCAGTTGGACGCTTGTCCGACCACCATCGTGATCAGGCCCTATGTGAACTCAGCACATCTACATTCTTCTGGAAATGCATGTTTAATTAGGAGGGAGAATACACACCATAATAAGACCCAGGTCGTATTCATAAATCAATAGATAATCATGTAAAATGAGAACTTTTAGCAGAAATGTTGGAAGAGAAGTAGTAACTGGATTGACTTTGGCCTCGGAAAGATACAGGGCAGCAACGAGCTTGGTATGGATAAAGCTGGAGACAATGCAGGGTCTTTGTGTCAAAGGCTGAAAAGGACAGTGATTGTGTAAAAGCTAGAAGTCCAGGTGCTAATTTTGCCAGAGTACATGTTACTATTGGAAAGTGGTACTCTGCCTGTGTAGGTATTTCTGCCTGCTGAAAGTTCAAGCATGTCCCCTTTCCAATAAAAGATGTGCAGGTGCTTGAAGTATGTAAGTGCATGTCCATGTAAAGCCGTGGGTAGGAGTACATAAAGTCTGTAAGAGCCTTTTAGTCAGTCTACCTATACATCAGTGCATAGATCACTGAATGCTTAGACTCTGGGCTCTCCAAGTGTGCAAATGCTTCTAGAAAATCATAAGCAATTAAATATTGATTTTAGTAAGACGGTGATTGCTGGCTAAGGTGAGAGCCCTTTCACACATGCTCTGTCCTAGACTAGCAACCAGATTGTGACTAAAAACATTTTTTAAATGCTTATGATTATTTTATTAAACATCTCTTTAGTGATTTTAACAATACATATCAAATACTTTGAGGAGGCAATACAGTAGACTTTCTTTAAGTAGTATAATTATTTGATGAAACACCACGCTGGGGCCTGGCACCCGAGGAGTGTGCGACTGCGTTTCCCCTATGGGGCTGCTGCTCCTCGGCCCCTAGAACACCTGACAGTGCTTCCAGAGGCGGCGACCTACCAGAGGGATCCCGAGCGCCGAGTCCTCTGGCCGGCGGCTGCTGCTGTGTGGGCCCACCTGATCTTGCCTGCCCACTCCTGGCCTGTGGTGCGGCCTGCCGGTGTGCCTGTCTGCGGGAGAGGCGAGAGAGCCATGACGCGGCTGTGGGGGCTGAGCACACTGCCTCACTGCTGAGCATCTCATGGAGCAGGAAGCTGACTGGTGAAGCTGCACAGCGGCCCGACGCTCTAAAGCAACAATGCTCCCCTAGTGGGATATTCTAATCTTGTGCCGCCGCGGACGGATGTGCCTGGCTGCACCAGCTTGCCCTGGGCCAAAATCGTGCTCCCGCAGCACCACGCATGGACTTAGAGGTGAGGAGTGGCCACAGGGGCAGAACATTAGCTTGTGGTGAAGGAGGCACCTGGGGCCTATCATTCCCTGGCTTGGCTGTGGTGACTAGAGGTGAGACCGGGGACCCTGTGACCCCGAATCTGCCCCTGGCCTGGTGCTTGGACAGGGGGGACCCTGCTCTGTCAGTGCTTGTGTGGGACCAGGTTACTGGAAGGCACCCTCCCTTGCAACCTTCCATTTGGGATACCACCTGTCTGCTCTTGATCGGGGACCTGCGGCCCTGTGTCCCAAGGGTCAGTCGGGGCAATGTGAGCTGCGACTGCCACATGGACTGTGAATAGGCCCTGAAGCCCTGCCTGGGAGATCCTGAGCCTGTATGCCTGCCAGCATGCCTAGGAGGCGGTGGACCTGCGTCTCCCTGGGGCCCCTTGCTGAGACATACCCCTGCCCATCTGGGTGGAAGGAAGGGTGTTGTGTTGAGACTTGTGGGCCCATTATTGCGCAGGGGGCCCAAATCTGAACACCTGGCCCTCCTCTGATATCCCACCCTGAACAATTCTTGCTCATCATTTTGGCGGACGAAGCCCTGCTGCCGCATCATCTAGCTGTCCGCTCCTGCTCCTTCCCACGGCTACAATACATCGCTTCTGCCGTTGCTTAAACCGCCTCTGGCAGGGACACAACAACACACCACTGGTGGCCCTGCATATCTTGACCTGGGTCAGGCGCACACCTTGCTGTCATGCCACTCTCCAAAACCGTAAAGGACAATCCAGTGATCTCCCTCTGGTCCAAAGCCTCGTCTTCAGAATCAGAGGTGTTGCCTCCCCCTTTGACCTTGGGGACTGAGCCTGCGGCTTCGGCCCCTATCACACAGGGTTACATGGATCAATTCCTGCAGGATATATGCTCCAACATTGGCTCCCTTAAGGACGAGTTAAAATCCTGCCTACAAGATCTCCGAATAGATGACTCTGATATAGGCGAACGATTGGACGACCTTGAGCACACGGTGGATGCTAGATCAGAAGAACAAGAGATAGTATGACGGCGGATAACAGCACTGGAAGAGCAGAACATCGATTTACAAACCAAACAAGAGAATTCGGAAAACAGAAGCTGCCGTAACAATATTCCCATCCGGGGGTGCCCAAGGGCATGGAGGCCAACAATATTATGTCCTTCATTGCAGACCTCCTCCAGACGATTTGAGGCGATGACAACGCTTCACCACGAAGCCTCTGGACATGCGGATGTGGTCCCAGATATTCTGACCCGGGTGCATTTCTTCACAGAAAATGAAGCGATCCTGCGAGCGTCTAAGGGTAAAACTTAACTTGAGTTCCGGGTACATTCTATTCAACTCTTTCAAGATCTCTCTCCCATCACGCTGCGGAAAAGGCGACAATTTAAGCCTGTTAATGACATTGCTTCGTGACTCGTGGATTCGCTACCAGTAGGGCCACCCCTTTGCCCTTTTGTTCACATGGAAGGGCAGGCGCCGCTCGTTGAGATCACTCACAGAGGCGGAACACCTACTGGGCCTTGCTGTCGACCCCCAGGATCGCGATGCCTCCCCTGTGCGGGGCCCTTCTGGAAGAGATCTCCTGCCTCTCTGGACCACGGTGAAACCACAGCGCCCGACAAACGGCAGGCTGAAGCGTCCGCACAAGAAACCAAGCAAGACATTATTCAGCACCTACGTGGCCTTGAAGGGGGGGCCTCCCCCACTCGCTCCACCACAGGCTCCCTCTAAATATAAATGCTCCATCATGCTCTCATTCGCCAGCATACATATATTGATGCTGGCCTGTGTACTCCTATGCTTCTTTCCGGTGGCGCTGGGCCACGGATCCCAGGAGATGCCTTTTCTTAAACTGTGTGTTCTGCTCTGCTCTTCCTCTGATGACCATCCCCATGCGATTTGATCCCCAGGAGGGTCACTCCTCTGGCTGGGCTGGAGCGCTTCGGTGCTGACCTCTGCACTTTGTGGAATTCGCTGTTGGACCCTGTTGGTCCGTTGTTTATATTAGTTGTGTTCTGTTTTCCCTAACAGGTCGATTCATTTTGTCTGTGGGACTTCCCGCAGATAACCAACGGTCACACTTTACATCGGGAGGAACGGGGAGGTGCGGGTGCATGCAATGTTGTCTCCACTTTCAGGTCTGAACTCAATGGATCCCCAGCATGGCAGATCTTCCCTTTGGCTGCCCCACCCTGAGAACAACTTGGGCGACAGTGGATTCCTCATTCATACAGACACAAAGTGCCCTCTCGCTCTATGTCTTCCCATAGTAGAGCACCTTATCCACCCTACCTGACCTCATGTCTATCCTCGGAAACACTAAATTGATATCTCTGAACGTGCGGGGCTTAAACTCCCCTATACATACTACAACATAATCCTGATGTCGTTCTCCTACAGGAGACCCACCTACTGGGGGCTGATCGTCACTATATGGTGCACCCGAGATACCCCAGAAGACATTGAGCATACACAAACACCATAACGCTTGGGGTGGGTATTCTCCTTAAAGCATGTTTCTTTCATCTGTCACCAAGGTGGTGTGGGATGGTGGGGCCATAACTGGCTCTACATTTTCTTTGGGGGCAGCAGAGGCTTACATTGCTCAACGTATATGCACCCTACCCCTCACAGGACACTTACCTTAGACACATATTGCAAGAACAATTGGAGGGGGTGGGAGGGGGTGGAAGGGGACATTGTATGTAGGGATTTCAACCGGGTGTGGGACCCCGTTCTAGATCGTAGCGGCGCCACATTTCAACATGCGGGCCATGTCCTCTAAACTCAAGCGTGATAGTGAAAACCTGGGCTTAGTGGATGCGCAGCGTTATAAACACCCTGACATGTGGGATTACTCTTTTTACTCACACGTACATACCTCCTACTCCCGCAACAACTATGACTTAGTGACTCACTCCCTCCTTTGACACCTGGACACCATAGAGCTTTCACACATATTTATATCATGTCATGGACACTTAGAATTGACATGGACTGGCAACACATTGTCTACGTAGAGCCCCCCGCCCTGGCGCTTGCCCCCTCACCTCCAACGGGACCCGGTGTATATGGCTGAGATACGCAAGGGCATCACTTATTACTTCTCCCTAAATACTGTTCCTGAAACCTCCCTAGTCGCACTTTGGGACGGCTTTAAAGCGACCATTACGGGTACAATCACATCTATCGCTATTGCCCAGGGATGGGAGGCCAGACTTGTAGAGTCTAACTTAAAAGTGGAAATTAAGCAGTTAGAGCAATTGGATAAGGCCACACCCTCCCATTGCACCAAACGGCAGCTTGCTGTGCTGCACGGTCAACTTCACACACACCGAACAGGAAAGGCAGAGCGTGCACTACTGGCGCTGAAACAACATTATTATGAAGGAGGCAAAAGGGTGGGCAAACTCCTAGCTCGCAGACTTTGTCAGGCACATGCCAGGACACATATTGCCAAGTTGCAAACGGGGGAAGGGGGATGGGTGATAACGGAACGAGACAAACTCCGAGCCTTTCACGATTATTATCAAATGTTATATTCCCGGGAAGATCCACCCCCAGAGCAGATCGAAGCCTATCTGGACGCCTGCGTATGGGAACCCTTACATCCACGCCATGCGGATCTCCTTGACGAACCAATTACTCTCGAGGAACTCCGTGCGGCGGTCTGGGCTCTACCCCTGGGTAAAACTCCAGGGCCCGACGGCCTCCCGGCTTCTATTTATTGACTCTTTTTGCCTAACTTACAAGATCACCTAGTGTGGCTATTCAATTCCTTCACGCAGGAAACATGTCTTACGCCCATGATGGCCTCTGCCAAAATCTCACTTATACCCAAAGCAGGCAAAGACCTGACCGTGTGCTCTTCCTATAGCCCCATTGCCTTACTTAACACAGACGCCAAGAGGGTTTACCAAAATCCTGGCGTTGAGACTCGAACCCTTTCTCCCTGGCCTTGTCCACCCGGATCAGGTTGGTTTTGATCGACATAGACAGGGTGCTGACAATGTCCGCCGTGTTGCCCACGTCATTGAAAAATCGAGACGTTATGATATTCCAGCATGCCCTCTCTCATTGGACACGGAGAAGGCCTTTGATAGGGTAAACTGGTCCTTCCTCCGTGCTGTGTTAGTAAAGATTGGGCTGGGGCCGGGTTTTCTCTCTAAGATAATGGCCTCATATGTGGCTCCGGTAGCCACTGTACGGGTAATTGGACAAATTACGAGACCGGTAACCATTCTTCAAGGAAGGCGTCAGGGGTGCCGACTGTTGGCCTTACTATTTGCCCTAGCAGACGAGCCCCTTGCCATCGCAATCTGTGACACGGACACGGTGAAAGGCATTCCCTTTTGTGGCCAAACCCACAAGATCAGCCTCTTTGCAGATGACCTCTTTCTCACACTCTCTCAGCCCAAACTCTCTCTTCCAAGCGTTGTGACCTGCCTACAGGCCTATAAGGCAGCCTCGGGCTTTCGAATCAATATGGCGAAGTCATTGTTGCTGCTATCCCAGCCCATAGTCTTCCAGCTCTACAGCGCCTCATGCTTTTTCAGTGTCCCTAGACGCCATCAGGTACCTTGGCTTCAACATCACTCCCACACTTTCCTCCTGGACTCGCTCTAATTGGCCTCACCTTCGCCGCTCCATCATGGCGGACTTTCAGTGGTGGTATCCTCTTAGATCTCCTGGATGGGGGGTGTGAATGTTGTAAAAATGAATGTGCTCCTGTGTGCCCTTTACCTTTTCCAGACCCTGCCCACGTCGATCCCGCAGGATGACATCCTACGCCTACAATGAGATATCCGAACCTTCATTTGGAACGGAGGACGACCCCGGGTATCCAATTCACTGTTGATGCTCCCTTGGGACAGAGGAGACTTGGTGTGCCCTAATCTTTTTGAGTATTATTGGGCGGTCCACCTGTGTTACATATCGGAGTGGATGGTCCGAGAGAGTGAGAAGCACTGGTTCCAGATGGACCGAGCGGTAGCGTGCAGGCTCTTGTGGGACCTAGCCTGGCTGCCCAAGCACGCCCAGCCACGCAGTGCCTACATCGCCAACCACACTCGGACGGTCCTTGACATCTGGGACAAAGTGGCCCTTAAGAATGGTCTGACCACCTTTCCCTCCCCAAACACGCCGATT
The DNA here is from genome assembly GCA_963921515.1 of Calotriton arnoldi. Classification (NCBI taxonomy): domain Eukaryota; kingdom Metazoa; phylum Chordata; class Amphibia; order Caudata; family Salamandridae; genus Calotriton; species Calotriton arnoldi. Next base: position 855,522 of record CAWUFW010001041.1, read on the forward strand.
GCGCGGAACTCGGACTTCCCTCCAGCGCTGTCACCCCGTTCATTCCACCTATGGAGTGATGGGGAATGTTGGACACTTCGTGATCTATTTGCGGGGGACATAATGAAGTCCTTTGACCGGTGCCGAGCAGATTATAAACTAACGGATGCCTCATGGCTCCAATATTGCCAACTGCAGCAGTGTGCCCTACACCCCTCAGTTTACCCTGCAGCCATCCGTCCTTACACTTTCTTCGAGAAGCTGGTCCGAGCCTATAGTGGCTTGAGAGGCCTCATATCCAACACCTATCATGTGCTTCAGCATTCACCACCACTGCGCACCCATGAATATCAGTCCACATGGCACAATACTTCACACGAAGGTATCACGCCTAAACAATGGGTAACATTATTGCGAGACATACCTAAAACCTACCACAGTCTCTCCCTCAGAGAAACAGCATATTAATTAATGTTTCACTGGTATCACACACAGGCCCGTCTCACCACTATTTACCTGGGTACTTCCCTTTTTGCTGACATTGTAAGGAGGACACAGGGGACTTCCGCCATATCTGGTGGTCCTGCAAAGTAATCACTACATATTGGAAAGGGATACTGGGACATATAAAAGACATAGTGGGCTACCCGCTCCCTGCCTCATATCTCACGGTCATTTCTGGTGTTTAGACCACTGGCCTTAGCTGCGATGATGCATGCAGACTGGAAGCTTATCAGCTACCTGCTGTTAGCGGCGCTGCAAATAACTGCACTCATGAGGAAACAGGCAGCCCCTCCCTCAATGGAGCAATGGTTTGGTCGCATTTGGCACATCTTAGCAATGGAACAGATATCACACAACTTAGCTAGGACAGAGACAAAGTTCCAACACCTGCGGAAGCCCCTAGTTCACTATCTTTTGCGTGTAGAATTCAACTGCTTCAGCCCCGTGAAACTCTGGATGCTCCAGCTTTTTGACTAAAGCTGGCCTTTGCAACCAATATCACTGTATCAGTCAATGCTAGATGGAGGAGACCGCCATGCCCCTTTTTCTACACAGGGTACTATTTTTTTTAATTTTATTTTTTTTAATACATTTTTATTGGTTATTGCAAAACATAGATAACAAACATACCAGGCTTCTCATATGTGAACATAGCAGCATATAGTACATCTTTAACATTCTTCTGTACTTATATTCCGACATTTGGTATATTGGGACACACCCAGAACATACATTTTCACATCGCATCTCCCTTTAGCATATCAGGATGGGCTCTTAAGTAGATTGTCAATGGTTCCCAAACGTTTGCAGGCTTGGAAGCCGATGGCAGCTCTTCTGCATATAATAGAAAATTATCTCTACAGTATATCAAGTCCATTACCCAGCGTTCAACTGTGGGAGACTTTTTACTGTCCCAGTGCATTGAAATTCTTCTCTTTGCAAGTAGCAATGCTAAAGCAGCAAATTTCTTCTTGATGGATTTCAAGTGCTTCAAAAAACCCAATAAACAGAGTCTCATTGAGCATTCCACGTTACAGTTCAACATGTCCCCTAACAGTTGCACTACATGTTCCCAATATATACTGACTTTATCACAGTACCATGCAAGGTGCACGAAATCTGCATTGCCTACCCCACATCTGCGACATTTGGCTTCTTCTCGTAAACCATATTTCTGCAGCTTAAGTGGTGTGTGGTATGCTTGATGTATGTACTTATAGTGTATGATACGTAAGGTGCCATTGGGAGTCAACATTTCCGTTAATGCGCAGCAAGATTGCCAGTCCTCTACTTCCAGCGGGGTGTCCAGCACTGCATTCCATCTCTCATGCGCTTTGCCTGTCCCTCTGACTAGTTCAGCCTGCATGGCCCTGTACAACTTCATTACTACATGAGTGTTGTCAGGGTTTGTTATTATCATTTGTAACGGTGCTAGAGTGGGTGGCTCATTTGGGTAGGTTGGATATAACTTTTTAATAGCCTCACGCAGTCTGTGATACGTGAATCTGAACAATAGCGTCTGGTTACTTACGTATGACAGATCATCAGAATCGAGGAATACACTATTATTATATAAATCTCCCATTACCACTAGGCCCACCTGCTGCAGCAGTTCCATACTGCCTTTTTCTTGTGTTACAGAAAGTGATGGATGTTGATTTAGCGGCATACTTGGTGCATACAACGGGCACTTATTGGCCATGCGGCCCATTTTTTGCCATGCTGAGGACGTTGTTTGTATTGTATTAATTTCATTTTTGGATATGTGGGGTCTATGGTGTGACAGTATGTTGCTAAGTGGGATCGGATTGGCATCCCCATCCTCTACCGCCAGGTGTGGCATATAGTGTACCGGGTGGTACCAATAGTGTGCATATTGTGCTTGTGCACATAAATAATATAGTAATAAGTCCGGTACAATGAAACCCCCGTGCATGTATGGTAGGGTCAGTGTTTGTAATCCTATGCGTGCCTGCTTCCCTGCCCATATTAGTCTAGTAAGGTTCGCGTTTAATCTCTTGAAGATTTGGGCTGGTGGGGTTATAGGAACGTTAGTGAATAAGTACAGAAATTTGGGTAGTATTAACATCTTTATGAGAGATATCCTATCTGCCAGAGATAATGGTAGTCTAATCCATCTATTGATTTGCGTTTCAAGTTTATCTATTGCTGCCCCATAGTTGGCCCTTAGTACCGTTTCTGGATCTCTGTGTATCCATATTCCTAAATATTTAATTGGTTCCTCCTGCCAGGCTAGAGGGAATTCCATGTGATGTTGCTTTGTGATCTCCATCAGCGGAAGAACTGCGGATTTACCCCAGTTGATTTGCAGTCCAGATTGCCTCCCAAATTTAATATATTCTCTCAATACAGGCGACAGATTGACACGAGGGTCACGTATATATAGGACCATGTCATCCGCATATAGTGAGATACCTATGGGGCGTAGATGAAACTTCAGCGCTGTGCTTGCATGTTGTTGTCTTATTTTGCATGCTAGGGGTTCAAGTGCAATGGAAAACAGTAAGGGAGATAATGGACATCCTTGTCGTGTCCCTCTCTGTATATGTATGACGTCCGATACATGCCTGTTTACCTTAATACGTGCTATCGATTTTGTATAGAGGAGTTTGATCCAATTTAATAGGATAGGTGGTAGTCATGTTCTCTGCAGTATCACAAATAAATATGTCCTCTCTACTGAATCAAACGCTTTAGCTGCGTCCAATAGCACAGCTGTGGCCTCTAGCTTGGGGTTTAGCTGGTGTAGGAGCGCAAATATGGTACGTATATTATGTGCTGTTGATCTCGTCGGTATGAACCCAGATTGATCAGGCAACACAATGGCTTGCATGAGTGGTTGCAACCGAGCAGCTATAATCTTGGCTAGTGTTTTGGCATCTGTATTGATTAGGGATAGCGGCCTATATGATTCGCTTTGTTCCGGATCTTTGTCTGTTTTTTTTTTTTTTGATAATCAACTTTATTGATTTTGCAAGTAGTGAAAAGAAGGGAAGAGAAAAACAAGATACAAATGACACGAAATCAGATAGTACAGCATATGAGATTGCATCATGGCATACGGATTGCTGCACACAGTGCAGGTAGAACAAGGTGGAATAAACATTACCTCCCCCCCTGCGGTGCAGTGAGGTGGACCCCCAGAGTCAGAGGTAGTGATCAGTCTAGCACTCCCAACCATCTGCCCCAGATCTTCCGATGCCGGGCGGGGCAACCCCTGGCTTCGTATAGTGCGAGTTCCTGTTTGGCGCGCCAATCTACTTCCCGGCGCCATTTGGTTATAGAGGGTGGGATGGGATTCTTCCACGTGGCTGCTATGTCGCGTTTAGCTACTACTAGGGCTGTTCCTAAGAACGTCTTGTCGGCCCTGGACCCATCTAACCCGTCTGTGATGCCCAATAATATGTGTAAGGGATTTTGGGGGACGTCCCAACCTAAAATCTCTGTAAGTTCCGCCTCCAAGGCGCACCAGAAGGGGGCAATGCGGGGGCATGACCATACCATGTGAAAGAAGTCTTCGGGGTCCGTGCCGCACCGCGGACACGTCGGGAGCGGAATCAGACCTGATTTATGAAGGTGGCTGGGGGTGAGATAGGAGGTGTGTAGGTAATAGAGCTGGACTAGGCGAAGTCTAGCCGAAGCAGTGATAGTTCTAGGCGCCATCAGAGCATCCCTCCAGTCTTCATCTTCTAGCGGGCCCACCCATGTCTCCCACCTAAGTTTTAAGTGGTCAAGGGATGCCGGGCCGTTATTTGTTAGTGATCGGTATATGCGGGAGACCCCACCCCTTCCAAGATTGCCCATCATGACCTGGGCCTCAAGGGGACTGTGTTCTGGTAGCGAGGTGCCAGTTGTTATATGGGAGTCTAGGGCATGGCGGACTTGTAGGTATCGATAGAACTGGGACGGGTAAAGGGCATATCGGGATTGCACGTCGGCAAAGGAGCGGATATGGTCGCTGACCCATAGGTCCCCCAGTTGTGAAATGCCAATAAGGTCCCAGCTTCTAAAGCCTGCTAGGTTCACCACTTCCCGCAGCCATGTACCCTGCCAGAGCGGCGTGTGTTGGGACAGTTTGTTCTGCCAGTGAGTATGTTGTAGGACAGCGCGCCAGGCCAACAAGACTGCTCGGGTTACTGTGGGGAGGTCCCTAGGAATGGGGCATCCATATAGCATGGCCTGAATGCGGGGAAGGCCCAGGTCGCTGAGCTCATTTCTGTAGGCCGGGTCCGACCAACCCCCAGTGAACCAATCATGGACCACCAGGAGACGTGTTGCTAGGTAGTATAGATAGAAGTTTGTGAGCCCCATACCCTCCGTCGAAGGGTGGAATCTGGCAGTGCCGAAGGGCCATACGGGGCCGTCGGCCGGTCCAGAGGAATTTTATGATTAGACTGTTGATGCCGCGGAACCAGGCCCGGGGATATGATGAGGTATATTTTGGAGAATGTAGAGAAACCGGGGAAGGATCATCATTTTAAATAGGGCTATGTGCCCTAGCGGGTTGAGTGGTAGGTTGCCCCATTTTAGGAGGTCTTGTTTGGTTTTGGAGATGAGGGGGGTCACGTTAAGGGCCCAGGCCAGGTTCTGTAACAGAGCGACCCATATTCCTAAATATTTAAAGGTTTGTCGACGGATAGGAATAGCGGACTGCCAGTCAAAGCAATCCCTGGAGATGTGTAGGGGAACCAATGTGGATTTGGCTGGGTTGAGACGAAGACCAGAGATCTGCTCAAAGGAGTGTAGGATTTGAAGGCACCGGGGGCTAGAGCGGGCCGGTTCCGCTAGGAACAGTAGGACGTCATCCGCATATAGCGAGATTTTGTCCTCTGGAGATCCTCCCCACCGCCAGCCCTGAACCCGGGTGTTGGAGCGGATGAGATGGGCGAGGGGCTCCATGGAAAGGGCGAAGAGGAGGGGTGAAAGGGGGCATCCTTGCCTCGTCCCTCTGCCTATTGGAAAAGTATCAGAGAGGATGCCGTTGACCTGCACCCGAGCCGCTGGTTTGGAATACAGGATGCGTACCATGTGACGGAACTTGGGGCCTAGGCCCAAGACTTGCAGGACGTCTCCGAGATAGTCCCAGTCTACTGAGTCAAAGGCTTTCTCGAAGTCGCCTAGGAGAAGCGCTAGGTAGGGGGTCAATTCCTGGCGGTGAGCCAGAGCCACGTGGAGGTGCCGCAGGCAGGATTTCATCGGGCCCGTTCAACTCCCTCCGGAAATCCCACCAGGCGGAGGTTATTACGTCAGGATCGATTTTCAGCGCCCTCTGCCCGTTTGTGAGGCTCTTTAGTTTGAGTTTGGAGGCAAGCCACTTGGTCCTTGAGGGTGGACACATCGTCCTCGACTGAGGAGATCCTGGACTCCGCTTCAGTGAGCCTGGCTGTCGCGTTACGTAGGTCTTGCCGGATCAGGGCCATGTCCACTCGGACTTCTCCGATCTTGTTCTCCACTGAGGTCTGTGAGGCAGAGATGGCTTGAAGGATTGTGCTGAGGTCTCTGTGTGTTGAGGTGTGGCCCTCTGCACCCTCAGGTCGGGATCCTTGCTCAGTGACCGTATATTGGTCCATGGTGGTCTGGGTCGCAGGGTTCTTTGGTCCTCGGTCGCGTCCCATCGTGGAGCGGGATCGGGGGACAACCAGCAATCAGCACCGGTGCGAGCGTCTAGTGGAGGATCCCAACAGGGGAAGCACCAGTACGTATGAGGAGCGCAGGCCTGAGGGTATGCAGCGGCGGGCAAGCCGGCCTCGGCCTCAGCTGGCTGGACCGGTGTAAAGAAGGCGAGGAGGAATGTCTGCACCTCTCTGTGCGGCCAGGTGGAAGGAGCGTGGGCCTGAGGGGCAGGCAGTGGCAAACAGGCTGGTCTCAATTCCCGCTCGTCGGCCCAATGTGGCAAATTCAGGTCGGTGGATGAGGGCGCCTGAAGGACGGCCCCACGGGCTGATTGGATGGGTCTGCAAGCCTGTCGAGAGGCAACCAGGGACAGAGAGGGCCTCTTCGAGGCGTGGGGCCGATAAGAGCCGGAGGAGGCAGGCTATGTGTGCTGCACAGTGGTGGTGAAGCAAGGCGGCCGATGCAGCAGTCCCAGGCATCTGGGGGGCCAGGGCGGGCTGAGAACCCGCAGGCGGCCGCAGCAGCTGCGGGCGGTGGGGGGCACTTCTGGCCGCAATGGAGAGCAGAGTTTCAGGCCCGGGTTGCAGCGCCCCGGAGATAGGCCCGCAGACTAGAAGGCGAGGGGGAGGATGGATGGTGCAGAGAGTCCCCCCCGCGCACCCCTGCTGCAAGAGTCATGCACGCAACCCACCTCCGCCCTGGTCCGTTGATCGTAGGCCGCAGGTCCGCAGAGGCCCAAAGGCAGGAGGCCGGTTGTAGTCTGGCCCTCTAGGCCGCAGCATCAGGTCGTCCCATGGGCTCAGCCGAGGGCGCCGCTGCCCCGGGCCCAGCCACCGCGGCTAGGCCCTGACCCCACACTGCGGGTCGCTGGCGGGCAGCTGCAGGGTGCACAGTGGTGCACAGGATGCGCAGGTGGTGCACAGGATGCACGGTGGCTCCGAGGGAGAGCGGGGGCTTGAGGGCCATGGTCACGGCAGCGGCCCAGCCAGGGACAGGGGGTCGTACCCAGGTCGCGCGGCACCGGGAGCCGCAGCAAGCCCAGGCCCTCAGGTAGGCTTCAGCAGTGGTTGTCTGGATGGCCTCGAGTGCTGGCAGCCGTGGCCCTGGCCCGCGAATGTAGGCCGGGCGGGGTCCTCTCGTAGGCCGGTCGGGTCGCTGTCAACGGCCAGGCACAGGGCCGGGTTGGGCTAGAAGGGGGTGGGGGAGCTCAAGCCCCGAGGTCCCGCTGCCCGATTTGGCAGCTGATCCTCCGGCAGCCGCACGCCCCAGTCGCTGGTCTCCGCTCTCAGTCCTGCAGGTCAGGCCAGTGGTGTCGCAAGGCGTGACCAGGCGGGGGGGGGTTGTACCTCAGGGCATGGTGTGCGATGTCCCAGCTCCCGGGTTCTTCGGTGTCGGGATGCCAGCCGGCCTGCAGGGGTGCAATGCCGGGATCCTTGGCGACAGGCAGTGCGGGGCCGTGGCACCAGGAGCGGTTAGGGGCACTGAACTTCAGAGAACAGATGCCGCCATCTTGGGTGCAGGCGCGCCGGAGGCCGGGGCAGAGTTCTCTTTTCGTGGTCAGGATAAAACGGCGCCTGCTGCACCGTCGTGTAGCGCCGGTCAAAGTGGATGCGGTGGCGACACGGTGGAAGGTTGTGAAGGTGCTGATGGTAGCAGATTATGGCGCAGATGACAGAGGGGTCCGGAGCACTCCTAGAGTGCGACCGCCATCTTGACGCGCCAAGCAACGCCCCCCTTGTCTGGTTTTAATAGTGCCACTATTAATGCTTCGCGTAGCGTTGGTGGCAGGATCTGCTGATTATAAGCATCATCATACATTTCGGCGATATAGGGACTGAGCAGTTCTGCATATTCTTTATAGAATTCTCCCGTGAAGCCATCAGGGCCAGGAGTTTGCCATTACGTAAGGCTTTTATGGCGTCTTGTATTTCTTCAACTGTAATTGGTTGTGCCAAGTATTCCCGTTGGCCGTCCGATAACCATGCAAGTGCTATGTCTGCTAAATAATGCGTAATTTCTTGCATGTCCGCTGTATTACGTGTCGCATATAATGTGCCATATATCTCCATAAATGTCCCCAGTATGCCTTTAGTGTCCTAATGCGTTGTACCATTTGTGTCTACAATTTTTAGGATAGTCTGCGGTTTATGTTCAACCCGTATTTTTTGTGCTAACATGCGACCTGGCCTGCCGCCCTCACCCATCACTCTAGCTGTGTGACGGCGCATCAGGTATTTCAGTTCACTGTCAGCCAAGTTTGTGTAGTTGGTTAGTTCTTCTCTAATGTTTCCAAAGATGTCTGCATTGTGTGTGCTTCCATATTCTGCTTCTAGTTTCTTAATAGTGTTTTCGCACTTCTTTAATTGTGTGCGTATATCTTGTAAAATCCCTGCATTAGTGCTGATACATATCCCTCTATAGGTGTCGCCTTGAACGCTTCCCATAGCACACTCGCGCTTTCTACTGAGTTTTTGTTTAAGTTAAAAAAATCTTCCACTGCATTTCTAATAGTTTCGTTATATATTGGGTCTAATAGGGCTTTAGCGTTAAACCTCCATACATATGGTCGCGGGACGTAAGTCGGGATATCCAGAGCTAGGAGGACTGGTTTGTGGTCTGAAAGTGTTTTTGGGAGGTGCATAACCTCACGCGTCCATGTACCTACTACATCTGTGATTAGCCAATAGTCAAGTCTAGACCAGCTCCCGTGTACTGAAGATGTGTGAGTACTTTCATGAGTGTGTGGATTTCGCTTTCGCCATATATCATACATATTTAAATTCCGACATACCATTTAGTATAGCTGCGGCTGCTCGTTTATGGTGCTCTATTGTTGCGTGTGATCTATCTTGGGACGCATCCAATGCAACGTTCAAATCACCTCCCCATATCAATTCCATTTCTAGTAGCTCCCGCAGTTTCCTCCATATGGATGCATAAAATTCAGGGTCATCTACATTCGGACCGTATGTGTTAATGAGTCCTATCTGCGAGCCTCTTAATATGCCAGTAATTATCACGTATCTTCCTTGCGTATCTGTTATTATTTGTTCTACTGTGAACTGTACCCCTTTTTTTATTAGGATCATGACCCCTCTGGCATATGAGGAGTATGAAAATGTGATCATTAGCTCTGCCCAACGTTTCCCTATCCCATCTGCTTTCTGTTTGGTTAGGTGTGTCTCTTGAAGCAGGGCTATTCCTATTTGATGTCTATCTAGGTACGATAGTACTTGCCTAATCTTTCTAGGATTGTTGAGCCCTCTAACGTTCCAGGTGAGTAAACGTAAAGGTGACGCGTTATTACTATTACTCAGTAGGCCTGCTGTGCTGCTTAGATCTAGCGAATGATATGTTCGCATCACTATAGTCTATAAGTACCTTTCGGCTGCTGATAGGGCGGTGTAAACTTTGTACATCTGTGAGTATTTTTATAACCGCAATAATATGACGTGCCTGAGAAAAAACATACAACCCATAGTTCCCCCCACCCACTTTAGTATCCCAAACATGCCAAAGACATACCCATAACTGAACTGCTATCAATATCTGAACTTTGTTGGGGAATACCCGTTAGGGGCGTCTAGATACCCGTCCTACCATCCGCCAGGCGGATGTGGCCAGAATACCATAGCAACTATGGAGATCTTATGATATGAGAGGCAACATGTTCAAACACAACCATATTACGCATGTTGATATACATGTCATGAGTTACATAATTCCAATGCATAACTTTGGTAACGTGAGGTGTAACATATTGCTAATACCTGCATTTCCCGTATCTGGGTGATTAGCTAGGAGGTGCGGTGAGCTGTGTGAATACAGAGTACCATATTAAGTAATCGCATTGTTCATAGGTGATTTTAGAACAAGACCTTTGAACCCACTGGCAGAGCTTTGGTGTTGGGATCTTTACCAGGCAGGACACAGTTTCATATATAACAATGTACTACGACATGGAGTGCATCACACAGATAGATATATCCCCTGTCCTATGACCCCGAGTGTGCAGGTGAGGGAGATCTTCCGGAGATTGTTTGTTTTGACCTTACTTGCTTAAGAAATTCCTGAGCCGCCTTCGGTGTTGCCAGAATCTTTGTTTTGCCCACATACACAACACACAGTCTTGCAGGATATAGCATTGCATAGGGGATTTCCATTTCCCGCAGTTTCCTCTTTACAGGACCAAAGTCCTTGCGCGCCATTTGGACTGAGATCGTGAAGTCTGGGTAAAACGATACCTCGCATCCGTTGTAGTTGATCTGCTGCTTCTCCCTTGCCAGTTGTAATACAGTATCTCGGTCTCTGTAGTTTAGAATTCTGGCCACTATAGGCCTTGGTGGGGCACCCGGTGGTGGTCTTGGGGCAAGAGATCTGTGCGCCCTTTCTGTGAGCATGGGAGAGAAGTGCTCTGCGCCAAATATTTCTTTGAACATTTTTTCGATGTAATCCTCAAGGCGGCCCGTGTTGGTACTTTCAGGGATTCCCATGATACGCAGATTGTTTTGTCGTGATCTCGCCTCTAGGTCTTCATTCTTTGCTTTTATTACCTCTAGGACTTTTTCCATATCGCTGCATTTCCGTGCTGTCGCATTGGATTCATCTTCGACCGAGGAGACTCGTTGTTCCACATTGTCTAGACGTTCGCCTTGTTTATCCAGTTTGGCAGCCATATTGTCCATTCGGATCGTTAGTGTATCAATTTTTCCATCTATGGTTTGCAGGCTTTGGTGAATAGCTGCTAATGTGGCCTCCATGTTTGCTTCGCTAGCTTGCTCCGGCTCTGGTTCGGTGTCAGCATTCGCTCCAGTGAGTCTGGGGGTCCTGCGAGATTCGAAGGATAATTTTGTTTGCTGTTTGTCGGTTTTGTCCATGCTCGCCAGTTTATGAGCTTCAACCAGGCCTGCAATTTGATGCTGTGATCTGGGGCTACTATATCGTGTGCGTCACTCACTTTAGCGCCTCCTCACATTCTGTGGCGTACCATCTAACTCTGTGTGGCCCAAGTGTCGAGCGTGACTGGTGTGTTCTTTAGTATGCGTTGTAGACTTTGTTGTGCACTAGGGTGCCGTTACACATATAAGGGCAGGGCTGTTGTGGAGTGTTGGCACTAGTTTTTACTTAGTAGAACCAGTGACTCGCTGTAAACTGGATAGCGGCCCTTTGAACGCAGTTGCCTGTCCGACTTCAACTCCCCCGGTCTCAGTAGGGGGAATGCCGCATGTGACCGTTGCACTGATATGTTGCGCTGCGTTCGCAATTTAAGGAGAACCTTCAGATAAGGGTATGCATTGCTCACAACTTTGTCACGCGCCTAACTCACAGCCGGGCAGCATTCTCTGAGGGCTGAAGGCTCCACCTCTACATTGCTCGTTGATTGATTGTGGCCCACAGTCCATTCCCACACAACAGCGATTTGGTTTATCTGTTAGTGCTACTACCGCAAGTATAAGCCCTTAATTGCGCATATATGTGTATAAGTTAATTGATTATATTTGCGGGATAGCCAGTTTATTATACTTGCTCATGGCCTTTCCGCATGCCACCACGGACATTCACAGTCAGTTCAGCACTCTTCCACGAAAGTAAGCAGCGTGGCATGGGCCTCAGTAGTATCACATTGCTCGTCGTGCATATATGCCCTTTTCCTTCACATGTGCGTGTCCCAAACGGTATATGGTTAGATCCGCTCTTCTCATCACCGCTTCATACCGTTAGCCGGATGCAGTTCGCTAAGCAACGGGCGCCGACTTGCCCTACGGTTTCAGCGTCTATTCAAGAGTGCCTCCAACAAAGAAGCGGTCCATTACACTTTCTCATGGGCGATCACACGCACACACATCCCAGGGCCTTTCCACGCAGGTGATAGCGTTTATCAGCAATATCGTACACCGCTGGGGAATCCGCCGTCTATGACGCGCATCACTTGCCTGCGTTATCGGCGTGCAGTTAGGGGTCTTCCTGCCCTTCTCCCTTTGTCTGCACATCAGCGGAGGGCAGGACATTGGATCCTGTCGTTCTGCAACATCTACTCCCGCAGGACGGTTACTGCCTTGCTGCTTGCCGCCATTTTGTTTCCTGGGAAGCCACACATCTCGCCTCTGTTTCACTGCTTACATACGGCTTTACTCACTCCTGTCGACAACAATGGACTGCACATGCGTTCCAATTGTGGAATCTGACTCCCTCGCGCATAGATGTCTCTCACATCCGCAGATATTTAATAGATGTTCATTCCGGCCGGCAGAGCAGCACTATCGTGCGGCCATCTTGCAGCGGGCTCTCTAGCGCCCCCTACACAGGGTACTATCGCCCCTCCTCATGCCCTCCCTGCAGAAAACACCGACCTGTACCTACACCACTTGCTCTGATCCCTTTAAGTTTATATGTAAATGGTTTTTATTCTTTGATTTGTTTGTTCCTTTCAGAGTATTCAGTCTTGAGTTGTCACTAGATGACCTATTGTGCATTTGATAAATGCTATTTCATTGTGATCTACTATATTTTGGGCATATCTGATGCTATTTTATTGATGCATAACTACTACTGCGGATTTGACTTCTGCTATTGAGTTACTCTGACAGAATTACGTAATGTTTTTATGCACCAACGCTGACACCGTGATGTGTATGTTTTGCCCTCTCGATATACAATGAAAAGACTCTGAGTAAAAAAACTGAAGGCACCAATATCGCACCAACTCACATCCCGTCCTGACACTATGCACCTACCCCTTCCTATGTCCTGTCCCCACATAGCCCATTAGGCACCTCTATACTCAAACTCGGCTGCCCTCAAGTGTTTCTAAACTTCCGGCTTATCTTGGCATTGTTTTAGGTGGTCTGCCTGTTCTCTGTTGCCCTTCCTTATGACATCTTCCTCTGCTCTCTGCTCTTTGACTTGGGCCATTTCACTCTACCATTGGCTATAGCTTGCTGCCCTTCTCATCTGACTGGAACTCTGTTACTCCTACATTTCTCTGCCACCTTCTGTTCAGAACAACCCCTTTTGATGCCACTTTCTGCTTAAGTTCATCGTACCAGTCTCTTATATTGTCCACCTGGCTGTCCTCCAGGCTGCTTTCCTTCAAAGAGGCTCCCGATCTCTCTCTCCCCCATGCCGACTTCTATTCAACCTGACAACTGCCCTATGGCTGTCCAGCAACTTCTGGGCCCTTGGCTCCCTGCCCCAGGCCTGCAGCCTGTCCATTGAATGTCCACTGTGATGTTCCCAAACACCTGCTTCTTGATTGGACCGTGTTGACATATGCACTCCTCAAGTTGTGGAGGCTTTAAAATGTTTGTTTGTTTGACCTTCACAATTGGCTAAATGCCCCAAGGCATATGATGTGCAGTGCAAAACATTTTTTGAGAATTTGATGAAAATATGAAAAATATAAGATGGAATAAATGTGATCATGCAAATTGAATTTCGTGTTCACAATACCTAACTTAATGTGTTGCTAATTGATGTCAGTATTGGGTTTATTTGTTAAGTTTATCCTCTCAGTTCCAGGCAGTCCAAATTTAGTCTTTTCTTTTTGAGGCAAGGGATGTCCAGTCTGCCTGCATCCTCTCTTCCTCAATATGTTCAGCTGCACCTTGTCACCCATCACTCACTGTTGCATTGCAAGTGGACACTGTGACAAACCTGCTCCTCATCACCGGGATCCTGGATTGAAAAAGTGGATGTATTCACCTCTCTAAGTGCTTCCCAAGCCCAGTTGCTTTCCACATTTATTGCTTTGCCGCTCCCCTGAGAACTTGGCTTCTCGCCTGCCAGTCCCATCAACACTAGGTCTCTTCTTCACATACTCTTCTTGCATCATCATTTTATTTTGTCATCCTAGCCCCTATCTCCTGCTCATCTTGACCCCCCCCCCTTCTCACTCTAGCCCCCATGGTCCTCCCATTTTCTGGACGGCACAATTCCTCATCACCTGGCCATGAGCTTTGCTATTTGTCCTGAGAGCCCAGTCTTTCCTGTGCTTTGCTGCCTTGGAACTCCTTTCTTGCACCTCCAGCCTTGAAGGCTGTGAATTGGGAAGATTGTGGTCCCTCTAGTCTGGGGTCAAATCAGCTTGCCTTATGTAGTCCTGGGGGCCCCTCTGTTTTACCTTGTAGCATCTCTACTACTTCCTCACCTCTGGGAGAGACAAATGCCAGCATCACCACAGGTACCCCCATGTAAGCCACCTTCCAGAGCTTATCTATGGTCCCACTTGCTTTGGTGGCCATTGTCCCACCACCTGCATGTCTGCATTCACTTTCTGGGTGGGCGGGGCACCACACACAGTCGCCTTTTCCCTCATTGCACAGGAGACTGAATACATTTGCTCTGTGCACGCATGGTCAAAGGAGGACAGGGTGGTCATTGTGTTAGGGGCGCTGACTTCCCCATTGTCTCACACGGAGAGCGCAGTTTTTCTCCTCTTCCCGGGGCCTGCCTAACGTTTCTTCAAAGTCTACCCTAACTATGTTGTTTTCTGGGCTACATAAGAAACAAAAGAGGTAGTGGTGGTTCATAGGACAGCACATCAATTCCAAGTGATATGTTGTCTAAGCTTATCAGTATGAGAACAACAGTATTGGTGCCCCTCAAGGTAACAAAAAACACCCCACTACCACAGATGTCACCACACACAAGTTCCAAAGAACTCCTGTGTAAAACTTAACAGAACCACTGTACCTCGGCACTCTCCAATATTTATATCACTATTGTTAATAGTGTAACACATTTACAATTCAAAAACAATGTGACTGCTCACAGGAAACCAATCCAATCAGATAACTTCTGCAAAATTCAATTTAATATCAAAAGACAATGTTTATTTAAAATTATGGAAACCCAATAATCAAAATGCAATCCAAAACAAGGACATATATTGTTTTACAAAAATGTCGATATTGCTTGTAGATCCACAGAGGTCATGTTCATAAAGCCTCCCTGTTGGCAATGATGAAAACAGCCGACACGTGTTTCGTTACGATTGTAACTTCTTCAAGGCTTATACACAAGAAAATATCGATCCAAAAGGTTTGGATTGTCCAATATGCAAATGTCTTGCTGTTTAAGAGACAAAAATGGGAGACCATTTATAATGTATCTGTCTTCGGCCAGTAATGAGAGATGTCCCCAAAAGGGAAAAATGTATCAGGGAAGGATGTGTCCAGTATTTATCCTCCCATAAAAGATGCGTATTCCCTAAAAATGTCCCTAATAGATGTCACGATTGCGCCGGATAGAGAGAGGCATATCATAGCCCTCGTGTTTTCCATATCATTCACAAGACCGTCACACAAAGTAATTGCATTTTAACACACTCGTTATCAACTCAAAGTGGGGGACACATACAATGTGAGTTATGATAGAGAGTACGCACCTACAGTAGGAGGATAATACCTG
Source organism: Calotriton arnoldi (assembly GCA_963921515.1). NCBI lineage: Eukaryota > Metazoa > Chordata > Amphibia > Caudata > Salamandridae > Calotriton > Calotriton arnoldi. Next base: position 871,047 of record CAWUFW010001041.1, read on the forward strand.
AAATAATCCTTTCTTAATCAAATTTTTCTGGTGGGAGTACTTCCATCTATTGGGGACATTTCCAGGGAATACGCATCTTTTATGGGAGGATAAATACTGGCCGCATCCTTCCCTGATACAATATATTTCCTTGTTTTGGATTGCATTTCGATTATTGGGTTTCCACAATTTTAATGAAACATTGTCTTTTGATATTAAATTGAATTTTCCTGAAGTTATCTGATTGGATTGGTTTCCTGTGAGCAGTCACATTGTTTTTGAATTGTAAATGTGTTACACTATTAACAATAGTGATATAAATATTGGAGAGTGCCGAGGTACAGTGGTTCTGTTTTGTTTTCTGGACTATTTAATGTCTGTGGTTGGTAATATCCTTGATATAATAGATTACCCTCAGAAGGCATTCTCTCTTAATGCAAACACAGGCTTCAACGGAGCGAAACAGAACTATGTTAAATACGTTTAGAACGTTCTAGAATAGGCTCACACATGTATCATATGCTTTTTGTCTTATCCTGTATCATATCCTTTTAAGCAAAAGTTTGTATTCTTATTGTTATCCAAGTTTTAACTTGTTTCCAATTGGGAATAGAATGTGATAATGGTCCTCACAATCTTAATTTGTATTATTGTATGGATTTATGTTTACATAATTTTGACTGTAGTCTTAATAACACTCAAGGTATCTCTATCCACGAGCTTCAAATCCAATGGCTTCATCCTTATTGCCCTGGAGTTTAGCCCAGTAACTCTCCACCTCCCAATGTGACTAATAACTGTCGAATCGCCACAATGCAGTGCTTACCTTATAGCCCGCACTGCTTGATGTCGCAGGGACGGATATGGACCCAACTCCTAGTACCCTACATTACTGCCGGTGTTTGTGCGTTCACGAGGGAGCGTGTTAGGGACCAAGGAAGAGGCCCTGGATCATGGACGTCATTGTAGATGTCCTTATTTTAATTGTCGACCTTTAATACAAGAAAAAGGATACTGAATATGAGCGATCTATGTCGTGACACTCAGTCCCTATCTCTGCTGAGTATCGTTGCTAACGTGTGTAACCCTCACTTGCTCCAACCTGCGAGGCAATTACTGGAAGCATGACGTCCTGGTCGTGTTGAGCATGCTCGTCGTGTAATTACTATCCATGCGTCTAGATATTGTTATGGATGTCAGGTATGATGGAAAGAGCACTGGATGTATCAGAAATCTAATAAGAACAACCAATACAAATCATGTTAATCACTTGAAAACACCAAGCATTCCCTCCTTCCAGCACCCACATGTGCTCCCACAAAGTAATGGTAAACGTTGTACAAAATTGCACAGAGTGGAATGAACTCTGACTTTTGGCGGAAAAGGCAATTGTAGAAAGGCTGGACTCCTGTTTATCAGCACAGGTACACAGCCGTGGAGATCCCCAAGTTGCGGAAGGTTAATGCCAATAGTGAGTATGCACTGTTAGTACCCAAAAGGTAGAGTCGAAAGTTAGTATGGAACGGTAGCATCAAATGTTAGTGCCAAGTAACCATTACTGAGCACCTGGAAGGGCTAAAGTTTATGCCAAGTAACCCGTACTGAGATTACACCAGGATGCGCCAAAGTTTTGTGCCAAGCAGTCAGTACTGAGATTGCACCAGGATTCAACAAACAAAAACCACTGCCACCATTGGACTGTCATGGTGGGGCTCACTTGCGTGGGGTACCTTGTTGTTTTGTCTATAATGCCAATGCCAGACAAGTGGGTCGGGTTTTACTCACAGTTTCTTTGGGCCACATGCATCAGGCATTTTTTAATCGGCCCGTTTGCGAGAGCAGAAAGGCTTTTTCTGATGCATCAAAGGCTTTCCATTCGCAAATTAGGTAATCACAATTTTTTGCGATCGCCTAAATTGCGAATGCATTTAGGGAATCGCAATTTGTGATTCCCTAAATGCGATGCATCAAGCCTTTCCTAAATGCAAACTGTGCATTTAGGAAACGCTAATTACCCTCAACTTCAAGTTGATGGTAATTTGCGCATTCTTTGAAAAATGCACAAAAGTGCATTTTTCAAAGTGATATGTGGCGCACACACATGCCCTTAGGGCATGTGTGTGCGCCACATGTGCACACTTACCTTTTTGGGGGGCTGCATCAGGGGGGCCTTAGGCCCCCTGGCACCCTTGGAATTGCATTTGCAATTCGCGATTACCAACTTGGTAATCGCAATTTGCGAATGCATTCCCATTCATTCCTATGGGCCTGTAGGCCCATAGGAATGAATGAAGTAGCATTAGCTAATGGCGATTCGCAATTACCAAATCGCTATTCGATAATGTTTAGGAATCGCAAAATTTAATGCGATTCCTACATGCATAAGGATTTGCGATTCCAAAATAGCGATTCCTTAAAAATCGCTATTTAGGAATCACAAATCATTATGTTGATGCATGTGACAGTTTGTTTGTTTTCTAGTTGCAAGGAAACTTCAGGTGGCTGAGCAGGGAGTTTCAATGCCAGGCGGTAATTGGATCCTTGCACTGAATCAAATCAGGGAGCGGGAACAAGGCAGCAGGAAAATGGGAGCAGGAGACAAGCTGCTGTGTTGATTTAGTCTCAAGGCAAAGCGGCTTCCAGAAGGTGGGCGCGGTTTAAGTAAGAAGACCGTGCCCAACATGGCCGCTGGAGTTCTTTGAGATCATGTGTGATCTTGGCGGAGTCAGCTTACGGGAGACATCAATACTAGTGTCGGAGAGCAGAGAGAGCGGGCCCGCTCCTGTAATGCTAGGAGAATGATTATACATTATCAAGAGAATAAAGATAGTACACGTGCATAATCAATCGTCACAGAGTACTATGAAATCAGCATTGTACGCACACTAATCCACAATAAACATGAGACATAACACAGAAACACATTATCATGGTAGTGCTGGTTGCATGGGAAAGGGGGCGGGTTTTTCATGACTGAATAGCCTCCGGGACCTTTGGAGGGCCTATATGTATAAGGGACTAGGAGGATTGTGACAATAATAGGGATTTTTTTTTTGTTCTTTTTTTTATTAAACATTTACTCAGTCCACCATTACATTCAAAAGCAGAAATGAGATGTATTTTGACAACATTAAAAACAGAGTGCACATCATTACATGCATAGGACGGGGTTCACAATTGTAGAACCAGATGTACCAGACTGTGGTTCCCAGGCCGTTCCCCCGCTCCTCCCCCCAGCTAAGTCTTATAGTTTCCCCATGGGTTCCAGATCTTTTCCCATTTTTTGGGGCAACCTCTGCTTTTGTATACGACTCTCTCTGCCTGTTGACACCAGTCTAGGTCCTGCTTCCAGTTTACAAGTCTTGGCGGGTTCGGCGCCCCCCCATACCCTTGCTATGCTTTGTTTCACCACCCCCAAAGCTAACCTGAGCCAGATTTGTGTATATGTAGACCACTTGACCTCCTCTGTGACTCCCAGCAAGTGTCAGCGTGCATCTAACTGTATTGGCAGGCCTGTCACTTCAGACATAACCCTAGTCACTCCTGCCCAGTATCACTGAATTTTAGGACATGCCCAGATGAAGAAAGTGCCTACCTCCCCACACCCCCTGGCACATTGGCCCGATTCACATCTACCCAATCTATGTTGGAGCGTCCTAGAAGCATATGACCTGTGTAGGACTCAAAGTTGGATTAGTCTGAACTGTGCTCGTATGGCATTTTCCCTGGGGCTCTGAATGGCTTCTGACTAATCATCATCCTCAAGTAACCCCAAGTCTGATTCCCATGCCTCCCTCAGTGGGCCCAGGGGGTCTGGAAGATTGTTAATTAATTTTCGATATGTGAGGGAAACTGCCTTATCGATCATGGGATTGAGTAGCAGCCAGTCCTCCAGTGGGGAGTAGTCGGGTAGCGACTCCCCCTCTGGCACATGACAGCATAGGGCATGTCTCAATTGTAGATAGCAAAACTGCTCCTCATCGCCCATTTGGTATTCTGTTAGCAGTTCTTCAAAGGTAACCATGGTCCTGCTCCGCCATACATCCCGAGGTTATCTATTCTAATAATGCTCCATCTACAAAAGCCCTGCAGGTGCCCCACTTCGTCCAGTGCATCACTTCCCCAAAGTGGGGATTGTTGTGTCAGTTTAGACTCCCATCCCAGTGACTTTGTAGCTGCATGCCATGCTCGTACCACAGCCCGCGTATGCACGGACAGAAATTTTCCCCAGCTCCTGCAGTACAGTCCTGCTGAATATCCTCCGTTCCCCATTGCATGGCAGTCAAACTGGTATGCCGGTTCAGAGTGGGGTGCGAAGACCCAGCCGTTTACATTAATAAGCTGGGCCACCAAATAGTAGGTCCTAATGTCTGGGATCGCCAGTCCACCTTCGTTAGCCCCTCGCTGAAGTTTGCGCAATGCTATACGTGGTTTGCCGCCCTCCCACAGTAAGTTGCGCTGCTCCCCTTCGATGGCCTGGAAAAAGGCATGCGGAATCCGATAGGGGGTGTTCTGAAGAGCGTATAGCAGACGGGGGAGGGCCATCATTTTAAACAAGACCACTCTCCCCATGAGGAATATCGGTAACCACCGCCAGTGCGCCACGTCCCCACGCAACTTCGCCAGTTGGGTGTGAAAATTTAGGGTCAGAAAGTCCTCTTCCGACTTTGTGATTCAGATACCTAGGTATTTGAACTTGTCAAGCTGTATCAGGGCCATGCAGTCAGCCGTGAGCGGTGGGATTTCACCAGCTAAATGGAAAATGAGGGATTTATCCCAGTTTATCTGGTACCCCGAATAACTGCAGAAGAGTCGGAGTATGTGGATGAGTCTGTGGAACGTCTGTCTGGGTCTGTATGCATACAGCAGTACGTCGTCGGCATACAGGTAAATAGGTTCTTCCCAACCACCCTCCACTTTAATACCTCGGATGAGAGGGTCCCCTCGGACCCATGCCGCGAGTGGTTCAAGTGACATTGTGAAGATTATGGGGGAGAGGGGACACCCCTGTCGCGTTCCCCTATGAATTGCAAATGATCTAGAGTCCGACCCATTCACCCGAACTTGGGCCAGTGGGTTGCGATAGAGGAGGTGGAACTAAGCACAAAACTTCGGACCAAAACCTAGTCTGGACAGGACCGCTAGCAAGTATGGCCATTCAAGACTGTCAAATGCCATGCGAGCATCCAATGACAGCACTGCAGCAGGTTCAGTTAGACGAGTCGCCGTGACGTGCATTACACCATAAAGGCGTCTGAGATTCAGCCTGGTGCTCTTCTGAGGCATGAATACAGACTGATCAGGGTGGATTATCGTAAAGGCGATGGGACCAAGCCGATTGGCCAACACCTTTGCCAGGACCTTTGTTTTGAAATTGAGTAGGGAGATGGGCCGGTAGGAGCTGCATAGCTCCAGTGGTTTGTCCTTCTTTGGAATGACCACAATTGTGGCCAATCTCCCATCCTTCAATGCAGTGTGAAACATATTTAACATTGGTTGTGCCACCCCAGTTGCCACACATTTGAAGAGCTCCGTGGGAAGTCCGTTCATGCCTACCGCCTTTCCGGATTGTAGGTCCCGAATGGCCCCCTCTATTTCTTCCTTCATCAGGTCTTGGTCAATGGTTTCCCTGTCCTCCGTCGAGAGTGTCGGCAGAGAGATGTCTCTGAGCAATTCCACACTCTCTTCTCCTCTACTAGTAGCCACCAATTGATATATTGTTTCATAATACGATGCGAAGGCCTCGGCTATATCTATCCCAGACCTATGTACCGTTCCGTTAGGCACTCGGATCTCTGCAACCCAGTTTCGCTCTCTGTCTCTCTTTTCCAACCACGCAATGAGCTTATTGGCCTTGTCTCCAAGATTGTATAGACGCCTTTGCGTGGCTGTTGTGTATTGTCGTGCCGCGTCTTCCTCCAGGTCTCTGAGTTCCCTTTGTTTGAGGCGCACCCTGTGTCTCAGTAAGTACAAGAAAGGTCCAAGGGTCCTGATCCTGGATGGTATTGCCAGTGTCTGTTTTTGAAGGTGGAGGAGATTGGCTCGAGGCACTGGACCTTTCCAGCCTCATTTCTATAACTGTACAGAGAGAGTTTGAGCGTATTCTCCTCCTTGATTGGTACGTATATTTAAATCTCTCAGGAAATACCCTTTTAGATGCTAGTGTTTTTTTAGAAAAGAGGCAATTTTCTTGTGTTATCTTAAAAAGATTCTTTATTGGTTACATCCTTGTTTTTATATTGTTTTGTACTGTGGAGGTGCAACAGCCGACACGTGTTTCGCCCTACTTGGTCAATTAGACCAGGGCTTTCTCAAGGCTTATTGAATAATCAGAGCAGCAAAGAACAGTTTCCTTAGGTGTGATATATAATAAAATACATCAGGCTTCAAGCCAATATAATACAAGCTGAAATTATATTTAGAGCGGAGCAGCTGTCCCGGGGCAATACATCGCTCCGAACCCCACGACACCAGCAGGAGGTGGATGCTAGTTATCATTCGACATGGATACTCTCTTTATTTCAAAGCCCCCTTCCTTCATTTCCATCAACATCTAAATATCACCTAGTTACTCTGTGCAAGGAGGCATCCACAGAGCAATAGAACCTACCCTATGTTATTAAAAGACATTCATTAAGATACTTTCTTATTAAGAAGAAGGAAGCTAGGGGGACCAACAGGCACATCCTAAATCTTTGTCTTGCCAACAATTGGAGCAGGAGGGAGAAATTCCTATTGCCGGCACCCAGTCATCTGAGACAAATATGAAGGTAGTATACGTCAAATCTTCCCTTCAACTTAGAAAGGAACTCTGGGAGTGCTCATTAGACCTGGAGTATATGGGGACGTGGCTTGGAGTGTCAAGATAGCGGTCCGCTCTGGAATCCGCCACCATCGGCAGCCATCCATCCGTACAAACAGTCACAAGCACCCCACTTCAACTTGAAGTAGGCACTAGTGGCGAGTGGAAGTAAGGGAAACCTGTACAGGGGCCGCTTTCTACCCTGACCTCCCGACCGCGCCAGAGTCAAAATGGTGGCCCACACTCACCGCGGAGCAGGGCTGGGACTCGTATCCAGGCTCCTCGGCGGCTGGTGAACGGACGATCCCACTGCTAGCCAAAACCCCTCTGCCAAAGGCGACCGATGGCTCGGGGCGCCGAGTGGACCACCGGGATGTGGACAAGGTGCTGGGCCCTGTGGCCGGTGCCCGGCCTTCAAGACTACGCAGTGTGCCGGCCTGCTGGGACGTGGAGACCACCCACCGATCCCGATCCCCTGCAGCCCGGTGAGTGAAGGGGACTGAGGTGTGCCCTGGAGGAGAGGCCCTCCCCCGACTGGGGCCTCCCGAACCTGGTGTTGCCGCAGTGGTGAAGTCGCAGGTCCCATTGAGCGTCCCTGAGATAAAGCGGGTTCGGGGCTGTGACCGTCCCGCCTAACTGGCAGGCAAGACTGGGGTGGTGGGGATCGGCTGCAACAACCATGCAGCGGGAGCCTTGTGAGAGGATTCCCCCCCCTGCATCATTCATACCTGCCCGATACTGAAGTTCTGCGGGGGCTCCCAGGGGCATCCATAATTACTGTTGGGAGGCATGAACTGGATTTGTGGCTTGGTTGGGCCGCGCCCCTGGGGTGGCGGCTGACCGATCGCAGGGTGGGGTGTGTCCGGCTGTGATTTTGCGTGGCGGTGGGCCGCATAGGGCCACCCTCCCCTAGCAGATCTGGATGTCCCGGCATGCGCAGATAAGATGACGGCCCATGCGTGCAGTGGGGGAGCGTAGCAGCCTGGCTTTGCTCAGTGACCTTCCTGCTGTGAGGTGGTGACCGGACGTGCTCTGGAGTGAAGGGCGAGCTCCTGTGGTGCCTCCGGATAAGCAAGGCGGCAGTTGGCCTTGAGGGTGACCCTTGGCCCCATTGGGGCGGCCTGTGGGGTGGCCAGACCAAGAGCACTGGGCGACCAGCGTGGGTCATCATATCCGGCCCCCAGCCACTGGCATGAATGCTGTTTTTGGAAGAGAACAGACCCCAGGGTACCCCTGCCTCACAATACTGAAGCCTTTGATCCTTGGCCCCTCGCCCTAACTGCTGAACCTCATTGGAGCTCCCCCTGCTGCTGCCCCGGCCGCCGAGGGTGCTCTGGGCTGGTTGGGGCCCTGCCTGTTGGACTGCAGGGGACCTCGGCTGCGGAGATGCTCACCTTATAATTGAAGGTCAGGTGGGATCCGGAGGGAGAGCAGGCTCTGGACTCCGCTGGGAGTGGACCACCGCGCAGTCCTGCTGTGCGGCTGGGCAAGGCGACACCTAAACACCCACGGGCAGGGGGATCGGCTGCAAAGTCATGCAGTGGTGGGCTCCCGGACCCCCCTTCCTGCCCCGTTGGGCCCCGTGGTTCTATACGTGGGCCGCTCCGCCGGGCTGCGGTGACCACTTGCTTCCCCACCTGGCTGCCTCGCTGATAAAACATTGGCCGGCTTCTGGCCGATAGGTGATAACCAGGGGTATCCATTTAGCGATTGATCCCGGATTGATCACCTGCTCCAACCTCACCCCCCACCACCTAACGTAGCCCTACACATGACAAAATAAAGAGGCGCTTAATACTTGGGCGAAGACGACTGTACCTTGGAGCTGGCCTGGCCCTCATCCCTACTGCGGCATAGCCGCACTGCGGAGGGAGGCCCCCCTGTCCGTAGTGAAACTTACCTGATCGCTGCCACAAAACCCAGCTGGGAGACGCAAAGGGCCCCCGCCAGTGATCCACGAGAACACGCACGCTATTCAGATGAACCAAATAAATTACTCCTGGTGAAGCCGTTCGACATCCAGCAGTATTACCGCCGTCTACTGACCATCCCCGGACTCACCAGCCATGGGGGAAAACTGGGGTCCGAAACCACCCGCGACACAGAACAAAATAGACCAATACACTGTCAATGAAGCTGGGGCCCAGTCCAAAGCCGCGGGGGGTCATACTCCAACAGGAGGTAAACTTAACACAATCCTGCAAGCCATCAGCGCCTCCCAGGCCTCGGTTGAAGACAAGATTGGAGAGGTTCGGTTGATTTGGCCCTGCTCCGACAGGACCTCCGTAATGCAACAACCCGTATTACCGAAACTGAATCCCGCATCTTCTCTGTTGAAGATGATGTCCTAAGCTTGAAAGAGCAAATGACCCACCTACAAACCCAGGCCAAAGAACTCCAAAGGAGGGTAGAAGATGCCGAGAACAGGTCCAGGCGCAACAACCTGCGCCTGGTGGGATTCCCGGAGAGCACAGAACATGGACCGATGGAATCCTTCATTGAAAACTGGATCAACTCCTCGATGCCCAAGGGCACACTATCCACCTGGTTCGTGGTAGAGCGAGCACATTGCTCCCTGGCTCCAAAACCCCCCCTGGGTGCCCCACACCAACCCATTATAGCCAGGATCCTCAATTTCAGAGACAGAGACTTGATCCTGCAGCAAGCCCGAGTCCAGAAAATCGTAACCTACCAGAACCACACCATCATGATATTCCCAGACTACACCAGGGAAGTCCAAACGCAAAGACGCTCTTATGCAGAAGTTAAACAAAAACTGCGCACCCTCAACCTGCAATATAGATTACTTTTTCCAGCACGACTGCGTGTGGTCTTTCAAGACAAAACATACTTTTTTGACAATCCGGAAGCAGCCTGGACCTGGCTGACAGAAGAACGCCCTCTTCGACTTAAATCCGCGGCTCCGGCTTCAGGGGCCCGAGCCGCAACCGCCACTAACCCTGCTCCGCGCAGAAGACGCAGACAATCTCGCAGGGGTCGGAAGGCGGGCAGGGTCAGATCGGGCTCGCCGGCGGCCAAATCCCCGACCTCCCAACGTCGAGACCTGTCTCCAGGATCCCACCTTCCTCAACACTCCGGTTCCAGAGATCATTCACCTGCAGGAAGAGCTTCGCCCAAAATATGGGTGTGGACTCGACAGACTCGGATCTTTCCCGCAGCCCGGCTCTCCCCAGCTAAAGCTCCCGAAGAACGTCACGAATAGAACCCGACAAACTGGAGTGCCCTCTTGTGAATAATTGCAAGACACCATGCCAATCAGATACTTCTGCCGATTTGCGAACTGATCCTATAATGAGAGGGGTCCACTACGATACATTGACTCTAAACGTTATAGTTTAGCTTTTTCTCCACAGTTATAGGGCGACAGATTCTTCTGTTCTCGAACTATAGGGTGGGGGGTGTGAGAGTTGGGAACGTTGTCCCAGATTTGCAGTTTGTTCAGCAACTCAAGATTCGCAGCATCTCAGCTCTACACTAGCACGACAATATACCACAATTGCACACCAACAGGCGAGACCCTTAACCAGCATAATCCAACCCCTAACACGTCTATCACGGAGCAGGTTCCCGGGGCCCTGAAAGCTTTTCACATTGACCATGACACAAATGATATATAGAGGAAACTCTCTCCGGGTAATGTCGTGGAATGTCAATGGCCTGTTAGACAGAATCGCTGCGGCATTCCCAAAGACACGCCCCCGATATTCTCCTGCTCCAGGAAACCCACCTCATGGGAAATCTATGTTCCTTCCTTGCAAGGTACGGGTTTGATAGATCCTGGCACTCGGGCTTTACACAGGGTTCACATGGGGTTGCGATCCTCCTGAAACACAACTTGCCTTTTGCACCTACTCAAATCACCAGGGATCCCCATGGCCGCTTTGTTGCCCTTTCTGGAACTCTGGCGAAGAGTCCTTCAATGTCCTCTCCATCTATGTTCCCGGTGCCACCCATACACAGACCCTAGGCTGCATAGGTGAAGTACTCAGCTCCCTACCACCCGTAACATCGGTGCTGGGGGGGACTTCAACGCTGTCATGCACCACAGACTTGACATCACAGGGACCCCCTCTGCCTCACGTATCCTACACGCCAAACAGTTGGTGAGCTGGACCGAAACCATGGGTGTCTGTGACGTGTGGTGGTCATGGAACCCGCGGGAGGCCCAATACACCCACACCTTAGCAGCCCATCGCAATCAATCTCGCATTGACATGATGTTCATGCCAGCCCCCGAATGTCGTACAGTCAGAGAAATACGTATCCTCCCTCGGGGCATCTCAGACCCCTCACCTCTGCTCCTAACCCTAGGCGACCCCCCCGCTGTTCTCCGCCCAATGTGGAGGATGAATGCCTGGTTTCTCCAGGATGGGAAATTTAAAGAAACAATTGGAACGGAACTCAAACAATACTTCCTCACGAACCAAGACTCCGTCTCGTCTCCAGGCACCCTGTGGGAGGCGGGTATGGCCACCATCCGCGGACTCGCCAAAAGCCCCCTTAAAGCCCAACGAGCAGTGCAAGATAGCAGACTCACGCTCCTTGAGCCCAGGCAACCCAGCTCGAGAGGGATACATCTGGAACACCAGATGGAGCCCAACCGCGCCAACTGGCATTGGTGCAGGATGAAATGAAACAGATCTCACTGGACTCTGCAAAACTCCTATGGAGGTTCTCCATCGCACGGGTATATGGTTGGGCTTATAAGAATGGGAGAATATTGCATAGATTAGTATTTTACCCCTTAGCGAACCGGATAATCCCGGAAATCCGTGACCCAGAGGGACATACTCACCCCTCTCCCAAGGCAATGGCCCAGACTTTTGCAGACTACTACTCTGATCTATATTCCGCCCGAAAACCAGAACTCTCACTAACAGAGCTGATCACCCTAGAAAACCTCCACCTCCCTAGGCTTAATGCAGTTGAATCGGATGGAATGGAGTTCCCAATCACGTGCGAAGAAATACAAAGTGCCCTCTCACTGGTCGCTGCCGGAAAAACCTCTGGCCCGGACGGCTACCCACAAGAATATTATTCCGCATACCGCGACATACTTATCCCCCACCTTGCGGCCCTTTATGAGGAGGCCGTAGAAAAAGGCTCCTTCCCTCCGGAGACCGACACAGCCACGATTCCCAAAACGCAAACACCCTCACCAACTTGTACAGATTACCGCCCTATCTCCCTGATCAATACTGAAATCAAAATTTACGCCACAGTCCTAGCCCAACGTCTTAGGCCGTACCTCGACAAGTTGGTCCACCCCAACCAATGCGGCTTCATGCCGGCACGGAGCACCAGACACTGCCTAAGGCGCCTTCACCTAGCCCTGGCCAACCGACAGTCACTGACCCCCTACCTGGCGCTCATCCTAGTCGACTTTGAGAAAGCCTTTGACTCGGTCAACTGGGGATACGTAGAGGACGTCCTAACGGCTATGGGCACGGGCCCCGACTTTCGCCGTATGGTTCACATCCTATACTCCAAACCGACTGCAAGAGTGCTTGTCAATGGAACGCTCTCAAATATTTTCCCAATCAGAAGAGGGACGAGGCAGGGATGTCCCCTCTCGCCCCTCTTTTTCGCTCTGCCAATGGAGCCCCTGGCCAACCTCATCCGCTCGGACAATCGGGTTCAGGGCTGGAATTGGGTAGGGTCTCATGAGGACAAAATTGCTTTATATGCAGATGATGTCCTACTCTTTCTTGCAGACCCGGCCCAGTCCGGTCCTCGGTGCCTACAGATACTGCAGTCCTTCGAGCGAGTTTCTGGGTTACGCTTAAATTCGGCCAAATCGACTCTAGTTCCCCTACACCTATCAAGAGAGTGTTTTGACTGGCAGTCCACCTTCCCTATCAGAAGGCAATCTTTCAAATACTTAGGTATATGGGTTGCCCTACTCCCCGAGCTGGCCTGGGTGCTTAACATTACTCCTCTGGAACAGCACCAAAGGTGAAGAGGGGGGCAGCGTTCTCGGGGCTCTTACCCATGTAACAGAAGAGTGGACAGAGGAGTGGTGAATTCTTCCTGAGACCTGTTTGAACCATAATCCAGCCACAGTCCAGAAGGACTGTGGCCTGGCCAGGTGGGTTTCAGGGAGTGGAAGGGCTACTTAAAAAACATTAACTAGAGTAATAATGATAAAGGGCTCAGCACTATGGAGGGGAGGGGGAGGAAAAGAGCAAATGAAACAGGAGACAGGAAGTAAATGCCTTGCTTGGAATTTGTTTTTTAGAGAAGGGATTAAAGATTCAGGAATTTTCCTTTCCTTGGGAAGGGTAGAGAACCCCTGGGCAGTTGGACAGTGGAATCTGTATATGCATTAAAAAGAAAACGTTCAGGAATCAAGCAACATTTGGGTCAAGAGCTTATCCAAGTACCACCCTCAGAGTAAAAATGGTTGGGGGGAGAGAAGAAATTAGAAGAATCAGAGAGGTTCCTAGACTGACAGAGTTTCACAGTGGAGTGTTACTATTTGTCCCATCTCTTCTAGCCTCAACCTATTTCTCATAAAACAAAGTGAGAAATTAGTAAATAGCATGACTTCATGAAAGGAAAGAGAACAATTTGTTTTGGTACGATACTTTCTTATTACCCATTGTTACCCCAGCTTTTTATTGTTTTTTTTGGAGGAACGCAGGCCCAGAACAGAGAGAAAATACAACACTTCCAGGGAGGAAGAAAAAAGGGATTAAAAAGTGATCTTAATATGATCTTAACAGAACAATACAAAGAACTGACCTGAAAGAGTGAATGAGCAAATTTATGAATAGCTTGGCAGAGCTTGTTGGATTATTTATTGACCCATCCTCCACAGCAGTCGAATCAGCTTTTTGTTAACTACTATCTAATCCATAGAGATTTAGCAATCTCAAAACAAACAATCTCTTGATTATTAGTTTTCTGGTTTTCTTTATGTTATCAATTGCCAAATAAACCTCTACCACTGAAGCCCAAGGCTCATTCTAACAGAGGAAAGTAGCTACTGTTGCTTGATAAAGAAAAAAATTTTGAGGAAAATTTGTAGAGCAGCTGCTTGGAATTCTGTTCACCCATTTACAAGAGATTATTGTACTGATTCTGACACAAGAGCTGACTTTAAAGTGGATCAAGCCGCTCTTAATAATCTCTTTGTCTGAAAATCTTTACTAAAGTGTTTAATGTCCTCTGAGACTCATTGATTGTATCCCTTATGACAGAGAGCTCTTGTTATTTGGGGATTTGTCAGCTTTTTTTTATTCTTATCTTTACTTGTATTCCTGTGCCTTCATCTTTGTGATCTTCATTGAATTCCTAAACCACCTCACTAGCTGATTTTTTTTGGTGGTGTGGAATAAAAATCAGGAAGTTTTCCCAACTCTATAAATGTGCAATTTTGTCAAAAAAACGGGTTTGGGAGGCAGCTGTCAGTACAAGGCATCATGGAAAGAGCTCAGGGGGCTCTTTTCATTCTTCTAATGATAAGCCTACCAGGCCTCCTTTTAGCCTCATTCTATTCAGGTTTAGGCAGCGGTTTAATTTTAGGTGCTACAATATAATTTTGAGAAAGGGTTTCTGTTGTAATCTTCCTTTCCTCCTCTTTTCCTTCCCCTTGGTACATCCCTGCCCACCCCTCTCCCTTTTCCCCTTGGACTCTCCCTTGAGAGTTCGCCTTAGAATGTTGGCAATGCTCAGGAGTTTGAGGAGAGTGGATGGCCAATAAAAAAGTACTGAACTTACTTCATTTCCCTGGTGATTTGTACTTCCAACACTGGCGATGAACTACTGCACAGGAGGCAGTTTTGGCCAATTCCCCTTTGTGTGCTCTCTCCATCTACATGTGTGGAAACATGCACGTAATCGAAGACAGAGAAAGGACATTTACATCGAAATTGACTGGGAGTGGAGGTAACACTACCTGTGGTCTTTCCTGCTGCATGTCAGCTTTGCTTTGAGGACTGCTCTGTTGGTGCTCCACACATAGTGTGCCCGTCTCTGATTGTTCTTCAGGTGATCCCTCGCATTATTTGGATGGTTGCTGTTCACCAGTCCCAGTTGTTATGGTGGACTATCCGTTGCACCGTTGTGAGGACACGGACTGTAGTGGCTGGATCTAAAGGTGCCTACTCGTCCTTTTCTGTTGAACCCTTGTGCCTGTCTGTACACCTGCTGTGATTCACAGGCATAATGTCGTCGGCAGGGAATTGGAGCCAGTGTGGCACTGAATGCTTGCCATTGGCAGCATCGCCAGGTTTGCGTCCTCCTCATCAGCTGTACACTGGAGGATTGAGGGGGCACGACGTTTCCCAGGGACTGTGGCTCCGGCGGTTGTTGGCAGTTTACGTTTTCATCGACAGCTGGTGCTAGAGTCCCGAGGTGGCACGACGTGTTGGCATATCTGTGAAGAATCTCCACAGCAACGATTCCCTCTGAGTGTGACCAAGGTTCGCATTCTCTCGTCATCGACTGGTACTGAGCCCCAGATGCACGACGAGTCTGCCACTCAGCGCGGAATGTCTTTTCAAGCTTTTGTTCCCTCGGAGCGTTGCACCGCCAGCATTTCGACACATAGAGAAGCGTTGTACATTTCCGCCATCCAGCCTTCCTTGTTTTCCCCACAGCGAGCTTCCGACATGACGCACCTAGGAGACTCCAATCTCTCCTGACGTGCGCACCTTCTGACTTCCCTGTCGGCGCGCAGAAGCCTTGCGTGCCGCTTCTCTTCTCCTGAAGGAACGCTAGTGGCTTTTCCTCATAACTAGTTTGCTGAGGAGCCCAGTCGACGCAAGCTGTATTCTTTCAGCCTTTCCCAACATGTGATCTGGTGGTTTGCCTAGTCTCTTTTTTTTTTCCCCACCTCTTCTCTCCGATCACATGCCTGGGTTAGTAGGTCACATTTTCAGCTCCGTCAGCACATCGCCACTCTACAAGAATTGTGCCGATTAAGGTGAGACTTCATATAATGCGCAGCCCAGCCCTTGGTTGCCTTAGTCCCTACCCTCCTCATTTTGATAAAACTTTGCAGCTCTGCAGCAGCGTAGTTTCACAGCCTGCCTGAGCGTCTTCCACATATTAAAGCTCTACATTCTTCCAGCCATCCGGGGGAGGAATTTTCTGCTTTGCCTTGTATTTGGGGATTCTCTGTGACTGCCAGAGCATATACTGCATTTATACTGCTATGACCTAGCATTCTTGCTTTTCCATTAACTTTACATAGACCTTTTCCAGCGCCTATTGCCTGGCTTCAGTATGATGGCTGCGGCGAGCATGAGTCAACTCCCATCCTTCCTTAATGAGAATGGAGAACCTGAAATATGCTGGAAAGACTGGGTCAAATTATTTGAGTCGCATTTAATTGCCATTGGGGGGGAACGTTTCACATCATTGAGTAAGCAACATATCCTTCTACACAATTTGGGAGTGTATGGGCGAAATATTTTCGAAACATTGCCTGAAACTGAGAATGAGGGAAAAGGAGAAGTAGAGGAATTGGACATTTTTGCAAATACTATGCTTAAACTGGAAACGCATTTTGGGGACAAAATCAATGTGGTATTAGAACGACACAGGTTCTTCTATAGGTCGCAAGGGAAACAAGAGACAGTAACTAATTACATTGCAGCGCTAAGGGGTCTAAGCCAATTATGCGATTTTGGCAACCTCACATATTCTCTTATAAGAGACCAGCTAGTACGTTGCACTAACAACATGCGTATACAGGAAAAACTATTAGCCAAGAACCCAAGCCTTAGGGAGGCGGTTGCCATTGCCCAGTCAGTGGAACGCACTGCAAAGTGCATCAAAGAAATAAAGTCTCCCACTGATTTGGTAGCCAACATTCATTAAGTTGAGGAGAAAAGTGAGTTTTATAAAAATAAAAGGAAAGGAAAGTTTGCACAACAAATCTCCATTTAACGAAAGGAATCTCAGATGCTTCAGGTGTGGCAGCAGTAATCATTTAGCCAACAATATTCAATGCCCAGCCCAAAGTGTCACATGTAAGAAGTGCAATAGAAGGGGGCACTTCGCTAGAGTGTGCAGAGAAGGTGACCCCCACAACAGAGAGGTTGGGAATAAAGAAGGTACCTTGGTAAAGGAAGTAAAATGTGTCATTCCCAATGAAAAGAAATATGTCTTCCAACTAATGGACGAGACAGGGAATATCAACGTAATTTATCCCAGATGTGATGTACTACTAAATAGTAAATCTGTTTCTATGTTTGCTGATTCCTGTTCCCCATTTACACTATTGAACCGCACCAATTTTGTGTGCATGGACAAGCAGGGAGGTACCACTTTAAAGAAACCAGACATATCACCTACAGGTTACACCAGAGAGCCCATAACCCTTGTGAGAATGAAAGAAATGCACATTGAGTTCAAAGGGAGGAGCACCGTGGGCAAAGTTTATATTGCAGAAACAGGATCTAATCTGCTGGGGTGGCAACACCAAAAGGGACTAGGCATTATTCTAGATCCCAATAACTAAGATCAAGTACTGTTGACGGATGATGCTCCATCAGGTACTAATATATGTGAGGATTCCCTAAACTGTTTGAAGGAAGGCTAGGTCTTCTCCATGATTTCCAGCACAAGATCAAGCTCAAAGCTAATGCAAAACCCACCGTGCACAAGTTACGCCCAGTGCCACATCTGATTAGGGAGCCTTTTGAGAAGGAATTGAACTGGTTGAGCGGTATGGGAATCATACAACCCATCAAAACGTCGGAATGTTTGGCACCCATCGTGATCGCATTCAAGGCCAACAGAGAAGGAATTTGTTTATGTGTGGACTTGCGGAGCCTAAACGAAAACATTTGGGTCAAAGGGTACCTGCTTCCAAACATAAATGAAATGCTCAGTACCATGGGTCAGGCAAAGTACTTTAGTGTCATCGATCTCTCCATGGCCTACCACGGAGTAGATCTACACCCCGACTCTAGGCCCCTCACTGCCTTTATAACCCTGCACGGTGCATACATGTTCAAAAGGATGCCGTTCGGCCTGGCATCGGCCGCAGTGGTCTTCCAGAAGATCATGCACCAAATCCTGAAGGATATGGATCATACCATGTGTTTTCAGGACAACATCCTGGTGTATGGATGTACCGCCTAGGCCCACGACCGTACCCTCAAAGTTGTTTTCAAGAAGTTGATGGATGCAGGTTTGACTGTTCGGAAATCCAAATGTCAAATCCGTGTGACATCGGTGGACTACCTTGGGCACTCCATTTCTGAGAATGGGTTCAGACCAAAGCATAACCTTCTTAGTGCCATGAGGGATGCTCCATACCCTAGGAATAAGGAAGAGTTAAAATCCTTCCTAGGGTTACTAGAATACATGGCCAAGTACATCAAGAACTTTGCCACAAAGTGTGATCAATTGCGGGAACTGTTAAAAGAAAACCAGGAATTCGAGTGGCAGAACCAACATAAATGCATGGTGGATGCACTCACAGAAGAAATCATAAATTCCCCAGCGCTAGGTACTTTTGATCCCAGAAAAAAGACCATTCTCACTACAGATGCATCCAACAAAGGGTTGGCAAGGGACGGCAAGGAAGAAAAGATCATTGCCTTTGCTTCCCGGTGCCTTTCAAAGGCTGAGAGTAACTACTCGGTCATTGAGAAGGAGGACCTGGCTTGTTTCTGGGCAGTGAAGCACTTCAAGTTTTTTCTTTGGGGTTTGAATTTTACAATTTGCACAGACCACAAGCCCCTCACCTTCATATTCACTGTCAAAGGTATGGAAAACAGTACACCCCGCATATGCAAATGGATTCTGGGCCTTGAAAACTTCTGTTTCAAAGTGGAATATGTCCCAGGCGGTGACAACAAAATTGCTGACTTCCTATCCAGAACACCATTACAAGCAGAACCGCAAGAGGAGATGCTAGATAGTCCCATCATGGCGATTACAGACCCTGCCCTCACGGAAGAAGAATGGAAGAGAGGGATGGAAGAAGACAATGGGTTGTGCAGGCTGAAAGAGATAATGGTGGAAGGGTGGCCCAACAAGCGCAGTGAAGTTGAAGAAGAGATCAAAGTTTCTGGGAGGTCAGGTACGAATTGAGCACCATAGGAGACAAAGTATACCGCCAGAATAGAATTGTACCTCCAGGAAGTCTAAGGAAAAGAATTGTGGATTTGGCACACGAAGGCCACCTGGGGAGTAGCATTATGAAAAACAGAATTAGAGAGAATTTCTGGTTTCCTAGGATGGACGCCATGGTGGAACAACAAGTGAAGGACTGTATCAGTTGTGCCAGAAGTGACAAATCCAAGTCCACGCGCAAAGCCCCTTTGTCTCCTGTCGAAGTTCCCCTCAAACCATGGAGTAAGCTTGCCATGGACATAATTCGACCCATGGACAACCTGGGGATCCACAAAAAGCTCATGCTGGTACTAGTAGACTACACATCCCACTGGATCACACAGAAATGTGTTCATTGCATCAACACCAAAACAGTTCTGGATTTTCTCAAGGACGTTTTCACTAAGGAAGGAATACCATCTACCTTGGTCATCGACAATGGGGTACAGTTCACATCGCAACTTATGAAGGACTTTTTAACTAATTGGAACATCAAATATTAGAAAACTGCTCTCTATTGCCCCAAGGGCAATGACCTAGTCGAGAGGACCAATAGACTAATAAAAGATCACTTACAGTTAGCCATAGCCAATGGTCATGAAGTAGAATCATCCTTGCGTGCCTGTTTATGGGCGTACCACACCTCACCTAATCTCGTATCAGGGGTTTCCCCGTTTGTTGCCCTCAGAAGAAGAGAACCCTGCACTAAATTGAACCCCAGTTGGTTGAGTGGTGGTAGGGCTGTGGGTTTTAACTCTGAGGAGGTTGGAAAGAGGGTTGAACGTCACCAAACCAAGTATAAGAAGTGGTACGACAATAAATATGGAGTCAAAGCTCCCAAGTGGAGGGTAGGTGACATGGTGCAGGTCAAGAGGAGTGTAAAAGACTTGCACAGCCAAAGCAAATTCTACCCTCCTTGTCGTGTGTCCAAAACCTTCAACAATGTGGTACTCCTTGAGAATGGACAGTTATGGAGTTGTGACAAGGTTGTCAAATGTAACAGTGTTTTTCGTTAGGTAAATAAGGGAGGTGTGTTGTAATCTTCCTTTCCTCCTCTTTTCCTTCCCCTTGGTACATCCCTGCCCACCCCTCTCCCTTTTCCCCTTGGACTCTCCCTTGAGAGTTCGCCTTAGAATGTTGGCAATGCTCAGGAGTTTGAGGAGAGTGGATGGCCAATAAACAAGTACTGGAACTTACCTCGTTTCCCTGGTGAAGTTCCGTGGAAACACATCAGCCTTTGATAAACTTTGATATACTTTAGAGGGTTCCTTGTAGCACTGATTATGCTGTTTTGTGCATCTAACTCATAAATAGGTATTATTCTAATGTGTATTACCTCAATGAGGCAGACCCAGATCTAAAAGTAAGTAACCATTTCTTATTTCTCCCTGGCATTTCAGCAGGTGACTGCAACTCTTGGTGGAGTCTCTGGTGAAATATTCCAGATCCACAGAATAATTGTGTATCTCTAATCCGATGGGGCTGCTGAGAATTTTTACCGCCCCCTTTGGAGTTACATGGTGACTTGCAATGAGGCCTTAGTGTTCAAGGATGGTGTAAATGTCACTCGCATATATCAGTGATTTGCCTGCTTGGGATCCTTGCATCGAGTTACATGCTGTTAATCTATAACTATTGTCCAAGACTTTTTGTCTCAAGAGGCAAGTGTCATAGGGCTATATTACATTCTTAATAAATTAGAAAACAAGGAGGCTTGTTTCTTCATTCTGAGGAGGAAGGGCCGCACGCATTAAACATGGATGAGGAGGAATGATTGGAAGCATTTTCTCTGTTCTGGCTGCTCGCTCTAGAAATCCATTGCTACACGTGGGTGATATTTATTCAACAACTTTGGACCATGTATTGAGTCGTGTGGTGCTCGGGCTAGAGTAACTAATTAATTATGGAAGACTAAAGAACTAAAAATTCCATTTGTGTGCAATATTATATTCTGTTTCTTATGTTTCAAGTCGTGAGAATGGGTCAGTGACACAACATTCCATGTAGAGTACCTGGTACCTAAAGACACTGAAAGACTGCAGCCTTTTTACATATGGCCAGCACTCACATATTCTATACTTTGCTTGTTGCAATATAAATGTTCTTCCCAATCATTGCACAAAAACATGCTGAAAAAGTGGTAAAATATATACTTTATTGTATCTTTATTTTAAAAATGGAAATACTGATCCATATTACACAACATTGTGCCGTCCCTGCACTATAACAGCAGCAACGTTTTAGAAGTCTCCACTGACTTTCTCAAGCTCTAAACACACGCTTGTGCTCCAGTAGGAGCGGGTACGGATCGGGAGTGGCGGGGCGGCCGGTGTGGGGGGCGGTTGGGAGGATCGAGGGATGAAAAATGAAAAAAAGAAAAAACGTACCTGCTCGCCGCTCTCTCCAGCGTTGTGATTGGTCTGAGCTCTGTGGATCGGCGCTCAGCCTGGGAATGGGGGCTTCGGCATGTTCTCCACGCAGGATGTAATGCAGCCTGCATGGAGAACATGCGAAGTGCGCATGACTGTTTGACCCTTCCCGAGAGGGCCGGCCAAACAGTCATGTGGACTTAGGAGTGGACAAACCACTCCTCCCCTGCTCTAAACCACTCCTCCCCTTCTCTGAGAGCAGAGCAGCCCCGACCACCCTGCAAAGCTGCGCAGCAGGAACAAATACAATGATAATAACATTGAGTTATTATCA
The DNA here is from genome assembly GCA_963921515.1 of Calotriton arnoldi. Classification (NCBI taxonomy): domain Eukaryota; kingdom Metazoa; phylum Chordata; class Amphibia; order Caudata; family Salamandridae; genus Calotriton; species Calotriton arnoldi. Next base: position 892,627 of record CAWUFW010001041.1, read on the forward strand.
TTGTATTTGTTCTTTCTTTAACTGCTTTGCAGCAGTGGGGCAACACTCCTCCGCCTTAGCGGAGGAGCCACCACTGTTGTGCTCAAACTTTAAAAACATACCTCCACCAGTCATGGGACTCGTGCCAATAATCGTCAGAATTTGATTTTAATGGAAAAAGGGAGTATTATATCCAAATCAATTAAGGTACTGATACCATAGCTGTAATCCCCAGAAATTCTTTCCTTGCAATTCAATGGCTTGGATATTGAAGTTTTACTATTACCTCAGTTTAGTAGGGACATTTTGAAACCAAAAGGACTGGCACGGAGGGAATGAATAATCGAGACTTCACAAAACAGGGTAGGAAGGTGATTCAGCACAGCACAAGGGTAAATAACTGATGGTACTAGTACCCACTGGTGTCAAAGTGAAACAGATTCTTCAAAATCTCAGAAGCGCCCACATTGACATATGTGAGTAACTAAACATGATTATGACCTCATCACACTTGAAAAGTCTAATATATTTAAGAAATCCATTTATTATATCAAAAATACCTGTGTTTTAGACAGTTAAAGCTATTCTCCGCATACATTATCAGTCTTTACATTCAAATTGTAACATGAAAGATGGAATAGAAGCTGGAAGTGATAAAGGACCCTTTCAGACTAGAATTTGATTCTGTTGTATTCCATCATTGAGCAGAACTACAGCCGACATGTGTTTCGCACGTCAACTTCTGCTTTATCGAGGCTGTTATTTATATAAACAAAGTTTAAAAAAATGCACAGATGTCCTGATAACATAATCCAAAAGAAAAATATCAAACAATACAAAAAGAAAAGTAAGAGTTACATTAAAAAACAAAATAACTGGTGAAACCCTGAAAATGAATAGACTTCAACTCAAGTACATTTGATCAAATGATTATTTGTCCTCACTAATATAGCCAAGTGTGATATGTATTTTGAAGCAACTGTCATCCAAATCTCTACGCATGAGCTTGTGTCAGAGTAACTAATTTATATAATGTTATTCAAACTGAATTAACGAATTACCTCCATTAGTCTTATTTTGATTACCTTTGATGTTATGAAATAGTTCTTAACTATCCAAATAGTACTGAAAAAATACTCAAGTAAATATAGGGCACAAAGTTAGGACCATGTTTCTATACAAAAAACGTTTTTGACTTGCCTATATCTTTGGTGTCGTTTGACGAATCTTCACAAAACTTTTAAAAACAAGTGTCATAGTGAGTTTTCTTGTGCCTGGAAAGGTTCTGTGTGATCTGTCAAGCGGGGGCTGAAAAAGGAGGGGGTAAAACAAATATGGTTTCCCATGTTAATTCCCATAGGAGCTTTGAACACGACTACAGCCCGAACCGCTGGAGGGTAGATTTAGTTTGCAGATCACGCTTTCACTTATTTGATGTAAATCCTTTCAGTAGTTGTTGAGAAATTTAAGGGAAAGCAAATAAGGATATCTGGGCGGAGCCTAAGCACAGATCTCATGGTGAGATCTGATTGGCTGTCAGCACTTGAGCCAGAATGTACTGGCAGCCATCTTGGGACCAATATAGAGGATTGCACCCCCTTGAAATGCATTGTAGAGAGTGGCAGGTTTTGAGGGTCACAAAAAGGAGAAATCATTTGTTGATGGTACCATACTAATTTTAGGAATTGTGATGTGTTCTAAGGTGCTTTTACTCTGTGAAAACGCCTTCTGCTGGGAGTACATCAATCATGTTTGAGAGAAAACAGTTTTCTCATGATTTTCCCATAGAGGTTATAGAAGGTGCTCCAGAAGCTAAAATGAGAGCATATTTTCTATAAATTCACACTATATGTCTCAGCCATATGAGAATGAAGTCTGACAGTCTCAGTAAAACATGTGCTTCCAACAGGAGAGGCCTGTCAGTTGATTCCGGTTTGCATACATGGCAACAATTTAGGACAATGAAGTGGGAGATTTCGAAACAGAAATCGGGAGAATGTAATTTCCCCATTGGCTTCTATTGAAGAAAATGCAATTTCAGGCAGGAGACAGCTAAAATAAAGCCATTTTTGGCTTGAAAAATGGGGAGTCTCCCACCTGAATCGGGCCTATTGGCATGTATGCGAATGTTCTACTTCAGCCTCCCAGAGTGTTCTAAAGAATAACTAGAGTGCTAACAGTCTTACTTATGACAAAAGTATGGCACACCTGAAGCCATCTTGATTGAATCAAACTGGTAAAACTTAAAACATTTAACTTACAAAGAAACACAATGAGGGGGTTCATTTTATCATAGAAATTATAGTTAGTGCTGTAGTAAGAAAAATTAGGACACCTTTTAAGTGAGATCTCAAATATCTTCCTCTTCTGTTTCATTAAAACATTCTGACATGTAGACTGAAACATGCACTTTCAACACCTGCAGAAGACTGCCAGTTAACTCCCTGGTGATCAGCAGTTTACTACAGTGTTCTGATGAGCAACTAGAGTGCTAACATTCTGAATATATGCCAAAAGTGTGGCACATCTGACCGCCATCTTGATGGAATCGAAGTGGAAAACAGAAAGCATTTTCTACAGAGGATACTGCAGTAAACGAGGAGATTAGGAAGCTTCATAACAAATAAGTCTCCCAAGATAGCCACCAGAGAGAAAAGAGCCCAAATGTAGCACAAATATCACCCAAATGTAGCCCAAGTATAGCCCAATGTCACACATGTGCAAAACACCCACACATTTTGGGCTTCTATATGAAAGGGTTAATACATACTAACTATTCAGGAATGGGGTGACAAAATAAAATTACAGATATGTTTTTATTTGCTGCCTTCCACACTATCAGAGGGTGCAAAGTTGAAAATGTTGCCATTAATGGTTACTTTGTGTGAGAGTGGTGTGCCATTCTTATGCTTAGTTTTTACATTTCCTGAAAGTATTGTATCCATCTGATAAGACCAAAAAATAATATTTGATCAACAAACTCAGTTTTCAGGTAGGTGAATTACATTTAATTTGGAGAGAATAATTATTGAAAAGGTATATGTGTATGTGAGAATGTTATGAGGATCAAATGTTTTTGAGAAAATATTGGAACTATATGAGGTAATGTATGAGTGGTTTTGTGAGTGGCTTTGTATGTTTAATAACAGATGAGTTAGACCCTTTATGAGTGTATGAGAATGTAACAGTTTGTCTGATTTGCATATTAGGTGTGTGAGAAGTTGGTTCACAATCTGTTGCTTTGAATTAGTATATTGTACATTTGGTGCTTACTACACGGTGTAATTGGTAGTTAAAAAAAACTGTAGATTAAGAGAAACTTTTAGCTAGCAAGGCATTAGAAGATGTGGAAATATTTACATGTGTATATGTGATGTGCTGCTCTCAAAGAGTGTTTTTATTTGAATTCTGGGTGTTGTAGTTCGGTTACACTGCTTTGTCACACAGCTACAGAAGCACATATACATTCAATCACCTACCCAGAAACTACTTGTGCATGCTGCAGATTCAAACATAGTTGCGGTCACATCTATATTGTTCTCTTTTCTGTAACAAAGGCACTGAGGTGTTTGTTTATAGCCACTTACATAGATATTTAGAGTCATAAAGATACTATAATAGACAGTCACATACTAGCACATTTACTTAAACGTCTCATGGCACTGCTACAGGTGTGCTCCTACAATTTCTCAGGTTTGTTAGCAAGTACAGACACAACCTTCTCATTCGTGTAGAGAGATACTCTTTCAAACATGAATAATGCTTGGCAGTACAGGTCCTGTGTCTGCACTTTCACTTGTAGCTTGGATTGCCATGTAAAAGCTGTTTATCAAGTCTTAAATCCAAGTTTCAGTACACACAAGTCACATGTGAGAGATGCTGTAGGTGTGCTATAAATGCAAAAAGAACAATTAATGGATAGAATGCAGAACAATGTCATACATTCACCCAAGTACAGAGATCTGGGCCTAAATCCATCGTTTTTTTTGCTCACCATGCCATTCCAGTTTGGACGCAGCCATATGCAAATCAGTCTTGACCTTGCGCCTAATGAGAACAGGGCAGCCCGAACTGCCAGGCCAGGTCCTCCCTGGACTGGAAACAAGCATCCTAGGATCGGTTTCGGGGTTTCACCCCTCATCAGCCAGGATAGCTTGACTCCAGTGGCATGGAGAGCACGGGACCCACGTCTGGGCATACCCGTCCCACTTGGGGTGACAAATGCACAAAAGAACAATTAATGCGCAGAATGCAGAACAAAGTCATACATTCACCCCAGTACAGAGATCTGGGCCTAAATCCATCGTTTTTTTTGCTCACCATGCCATTCCAGTTTGGACCCAGCCATATGCAAATCAGTCTTGACCCTGCGCCCAATGGGAACAGTGCAGCCCGAACTGCCAGGCCAGGTCCTCCCTAGACTGGAAACAAGCATCCTAGGACCGGTTTCAGGGTTTCACCCCTCATCAGCCAGGATAGCTTGACTCCAGTGGCATGGAGAGCACGGGACCCACGTCTGGGCATACCCGTCCCACTCGTGGTGACAAATGCAAAAAGAACAATTAATGGACAGAATGCAGAACAATGTAGGTGTGCTGTAAAGCATGATGGTTTGTGCTTAAAAGATGAGAGAAGTTCTTTTAAGTCCACTAAGTTACTTGTGCACATGCATGCCCCTATGCCAAGTACTACATAGAGTATGCCATCCCTAAAGCAACTGACATACATGTTAAAAAAAATAAAGCCTCTCTTTCAGCTATTGAGACAACTACAGAAGCATGTATAGATTCATTCACTCACCAGTAACTATTAATGCAGGCAGCAGACTCAAAGGTAGTTGCAGTCACACCTATGTAGTTCTGTATTGCCTAACACAGGCACTGCAGTATTTCTGCAGCTACTTACATACACATTTAGACAGCCATAGAGGTATGATAGCAGGCAGTTACATACCAGAACATTTACTTAAACTTCCCATGGCACTGATAGAAGTGTCCAATTGTGTTACTTCTTAGCCTTAAAAAGCCAACATGTGTTTCGTCGCTCAGATGGAAAATTGGTCCCGCGACTTCCTCAGGGCTAAAATCTCCTTCACCCGGGCACACGTGTGACCGACGTACCGGAACGGGTACGAAGGTGGAGGTTTCCCCATACTTGTGGAGCCTTAAATTGTTCACATTTAGACATAATACTAGATCATTTTGAGACCTGGACCAGCAAAAACCTAACATTACTGCAAACCGATAAATATGAAAGTACGGACGGAATTACAACCGGCTAGAAGGAACATTGGAAGAAGATTTTAGTGCTGAGGAATAGGTGAATATATTACAGTGTTAAATATATATACTATATATGCTAAGATACTACAAAACTTAAATAAGTGTAGTTTGTGTACTACTAAAGAGTAATACTATTTGTAACACATTATGTGAGTGGCTGTGTGACTGTGTGTATCCGTGTGTGAGTAGATTTCTGAGTGGCTCTATGGGTGTATGAGTTGTATGAGTGAGTGGCTGTGTGAGTGACTGTGTGGGCGAGTGAGTGGGTGTCAGTGGTGTATGGGTGAGTAAATGGGTATATGAGAGGCTGTAGAGGTGAGTGATGGGGTGTGTGAGTAGCTGTATGGGTAAGTGAGTGGGTGCATAAGTGGTGTATGGATGAGTGCATGGGTGTGTGAGTGACTGCATGGGTGAGTGAGTGAATGTGAGAGTGGCTGTATGGATGAGTGTGTGCTTGTGTCAGTGACTGTATTGGTGAGTGAGTACAAGTGTTAGTATCTGTATGAGTACGTGAGTGGGTGTGTGAGTAACTGTATGGGTGAGTGAGTAGCTGTATGTGCGACTGACAGTGTGCGAGTGGCTGTAAGGGTGTGTGAGTGGGTGTGTTAGTGTCTAAATGGCTGGATATGTGAGTGGCTGCATTGGTGAGTGAGTGGGTGCATGTGTGGCTGTATAGGTGAGTTAGTGGTTAAGTGATTGGCTGTATGAGTGAATGGATGAATGAGTGGCTCCATGAATCACTGAGTGGGTGTGTGAGTACTTGAATGGGTTTGTGAGTGGTTGTGTGAGAGTGGCTGTATATGAGGTTGTTTAGGGATGTGAAAGGGTTTGTGAGTTGTTCTGTGGATGATGTCATCATTGACGTCATCAGTGATGTCATTTGATATGTCATCAGTGATGTCATCAGTGATGGCATTGACCATGTCATGAGTGATGTAATATGTGAGGTCATAAGCAGTGCATTGCGGGGGCATAAGTTATAGTTAGCTCAGGTAACTATAACTGCTGAATTTCACTGGTTTTGTATGAGTGAAATGTGAGCCTAACTATAATGTCCCTGTAACCCTTGGTTTTTTCAGTGAATATATATTCATTTGATCAAGGCCCGCAAGTGCTGAAACGCGTAATGGCTGACTGAAATAGATATTGATTTGCACATGCACATGCAGCGTGGTCCGTGCCCGTTCGTCTGTTTCCAGGATATGGTGGAAAAATAGCGGAGTATATATATATATACCACAAAGATTCTCCGTACTTCGGCACTGTCGTTTCAACGAAACAGAGAATCCACGAACCACCGGAAATGTAGGCATTAAATTTTATTACTCCTCAAATGACGCGTTTCGGGCACCACTTGCCCTTGATCACATATCGGAGAATGCAGTTCGACATCTTTTTTTGTATGCTTTGTGTTGAAACCACGTGATAGAACACACATAATAAATATAGTAAAAACACTAACACATATGGTTGAGTCTGTTTTCTTCTCAATATCATTATAGCTCTTTGTACCCAAATCGTTCAAATACATCACCGTAAATGGTTTAAAATGCACATTGTTACAACATGATAATAAATAATGTACATGAGATAAAATGGAGTAAAAGACAATGTTTCTATAAATTCATTATTTCAAAAAAAACATTGTAAATGCATCTTAATGATCTTTGTAGTTTAAATGCAATAAACCCCTAGATTTGATGGTTAAAAAGCATGTTAGTCAACAAAGATAAAACCATAAAAATGTATATTCTTTATGGCAAAAATCTTGCAAGCAAATGCATATCTTAGTAAAGAAATTCTGCTTATCCTTTTCTTACTAAATACCTAACAGATAGCTCACTGGTTATTATATGAGCCAAATGCCAGATAACCATGTGCAAACCATAGCATGACATGAAGTAAATTTTTAACAAATACAAATAATATGCTATGTATATTCTATCTACAGATAGTATTATCACTGCATAAGTGCAGAAATTGTTTGGATAATCCACACTCAACCGAACTTCACTTATATATTGATGTAGTTTTCAATTATTGGCATAGTGCAAACATCGCGGAATACATTAAAGTGCTATGTGCTCAAGTGCTACCCTTAATCAATATTAGACTAATAAAGTGCAAGTGCTAAAGTTCCAAAAATACCATCAATAAAATATTAAATATAAAAAAAAAGAAAATGTGCATAATGCGAGCCTAAAAAATTGGAGAGGCCGCAGCGGGAACTACCTAATATTTAGAAAAATTTAATATACAACATCATCAAAGGGAACTCAGGTACTAATCACTGGGGTGAACTCTGCTTGCTTTGTCCTACTCAATTGACTATTCATAGAAAATGATGCAGGTCCTCCGTATTGTTGAGGCCATATGGAAACTTACTGTCCAACTCTAAAATCATTTTGGACTCCAACTGCCTTAGCATTTTTTCTCTGTCTCCCCCTCTACGAAGTTTAGGAATGGCCGCCACTACAAAGTATCTCAAGCAGTTAAGATTGTTATTGTGTTCTAGCTTGAAATGGCGAGCCACCGGATAAGTCGAATCATTGTTCACGATGGCTCGCAAGTGCTGCAAGATTCTGACATGCACCTGCAGCTTGGTGCTACCCACATATCTTAAGCCACAGGTGCATGTCAGAATGTAGATTGCAAACTCAGTCCTGCAATTGAAACTCCCCTGAATCGCAATTCTATCAGGGCTGAATGGGGTAGAGTAGTGCGTGGTATTTTCCCCAAACTTGCACGCTCTGCAAGTGGAACATTTTGAAAATCCTTGCTTTGGTTGTAGCCACATTTTGGCTGTAGACAACTCAGGACTGGTTTTAACAACTTGTGTGTGCATGGAGGGACCTTTTCTGTAAGTGACGACAGGTTGTGTCGGTAGTCTGGGAGACAATACACCATCAGTGAGGACAATGGGCCAATTACGTCTAATAATAGACCGAATCTTCCTCTCTTGATTACTGTAGGTGGTTATTGAACATCGCTAACTTCATTAGGTGTTTCCTTATCCATATTGATGGCAAACAAGGATTCCCTAGTTCTCTCACTCATTTTCCTTACTGCCTCATTCAGGATGCCTTCGCTGTACCCTCTTTTCCTGAATCTACAAAGTGCCTCTTCTGTACATCTTTTAAGATCATCTTCTGTACTACATATCCTTTTTAAACGTAATAATTCTCCGAAAGGAATATTCCTTATGAGATGTTTGGGGTGTGCACTGCTGGCATGAAGTGTCAGATTCCCAGCAGTGGCTTTCCTATATAGCGTAGTCTCTATTTGCCCCTCTTTTATGTAAATTCTTACATCCAGGAATTCAATGCAGTTCTTGCTAATTTGTGAGGTGAATCTAAGATTAGCAGTATTGTTATTAATCTGATGGATAAAATCAGTGGCACTTTTTCATCACCTCGCCATACAATAAAAACATCATCGATGTATCTTAACCAGTATAAAACATGATTATTATATTCAATGCCATGCATGCTTTTGAGGACCTGCTCCTCCCACCAACCCACATGCAAGCATGCGTAGCTGGGGGAGAAGCAAGCCCCATAGCCACTCCTCTTTTTGCAAAAAGATGTTGTTCCCAAATGTAAAATAGTTATTATGCAAACACCATGAGACTGGACTTAAAAGCATCTTATTGTGATTGTAACAATCTATAAGCCTAGAATCAAGAAAATGTTTTACTGCATTTAACCCAGTAGTGTGCTCAATGCTGGTGTATAATGATTCGATGTCCAAAGTAATGAACAACAAATCATCCGACCATTTAATGGCTTGTACTTTTTAAGGAAGTCACCAGTATCTTTTACATAGCTTGGCAGTTGTTTTACATAGTCCTGCAAAAGAAAGTCTACATACTGTGTTATTTTCTCCCCCACACTGTTGATGGGCGATATAATGGGCCTGCCCGGAATGGGTATTGTTTTTTTGTGGATTTTTGGGATAAAATATAGTCTTGGACGTACTGGATACTCAACGTTTAGAAATTGGAACTCTTCCGGGGAAATCACACCTTCTCGTTTCCACCCGAGTAGATCTTTTTTCAATTTTTCTTTGGCCATATTGTATTGCTTATGGTTGGTCCTTTCATAACATTCGAGGTCATTTAAATGCCTACGTGCTTCAATTAAATAATCTTTTTGTGGCCAGATCACCATATTCCCGTCTTTGTCAGACTTAGCCACAATAATCTCATGGTTGTTGCTGAGCTTCTTTATCAATTTGGTATATTCCATTTCGCATTTATTTTTATATCGTTTCCTGTGTTTGGTTTGGTGGTGCAACTTTTTCATATCTACTGTCACCACCTCGTGAAAGATATCGATTGCATCTTTCGGCATTGTTGGAATAAATTTGGACTTAGATTTAAAAGGACTCATACCAGCTCCTCGTTGTCTTATATTGGCTTCTTGCAACCTCACTTGTGTGGACTGTTCCTCTGTGAAATCCTGTTCACCCATGCTGTCATAGTTGTTAGGATCATGCAGAGCGAGCAAAGTAGGCACATCTGAAGCTCGTAATTCAGTGTTGGGCTCGCTCACAATGCACTCATTAGATTCAGCCTTTTTTAGTCCCTCCTTGATGGCAAAGAACTTGCGGAGTTTCAATTTACGAATAAAACAGAAAACATCAACCCTAGTGCGAGCGTAATTAAAATCACTCACAGGACAGAAGGATAGTCCCAAAGACAATATTTGCTTTTCCGCTTCTGATAGTACCGTCGTAGAAAGGTTAATAATGGTGTTGTCATCTGCCATTACTTTCTGCGCCAATATGTTTTTTTCGGTTTTGTGTTTCCGTTTCTTGCGCCTTTCCCTTCTTCTTGCGTTTTTTCTGGCTCTGTTTTCCTTTTTTGATTCCTCGGTCTTAAAGTTTGGCGACGGTCGAACGCTAAAAAATCAACCTCTTCGCCTAAATCTAAGATTTTTGTGTGTCCAAATTCACCTAGACTGCTCGTGCTCCCACTATCTGATGATAAATCTCTAGTGAGAGAATCGCCATCCAAAGCTGTACCAGTTTCGTTTTCCCCAATGTTAGATAGTGCTGCAGTTGATGTTATATTTGACGATTTTTTACTGAATTTTGCTTTCTTAGCGTTTTCATATTTTCGAGCAAAGGTGAAAATACGACCTTGTTCATAGTCACACTTATCTCTGGAACACTTGTAGGCTTTGCAGGTCTTAATTTTGTCCTCTTGTTTGGTTAGTCTTTCCTGTATGTCTTTTCTGGTTTTTGATATAAAGTCGCTAGGTTCCAATATCTCAAGTTGCTCATTGATTTGTTCTATTTCCACCATTAAAGCTTGCCGGTCAATCTCTGCGTATTTGACCAATATTTTGACTAAATTCATAGATGCTGCCAAATTGCTTTCGCCCCACTCTTTCAGCATGCTCGGATTTGGGCTTTCGAAGCTTGGAGCTAGCAGGATCCTTAAGCCTCGTGGAATCCGCCCCACTTCTATATATTTTGTAAGTGATTTATGCTCCCACCACTTTGTTATCTCCGCTCGCATACATTTTTCCAATTTCTTCAAAAAGGCTTTAGCATCCCCTTCTTTCAATGTACCTGCACTGGTAATGGCTGACTGAAATAGATATTGATTTGCACATGCAGCGTGGTCCGTGCCCGTTCGTCTGTTTCCAGGATATGGTGGGAAAATAGCGGGGTATATATATATATATATATATATATTCCAACAAAAAGTTTGCCCACTCGGAAAGAGCCGTCACAGGTAGTAAACTTTTCCTTTTTATTGAAGGTGCAACCGGCAGAACATAACAGCAGAAAACCTTCAAATAAAGCCTGACGCGTTTCGGGCGCACTCGCCCTTGGTCACAGGCTATAGCTGGCAATTCAAACAGTCGGATTTAGCGCAGTCACTTATTTCATTAGTGCCGATGCCCCGCCCCCTCAAAGGGCTCCAAGGCATCATGGTATACGTAGTGCTGCGTTTGTCTTCCCCCAGTGGGTCTCCATGTCGATTGGAATAGCAGCAAAACTTGATTCCCAAGTGGGTTGGTGTCCATCTCCTAGCTCGCACGTTGCCCATACTGTCCTACAATAGGAAACAAGACTACCACGCCCATGCTGCTAACAACGTGCCGTCAGCGGGTCCGCTACTCCTTTGCGGCGGGCTCTTTCCACGGCCGGACGGACCGTAATTAATTCCAACAAAAAGTTTGCCCACTCGGAAAGAGCCTTCACAGGTGGTAAACTTTTCCTTTTTATTGTAGGTGCAACCGGCAGAACATAACAGCAGGAAACCTTCAAATAAAGCCTAATCCGTTTCGGGCGCACTCGCCCTTGGTCACAGGCTATAGCTGGCAATTCAAACAGTCAGATTTAGCGCAGTCACTTATTTCATTAGTGCCGATGCCCCTCCCCCTCAAAGGGCTCCAAGGCATCATGGTATACGTAGTGCTGCGTGTGTCTTCCCCCAGTGGGTCTCCATGTCGATTGCAATAGCAGCAAATATATATATATTTATATATATATATATATATATATATATATATATATATATGTATATATATATATATATATATGAAAGACCAAAACTCCCTCACAGGTAGGAAAGAGTGCGGCACAGCTCCGGGGTTCAAAACAAGCAGCTTTATTGATATTTCTGCGCGTGGATGAAAAGGTCCATGGAAACGCTTTGGCAGACGCGTTTCAGCTTGTGTAGCTTTCCTCAGTGCCTCGTTCCGATGGCTCCTCATTATCCCTGGGGGTCAGCTGGTATATCGATGGTGTTGTGACCACTCCCAGTGTGGTAGTTACTTGCCCCTCCTCCGCCTTAAAGTGATACAGGCACTTCGCGCACCTCAGTCCCAAACAAAAGGCATGCTGGTATATGGAGTCACCTCGTGGACGTCCATTAGGTAATTGGGCAATCCAGAACACCAAGTGATGCCCCAATGCTAGTTGGCCGATGACCCACACACCGCCGCCGTTGCCTTGGATGGTAAAAGCCACTTGTTTGTCCCCTTCTCAGGCAATTGATATTGCCTCCTCTCTCCCCAGTCCGAAGTAACACCTAATGGCAATTAGCAGCAGCCAGGGGGGCGACGCGTTGCAGTTCCATGCACACTCCAAGGATGCAGGCTTCCCGCGTAGCTCCTGATCGAGAGGGCGTACCGCTTGCCAGAGCCCACTTACTGGCACAACATGAAAGACCAAAACTCCCTCACAGGTAGGAAAGAGTGCGGCACAGCTCCGGGGTTCAAAACAAGCAGCTTTATTGATATTTCTGCGCGTGGATGAAAAGGTCCATGGAAACGCTTTGGCAGACGCGTTTCAGCTTGTGTAGCTTTCCTCAGTGCCTCGTTCCGATGGCTCCTCATTATCCCTGGGGGTCAGCTGGTATATCGATGTTGTTGTGACCACTCCCAGTGTGGTAGTTACTTGCCCCTCCTCCGCCTTAAAGTGATACAGGCACTTCGCGCACCTCAGTCCCAAACAAAAGGCATGCTGGTATATGGAGTCACCTCGTGGACGTCCATTAGGTAATTGGGCAATCCAGAACACCAAGTGATGCCCCAAAGCTAGTTGGCCGATGACCCACACACCGCCGCCGTTGCCTTGGATGGTAAAAGCCACTTGTTTGTCCCCTTCTCAGGCAATTGATATTGCCTCCTCTCTCCCCAGTCCGAAGTAACACCTAATGGCAATTAGCAGCAGCCAGGGGGGCGACGCGTTGCAGTTCCATGCACACTCCAAGGATGCAGGCTTCCCGCGTAGCTCCTGATCGAGAGGGCGTACCGCTTGCCAGAGCCCACTTACTGGCACAACATGAAAGACCAAAACTCCCTCACAGGTAGGGAAGAGTGCGGCACAGCTCTGGGGTTCAAAACAAGCAGCTTTATTGATATTTCTGCGCGTGGATGAAAAGGTCCATGGAAACGCTTTGGCAGACGCGTTTCAGCTTGTGTAGCTTTCCTCAGTGCCTCGTTCCGATGGCTCCTCATTATCCCTGGGGGTCAGCTGGTATATCGATGGTGTTGTGACCACTCCCAGTGTGGTAGTTACTTGCCCCTCCTCCGCCTTAACCTACTGGTGGCCGCCAGTAGGTAGTTATAGTTAGGACGATATTTCCATAGGAAAAGCGTTTTTTGACTTGCCTAAAGCTTTAACGACGTTTGACGAATCTTCACGAAATTTTCCCAACAAAGTGCTACAATGATTCTTGTTGCACATGGAAAGTTTCGGGGCGATTCGTGAAGCGGGGAAAGGAGAAAAATGGGGTTAAAAAAAGGGTGCATGTGCAATGTTAATTCCCATAGGACCTGTCAACACAACTGCAGCTTGAACTGCTGGACGGAATTACACCAAATTTAGTAGAAAGCCAGATTTGGTTATGGAAATTGTGCTTTTTGTTATTTGGTGTAAATCCGTTCACTAGTTCCTCAGTAATTTAAGAAGAAAAAGTTAGTGAAAACTGTGTTCCAGAATATTTCGCGGTGACATTAATCGCGAACAAAGACGAGCTCGTGCAGGGAAATGCAGAGGTCTTATTGACTCCCAACACTTCAACCAGGAAGTATTGACAGCCATCTTGGTACTCGATTCACCTGAGTGCTAAGAACAAAATGTCAAAAAGAATAAGGGGCAGGGTAAGAATAACCAGACCCCCAAGCCATATTCTTAGGGTCCCCCTAGGCCCCTGCCATGGCATAAAAGCTGTAAATTCACGATATTGGCAAATTTACAGCAAAAAAAATTAGTACAGGCTCCCGCGCTTGTTTTAAATTAAGCCCCCGGTTGAGGCCAGGTCCCGGGAACTTTTAATAAAAATAGTAGGGGAGCACGGGGCCTCCCTCCTAGGTCTTATTAAAGCCCCGGGAATCGCCACCTTCCCGGCGCTTTATTTAAATTGAATGCAGGGCTGGCGCGCGGATCTTCCACAGACCCTGGGACCGCCACCTCCACAGGGTGATATTGAAATTAAATGCGGGGCGCCGCGCGGACACTCTGCAGCCCAGTGGACCGCCACCTCCATGGAGCTTTACTCAAATTAAATGTGGGGGGGGCGCGCAGACACCCCACCGCCCCGGGGACCGCCTGCTCCCCAGGTCACTTTAGGCTATATATGCGGGCAGGCCCGCTTGGCCTGCCCACACGCTGGGGACCGCCACCTCCCCAGGGCCAAAAAGAACAAAGGAGGGGCCGCAAGGCCCCCTCAGCCCTGGGGACCACCACCTTCTGGGAGTGTGTAGTGAAATGGAGGGGGGCCACGCGGTCTCCCTCCTGGAGCCATAGATGACCCCGGGGACCGCCACCCCCTAGGGTGGGCTCCAGCTGTGTCCCAGGGTGCCCACCCCTGAGACATAGCTGTTTGCTGTGGCTTGGCAGGAGCTTTACTGCTCCTGCCAAGCCACAGCAAACGCTCCGCTTCCAGCGAATTTCTGGAAGCAGAGCAGAAATGCTTTCAGACACAGGGAGCTGCATGTTTAGCATCTCCCTATGTCTGAAAGCAATGCCGGCTCCTGCAGGAGGCGGGGAGCCTGCAGGGAACGTGGGGGCCTTGAGGCTCCCCCGCTGTCCCAGTGAACTGCAGAAAGAGGCAGAATAAAGGTAAGAAAGCAGCAAGATAAAGTTGAGAAACAAGCAAAAAGAGGCAGATAAAGGTCAGAAATGAGCAGAAAAAGGGAGAATAAAGGTGAGCAATGAGTAGAAAGTGGCTGAATAAAGGTGAGAAAAGAGCAGCAAGAGGCAGAATAGAGGTCAGAAACAAGCAGAAAGAGGCAGAATAGAGGTCAGAGACATGCAGCAAGAGGCAGAATAAAGCTAAGAAGCTCGCAGAAAAAAGGCAGAATAAAGGTCTGACATGAGCAGTAAGAGACAGAATATAGGTCAGAAACGAGCAGAAAGAGGCAGAATAGAGGTCTGAAACGAACAGAAAAAGGCAGAATAAAGGTCTGAAATGAGCAGCAAGAGGCAGAATGGAGTTCAAAATCGAGCAGGAAGAGGCAGAATAGAGGTCAGAAAAGAGCTTCAAGAGGCAGAATAAAGGTCAGAAATGAGCAGAAAGAGGCAGAGTAAAAGTCAGAAAGAGGCAAGATAAAAGTGAGAAATGAGCAGAAAGAGGCAGAATAAAGGCCAGAAATGAGCAGCAAAAGGCAGAATAAGGGTGAGAAACAAGCAGAAAGAGGCAGAATAAAGATCAGAAACGAGCAGCAACGTGCAGAATAAAGCCCAGCAACGAGCAGAAAAATGCAAAATAGAGATCAGAAACGAGTAGAAAGTGGCAAAATAAAGGTCAGAATTGAGCAACAAGACACAAAAGAAAGGTCAGAAACGAGCAGAAAGAGGGAAAATAAAGGACAGAAACGAGCACCAAGAGGTAAGGTCAGAAAAGAGCAGAAAGAGGCAGAGTAGAGGTCAGAAACGAACAGAAAAGGCAGAATAAAGGTCTGAAATGAGCAGCAAGAGGCAGAATAGAGGTCAGAAACGAACAGGAAGAGGCAGAATAGAGGTCAGAAAAGAGCTGCAAGAGGGAGAATAAAGGTCAGAAACGAGCAGAAAGATGCAGAATAAAGGTCAGAAAGAGGCAAGATAAAGGTGAGAAATGAGCAGAAAGAGGCTGAATAAAGGCCAGAAATGAGCAGCAAAAGGCAGAATAAGGCTGAGAAACAAGCAGAAAGAGGCAGAATAAAGGTCAGAAGCGAGCAGCAACATGCAGAATAGAGCCCTCCAACGAGCAGAAAGATGCAAAATAGAGATCAGAAATGAGCAGAAAGAGGCAAAATAAAGGTCAGAATTGAGCAACGAGACACAAAAGAAAGGTCAGAAGCAAGCAGAAAGAGGGAAAATAAAGGTCAGAAACGAGCACCAAGAGGTAAGGTCAGAAAAGAGCAGAAAAAGGCAGAATAAAGGTCAGAAACAAGCAGAAAGATGCAAAATAGAGGTCAGAAATGAGCAGCAAGAGGCAGAATAATGGTTAGAAATTAGCAGAAAGAGGCAGAATAAAGATCGGAAACGGGCTTGCTGGGAATTGCTGAGACCTCGTCGGAGGCCCCGTCCCCTTTCTGAACCACTCTGCACAGGGACATCCGGGGTGCTACTAGTTGGGGGATGAACTCTCCTTGGCTGCTGAGGATCGCTGGTGGCCAAAAACCCCTATTGCGATAACTAAGTTCCCCACTGACGGACTGCGGAGACGTTGTCAGATGCCCCACCCCCTTCTCAACCCCTCTGCACAGAGGCCTCCAGGTGTACCACTGGTTGGGGGATGAACTCTCCTTGGCTGCTGAGGGTCGTTGGGGACCAAGAACCCCGATTGTTGCGATAAGTAAGTCCCCCACAGTGGGATTGCTGAGACGCATCAGAGGCCCCACCCCCTTTCTCAACCGCTCTGCACAGGGGCCTCCTGGCGTACTATTGGTTGGGGGATGAACTCCCCTTGCTGCTGAGAGTCATTGGGGGCCAAGAACCCCTATTGTTGGGATAACTAAGTCCCCCACAGCCGGATTGCTGAAACATTGTCAGGGGCCCCTCCTCCTTTCTCAACCACTCTGCAGAGGGGCCTCCTGGTGCACTACTGGTTGGAGGATGAAGTCTCTTGAATGCTGAGGGTCATTGGGGGCCAAGACACCTCCAGTAATTCCCACACAGCGCGATTGCTGAGAGCTAGTCAGAGACCCTGCCCCCTTGCTCCACCACACAGTAAATGTGCTTCCTAGTGCTCTACTGGTTGGGGGATGAAGTCCTCTTGGATGCTGAGGGTCCTTGGGGGCCAAAAAGCCCTCCTTTTACCTCCAGTATGTGCGACACAGCAGCATTTCTGGGAGCTGGACAGAGGCCTGCCCCCTTTCTCCACCACTCTGCAAACGTGACTACTGGTTAAAAAACCATTGACATTCACTTAAAAAACCAAAGGTTGCAGGGACGTTATAGTTAGGAATTAGGATTTGAAAAACCTTGGAAATTCACTTAAAAAACCAAAGGTTACAGGGACGTTATAGTTAGGAAATAAAATGTAAAAAACCTTAGAAATTCACTGAAAAAAACTCACACACCCACTCATCCCCATACAACCTCTTGTAAGGGGAAATTCACAGAAAAACACAAAAGGTTAAAAGGACGTTATAGTTAGGCTCAAATTTCACTTGTTCAAAACCATAGAAATTCAGCAGTTATAGTTACCTGGGCTAACTATAACTTACGTTCCTGCAATGTACTGCTTTGACCTCACATATTACATCACTCATGACATGTTCGCTGAGGACATCCACAGACCCACTCACACACCCACTCATCCCCATACAACCTCTCATATGTCCGCTCACAGACCCACACAACCACTCACATACCCATTCACAGACCCATACCAGTACTCACACACCCACTTACTCCTCCTTAGAGCCACTCACACACCCCCTCACTCACTCATCCAGCCACTCACACAACCATTCATTCACCCATACTGCCACTCATATAACCAGTCACTCACCCATACAGCCAGTCACGTAGCCAAACACTCACCCATACAGCTATTCACATACTCTCTTATTTACCTACAGGCACTCACACACCCACTCACCCATAAAGCCTCTGAACACAGCCACTCACTCACCCATACAAGCACTCACACACTCTTTCACCCACCCACACAACCGCTTACATACCCATTCACACATCCATGCAAGCACTTGAACATCGCTCACTTATCCATATAGCCATTCACACAGACACTCACTCTCTGATACAGCCACTCACACACCAACTCACTTAACCAAACACCCACTCAAACAGCCACTCACTCACCCATACAGCCACTTACACACCCAGTCACTCACTCATACAGCCATTCAGATACCCACTCACTCATACAGTCACTACACACACACACTTACCCACCCATAGAGCCACTCACATCGCTACTTATTGACCCTTACAGCCACGGACACACCCACTCACTCACCAATAAATCCACTCACACAGCAATTCACTCACCTACACAGCTACTCATACACCCACGCATACACCAATACAGCCACTAATACACACCCATACACACAAGGATACATACAGTCACACAGCTACTCACATAATATGGCCCTGATTACGATGCCGGTCGGACGCATGTCCGACAGGCATCGTGTCGGAATAGAAACCAACCGACTAGTAGTCGGCAGTTCCATCTGACAAATTTGGATGCGACCGCCCATGAGGTAGTCGGAAACATCAATTTTTCCATTGCAGCTTGTGAAGCAGCCGGAAAAGGGCCACAGCACACCCTTCATTAGAAAAATGGATGTTTGCAAACATCCATGCCCCGTGTGACAGGTACCATGTGGTGCCTGGCACGTGGGGCATGGATGTTTGGGGGGCACCACAATTGCCCCCGGGCCTTATAGCAGAGGCCGCGGAAGGATGGGGGCCCTGCTGGGGGCCCCCAAAGTCTGTTTCCAACAGCCTTTCAATGGCGTTTGGACCGCCATTGAAAGGCTGTCTGAAAGGGAAATCGTAATCCTTACGGCGGTGCCTGAGCAGGCACTGCCCCATTGTAGGAGATTACTTTCCGACCGACAGTCGGATGGGCTCCTTGAGCCCGTCTGAATCATCGGTCGGTCCCTTTACATGCTGCTTCTGACTGCCGCACATCTTAATGCCATGGATTCTCAGACTTTTAAGCTTGGAGGTCTCCTGCTCGTCCCTCTAAGTCTGTTCAATTAATGAACATAGATTACTTTTATTATTTTCTTATCATCAATCTATTGTTTTTCCACCTCAGGATTCACAAGGTACCACAAGTGAAATTAGTCTCTATTTTTCTTTGTATTTCATATACATTTACTATGTCTCATTAACATTAATTGTGTAGATCATTTGAATACTTGAAACAGACATTAATAGAAGCACAACAATGAAATTACATAAATGACAAAACAACCAATGTAACCCATACATAGAAAGACTGATTACCACATACTGAATACATGGAAAGACTAATTAACACATGCTAGACATAACATATTGTGAACAATACAAACATACTACTAATAAATCAAACAAGGCGTGCATAAATTCGATAGGTTGGTAAGAGTTTAAACTGTCCTACTCTATTCTGTTGTATCGGGATCTTTCTCCTTTGTCTCCTCGATACTAACTCAATTAGAGGTCCAAATGAGGTCAGAGTACAGTTCAATTAGTCTTTAGCTATACCAGGTTATTCTGGATTAGACTTTCTGTCCTGAGAGCCACTCTTTTAAAGTGGGGGTTACTCTTGGCCTCAATAAAGGATGAGCCGACGCGTTTCGACCTTCTTGGTGGGACCGTTGGAATTTTCTCAGAAGGTCTTCCTCAGGGCTAAGGGGGCTTTGGTGTAGGACACTGAAATTAAGAAATGGGCAGCATAAGTGTATTATACTGTTATGTATGATTTTTGTTGAACTTCATGCAATTTACATATACAAACCGAATTTCTGGCATACTAGTCTTAAGCCATATATTGGGAAACCAAAGGGGGATGCCAGTCCATCAGGGTTGCGGATTCTGTATCATCCCGTTTATGTCTTTTGTTTGGGTGTTGTCTCTAGGGGGTGAAGAATGAACATTGATATGACTCACAGTCAGGGACAGCAGTTCTGTGTGCTTTACATACACATTTTCTCGGGTGGTGAAGGTGACGGTTTTAGTGAGGCTAGTTGTTACCCTCAATAGGGAGCTGGTTGTTAGTAAAATGCCGGTAAAGGTGCAGCTAGAGGGGCTATTTCGCAATCGTTGTGCTGTTTATTTGGTAGTTTGTGATTTCCGGCATGCAGACTGGCCCATGGTATTGTCGCAAATACGTGACCCCATTGCGCGTGCCTTCGGGGCTAGAGACGGATAGCTATAGCCCGTTCTTGATTTACCTGGAGATGATTTTTTAGCATTTCGTCACTCAGGGATAATTCTTCCTCAACTTCTTCTCTCTTCCCAGGAATTGATTTCAGTCAAGAGAGGCGTTGAGATGGCTTGCACTTCCGCGGTATTAGTTTCTTTGAGTTTGGACGTGCGCCGTGACGTAATGACGCTTCTGGGCACGTTGCCTGACTCTCGCCTGACTTCCTATTAGGCTTGTAATTTTCTGTCGTCATGGAAATGAGAAGTGTTTCTTCGTTGTTTTTGTGGTTCGGCACACGAGTTCTGTGTGTTTAAAGATCTTTCTTATATATCCTATTGTGACTTGACAACTTTAAGTTTTCGATCTATTGGAAGGCACAATTCTTCTTAGGGTTATCTAGCTAGGACTTGTTTCTGTGTATTATCGAGGATGTCTTTGCTTCTCATTTTATGCACTCGTGCTGTTATATACAGTGCATAATCTCTGTCATTTCGTTTAGCCCATTTACAGTCGTGCCCAGGCGCAGAATAAATTTGGCTTCAAGTCTGGACAGGAGTGAGTCAGAACCTCTGCCTTTCACATGTTTCAACACTGTCCACTTAATGTCTTGCGGACCATGTCCCTTTTCTATACAATGTTGAACCACAGGCGCATGTGGAACTTTGCATTTTATTTGGAATCTGTGTTGGGTGATTCTCTTTTTAATTGGTTGAGTGGTTTTACTAATGTAAGCCATTTTACAGGGACAAATAACACAGTATATAACATTAGACGTATTACAGTTGGTGAATTCTTCATGGTAGATGTTTTTGTTGCCATAGTCAAATTGACTTCCTTCAATGGTACTGGCACAGGAGGTGCAATTTCCGCAGCGGCGGTGCCCTTTTATGGAGGGAAGAGACAGCATGGATTGTATTGTTACTGGGTTCTTTTTTACTTTGGTATTAGCCCGTACCAATTGATCTTTGATACTTTTGTTCTTTTTGAGGGCAAAAACTGGAGGCTCTTTGAATATATCAAGGCCTTTCACAATGTGCCAGTATCTTTTAACGATTTTCTTGACTTCATTAGTGATTTCAGAAAATGTGGTGACGCAGACCAATGGCATTTCTTTTGTTTTTTGTTTTGGCGTTAGTAGTGTCTCTCTTGGGGTGCACCAAGCCCGTTTCATTGCTCGTTTCGTCAGCTTTCGAGGGTAATTTCTTTCCACTAGTTTCTCTAGGAGGATCTTGGCGTTTTGAAAGTAATCTTTTTTGGTGCAGTTGCGCCTGATTCTAAGAAACTGACTGTAAGGTAGGTTCTCTCTCAGATTGCGTTGATGGAAGCTGGAAAAATGCAACAGCGTGTTTCTATCGGTTTGCTTGGTATACAGAGTGGTGAATATGGTTCCTTCATCGTGTTTCACCAGGAGATCTAAAAAATTGATCTTGACATTGCTAGAATTAAGTGTGAACTGGATATTTGGATTCCTCCGGTTCAGCCATGCGTGGAATTCCTCTAGCTTTTCCAATGTACCCCTCCAGAGCATAAAGACGTCATCTATATATCGACGCCAGATCTTAATGTGCCCATCAAATGGGTTGTTGTTATATACCCATAGTTCCTCATACATGGCCATAAACATCACCGCCATTTCTGGGGCAAAGGGACACCCCATTGCGATCCCTTTTGTTTGTAAAAATTGTTCTTCATTGAATTGAAAGAAGTTGTACTTAAGGCACACCTCTGCCATTTCAACGAGATACCCAGTTGGTACATTGTGGGGTCTGGTCCGTTTTTCAAGAAAATAGTATAGAGCTTCCAATCCTGCTTCTTGTGGAATGTTAGTATATAAGCTAACTATATCTAAAGTTACCAAGAGTTCCGTTTCTGGCTGGAAGGATTGACCTTCCAAGATCGTAATCGCTTGCATGGTATCTCTGAGATAGCTTGTTGTTAATCCAACCAAAGGTTTAAGAAAAGTATCTATATATTTTGCTGGTCTCTCCAGAATAGAATTCACCCCAGAAATGATGGGTCTCCCTGGGGGGTTGACTGGGTCCTTATGGATCTTTGGAAGGACGTACATTAATGGCATCCTTGGGTTGTCGTTGAAGAGATATTTGGCTTCTTTCTTGGATATCCATCCATGTTCTTCTCCTGTTTGTATCAGTTTAGTCAATTTGTTTTGTACCGTTTTTGAACAGTCTTCATCCAATTTGCGGTAGTGTTCTTGGTTAGCAAGTTGACGTTTAATTTCGGCTTCATATTTCCCTCTCTCCATAATCACAATAGCTCTGCCTTTGTCGGCCGGCTTTATTATGATATCTTGATTGCTTTTAAGGTTTTCGAGAGCAATCTTTTCTTTCTTGGTCATGTTCCACTTCATATATTTGTGCTTTCGGTCTAGGACATCCAGATCTCTCATCACATTTTTTTCAAAGATGAGGATTTCCATCGGTATGCTTGCAGTTGGAGGAAAGAACGTGGACTGTTCTTTTAAGCCTGAATAGTTCCTTTCCTGTATGTTAGGTTTTTCCACGAAGAATGACTTCAAACGCATCTTTTGAAATAATTGAATCATTTCCAATTTTGTTTGACTCATATCTGGCCTTGTTAAAGGTATAAAGGACAAGCCTTTGGTCAGTAGTTGAATTTCGTCAGTCGTTAGGTTGCAGTTAGTTAGGTTGTAAATAGGACTTAGTTCACTCCTTACCATCTGTATATATTCCTCCGCGTCACTATTTCTCCCTGATATTGATTGGGGTTGGGGTTGTACCATTGTCTTGCCTGATTTCTTACTCTGGGGCGTCCGTTGCCTCTGTCCAAAAAAGGTTCTGGCCCTTGATAGAAATGTACTTGTTGGTTACCCCTTGCGCTAGTTGATGGTTCCGCGTCACTTGAGCTATCGGAGTATGATGATGCATCCGAAAAGTGTAGTGAATTGCCTTTTGCTTCTGCCGCCGTACGTTCTAAGTACTCTTGTATTGATGGATTGTTTATAATATTCCTTCTCCAGATATGGGTAAGTCCTTTTCTCGTTGAAGTTGAGAATGTCTTTTTGCAACTTCGCTCTTTTGAAATTCCCTGTTTTTCTTAAACGTGATGTTTTCTTTTTCCAACTTTGTTAACAATGCTTGTGCATTCTCAATGGCTTCGTTGGTCAGGAAAGCTTCTTCTAGCTGTTTTATTAATTCCAGTCCTGCCACAATACCTGGGAGACTTTAGTCATATAGGAACAAAATGTTCTTGTGATTGGATGTTTCTCTCCATTAAAACAGCCGAATGTCTCAGCCAAGAAGAACTGGAATTAATAAAACAGCTAGAAGAAGCTTCCTGACCAATGAAGCCATTGAGAATGCACAAGCATTGTTGACAAAGTTGGAAAAAGAAAACATCACGTTTAAGAAAAACACAGAGGATTTCAAAAGAGCGAAGTTGCAAAAAGACATTCTCAACGTCAGCGAGAAAAGGACTTACCCATATCTGGAGAAGGAATATTATAAACAACCCATCAATACAAGAGTACTTAGAACGTATGGCGGCAGAAGCAAAAGACAATTCACTACCTTTTCGGATGCATCATCATACTCCGATAGCTCAAGTGACGCCGAACCATCAACTAGCGCAAGGGGTAACCAACAAGTACATTTCTATCAAGGTCCAGAACCTTTTTTGGACAGAGGCAACGGACGCCCCAGAGTAAGAAATCGGGCAACACAATGGTAAAACCCCAACCCCAATTAATATCAGGGAGAAATAGTGACACGGAGGAACATATACAGATGGTAAGGAGTGAAGCAAGTCCTATTTACAACCTAACTAACTGCAACCTAACGACTGACGAAATTCAAGTACTGACTAAAGGCTTGTCCTTTATACCTTCAACAAGGCCAGATATGAGTCAAACAAACTTGGAAATGATTCAATTATTTCGAAAGATGCGTTTGAAGTCATTCTTCGAGGAAAAACCTAACATATAGGAAAGGAACTATTCAGGCTTAAAAGAACAGTCCACGTTCTTTCCTCCAACTGCAAGCATACCAATGGAAATCCTCATCTTTAAAAAAATGTGATGAGAGATCAGGATGTCCTAGAAGGAAAGCACAAATATATGAAGTGGAACATGACCAAGAAAGAAAAGATTGCTCTAGAAAACCTTAAAAGCAATCAAAATATCATAATAAATCCGGCCGACAAAGGCGGAGCTATTGTGATTATGGAGAGAGGGAAATTTGAAGCCGAAATTAAACGTCAACTTGCTAACCAAGAACACTACCGCAAATTGGATGAAGACTGTTCAAAAACGGTACAAAACAAATTGACTAAACTGATACAAACAGGAGAAGAACATGGATGGATATCCAAGAAAGAAGCCAAATATCTCTTCAACGACAACCCAAGGATGCCATTAATGTACGTCCTTCCAAAGATCCATAAGGACCCAGTCAACCCCCCAGGAAGACCCATCATTTCTGGGGTGAATTCTATCCTTGAGAGACCAGCGAAATACATAGATACTTTTCTTAAACCTTTGGTTGGATTAACAACAAGCTATCTCAGAGATACCATGCAAGCGATTACGATCTTGGAAGATCAATCCTTCCAGCCAAAAACGGAACTCTTGGTAACTTTAGATATAGTTAGCTTATATACTAACTTTCCACAAGAAGCAGGATTGGAAGCTCTATACTATTTTCTTGAAAAACGGACCAGACCCCACAATGTACCAACTGGGTAACTCATTGAAATGGCAGAGGTGTGCCTTAAGTACAACTTCTTTCAATTCAATGAAGAACAATTTTTACAAACAAAAGGGACCGCAATGGGGTGTCCCTTTGCCCCAGAAATGGCGGTGATGTTTATGGCCATGTATGAGGAACTATGGGTATATAACAACAACCCATTTGATGGGCACATTAAGATCTGGCGTCGATATATAGACGACGTCTTTATGCTCTGGAGGGGTACACTGGAAAAGCTAGAGGAATTCCACGCATGACTGTACCGGAGGAATCCAAGTATCCAGTTGACACTTAATTCTAGCAATGTCAAGATCAATTTTTTAGACTCCTGGTGAAACACGATGAAGGAACCATATTCACCACTCTGTATACCAAGCAAACCGATAGAAACACGCTGTTACATTTTTCCAGCTTCCATCAACGCAATCTGAGAGAGAACCTACCTTACAGTCAGTTTCTTAAAATCAGGCGCAGCTGCAACAAAAAAGAAGATTACTTTCAAAACGCCAAGATCCTCCTAGAGAAACTAGTGGAAAGAAATTACCCTCGAAAGCTGACGAAACGAGCAATGAAATGGGCTTGGTACACCCCAAGAGAGGCACTACTAATGCCAAAACAAAAAACGAAAGAAATGCCATTGGTCTGCGTCACCACATTTTCTGTAATCACTAATGAAGTGAAGAAAATGGTTAAAAGAAACAAGCACATTGTGAAAGGCCTTGATATATTCAAAGAGCCTCCAGTTTTTGACATCAAAAAGAACAAAAGTATCAAAGATCAACTGGTACGGCCTAATACCAAAGAAAAAAAGAACCCAGTAACAATACAATCCATGCTGTCTCTTCCCCCCATAAAAGGGAGGGCACCGCCGCTGCGGGAATTGCACCTCCTGTGCCAGTACCATTGAAGGAAGTCAATTTGACTATGGCAACAAAAACATCTACCTTGAAGAATTCACCAACTGTAATACGTCTAATGTTATATACTGTGTTATTTGTCCCTGTAAAAAGGCTTACATTGGTAAAACCACTCAACCAATTAAAAAGAGAATCACCCAACACAGATCCCGAATAAAATGCAAAGTTCCAAATGCGCCAATGGTCCAACATTGTATAGAAAAGGGACATGATCCGCAAGACATTAAGTGGACAGTGTTGAAACATGTGAAAGGCAGAGGTTCTGACTCACTCCTGTCCAGACTTGAAGCCAAATTTATTCTGCGCCTGGGCACGACTGTAAATGGGTTAAACGAAATGACAGAGATTATGCACTGTATATAACAGCACGAGTGCATAAAATGAGAAGCAAAGACATCCTCGATAATACACAGAAACAAGTCCGAGCTAGATAACCCCAAGAAGAATTGTGCCTTCCAATAGATCGAAAACCTAAAGTTGTCAAGCCACAATAGGATATATATCTTTAAACACACAGAACTCGTGTGCCGAACCACAAACACAACGAAGAAACACTTCTTGTTTCCATGACGACAGGAAATTACAAGCCTAATAGGAAGTCAGGCGAGAGTCAGGCAACGTGCCCAGAAGCGTTATTACGTCAAGGCGCACGTCCGAACTCAAACAAACTAATACCGCAGAAGTGCAAGCCACCTCAACGCCTCTCTTGACCGAAATCAACTCCTGGGAAGAGAGAAGAAGCTGAGGAAGAAGTATCCCTGAGTGACGAAACGCTAAAGAATTATCTCCAGGTAAATCAAGAACGGGCTATAGCTATCCGTCTCTAGCCCCGAAGGCACGCGCAATGGGGTCACGTATTTACGACGATACCATGGGCCAGTCTGCATGCCGGAAATCACAAACTACCAAATAAACAGCACAACGATTGCGACATAGCCCCTCTAGCTGCACCTTTACCGGCATTTTACTAACAATGAGCTCCCTATTTTGGGTGTAACAACTAGCCTCACTAAAACCGTCACCTTCACCCCCCGAGAAAATGTGTATGTAAAGCACACAGAACTGCTGTCCCTGACTGTGAGTCATATCAATGTTCATTCTTCACCCCCTAGAGACAACACCCAAACAAAAGACATAAATGGGATGATACAGAATCCGCAACCCTGACGGACTGGCATCCCCCTTTGGTTTCCCAATATATGGCTTCAGACTATTATGCCAGAAATTCGGTATGTATATGTAAATTGCATGAAGTTCAACAAAAATCATACATAGCAGTATAATACACTTATGCTGCCCATTTCTTAATTTCAGTGTCCTACACCAAAGCCCCCTTAGCCCTGAGGAAGACCTTCTGAGAAAATTCCAACGGTCCCAACAAGAAGGTCGAAACGCGTCGGCTCATCCTTCATTGAGGCCAAGAGTAACCCCCACTTTAAAAGAGTAGCTCTCAGGACAGAAAGTCTAATCCAGAATAACCTGGTATAGCTAAAGACTAATTGAACTGTACTCTGACCTCATTTGGACCTCTAATTGAGTTAGTATCGAGGAGACAAAGGAGAAAGATCCCGATACAACAGAATAGAGTAGGACAGTTTAAACTCTTACCAACCTATCGAATTTATGCACGCCTTGTTTGATTTATTAGTAGTATGTTTGTATTGTTCACAATATGTTATGTCTAGCATGTGTTAATTAGTCTTTCCATGTATTCAGTATGTGGTAATTAGTCTTTCTATGTATGGGTTACATTGGTTGTTTTGTCATTTATGTAATTTCATTGTTGTGCTTCTATTAATGTCTGTTTCAAGTATTCAAATGATCTACACAATTAATGTTAATGAGACATAGTAAATGTATATGAAATACAAAGAAAAATAGAGACTAATTTCACTTGTGGTACCTTGTGAATCCTGAGGTGGAAAAACAATAGATTGATGATAAGAAAATAATAAAAGTAATCTATGTTCATTAATTGAACAGACTTAGAGGGACGAGCAGGAGACCTCCAAGTTTAAAAGTCTGAGAATTCATGGTCTGAGAGGCACCCACCAGTAGAAAACGTATACCTGATTCCAGCCTCTTAAGTCCTAAATAGAATCACTCCCCCCTTTTTTAAGCACATCTTAATGCGGCGGTCGGACGACCGCACTCGATGTCGGTCGAATCGCAACCGACAGGCCATTGGTTGCGGTCCAACCGACATCATAATGAGGGCCTATATGCTAGAAGTAGTATCACTCAGTAGTAGTGCACCTAGTATACTAATTTAACTTTTGTAGTAGCTTAGTATATCTGTTTAACACTCATAAATTCTTTAAAAAATACTTATTCTCACCAGATGTTGTCATCAGTGATGTCATTTGAGCGATTCCACCTGGACAACCTCGAAGACCACAACACCTCATCCCTACTGAAGAACCTCGCCACCATCGGCAGGACACATGCTCTACCCCGTCTTCTCCGCAAGCAACAACATCACCGTCAGCCACACCTCTGAGCCATGCTGGACCGACGACCACTGCTTCCACTTCTCCTTCACCGAACCCACTGTACACCACCACACCCACCGCAATCCTCACAGAAGCTGGAACGAGGTCACTGAAGCCCAGCTCACCACCTCCCTCAGCAAGACCCCACCACAGACATCCATGGACGCCAGCACCTCAGCATGCAACCTCCTCCGCTGGATCTCTGACTGCACCAACCCACTGGCCCCCCTCAGGAAACCCTCAGGAAAGCAGCCCTTCAAGAAAGCCAGCTGGTTCTGCCCCACCCTCCAAGAATCCAGGCACACCTGCAGATGGCTCGAGAAAAGATGGAGGAGCAGCAAGATCATGGCAGACCATGCAGCCTTCAAATCCACTGTCACCGCACACCACCGCCTCAACAAAACAACAAAGCAGCCATCGTGGAATTCATCAACACCAACGCACACAACAGCAAAGAACTCTTCGCCGTGGTCAAAGAATTTGCTAAACCCAGCTCAGAAAGAGCAGACATCCCCCGTCTCTGCGACAACCTCGCCACCTTCTTCCACTGCAAGATCAAGGAGAGCTACGACAGCTTCGCAACCCAAGACTCACCCACACCACCCGCTGCACCCAATGGCTCCATCCCCCAGCAGATCTTGACCAACTAGACTACCCTCACCTCTGACGACACCCTCAGGATCATGAAGAACATCCACTCCGGAGCCCCCTCGGATCCCTGCCCTCACCACGTCTTCAACAGAGCCGGCACCTCCATCGTACCCGAACTCTGCCACACCATCCACTGCTCCATCGATTCTGCAACCTCCTGGAAGCATGCAGAGATCAGCCTCCTGCTGTAGAAACCTTCTGCCGACCCGACGGACCTCAGGAACTACAGACCCATCTCTCTGCTCCCCTTCCCAGTCAAAGTCATAAAGAAAGCCATTAACGCCCAACTCTCTGAGTCCGTAGAAACGAACAACATCCTGGACCTCTCCCAATCGGGCTTCAGAAGCAACCACAGTACCAAGGCCGCACTCCTCACTGCTACAGATGACATCCACACCTTCCTCGACTGAGGCGAGACTGCTGCCCTCATCCTCCTAGACCTCTCAGTCGCCTTCGACACCGCCTCCCACCACGCCCTCTGCGCAAGACTCCACAAACCCGGCATCCGCGACAAAGCCCTAGAATGGATCCGTTCCTTCCTCACCGCCCGAATGCAGAGAGTCAGACTTCCTCCATTCAACTCAGAACCCACAGAGATCCGTTACAGAGTGCCTCAGGGATCCTCCCTGAGCCCCGCCCTCTTCAACATCTACATGGCCCGGCTTGCAGCCATCGTCAGAAGCCACGGACTCAACATCGTCTCCTACGACGACGGCACGCTGCTGATTCTCTCCCTCACAGACGAACCCACAGCTGCCACAAGCAACTTCCACAATGGGATGAAGGCAGTCGCCACATAGATGAAGGACAGCTGCCTCAAGCTTAACTCAGACAAGATCGAAGTCCTCATCCTTGGCTCCTCCCCTCTGCCTAGAACAACTCTTGGTGGTCCGCAGCGCTCGGAATCCCCCCACACCTATGGACCACGCATACCTCTGCCTCATCAGTGACTCCTCGCTCTCAATGAACCACCAAATCAACGCTGTTTCGTCCTCCTGCTTCCACACGCTCCACCTCCTTCATAAGATCTTCAAGTGGATTGCCACAGAGTCCAGGAAAACGGTCACCCATGCGCTCATCAGCAGCAGACTTGACTACAGTAACGCACTCTACGCCGGCACCTCCCAAAAACTCCCCCAAAAAACTGCAGACTGTCCAGAACGCCGGCGCCGCCAGACTCATCCTGAACATCCCACGCCGCAACTACATCACTGGCTACCTGTCAACAAAAGAATCACCTTCAAGCTTCTCACGCATGCCTACAAAGCCCTCCACAACGCCGGACCTGCATACCTCAACCACCACCTTTCCTTCTACACTCCCACAAGACAGGTTCGCTCGGCCCAACTGGCCCTGGCCACCATCCCACTGATCCACAAGACCACGGCTGGAGGAAGATCATTCTCCTACCTCGCTGCGAAGACCTGGAACTCTCCGCCTCTGCACCTCAGTCAATCACCATCGCTGCCGGAATTCAGGAAGGACATCAAGACATGGTTCTTCGACTGACTCGAACAAAGTTCCCCAGCTTTGAGGTCGACCGATCTAGCCATTAGGCTACATCCTCTCCCTAATTCTGAAATCTGACATCTGAAATGAGATCATTACTGACACCACTGTGCATGGCGAGTCCGAAATTTAACAAACTGTGTGATCTTTAGTACACCTGGTGTGATTAACATTGCATCATTTGTAATTGTGACCCCGGGTGTATAAGCACAAATCATAATTGAATGGGTGATCAGTCTCTCAGTGTACCATTCCAAGAGACACATATCCACAATTTCCTCTTCATACCATGTTTTTGTAACTTTTGGATAAATGCCTGTATGTCAGGTCATCTCTAAAGAGACCTCTAGGAATCTTTCTGTTCCAGTGGGAACCCTTTAATAACCCTTTCAGCCCATTAGGAGGAGTCCTAGACCCATATATGCCTCGGGTGATCTGAAGAGAATGTATGAAGAGAATGTGTGGAACGATTAGACTGGGAGAGAGCTCTCTGGGTTCATGGGACTCATTTATGGAATTCTCCCCTAACACCACCCAAGTGATAACAGAGCACTGGTGATTCTGTAAACTGGTTAAACAGGCATTGTCCACTTTATCATATTCCACTAATACCTGTCCGTCTGAATCCTGACAGCATCTTGGGGGTAGTCTGCATTTTACAAATTATCTAGAGACAAATCCAGTCTGCAAAATGACCTAAAATGGGCTTACAGATGCAGACTATTATCCTAGTAGTGCACCTCCCAAGAGTCACCGTCTGGGAGCAGAGACACTGACAGCAAGGACAGTTGACCTGACCACAGGCTTTTCATTACAGGCATCCATTCTTAACCTGTGCCAATGCTCAGTTTTTAAGCTGCTTGTCTCCTTGTTATTTTTGTTATTGTTAATTATTTATTTGTAAAAGGATCGAAATAACACCACATGCAAGGATATGTATACAACACGGCTCTTGATCAGGCCTGGTCGTTTTGTTTACAATTGTGCCATGTTAGTTACTTGTACTCCTTTCTTTTTACAATGCGGCAGGCGCAGCGGTCAATTTGGATTGACAAAAGCAAGAGACCTTTTTCGTCCATTTTTATTTTAACAAACATTTAATATATACATTAACCGTTGAAAAGGAAGGGAAGGGATCAGAAGAGGAACTAATACTGTCATCCGTGTACAATGACTTTTGATCTCTGAATGAACTACCCTTGGACTGAGAACACATTTATAATTCCATTTTTATTTTAAACTACTAACTTGCAACGGAAAACATATTCCGTTTAAAACCATTTCTGGTTACATTGCCAGGTTAGGAAGTTTTGAGGGAGTCTGGTTATAAAGAGAATACTATATGATGCTTGTTCCCTGCACTTGTGTTTTTAACATGGGTCTCTCCTGTTCGCCCAGGATTCTCTCTAGTTTCCAACTGGACTGGAATGTTCTTTTGCCCCGTTTTCTTTCCTGTTTGTGAAAGGTTTTGGGGTGTTGAAAATTAGTTGGTTGAGAATCTGTTTGTATCATTAACGATGCCACTGAGGACTTACATGCTGCTATTTGCATATTTATCCGGTGAATTTGGCTGGTGATAATTTCTGGGCAGCTACAAAGGTTGCAAACTAACATCCTGTTAATTAGGGCCAGATCGGTGGTCGAAGTGGGCGTGATCGAAGGGGCACGACGTGCCCATACTTTTTAATTAAACACATTTTATTGGGTTTTACAATGAAACACGGCCGTTGCGGCCTCCATAGTAAAGCAGCATGTAATAAGGAACATTTCCTTGATGAACAGAAAAATAAACAAACTGCCACATTCCCCCCCCCCTCTTCCCTCCCCCCCGAAATCATGGAAAGTCTTCAGTAGTTCCTCATGGCAAAAATATTTATAAAGAAGGTCAATGACCCTAGATGGTATCCCATACGTTCGTATCTCAGTGTCTAGTTGAGCATCTATTGTGTTTGCTGGGGCCAGGACTATACCTTTGTATTCGGCCCAGTATTGCCATATCTTTGAATGCTTGTGAGCACAGCCCCTGGCCTGGAATACCGATATTTCAAGACCCATACAGTGGACCAAGCTTCTTTTCCATTCGCCAATGGATGGTGGGGAGCTAGCTTTCCACAATTTGGCAATGTCTGTTTCGGCCAATGTAAGCCCTAGGAACAACAAGTGCCGCTTATAGCTGTTCTGGCCAAGGCCCTATGTGCTATGGAGAAGGATTAGTTTGGGATCTAGTGGTATCTCCCAGGAAAGAACCTCAGCAAGGCAGGAAGCCCTGCAGGGATGAACAATCCCACACTGTGTGTATGAAGGTACCCTCGTCTATTCTACACCTAAAGCAGGTAAGAGATTCAATCACGCCCATGCGTCACAAGCATTGTCTGGTGTAATAAGCTTTATAGAGATATTTGAGCTGAATCAGGAGAAGGCGCGAGGAGATAGCCATCTTGTGCGGGGACCCCAGGGCTTCCGTCCTGTCATCATCGTCGACCTCACCGATGTCTCCCTGCCATGATGACCGGAGAGCGAGCAAAGTCGTGGTGCTGTGTGTGATCAGGTCGCACATTAATAATTTGCCCTCCAGAAGGCTAAATTCCGGCAGCTATTAAAGGTCTCGTAAGTAAGGGGATATAGCGTGACGGAGCAGAAGATACATATAGAACTGGCTGCAATCAAGCTGGAACTCAGACTGCAGTTCCTGAGAGACTGGACCTTTTATTACATTGCCCAGTGTGAACACCCCATGCCATCCCACTTCCCAAATCCCCCCAACAGGCCAACCTAGTGAAGTAGAGTACCATGCCACAAGGGAGTCTCATGTGTCCCCCACCATCCATCCGTCTGAGGGAACGCCGCCACAGAGATGTAACGACCCGTCTTGCAGGGGGAAGGAAGCCAAGTCCTACCACGCTGTACAAAAGATCGAAGAGTGGGGTGTCGCCCATCGCCCACCTTTCTGTAGTAAATGCTGGGTCGTCTTGAGAACCATACCACCAATCATTAATGATTAGTAGATGTGAGGCCTCATAGTAAGATTGTACATTGGCTGCCCCGATACCTCCACAATAAGTAGACTGAAAACATGTGCGAAAAGCTATGCGTGTCGCGCCACCACCCCATAGAAACTGATTCAACACGGGATTAATCTATTTGAACCAGGAAATTGGCATAATGTGTGGGTGAATCACGGTTGTAGTTGATAGAGCACACGTGAGAGTGAAACCATTTTAAAAAGCTCTGATCCGCCGAGCAGGGTGAGCGGGAGCTGGGACCTGGCCCCAACTTCATCCCTAAGACGCGTCAATATTGGATTGATATTGCAGGACCATGTCGCAGGATCAGGGGGGATAAAGACCCCAAGGTATTTGATGCCATGTTTAGCCAGTCAGACCAGCAGCCCATACCATATCATTCTCTGAGCCACCCACAGGGAACACCACCGACTTCCCCATATTTATGTATAGCCCAAACGTCCTGCTAAAACCCGCATAATCTATATGATTCAAGGCTTGAGCGCAGCGAATCCGTTAGGAAAAACAAAACATCATCCGCGTATAGCGCGATTCTATCAGACAGTCCCGATGACCACTCAAAGCCGTGCACCTGAGCTTCCACCCTCGCCCATGCAGCCAACAGCTCCATAGCCAGGCCGAACAGCAGGGGCGACAGCGGGCACCCCTGTCTCGTGCCCCGAAGAACACGGAAGGGCGCCGACACCTCATTTGCGACCTGGACCCAGGCAGTCAGATCTGTATATAAAAGGCAGACATACGAAAAGAACCGCAGGCAAAAATTCATGTTCTGGAGTAGGACAAACAGGTATTCCCAGCTGACCGAATTGAAGGCTTTATCAATATCAGCTAAAAGTATGGCAGTCGAACCACCCAAGGGGTTGAACAGGGCCAGGGCGTTGTGGAACGGCCGGATATTGTGGTGTGTGGCTCTATGTGGCATGAATCCCGCTTGATCCGAGTGGACCGGATCCTGCATATGTCCCATAAGTCTGTTGGTGAGAGTCTTAGCGAGAAGCTTCACCTCAATATTGAGGCGGGAGATAGGGTGATATGAGGAGTGGTCCTCAGGCGCACAGGTCAGCTTCAAAAAGACTACGATTTCAGCGTGTTTCCAGTCCAGTGTCGGCACTGAGTCCGTCAATGCCGATTGAATGGTGCCCAATAAGTGGCGGCCAAATTGTGGCATATAGGATTTAAGGAATTCACTGGGGAAGCCGTTATCTCTCGGGGCTTTCCCAGTCCGCATCTCCGCCAGTGCGGTGGAGAGTTCCTCCTCTGTTATCGCAGCCTCCAAATGCGAGCGGGCAGGGTTCGACAGGGATCGTGGAGGGCTGGCTATAACAAACTCCAGAATCTGGTCTTGGGCTACGACATTGCCGTGAGCATACAGCTCACCATAGAATGCCGCAGAGCTTTGAGCCAAAGCCCGAGGGTGCGACAGGAGCCCGCCTGCCATGTTTCGCACCATTGGTGTCGAGGAGGCTGTCCAAGAGACCTGACAAAGCCTATGGAGCATCTTACTGGATTTTTCGCCCCATTGGTTGATGCGGCTCTGCGCCGCTTGCCACGCTTGTTTGGCATCATTAAGGAGCAGCTGCTGATATTGCTGCTGGAGTAGGTGGAGCTGATGCCGTATCACGTCACCACCATCCTGCCAACAACGTTCATCCAGGGTGTGCATCTGGGCCTCTAAGGCAACCAAGGCGTGAGTTCTGCGCTTAGTGCACCAGTGCAATTACTTATGTCCACTCCATGTAGGGTTGGTTTGAAAGCCTCACATAGAACAGCTCCAGAGGACGCTGTATTCTGGTTAAAGGTAAAGTATTCTATTAGGGACTGGTGTAGCAGCATTTTATAGGATGGGTTCCGGAGATGCTAAGGCGACAAGCGACAGCGAAACGGCGGGCGTTCTGGACCAACATGGAGCCTGAGGGCAATGGGGGCATGATCAGGCAGTCCCTTAGGTAAAATATCGACTTCTAAGACTCTATGGGAGCAATTCGCAGGAACCAAGAGGTAATCGAGTCTAGAAAAAGAGCCATACACAGACGAAAAATACATGTAGCCCGCTGCAGCGGGATGATACGTTCTCCACACATCAATCCATCCCAGTGTGGACAATAATGGGCCTAACTTGGATGTATCGCCTCTATCGCCCTCCCTCCAGCTCGTCTCCTGTCTTCCTTTGTGTCTAAAACATCATTCCAGTTTCCACCAATCACTGAGAGACCTGCGGGGAGATCTCCCTATATGCCAATGAATTTGTCTACGAATGTTTGTCCCAATGGGGGTGGGCATATATACTTCCCAGTGTGAGCGGTTCTCCATAGAGCATGCCAGTCATGATAGTATATCTGCTGTAGTCATCAGACCATATTCTAGTAGGTTGGAAAGGAACTCTACAGTGGATTAGAATACCTGTTCCCTGTGAACCCCTCATGAAGCCTGAGTAAAATGCCTGTGTACCCGAAGCACGTCAGGCAGGGGACTCTATACCCCAAGAGATGTGTTTCCTATTTGTGGAGAATGTCAGCCCCTAGTACCCTGGCCTGCTTCAGTACTGCGCCTCATTTGATTTTGTACAGGACCCCACGTACATTCCAAGTAATTACCCTCAAGTGGCCCGTCTGACCACCGTGACCATATCAGACATTAGCAAACGGATGAATTAACACAAACTTAGATTTAGGGATCTCTGGGGGTATATGTGCCAGGATTGTGCAAAATAAGAACTTAAAAAACCAAAACAAACAAAACCCAACAACCCCTCACCCTAATACTTCATGGAACTAGAAGTATCTGTCGCGGATGATGACCTTCCCACACCCCAAAGGGGGCTCAGGAAGGGAGATTGCCAATGAATCCCCTTAACCCCACCCCAACTGAACATTGTGTTAGAGCAACAAAAGTGTTGTACTCTAGGGAGGCAGCCTACGAGATAGTGCCCAATCTGCAGGAAGAGGTAGACAATCCTATCATGCGGGCATCGCGGAGAAGGAGAAACACCGTGGACTGCTTCGTATGTGTTGGTGGCTAGCGTTAATACTGTGGGCGCGTACTCCTCAATGTGGATCGAGATTGATTGTGACGTTTTGTCGTGGACTTCTTGAGATGAGCACTCCTGTTGGTCTGGGATGATTCAGAGTCTATGCGGGCGGAGTGTTGGGCCGCAGCGAGACTGGTTCATCTGTCCAAGTAAATACCTCCTCAGGAGTGTCAAAGAAGAAGGTCTGAGAGCTAAAGATTACCCTGAGACGAGCTGGAAACAGCAGCATATATTGAATTCTGAGCTGTCTCAGCCTCTGTTTTGCCGCCACAAAGGAATGCCGCTGCTGTTGGACCATCCTTGTATAGTCCGGGAATATCATTATTTGATGAGAGTCAAATAGAATCTTCTCTCAATGTCAAGCATGCATGAGGATGGCATCTCTGTCTAAGTAATTAAGGAGTTTGGCGATTACTGGTCTGGGCCTGGCGCCTGCAGGGGCTTCTTCGCTAGGGCCCTATGAGCCAGTTTAAACACGAAGCACGTTGAAAGTGAATCTGCCGGCTTGAGGGATCGGAGCCATTGCGCTAGGAAGTCAGTCATAGATGATCCCTCGCACCCCTCCGGGAATCTAACAAAGCGCAGATTGTTGCGTCGAGCATGGCCCTCCACATCCTCTACTCGTGCTGCCAATTCATTTGGTTACTACCGTCAATTTGTTCATTTTCTGTTGGAGGGTGGACACTGAGTCCTCCACACTCGAGACTCTGGTCTAAGCCTCCATGATGCGATTGACTGCATTTCGGAGATCCTGGCGGAGCAGAGTCACCTCAGATCCCACCGCCCCTATTTTGGCATCTAGAATGTCACAGCGACTGTGTTATCACCGCCAGTAATGCAGCATTATCTGGGCCGGGCTCGGCAGCCACGCCCGGGTCCGTCACCACAGAGCCCGAGTTTGTGTTCTTGTCCATGGTGGTCTGCCTGGCCGACAATCCTGCGGGTTTGTCTGTGGTCATTCTGCAGCAAGGGGGGTCATCAACATCCGAACAGCCAGGTGTCAGGGTAAGTCCTGCATGACCCGCCAGACCCCCTACAGTCTCTCCGAGGGGCGGCACGAGCAGACAGTTACTCCAAAAAAAGAATGTGAACTCAGGGTAAGTGTTCACCCCTAGTCCGCAAGCCGCACCAGCACCTGGCCTGACCGCTTCCGCTACCAGAGAACCAGTTGTAGCACCACTCCTTCTAACAGGATGCCGCACCAGGAAGCTTCAGGCAGACAGTAGGCTAGAGCAGGCAAGAAGATATATTATGGTACCTTTATAGGCTGACTGTGTCTCTCAAAGGGGTCCATCAGCATTGACTCCTGCGTGACCTGTACAGGATCAATAATGACCACCATCCAAGGCAGGGAAGGGACCCCTTAGGGATAGGGCCACAAGCCAGAGCACAGTCACCCGATCAATTCAGGAGCCAATCACTGGAACATCAGCCACCAGGGCCAAGCCATCTATGGTGCATGGCAGGTCACGGGTCGCACAAAGGGGGGCCACGGCCACTCCGCCGCAGGCTGGGCGCCAATCCCACGATCAAGGAATACTGTCCCAGCAACTCTCCTCCCGTGTTCGGGGGGAGAAAGGAAGTCCTACAGTTCTCCAGGGAGATGACCGGAGCCCAAGCCACCTGCCAGCTGAAAAGATGTAGGCCTATAGGCTCAGGCCAGGTGCGAAGCAGGCAGCGAAGGGCCTCACCAGGCCCAGAGCCAAGCAGGTCCGGGGATACAGGCTCCGGGGCCCGCCTCTGGGCAATGTCACCCGCCTCGTCCAGCCCCGCTGGCCCGTTAATGGAGAGCACATCAGTCCCCCGCCGCACCCGTCATCCCCCTTTGGGCCTTACGAGCCGCAGGACGTGCCGCCCCCTACCCACAGGCTGCCCCCGACAGGGCGCAGCAAGGCAGTATAGTGCCAGTTTGCGGACGGGCACACCTGTTCACCTACTTTGTCTGCCCCGGCGGCCGTTGACTCTACTACGATTCTGGCGCTCACTCTGGGACCTCCATGCCGGTCCACTGCCCAGCTTTCTTCACCAGCCAGATCAGGGCTCGAAGAACACAGCACAGGGTGAGACGACATTCTCCACCAACTCCGCCACGCTGAGACCGGTGCTGTATGTCTGTGTATTGCAGAATCAGGCAGGATTATTGCGGATAAATTAAGCGCCGGCCGGGAGCTCACTTAATATGCGACTGCCATCTTACATGGCAGGCCACACCCCTCATACTTTTTTAATTTAAGGATAACCGTTCTCCTACTTTCTGTGAAGATAGCCATCCCGGACCACTTAATTCCGAGAGCTGAAATGCTTCAGCTGCAGTATAAGGCAGGGATTCTCCTGTGCTGTGAAACCGAGGGGCAGACAGCTAAACAAGCCTTCTTAGCAAGGGGGGCTGCTGCCTGAAGGAAATGTAGATGTGCACAACTGGTTAATCTGCAAATGTAAAGGGAGCTCAGAAGCCAGTATTGGCTTTAATTACTGAAATCACTTGACACTTCCTGATGACATAAATTTATTCTTTTTGAGTGGTATTGGAAAGGATTTACCAGCAGGGCTGTTAAATGTGTACTTTTTAATGGGGCGTAACACAGACCCCTGCACTGCAGGGTCTGCAGGGGTCTGTGTTATCCCCTAAATATTGTCCACTGCTCTAACCAGGATTCAATTCTGTGGCTGTCTGGTTACAGTCTCAGACCTCTGCAGAGCATTAACTGATTAACTTAACTTGCATTTATTTTACATTTAAGCTCTATTCATTTAATATGTACATACCTGAAGATGAAAGACCGAAAAAAGTTGCAGAATATTTAGTTTTTTTAGCCACGCCTATCAGTCCGACTTACGCCTACTGACCCGTCCCCATTGTGCACAGCATCACAGTTCCCTTATTTTTTTTTAATGCTCTACGGCTTGTATCTACAACTGGTCACAAAATACTGGTCACAATTTGCAACCAGTATTTTTGTGACCAATGTAGTAATTTGTGAAGCGACCTATGTACTAATAGTTTGGTTCGCAAATTGTCGATTTGTAGTGGGTCGCAATTCGACCTACCTCATTAATATTAATCAGGTAGGTTGCAAATTGCGACCCACTATGAATCGCAGCCATCACAGGGATGGTGGCCCACTGGGGTCAGCAGACCACCATGTCTGTGATTGCTTTTTAATAAAGCAATCTTTTTTTGTTTTAAATGCAGCCCGTTTTCCTTAAAGGAAACAGACTGCGTTTCAAAAGAAAAGTTTCTTTTTTTTGTTTATTTGAGAGAATGCAGTGGTCCCGTGGACCCTGTTTCCTCTGAAGCAAACTTTTTTTTTAACATTCAAATAGGGGAATGGGTCCCAAGGGGACCCTTTCCATTTCGAATGGGTTGCCACTACATGTTTGTAAATGGTAAAGTATTAATGTTTTGCTAGTGGAGTTCGGTAGCAAAACATTAAAACCTACCATTCTGATTCAGTATTTGAAAGGGACGCCCCTTCCAAACCAAATCGGTTTTTGGTAGCAAACCGAAATTGCGATTCGGTAACGTGTTCTGGGAATCGGCTTGTTTGCAAATGCAAAAAAGTTTAGTACATCTGGTCCTTAGTGAAGTATATTTACAAATATTAGTGCATCCATAGTCACTCCGTCTCTAGAGCATAAATACCTTTGTGAACTGGGTCCTCAGCACTAAAGGCCAGATAAACAGAGCTTTTTAATGGTCGCAAATCCTTCAACTCACTAAATCAGAGGGTATGCAACTGGTAACAAGCTTTGTCTAATATACCAAACCAATATTACTAGTCTGTAAAGGATTACTGACTACTAATATGGGTTTAGAAATGGTTACGGAGTCTCAATTTGGAATTTGGCGTTTTTTGAGTGTGCTTTGTTAATTGTGATTCGTTACTATATGTATCAGTGGATTGAACCATAATTCTGGTCGCAAATCACTGATCAGTTACCATCTCCTAAATGTAGGTGGTAACTGAATGGTAAAGAAGAAGGGGTCCTCTTTGAACCCCTTTCTCCTTCGAAGCATAGAGGCAGATGCAGGGGAAGTAGGTAGTGGTTTGCAAAATTAGATACAGTTCACAAAACATTGGGTCGCAAATTACCACCACTTTTTGCGACCTCTATTTACTTCTGGCCCTTTGTGTCAAACAGTATTTTGCTGGTAAAACTTGTTGTATTATCCATTGTATAATAAAAGAAAATCGTGGTGGCCTACTGATGTTAGCCCTATACCGGACCAGAGTGGAAATCTAAATTGGGTCTGAAAACCATGGTCATACTAGGCCCACACTACAGGAGGAAATGACTAGAAGAGGGACAGGGAGCTATGTTGATTGTCTCATGGCAACCTATCCAGCTCTGAAAGCAGCCCTCTAGCCTACTGGGAAAATTCCAGAAGGGCTAATCCAGCCTTCAAGCTATTTAACAATGGCTTCGGTTTCATTGAGAGTGGAATAAGGCGCACAATCCATAAATGTTGGCCGAAATATACTTTTCATTTTATAGAGCTAGCAAGGCCCTCTAATAATCGTGCATATCATTTTTGGATCCAAACTGAAACATAACTAAAAATAAAAGTACAAAACCAAATATGTAATAATATTTTATTTATACTTTGTAGAAACTGAAGATTGCAGAGAACGAATTCAAGATCTGATAGCAGCTTCTGTTCAGGAAGGAGGTAATGGTTTGTTATGAGTAGGTTACCATACACTGGCCCAACTCTCGGCTTGGAAAAAAAGCATAATGATTGTTATTATTCTTATTCTGACATATTTTATCTGAAAATATTTTTATTTTAGTGCTTGTATTTATGTGTCTGTTTCATATCAGTTTTAATTTTATAGTTTTTATTGTTTTGTTGAGTTTTGATTGAAAGTAGGAAAGACTTACAGGCACATGCATCAATGGTTTTTGCACTTGCAAATTGGCCTTTAGCGATGCATGAAAGTGTTTGGCAAGCGCAATTTAAGAATTCGCAATTTTTTGCGAGTTCCTCAATTGCGATTGCATTTAAGGAATCGCAATTTGCGATTACTTATATGCAATCCATGAGGTACTTTAAAATAGCGATTTCGCTATTTGGGACCACAAATTACAGTGAAATCAAACTGGTCTGTAATTTGCTAAAACTTTGAAAAATGCAATAAAATGCATTTTTCAAAGTTTCAGGTTACACACACACATGCCCTTGGGGCATGTGTGTACGCAACATGGGTGCACATCACAATTTCAGGGGTGCAACAGGGTGTCCTTTTGACACCTTAGCACCCTTGAAATTGCATGCGCAATTTGCGAGTACATATTGGTACTCGCAAATTGCGCATGCAATTTCCCATTCATTCCTATGGGCCTGTAGGCCCATAGGAATGAATGGAAAGCCATTACTTAATTGCGACTCGCAATTTGCGAGTCGCAATTAAGGAATGTTTAGAAATTGCTATTTTATGTCAAAATCTGTTTTATTGAATTTTTCTCAGGGAGTGCAATAAGCGCATCACATAAGCAACCGTCGCCATAAATACATTTCGCCCAGTTATACAGATGGCAATTGACGGATACAGCTTTCACAAAAAGGTCCATGGCGAATTAACGTTGGCATATGACACAGCTTCAACGTGGCACGTCGCTTTCATACCCCTGCATTGCGTTACAATCTACCCTCCCTTGAGAGGAACAAAAGCAGAAAAAAAAAAGGAAACTTAAGTGTACCTAAGAGGAACTAAGAACAAAACCCTAATTGAGATGTCATGGTGCTATATTGAAAAGAAAAGACATAAAAGAGACGGGATTAGG
Organism: Calotriton arnoldi; assembly: GCA_963921515.1. NCBI lineage: Eukaryota > Metazoa > Chordata > Amphibia > Caudata > Salamandridae > Calotriton > Calotriton arnoldi. Next base: position 934,858 of record CAWUFW010001041.1, read on the forward strand.
TGAGCGCGGGAAGGAGCCCCCAGGACTCTGCTCAGGGGATTGCCGCGCCAATAGGAGTACCCGTCCGATTGGAGTAATTAAATGAGGAACAGGTTGAGGGCTCTGAGCCTCGGGTTGCAAGCCGTTAAAGGAAGCCCCTCCGATAAACAGGTGACCAGCGGGGACCAAATGTAATCAAAACCTTTCCTGGTGTCTTCAATTATATCAGTCATGCGCTCCAGAGCTAAAACCCTCCATAGTCTCGCATGCCATTGGGTTAAGGATGGGGCCTTGTGTTTCTTCCATGCCGCAGCGACTGCCATTTTGGCGGCCCCCAGACAAAGCCACATCACTGATTTGTCCCCCTGCGTCTGTCGTTTCAGCTTGGGATCACGGATCCCAAGTAGAACTTGTTCCATGGAATTGGGGATGTGATAGCCTAAGATGAGTTTAATTTGGGACAGGATTTCCTTCCAAAAAGGTTTAATAACAGGACAGTCCCACGATATATGCCTAAAATCGCCTAACCGACCACAGCCCCTCCAGCACCTATCCGACGAGCCAGAGAAAATCTTATGGAGTTTCTGAGGGTACAGGTACCAATCATACATGAGTTTATAGTGTGCTTCCCTGAGATACATTGAGCGGTTGAATTTCACAATGTCTTTCCCTAAGTGTTCCCAGTGCTTATCCTCCAGAGGAGCCCCTATAAGAGCATCCCATAAGCGCTTGTAACGTGGCATCGCTGTAGGACTCATTGATTGGATTAAAGCATAAAGATAGGAGATACATCCTTTGGAGGAGGAGCCACACTGAGCGAATTTCTCTATAGGGAGCAACTCCCTGGTGGCAGCCAGCCGCACCAAGGGCTGCAGCACCCAATGCTTCAGCTGTAAGTAATGGTACTCTTCTTTAGCGGATAATGCAAATTGCTTCTTGCATTCTTGAAACGTAAGGAATTCCCCTTTGTCGAATAAATGAGAGATCATGTGACAACCACCTTCCCTCCAAGCTTCAAAGGGACCATCTGATAGTGCGGGGGGGAATGCAGCATTAAAATGTATAGGCGTGTGAGGGGAGGGGAAGGTCGTGAGATGTAGTTTGTTAGTGAGGATATCCCAAACCTTCAGTGTGGTGGACGTGGGTGTGCTAATATAGGCGTTGAGAGGTCTGTCTTGCTTCGGCTTCCATAGAAGATCCCAAATGGTGCGTCCCGTGATCTGTCTGTCTATATGAAGCCAATGCTTATCCGAGGCCCGCAGTGACCATTCCGTGATTACCCTCATTTGAGCCGCTCGATAGTAGGACTGAAAGTCCGGTAAGGCCAAGCCTCCGTCCTTGCGAGGTCTAATAAGCAAATTATAGGGAAGCCGTGCCCGTTTCCCCTGCCAAATAAATTTGGTGAGCATATGCCGCAACTCCTTAAAAAGCCCTCCCTCCACCGGAATAGGCAGCCCCTGGAAAAGATAGAGTAAGCGGGGGAGAACATTCATTTTAATGGCATTGATCCTGCCCAGCCAGGTGATATAGGCCACACTCCATTTTCCCAGGTCCGACTTTAGTTGTCGCAGAAGAGGGGGGAAATTGGCTTTGTATAAATCTCGTATCCGAGGAGTAAGTTTCACCCCTAAGTAAGTGATCTCTCTACTAGTACAGCGAAACGGTGATCCCTCTTCAATCCTGCGCCACTCATCTGGTGGGATTGTGAGATTCATAAGGAAGGATTTGGTCAGATTGACCTTGAATCCCGCCACCCGTTCAAACGCCGCCAACTCCCCCTGGACAGCCGGAAGAGAGACACTAGGGTTTGTCGCTGGCAGAAGCACGTCATCGGCAAATAACGAAATCTTATTGTCATCTGTGCCAAAACGTATGCCTTGGATCTCTTGATTCTCTCTGATCCTGTGGGCCAGAGGTTCTATGCTTAAGGCAAAAAGGAGTGGGGATAAGGGGCAGCCCTGTCTCGTCCCGCGAGCCAGTCGGAAGGAGGAAGAAGCCACCCCATTGACAAAGACCCTAGAGCTGGGAGAGTGATAGTTAGCGCGCACCATCCCAATAAAAGTGTCTTTGAAGCCAAAGCGCTGGAGCACTTTAAATAAAAAAGACCATTCTACGCGGTCAAAAGCTTTCTCCGCATCTAGCGAGAGAAGCGCTGCTGAGATATTTTTCTTATGAGCTTTTTCAATAATATGGATGATACGCCGCAAATTATCATGAGTTTGGCGTCCCTTAATAAAGCCGGACTGATCCGGATCTATGAGACCCGGGAGAATGGTTTCGAGACGAGTGGCCAGGATTTTGGAGTAAATTTTGGCATCGAGGTTGAGAAGCGCAATTGAGCGGTAAGACAAACAGGCTGAGGGATCTTTTCCCGGTTTGGGAATCACTGCCACAATGGCTTCCCCCATGGAAGGAGTGACCTGTTGCATGGTGGCAATAATATTAAATAAAGTAGTTAAGAAGGGAACGAGCTCCGGAGCGAAAGTACGATAGAAGTGGGCTGAGAAGCCATCCGGCCCGGGAGCCTTTTGGAGTTTGAGAGAATCAATTGCCTTCTGTACTTCTTCAGCCGTTATGGGCTCTGCCAATTCTTCGTTGGCGCTCGCCCCCACCTGAGGGAGGTCCAGAGAATCAAAATACACCGATGGATCAGGCGTCCCTGGGAGTTCTGAGGTGTATAGAGTTCTATAGAAATTCTCGAAGGCCCCCGCCTTCCCCTCTTCCGACCTATGAGAGAAGCCCTTTTCGTCGACAATGAGTTTAACATACTCTTTCTCCTGTTTGGCCCTTAATTGGCGAGCCAACAAGGACCCCACTTTATTCCCGCCCTCATAACCCCGGGATTGTAAACGTAAGATGGTTTTCTCTGCTCTATTGGTATAAATAGCCTGTAGCTTACCCTTTATGGCTGTAACCTTCCGAAGGGCCGGAGCTGAAGGGTTAGCCTATGGGTCTGCTCTGCCGTTGTTAGGTCCCGCTCCAGTTGGAGGCGGTCTGCACATTGTTGAGCTCTTAAAATAGTGGCCAGCTCAATGCACTTGCCTCGGACCACCGCCTTAAGAGCGTCCCAGGTAGTTGCATGGGAAGTAGCCTCAGGGACGTTCAGCTCGAGAAAGTCTCTAATGGCCTTCCTCAGGTCATCGCGGAGGAGTCTATCCCTGCAGAGGAAGTTAGGGAAATACCAATGAGCTTGTTTCGGACGCGGATTGGGCCAGGTGATCGACACTTCCAGGGGGGCATGATCCGACAGGCAGATTGGGTGAAATTGGGCTTCCAATATAGAAGGGAGCAAGGTTTGGCTTACAAAAGTACGATCGATACGGGATGTGGGAATGAGAGAAGAACGAGTAATCTCGCTTTGTGGGATTGGTGTCCCTCCAGACATCCAACAACCCCACTAGTTGGAGCTGTGAACGCAGCGCCTTTCCAAACGCCCCTCCCGCAGCCCTGTGTGAGTGTGTCGTGTCTATTGCAAGATCCCAGACTAGATTGAAGTCCCCTATGAGAATTATGTCCCCCTGAGCAAAGTTCTCCAGATTCATAAGGAAAGAGAGAACGAAGTCTTGTTGACCTGAGTTAGGGGCATAGAGAACAGCGAACGTACACTGGCGGCCTCGCAGTTCTCCCTTGACCATTAGGAACCTCCCATTTTTGTCCGCTTTGGTATCGGAAGCCTGAAAGGGGACCCCTGAGTGAAACAACAGTGCCACCCCGTTATGTTTCGAGGAGTGCGATGAATGGAATATGAGGGGATAAGCTTTGTGACGGAGCCTGTGTTCGTCAGATCTTTTGAGATGCGTCTCCTGCAAAGCGGCTATTTGGACATTGTGATCTATCATGTATTTCCAGAAGCGCTGACGCTTGTTGGGCGAATTTAGACCCCGGGCGTTCCAGGAAACCATTCTAACCGCCATGTGTACTTAAAGAAGATTGTTGCCCTAGAGGCAGAGGCCCCCACCTGCAAGACCCTCTTGAGACCCTTCCTCCCTATCTCCGCCTACAAATAATAAAAATAAGGGCACCATGACATCTAACCAAAGTAAAAAACCTCAATAAACATTTAAAATGAGTGTGTGGAGTCCCCCTCCTAGAGGGGGATCCCAAAACCAGGATACACTCTAGGAACATTACCAATTCCCATCCCCCAGCCCTTGTCATAGCAAAAATCGAGGCATTCGGTGCTCTGAGAAACATTCCCCCCCCAAACTGAGTATTCGTCAACAAAGACACTTAGAACTATGCAGTGAGTAAACTCGACGAAGTCCCATGTGAACAATTCCCACTTGCAGTATAGAACAGTCCCCGATTACCACCATCCATCCCCCCATACCTCCCGTCGCTGTTGGATGTGGATCCCCCCCCAACCTGACATCGCAAATTACAGTTAGCTCACGTGTTGTCCATGTCTGCCGCCAGGGGTAAAGGCTCACATGACGTCTGGGCACCAGTGTCCCATCCAAATGCGGAAGACGCAAGTCCTCCACTCCAACCAGATCTCCAAACCGAAATCGCTATTTTAATAGCGATTTCTACATGCATAGGCTTCTGAGAGTCCCTAAGTGCGATTCCTTAATAATCAAAATTAAGGACTCGCAAAAGCATTTCTTGATGCATGTACCCCTTAGACCTTAATTAATAGTGCCTCGGTATATTAGGACACTCATGCAAACCTCTGCTTGCGCGGCTGGCATAATTGTGAATTTGTAGCATTTTAACTAGGGGCGTAATGGAGGGCCCTGCAGCACCTGTGGCGCAGGAGGCCCGCCAACCCGTCATCACATTCGGCAGGGGGTGTCAGTCATTTCGAGTTACCCCACTGATTTTAACAAAATGAAGAGTGTTTTGTGCCTTCAAAATTCACTTCCATCTCAGGGTTGGTTTAATCCCATAAATTTATGTTGGTATCAAAGTGACTTGGTATGGTCTGTCGTTGTGGTATATATGAAGGAAGCAATAAGGTCATTGTAGTTTAGTCCTTTTTATTTGTAATTTTCTTAAAATGCAGGTGAGAACAGAAACAGCTGACACGTGTTTCGCCCATTGGCCTGCTGGCCAAGGCTTCTTCAATGCAAAAAAGTCATGGTAAAATCTTCGTGCCTAACTGTTAGAAATGGGATCTCTAGTTGGCAAGGGCTTGCACCTTTGTCCAAGTAGGGACCCTTCTTCCTAGTCAGGGTAAGGGTGTTACACTCGTGAAGTAACCCCTGCTCACCCTCGTGGTAGCTTGGCACGAGCAGTCAGGCTTAATTCAGAGGCAGTGTGTAAAGCATTTGCACATAACCAACAGTAATACAGTGTAAGCACTACAAACGGACACCACACCAGTTTAGAAAAATAACCAATTTTTATATACTTAAGACAAGACCAATTACGACAAAAATCCACAATACTATACTTTAAAAATGAATGCTTGATACGGTAACTTCTTCTTTGCAGGAATAGCACAAAAGCAAAGTTCGTACGAGTCGGTAGCTCCGTCCGAGCCTACCGCGATGCTGAAAACCACAGAGTCTAACAGTTCCAGCCGACCGCGTCGATACGGGCCAGCAGAGTCGTGAACAGACTCGGTCACAGTACCTTTCGCGTTGTGGCTGGTACGGAGTGTACGAGCCAGTCGGCGTTCGTCGCGGTTGCGGTGCAAGACGGAGCGATGCAAGGTGCGGTGTCCCTCGATGCGGTGCAGGCAGCGGCTCGATGAGCATCGTGCAGACGGAGTCGGTGAGTCCAAGGCGTGCGATGCAGAGTGAGACGATGCTCGATGCGGTGCTGACAGGTTGGGATGCAGGCGACCAAGCCGGAGTGCGGGAGCTGGCGTCGGACAGCGGTGCGAGTCGGAGCGGTGCGTCGCAGACGTGCGAGCGGTGCCCCAAATGCGATGCGGTCACGACTCTTGAGCCAGTTGCAGCGACCGCGTCCGGCTGGTTCAGTGAAGCGATGCGATGCGATGCGAACTGCGGTGCCCACAGGTCACGGTGCAAGCAGCGGCTCGGTGTTGGCGGTGTCGGACGTCGCCCACGGTGAGACCAGGGTTGCGATGCGAAGCGGGGCGATGCGGTCTGCGGTGCAAACAGGTCACCGGCCAGGGATGGATTCGGTTGACGGAGTCGGTTGCGGTTCCCTTCCTCTGTGGCAACTGAAACAGCGTTCCAGAAGTGGTACCCAGAGGCTTGTGAAGTCTTTGCAGTCCCTGAGACTTCTTAACAGGAGGCCAGCTCGGTTTCAGGCCCTTGGAGATACTCAGCACAAGTTTGTAGAAAGTTCAGTCCTTTCACTGCCCAAGGCAGAAGCAGCAGCTGCAGGCCAACCCAACAAAGCAACAACACAGCAAAGGGGCAGTACTCCTCCTGGCAGCTCTTCCAGCTCTTCGTCTTGGCAGGTTCCTTGATTCCAGCGAGATCTAAATTCATGGGGTCAGGGCCCCAATATTTATATCCCAAATTCCTTTGTTCTCTGAAGGCAGAGAGGCCTTTGCCTAGTCCCAACCAGTTCTGGAGCACTTTGTTGACAAGTCTCCGTCCCTTCTTTCAGTGAGTAGGTCAGGGACATCAGACGCACCACAGGAGGTGGAGCCAGCATTGTGGAGGGAAGGCACTGTCCTATTCAGGGCCCAGGTGCAACCCCTCCCACCCATCTACATGTAGATCTTGCTATTCAGCCCTGTGCTGACTCACCCTGTCTCCTGGCATCCCCCAGCCCCTGTCACTCACACTCCAGACAAGGAATACACAACCTCGCAGAGGCAGGCTTGGATGGTTAGACAAGAAAATACCCACTTTCTAAAAGTGGTATTTTCAAACACAGAATGTTAAAACCAACTTCACTAAAAGCTGCCTTTTATCATTCTGAGTCCAGGCATACTAAACTCGAATTTCTACCTTGTTCCCGGGGTCAGTTAGGATTATAAGCTGTAATAATCAAAACCGCCCGTTCTGGCCCTAGGGGAACAGGTAGCCTTGCAATAGTGAAAACGAACTAGGCTGTAATTCACTATCAGGACATGCCACACACACCAGGGCATGTCCTACCTTTCGCATACAACGCACCCTGCCCACAGGGGTACCTTGGGCCTACCTTAGGGGTGACTAACATGTAGAAAAGGGAAGGTTTAGGGACTTGCAAGTGTGTGCACTTGCCAAGTCGATATGGCAGCCCCAGGCTGCGCACGGGCTCTGCAATGGCAGGCCCGAGTTACACTTTACGGGCTGTTTGCGTGGGTGGCACAATTCAGTGCTGCAGCCCACCAACAGCATTTGGTCTATAGGCCCTGGCACTCGCAGTGCACTTTACAAGGGACTGACACATAAACCAAATAGGCCAATCATGGAAACGCCAATCCATAACACATTTTATACAGGAGCACTTGCACTTTCCCACTGGACAGCAGTGAGGAAAGTGCGCAGAATCATTACACCAGCAAAAACAGAGTCAAAACCGGGAGGTCAGAAAGCAAAAAGTCAGGGGAAACACGCCAAAAGATGCCAAGTCTAACACTAACGTCCAAAGGGTAATGCCAAATAATGCAGGCTAGTCGTCGAAAACGGGTCTTAGGATAAATCCTGCATCCCTCGGCGGGATGCCCTACAAAACTGAATGCGGACTGCCTGCATTATTTGGCATTACCCTTTGGATGTTAGGCACGAAGATTTTACCATGACTTTTTGAAGGCACAAAACCCTCTTCATTTTGTGAATACCAATCTCATTCATGGTGGTCCTTGGGTGAAACCATCGACGAGGGTTGTGTCAGTAGCTACAATTTGGGTCCTGTCTATTTGTGCGTGAACCTTGGTGGCACCTACCTCTTTCTTCTATGAACTAATTTTAACACACTAGATATTTACAGTCAAAATATTCCCCTTGTGGATATCAGTAGATCAAATTTAGCAGGGGAATGAAAGCCTGTAAAATACAGGGGCAGGAGGATCGTAGCTCCAGATGTCTGAGGAGCTCTGTACATTGCAACAGTATATGTAGCCAGCATGTGAGGATGAGGAGACTTGCAGATACACTTGAAATGATGAATCAGGACAATAAATGCAAACAAACAGAAGAAATCTGAAACACAACGCCACAGGAGGGGACGGATGAAAATGGCAATGTTTAAAAAGTGAGAAGATTGTGAGAAGGTGGACTTTGAGACCTTTCTTGAATTTGCTATACAAATAAAGGAGCAATCTGAGGTGGTAGGTCATTCCCAAATTGCTGTCCATATATAGAGAAAACTTGTTGGTGAGCGGATTCTTTTGTGAATAGCAGTTAATTTTTTTCTAGTGGTGTGTGTGCCCCACTTGAAAATTGATTTAGATAGAGGCAAGTTATTCATGTTTACTAGAGTAGAGTACCCTGTAGATCACACAACAGACTTAGAAATGGATCCTGTTGTGGGAATTGAGCTAATTGAGTTTTTTAAGGTATGGGAGATGTGCCTAAACTTTAGTTGAATGGTGAATAATGAAGTCTTTACTTGAAGAAAGACTTAAATTGGCATCAGTAAGGGGTTTGTGAGAGTAGTGTGTCGTTTCTGTCGATGTGTAATAAGAAGAGGACCTGAACTGTTAATAAGAGGTATATGGAATGGAGTTAGCACTTGATTTTGTTCAATAATGTATGCTGGATGCATGCTGTTTGTGCTTTGTTTCTTGATATCGTCCTTAGGAACTGCGAGCTATCAAAGAGAATGCCTAGGGATTTAGTGGAGAATGTCAACAGTTCTTCCATTTACGAGGCCGGCTATGCTGCAAGCACCCAGGATTTATTTGCATCCAGGCAGTATCTGAGTTTATGGATGTCATTAGTCAATGACGCTTTAAGGTATAGCTGATTGTTGTTAGTCATATCAGGATATTGGTTGGCAGCAATGCTTTCTGGCTACTTAGCACTCCTCTTGGCTTTTTGTAAAGTTAGAACTTCACAGGGGGCATTATTTTTTGTGATCTGGGGGATTCCATTCACACAAATTGTGCTGTTCTAGAGTGGTATGAGAAGATCCAATTAAGATCACTTTATTAATACCAACAAAACTGAATAAATAAGCTGTTTTTAGGTCTCGCAAAGGCAGCGCATGCGCTGCCTCTCCAAGGCATCAAGTAATCAGTATTAGTGGTGTAACTCCACCCATTGCGTTTCTATTTGTTTTGTCGCTTGCCATTGGTTAAATGTGGCATTGCTCTTCTTATCTCGCTCATTGATTGGCTGTTGGTCCGATACCTCACTTCCGTTTTGCTTCCGTTTTGCAGGAAGCAGCACCGACCAACTACAGTTTCGTTCCGCTGGTGGGCTGTTATCTTTTTATTTAGGGACTACTTCCTTCTTACTTTCTGCCACCACTCGTCGCAAAACACGTGAGGAAGAACCCGTTTTTATTTTGCGTTTTCATTTTAATCTGCACGGTAGCAGTGATCACAGGACATGCTTATGTTGTTGAGTACGTGAGGAAGAACCCGTTTTTATTTTGCGTTTTCATTTTAATCTGCACAGTAGCAGTGATCACGGGACGTGCTTATGTTATTGAGTGCTACAACTAATTTCTATAGGTGCTGGCTTGTCACTGCTCCATTCCCGGGCAGCTGCTGGGCGCGCCGTGCTGTACTCTGCTGACTTTGTATGCGCTGCTTCCCTCTCCTCTTCCGGGCAGCCGCTGCCTCAGAGTCCCGCCAGCTGTTGGGCATGCCATGCCAGGCAGACTCGGCCCGCTGTACTCTTTGTGTTTGTAGATTGGTGCATTGACTAGATCTAGATGCAATGACTAACTGGTCTCGCGCTGCCAGATGCAATGATGTCATAGTCACACCAATGAGCAGAGCACTGAGTTACGGCGCAATATGCTTCGAAAATGGGTCTCTCGTTAGGTTTCATTTTATGCTCGGAGTACTTTGCTACCACTGCAGCAGAGAGTGTATGAGCCGGCCTGCATTACGGTGACCCGCAGGGAGCAGCAGAAGTTTGTTTTCATTTATTTCTCCCTGCAACCACCCTCTGTTATGGCGCAATATGCTTCGAAAATGGGTCTCTCGTTAGGTTTCATTTTATCGACCTCAGGCAAATGAAATCCTGGGTTGGCCCTTCTGGCGCTTGCACCCACGTCCCACAGGTTGAGCACAGTTCTTCTCTGCAGCAAACGCATTAACCCACTGTTATGTTAGCTTGCCATACAGACATAATAAATGCAAAAATTAGTTTAAAAGAGCAAGAAAGCGGTGACAAATAATAAGAAACAGAGGAGGCCATTTTAGGGATTTGAGGCGTTGCTTGTGAGCTGGACATGGGAGCGCAGTGGACTGCATCGGTGATCGAGGGAAGCGTAAACCAGGCGAGTCCTGTATCAGCAGGAAATCCATAAACCAAGCTGATGAGAAGTGTCAGAATTTAGACATTGATCTATTTTACTTGAGATTTGGGAGGGAGGGGAGGGGGCAGTGCACGGGAGCGGGTGCAGCAGCTGTGCTCTGGAGCACTTTGCAGCCGCTGCAGCAGAGAGTGTATCAGCCGTCAGCCTGCATCGGTGACCTGCAGGGAGCAGCAGCAGTTTGTTTTCATTTATTTCTACCTGCAACCACCCTTCTGGAGCTCGTGGTATAGTACCGTGGGTTAATGTGCCTGCTGCGGAGAGCGATTCAAATCAGCCCGGGCACATTCAATCCTGCTGAAGAATATGAAATGATGCAGTACATTCAAGTGAATAATGTTGGTACTGGCTGTTTTTAGGCTGAGGTTGAGGCAGAGCAATTTGTAGATGACCTTATGTATTATAATGTCCACTTTATTTTTCTGCAGAGTTTTGTGGGCCGTGTAATATTGTTGAGATATTGCACAAGTGCACCTTCAGATTTTCACAGCGTTTCTGACTTTTTAGCTAGAAATGCAATATATATTCGGTTTGCTTTCTATTTTATTTTAGTTTTGGGAAAACGTGGTCAGGATTCGTAAACATATTTACAGAAAGGCAGCGCAGTGGTGAGGTTATCTTGATGTTCTACGGATGTTGATATGCACCAGAATGAGTCACTGTGTGCCAAGCGTGAGTTGGTTTCAATCACTATTCTTCAGATTTCCTCAGCAGCCCCGGGAACCTGGTGACTTGAACAGGATTCTATTTATTAAGGATTAATTTAACCTGCGCGATCACGGGTTGTGCCCTCATATGTGGCACAGGCCTTTATCCCAATTGCTGCCCCATGAATGAGTCCTAAGTCTGCCAACCATGCCATGGAAGGCAGCTTCACAACGCAAAATTGTTATTGATGCCGATCTAGAGGTCCCACTCTTTAATTTGGCAATAGTGCTATATCAGTGTGCAAGGAATGACTGACAAGGATGGAACGCAGGCCCCTGCACTGCAAGGTGGCTCCTCAAGCCTTCAAGGGGACCCCATTCAGCGAAAGGCCAAAAATATCTGTGAGATACGGGTGACTCTGCGGCCCCTCTCCACATTCTGCAGGGGGGCATCGTTTTGCATTATAACACTGGTTTACAGCACACCCGAGGTAAGTAGCCTAGATGGCAGGGCATTGAAAAGTTTGTTGTGTACGCCTAGTGGGTGTTTTGTTTTTGTTATGCTCCTACAATAGCCTTAACAAACCAACTTTTTTCATTTGTGAAGCAAAGGAATTTCTGTGTTAAATCCTTTAGATGACTTGCGTATGATGACGCCATTGGACGTCTGTAAAAGAATATTGGCCAGAACCTTATATTTGACTGAGGCAGACTGGCCCACATGGAAAGTGGGTCTTTCCCAGCAAGCAGGTGCCTGTAAAGTTCAAGCAGGGCCGGGGTAGAGCCAGACCTATGAGGGGACGGGTTCTGGGCCTGGTTACACAATCTGGATCAATCACTGGGTTGTATTTTATCATTCCAAGGTTCATACCAAAATCATATGCTGAAGTGAGTCAGCCTGAACTGCGCTGAGATCCTAACCAAACGTTGGTGAGCTTTCCCTAGTTAAATCTTAAATCTTAAAATTGTTAGGTGAGAGCACACTAAGAAGTATAACAAGCATTGACATAGCCAACAGGCCTCGCATTTGGGACCTTATAAGTATTTAGTTATGCAGTACAATATCCTTGGTGCAACAACATCAACTGTTGCATGGCTAAACACTTATAAGGTTCTAAAGGCAATGCAATAGGTCTCGCATTTGCACGAGTTTAAGCCACTGACATTGTAAATAACAATGCCTTTTATTTATGTTTTCAAAACCAATACCTAAATAAAAGGCATTGTCATTTACAATGCCAATGGCTCAAATTCTCGCAAATGCAAGACCTATTGCATTGTAAATGCTTGTTGCATCTGGCAGTTCATTAAACTAATAGATACTAGGTAGAATATTCAATGTTCTCAGTGAGTGCTTCATATTGCCAATGTAGATTTTATCACTGAAAAAAATAAGCAAGTAATTAACACATGCCATCAAACAACTGACAAAATGATTTGTATTATACAATGTTCTGAATTGCTGTCTAGGTTTAGAAGATATTTGGTTAATTTGTCCTTTGTTGATATATACCTTATTACCCACAATTAAATATATCGTCCACACTTTGTTGCAACCATTAAGTTTTGACGTTCTCTTTCTGCTGCAGAATAACTTGTGTAGAGAAAGTTTGTTCCCAGCTGAGTAGTTTACAGGAGGCTACCTTGGGCTACATTTTGAAGCTTTGAAGCATACGTCTATGTCCTAATTTAGTAATGATTATGTGTCAAAGTCGTCAGCCTTGGTACAAAGGCTCAGGGTTTCCACATTTTGGATCCATAGGTTTGGACTTCTTGTTGGACCTGAAACCTCCAATTAAGGTTTCTGAAGCTATAGGCTCTCTTTAAAATGGCATACCCTCCCCTTTCAGTGAAATTCCTGCTTGGCATGCCTACTCTGACATGAGGTGATGACGCTAGGCTAACTCTGAGAGGCGTATAAAATAATACCTAACCATAAGAAACAATGGCAACGCATAGGTCAGCAGCGTGTATGCTTTGCAGTGTGGCTAAAACTAATTTAAAAAAGAGCTATGTTGCAGCCAGGACTAATGCACTTAAAAAAAAAAGCGCATTAGCGTTGTATGTAAAAAAAAGCGCATTGCATAGCAGTCACGCTGCTGTGCAGCATGGCTTCAAAATATTGCAAAAGTGAGCAATCCCATGCTGTACAGCAGGACAAAAAGGCAGTGGCAGAGCCAATAGTCTCACAGGGGAGACCTAAGGGCTTTGCCATAGACTGCCAGGTCACGGCGCAAAACCCCTGTGATTCAGAGCAAATCAGTTAAACTTCCATGCATGAAAAAGAAAACAATATATAACATTTAGCAAAAAGTCCTAATACATAAAGAAAGCAATTGCTCCCATGTCCATGTTTTAGTAAAAATACATTTGGAAGCAGATAACATCTGTTGTCACAATACACATCCATTTCATAGGCGAAAAGAGCTTCTTTGAAGTGTGTATGGCATAGTAAAACATAGTTACAAATGGCAAGAGGTTCAACAAGGACGACAGGGAAAAAGAAAAAAAAATTAGTACTTCAATCACAGCACGATCAGCGAAAGGACAGTAATCAAACGGAAGCCATTGATACTTGGTCCATGCTCCAGCCGAAAGAAGAAAAAGTGGAGCCAGCAAGTGCTGGCCAATTAGAAGGCAGCAAATAAGAGTGACAATGAAGCCAACAAATGTAAGCAATGGGTGTGCTACAAGCCCCTTATTGTATATCATATATCTAGCAAATGATAGCACATACAGCACATGCACTTTCACAGGCGAGATCTAAAATTGAAGCAGATAATTCATAAAGTGTCCCGAGTCAGAAAATGGTTTTCTTAAAAACGTGTTTGAATGGTAGTTGATTTGGGTGGCATTTTTCTGTTGTCCCATACCGGGGACTTTTTAGGCTTTGTTTTTTCTATCTGTGGCAATTTCTCAGCAAGCTTTTCTGGTGACCTCTCATAGACCCCATGGAGCCTTCTGATGAATACGCAAGTCAAAGTAGCTGTTTCGTCATGAAGCCAGCATACATCAAGTTAGCTTAAATTTAGAACCAGAAACAAGTTTTTTCCAGCACACCGAGGCAATCTGACCCAAACATTCACAAGCTTTCCTTTGTCTCTGTGAGTGGGACATACAGCAATTCCGTTCCTGTGCATTCTGGTACTTGTAGTCTTCTCCATTAATAATGGGAATGGAGATAAAACGAGTATCAGAACGCAACAAAAATGCTTGGGTGGATAAATACCCTGACTAGGATTAGACTATTAGGCTCGGTGTCCCTACAAAGTTTGGGTAAGCAAGCATTGCTCAATCGGCCTGTGATACTCATTCTCAGCCTGAGCCATGGCTTCCCCTGGTACAAGCAGAACTGTACCACAACTGAAGGTGTGCCAGCAGTGGGCTAATGGAAGGAAGTGCTGTCACAAAGTAGGCCTTGGGAGCAGAGAGAAAGTCTGCCTAGGAGACAGAAAGATTACAGCATGGAGATGGAATATAGAGACAATGAGAGGCTAACCACAGGGAGCACGCTGCTGTCTACCCATGTGTAGTTAAGGGGGTTGGAAACATTACTGCAGTGGAAAAAAATCCATGCTGCTCCGGCGCCCACAGCACTGTGCCAGCAGACATGCTCTTCCCATGGTTTATAATATGCTGCTTGCATTCTGCAGCAGCAGACGGGGAGAAACAGGCTTTCCAAAAATGCATCAACACAGCCCAAACTGTATCTAGTAGAACCTCGTTCCGCACCCTCATAGATAAGTAAACATAAACATTAAGTCATGGATATATTGGAAACACAAATATAGTTGGTCGAGATATCATTTTTAGCACAATACGTCAAAAGTCATTGATCTCTCATCTCGAGACTAAAGACAACACAAGAGTCCATTTGTTGTTTCAAATTATTTCCACTGTTGGTGTATTCATTGGTACTTCCAGCATGGATCAGCCAACACGTGTTTCGTCTTTTATAGACTTTTTCAAGGTAGTTCTAAATTCAGGTATCTAGTTGTTCATGTCCATAGGTTTCCACCGCCACAACGTCAAAAAGTCACGCCCGGATAAGTATAAATAAACCAGAATGTGTAAGTAATTGGAAGGTCAGTCCTACATCCCAGTAAAACGTCCAAGTTCCAATAAAATACAATGTTGCTGTTAGATAAAAGTAAAATCCTAGGACAATTTTAGGCTTGTCATAAGAAATTGCGATAAAGAGGACTGAGTTGGACACGTGTCTGATCCATGTTGGAAGTACCAATGAATAAACCAACAGTGGAAATAATTTGAAACAACAAATGGACTCTTGTGTTGTCTTCACTCTCAAGATGAGAGATCAATGACTTTTGACGTATTGTGCTAAAAATGATTTCTCGACCAACTATATTTGTGTTTCCAATATATCCATGACTTAATGTTTATGTTTACTTATCTATGAGGGTGCTGAACGAGGTTCTACTAGATACATATTGGATGTACATTAGATCTCTATTGTACAAATTGTCACCTTGGTAGTAGGGTGTCAGAACCGTGATAGCACCTCTATATTACAATAATTTGCTTTTGGATTTTGTTCACACATGACTTGATTGAAAACAACAAACCAACATTTGAGGTGCGGTAATTTTCCCAGCAGGGACCACTACTACTACATTTGAATTTATTGTACAGTCCAAACTGCCTGCCCGCATTAGTGGCTCCCACACAAAGTGTCGATATGGAATAGCGAGGGGAAATTTCACAACCATCTAAACAGAGGCATTGGCGGCAATGAGGCAATGCTTGGGTTCACCGTTCCGTGGGAGCAAGAAAGACATAATAAAGCAGGTCAACGCCTTGTCAGGTTAGAAAGCGCTTTATAATTCCAATATAAAACAATTACCAACAAAAACACTGCAGATAGCTTTGTCTGTCATACAACTTTTCAGTTTGTTTTAGAGAATTCAAAACTTTGGAATGTGTATGTGTTAGCTTTGGAATTTGATACTGATGTGTATTGGTATTCTCCAGACATAGCATTATTTTGCCAGCAATCTTTCAATGCCATGAAACCAACTCTGAGGTGTTGCAGTCTCCCAAATTGAGACACTCGGTGATATTCTTCCCAAAATGTGCGGTGGTTAAACTGGGATGTAACTTAGCCCAAGGTCACACATGGGGTCAGGTCACTTTGCTCCTGCATAGGTCGGCATATTAGGAGTGGAACGCTAGGGTAACATCCACTTGTCGGTAGAGCGTGACATCATTGGCTTCCTGGAGCTCTAAGATCACCAACCCCCTCTTGTCTAGGTTAGCCAGCCATGGCAGCAATGTGCCAGTGCGGTCTCTCTCTGCATGCGCATGTAGCGTATAATTCCTGTAATTAAAGCACTTCAACCTTTCAATCTGCTCAGCTACCTTTTCTTTTACTGCCAGTAGTATCAACTGCTCCTCCAGACCTCCACTGATTTGGAAATGCATTTGCCCCGGATAGTCGATTTGAACGCATCCCATTCTATCAAGAGACTGGAAATCGAGCTCTTGTTGGTTAAGTAGTGCCTCAGAGCTGTTCCTATAGTGTCCTGAAACACCCAGTACTCCAGGGCTTCAGGTTTCAATCGCCATGTTAGTATACAGGGCTGGTCCTT
The DNA here is from genome assembly GCA_963921515.1 of Calotriton arnoldi. Taxonomy (NCBI): domain Eukaryota; kingdom Metazoa; phylum Chordata; class Amphibia; order Caudata; family Salamandridae; genus Calotriton; species Calotriton arnoldi. The sequence goes on from CAWUFW010001041.1 coordinate 951,437, forward strand.
CCTCCAGCTCAGCCCATGGAGCAATGGGTTATGATCAGATATTGTTCTCGTTAAGTATTCACTAGACATAGCCATCTCATGCACATCAGGTGGACAAAGAACCACATCCAATGTCACATACAAGTCGTGTAGATGAGAAAAGAACAAATAGTCCCGCTCCCCGGGAGGTAACAGTCGCCATGAATCTATGAGGTCCTAGTGGGTCTTCCACTCTTACAAAAGCCCTGGCTATCTGAATAACTGGGGAGTCTTGCAAGGGAGGGTGGGATCAATCCAGCCCAGGGTCCGCTACACAATTATAATCTCCCCCCAGTATGGTCGGGCTCACCAAATATGGGGCCAGCGCTCTCAAGAGACCTGCCAAAATGTCACCTGGTCTACATTCGGACCATAAATACTTCCAATAATAACATCACGGCCATCCAACCTACCAGGGACCACCACGTAACGACCCTCCTGGTCTATCAAGTGTCCAGTGTGCTGAAACGGGACTCCGGATCTAACCCACACCAGTGTACCCCATGCAAAGGAGGAATTATTAGTATAATAAGCTTGTCCCCTCCATCTACGCTGAAGTGCTGCTCCTTTTTTAGCAATCAACTGCGTTTCTTGGAGTAATGCTATCTGCATCCCTCTACGGTTAAAATATGCAAATACCTTATGGCGTTTGGACATGGTATACATACCCCTAACATTCTATGAAATGATTTTATAAGTTATAGCGGGCACCATAATTCAGCTACCACACATCTCCACTGATCCCTGACAGCGTGCAGTGCCATGTCTCTGCGATTCTCCCCCTGTGCATATGTAAAAACCTTCACTAGCCAGACACGCTGTAACCCTTCCAGTAACATAAACCAGTAACAACTAACTCTCATTACCCAGGACGAGCAGAACTACTACTCCTATCAAAACATAATACCAACAGGCATCCATTTGTAGGTGCACGAGGGGAGAAAAGTGACTAACAGCTCTACAGAGCTCTACGAACCGATTTTCCCCCCCCTCCATCCTATATAGAATATGTCTTCCCTCAGTCCCAAGTAACGTATGCTGGAGGCCCAAGCAAGTTCCACATCACCCGGTAGTCAGCTCACAACTCCACCCAGGTCAGTTCCCAATACAGGGCCCCTCAGTTCCCACTAGATAATGTCATCTGCCATGCCAGGGGTAACATTAGGCAGATCAGTATCTGTATTTTCGGCTGAACTGTTTTTTTTGGTACAGTCAGAGTTCGGGCTGCCTCTTTCCTGTTAGAGGATTGTGGGTTCGTTCCATTTCTGCTCATTTCCGCCACCTCTCTGATCATTCGTCTCCTCCTCTCCTGATGGAGCTCCTGTCTTTTTCTCTGTAGTTTCCACCGTCTTTGGGGCCGATGTGGAGAGCTCCTGCTCGGCCGTAGTTTCCAGCGTCTTGGTGGCCGATGTGGAGAGCTCCTGCTCAGCCCATCTTGTGGCTGTGTTTCTATCCACTCCCATACTTCTTATGGGGTTCTGAAGTACTGCATGCTGTCTGGTGTAACTACTCGTAGGCGAGCCGGAAATAGCATAGCGTAACGAGTGTTCAGCTGTCGGAGGTGGTGTTTAACCTTCAGAAAGGTGGAACGTAGCTTTTGGAACTCTCTTGTAAAGTCTGGGAAAATCATGACCTTAATATTGTTCACTCGGTCTGGCCGGGGTCAATATGTGATCGTGATCCCTATCATAGGGGAGTCTGGCCATCACTGGTCGTGGGGGCACTCCTGGTCGAGGCGGTCGGGTCGGTACTGATGCAGCGCGTACAATAAAAACTATTCTCCTCCTAGGTCACTTATAGGTCATCCAGGGGCAAACTATATTTTCTCACATCCACATGACGATGGGGCCCATAAACATCGCCTAACACACACGCACACACCTGGATTTCCTTTACACCTTTATGAAATTCTGTACTCCTAGGAGAAGCATAAGAACTAAATGGAAAACACCATTTATGTACCGCTGGAAGGAGCCGGGATATCTTATTACCTTAACTTGTCGCTTTCTTTTAGTTATTTCTTAAGATATTCCTGCTCATTGTTTTGTCGATGAATCATTCATGTAAGAAATTAGTTCATAGTGATTAAGACCAGCTGAATCACAATAACCAATTACTGATGTCACAATCATTTAGGAAAATAACCACTGAGTCATTTGGTTTAAAGAATCTTAAATTTTATATAATTTTAAAAGCATGAGAAAGAATTTTAAAACTTTTATTCAATTATTCATTCATTATTAAATTCAAATATTTATTAAGCATAATCAATTTATTGCAGAAAGGAAATTTTTGTCATGAAGCCAAAACCCTAATTACCTGCCTACCTTTCTAATTTAGCCTAATGATTTCTAACCTAAGTTTAAGAATTAGAAATAACCTGATTCTCATACTCAACTGGAAAATTAAGACAGCAACAGCAACTTCAGCTCGTCAGCATCAGCTACCTGCAACCCGTCTCATCTAACAGTCTTTCAGCATCTCCCACTCAGTAAGGGATCGATCAGGACCACCCAGCACTGGAAGCCACCAACACCAATACGACTCTCCAACTCCGCTCCTGACTGTGACAGCGACTGACCCCCTCCCACTAAGAGTAGGCCCTCTTATACCCTAATTCTAACTTTGCTAACTAATTGTTGCAACATTAATAACACGCTTTTCTTTCATTGGTCCATGCATGTCATCTTATTCATTCTTTTAATCAAGTTCTCTTGGATCCAATGGTCCTTGGATCATTTCCTTTCCCATACGCTCAAGACATGTTTCCATCCGCTTCGATCAGTACATTTGTAACTTCTTTCGATACATTCGAGAACTCCGCAGTCATTGTCCTTTCTCTTAAACTGGTTTCCCCACGGGTCTTCTGCTGATCACCACGGCACACTATCAGTTCAATTAGGTCACATCAGCCTTGACCATTTCTCGCATCCTAGCCTCTCAGCAACATCACGAGGTTAGTTTTTCTCCGACTTCATCCCGTGTCACATGTCCCCTTGCGCCTGCGCACATCTTCCCACTGGCGGCCATTTTATATCGCCACTCGGTTATACTTTAGAAGCACTAATTTGAAGTAAACAAAACATAATTAAAATAGAGAAAAATAGCCTTTTCGTTTCCCTCCCGTCGTCTACGTACCCCAATTAGTTATTACCTAGCAGAAAGCAACATTTAAGCTGTTCCTTACTTACCATCACTATTGTTTTTGCAACAACACGTTTTATTTCTATGAAGCACAAAAACATGCATTTATTTTAAATTGGTACGCGTTTATTTTTACATTATAATTAGACACACGGACATCCATTAATAGATTATTTAGCACACACATTGGCATGTTACCTTTCCCACACATACAGTGTTGATTAATACATTTAAACGAACATTTTATTAATTATTTATAAAATTTGTTAGGGGTTAAAAAAATTATTTTCCCTGCTCCATCAACTCCCCCTTTGGTGATTTTTAAATCACCACATAAAACCCAAGTTATACTTCTTTTCAGGCAGCATGTCTTTTATCCTTTGCTTTCTGTTATTTACACATCTGTTTCTTCTTCATCTTGTCTTTTTGTCTCCTTATACATGTTTTCTTTCATTTTCTCCAACTCAATTTCACCCATTTCTCTCTCTTTCTTTCATTATTCTGTTATTTCTTTTTATCTTATTTTGTCTTACTTTTCTTTTTATACACGTTATTACTATTTTCAACACCATGGCTAATAATATTACTACAGTTGCTATTATTATAACTTTCCCTATCATTAGTCTACTCATTCTGGTCAACCAATTTGCTACCGAAGAAAACCCTCTACCAAGTTTTCCCAAGACATTTTCAACCTCCAGTGGAACTAGTTCTTTGTGCAAATTTGTAATATTTGTAATATACTTCTGTATATTTTCACTTTTATCAGGAATGTAAGTACAACAATGTTGGACTTTCAACATTCCACAGACTCCACCCTCTTTTGCCAAAAGAATATCAAGGGCAAGCCGATTTTGCATCACCATAGCTCTCATGGCAACCATTTCGGTATTTACCATTAAGAACCCTCCCGCAGTATCTGTAGACAAACAATCTACTACTGTGGATAACTTCCGAATTTTAAATGCATTCAAAGATATTCCCACTGCTGGTATTAATGCTCCAAAAATATCACCTACAATTTCTGAAAAACTTTCCCTCTTTCTACGTGTAAAGTTATTAATCATCTTGTATGTTCCCTTTTCTTCTCTGTCCATGTGAAAGATTTTTGGAAAGACCAGGCCTACATAGCAAGTTCCATACCAATGGTCCGGTAACCTGTAATAAGCTCTATTCCCACAAATATAATAGATACCTGGAAATATTGGATCTTTTCCACCTTTGAATCCCCAACCTCCCAGAATTTGATAATTGTCATGGCAGATACTGGAACCTACAAAGTAATTGTCATAGACTGTCTTATTTCTCCTAATACACAACTTTCCTGTTTGCGGCCAATCTAATGTCATTGCTGCATTTATCTTTTTCCCTTCATGATTTCCTTCCTCAAACGTCCATAGATGTGTTCCTTCCTCTTTTATTGCTTCTTTTTGAAATTTCATTCTTCTTTCTTCAACCATTTCTAAAAATACTTTTTCTTCTTTCTTTAACTCACAGGTAAGGTTGTTACTAACTATTTCTTCTAACGTTAATTTTCTATGTTCTAAAAAGAATTCTCCTAAAACTTTTGCTGGTTTTACTTTGTTAAGTTCTGGTACTACTGGAATGTTTGCAAAAATCTTATCTATGTCAGTATAATAAGATTCTAATCTACCTGTTTTATAAAATAAACTTGCTATTACACTACATGTTATTCCATAAGTTAGAGGTAGGTGATGATAAGTCACACCTTCTGACACTGATGCAGGCAACTGCATACAAACATAACAATCTCTCACATCCATTGTCTCTACATATTCGTACAACAATTTTGTAAAAACATTTTTAGAAAAGTCTGTTACTGACTTATCCTTATGTAACTCTGCACTACTTCTTAAAATAACTGGTTCTTTAATATTAGTCTCTTTTTCTGGTTTAGTATCATTCTTTGCTTCTATCACAGCTAAACTAATAGGAATTGTGATTGCTAAAACTATCCATATGGTCATTAATAACCCTGTACAAAAGCAGCACATTTTGCACCATCTTTTTATAAACTCACATTTATCTCTTCTATCCCTAGTATTTTCCATTTTTCTTTTTCTATTTGTTAAGTTTCAGAAAATTGTGTCACTACACCTCAGAAATGACTTAGATGCCACTCTGCTTTCAAAAAGTCTTTGCTTGGTACTTTCTTTTAATTCTCTCCAGAATTCTTTCGTTGTCACATCCGGTGATTTGTCACATCCAGTAAAATTGTCATGTCCGGTAGAAGCACTATAAGTCTTCACTTCAGGTTTGTTGCATCTCACCTTTTCCCATTCGACTTCTTAGTCTCTGGTTCTCGTGAGTGTTTTCTTCTTCTTTGTAATCTGTCAGTGCAATATAGAGCCACTCAGGTGACTTATACTTTGCATTCACTTTATTTGTTCTTTTGGACTTTTGTAATCTTTTTCCACTGGGTTTTTCTTGTCCCTTTTGACTTGTTATTTCATTCACTTGTTCAGCACTTTCGTCTCCTGCTCTTATTATTCTATATCTCAATTTTCTTATATAGCTGTTGGGCCAATTATCTCCTTTCCTTGGCCTTTTGGCTTCACCTTCTTTTTCTTCTCTTTCTGATTTCCAATTTCTTTTTCTTAATTCAGTTTTTGCCTTTTCCTCTTCTCCACTTTCTTCAGTTTCTGTTTCAACTGTTTCACTATTGTCTCTTATTTTGAAACTTATGATCTCGTCATCTCCTACTGGTGGATCTGTCTTCTCCTTCTTGTTTTCCCTTATTACTGTCCCTCCTCGGTGTTCTTCCGATTTGGTGTTTTTCTCCCTTTCTGCTTCTATATTTCCCTGTTCTTCTGTTTCTCTATCTGTCCCTATTGCTCCTCGGGGTTCTTCTCGATTTTCTAACTTTTTGTGTACTTCTTTCCCTACTTCATCTATTAATATTATTTCTGAAGGATTTCCACCATAACTTGTACTTGGTTGTTCATCTAGCTCAATTTCTTGCTCAGTTTCTTCTCTAATTGGTTTATAACCCCAAGTTCTCCTTCGGAATTCTTCACAGTTTGCAACTGAATCATCAGATTCTGAATCTGTGTCAGATATTTCCAGATGTCGACTTACAGGTCGATCTTCAGGTTCTGGAACTTCTGAATTTCTTTCTTCTTCTTCTTCTTCCTCTTCTTCTCTAGAGGTGTTTGCAGTTGGGGTTTCCAGATGTCGACTTTCAGGTCGATCTTCAAGTTCTGGCACCCTTTCTCTTATCCTTGTTGTCCCAGCTGTTAAACTTTTATCCCACACTTCCAGACGTCGACTCACATGTCGATCAGTAGGTTCTTGAACTCTGATTGTATGGCTGGCATGGACCCAGTTCTTCACTCCTGCACACTTGACCGCAGTCGTTGTTACTAGGATTACCTGTCGTGGTTCGTCCCAGCGAGGAACTAGACAGTTTCTTCTCCTGTGGATTTTTATACGGACCCAGTCTCCTGGATTCAAGTCGTGGGCTGGTTTTCTTTCAAGAGTGGTCGCATCCGGTCCAACCTGATGAAACACAGAACGCACCACATCAGCCAGTCCCTTGCAATAATCCAGTACTAGATCATCAGTTATAGTTAATAACTTGTTGACAGGTACGTGTGCTTGTCTCATTGCTCGTCCCATGATCATCTCATGAGGACTGAGTCCAGTTTTCTTTTCAGGGATGCTTCTGATGGTCATCAGAACAAGAGGCAGTGCATCTGGCCATTTGAGTCCTGTAGCTTGACACATTTTTCCTAATCTGTTTTTAATTGTTCCATTAATCTGCTCCACTACCCCAGAAGCCTCTGGTCTGTAAGCACAATGTAGTTTTTGTTTAATACTCAATGCTTCACAAATCAATTGGATCAACTCATTTTGAAAATGTGTTCCTCTATCTGTCTCAACCGTGACTGGAAAACCATACCTTGGAATGAACTCTCGCAGCATAAGTTTTGCCACTGTTGTTCCATCATTCCTTCTTGTAGGGTATGCCTCCACCCAACGAGAGAACAAACAGACGACCACTAGAACATATCTTAGTCTGTTACTAGGGGGCATCTCTATAAAGTCCAACTGCATCCTAGTGAATGGACCTCCTTCTCGTCCTATTGTTCCTAGACTCACTACTGTTTTTCTTCCTGGGTTAAACTGCTGACAAATAAGACATCTTTGACAAAGACTTTCAGCAATGGCTCTGAATTTTGGGTTATACCAGGTTTGTCTAAAAAGTCTGATCATTGCATCTCTCCCAATATGAGCTTGTCCATGGTACATCCGTGCCATGTCTGCAATCATGCTATCAGGCATAACTGGTCTTTCATCTCTGTATACCCACACACCATTATTTTCCTGTCTTCTACATCCTGCTTTTATCCAGTAATCTTTTTCCTCATCACTTGCAGTTTCTTGTAACTGCCTTACTTCATCCCATGTCTCGACAGTATTAGTAAAAAGCAAAGGACAAGAGACATGCTCCCTTTCTCTATTTTTGTTCATGGACACCATGTTCTCTGCACAATATTTAGCGATCTCATCAGCATAATTATTGCCAACGGCTATGTAATCTTCGTTTTTCTTATGCGCTTTGCACTTCACTACAGCTATTTGTTTAGGCAACTGTATCGCCTCAAGCAGCTTTTTAACAAAATCTCCATTTCTGATAGGTGTTCCTGCAGATGTCAAAAATCCTCTTTGTGACCAAATCTGACCGAAGTCATGTACGATGCCGAAACCATATTGGCTATCGGTCACAATCGTGACTCGTACATTTCTTCCTAATTTACATGCTTGAATCAAAGCAATCAGTTCCGCAACTTGTGCAGACCTTATTCCTTTCAGACAAGACGCTTCCATCACAGTTGCCACTGTGCACACTGCGTAAGCTGCGCTTAAAACTCCTTCTTTTGTTCTCAAGCATGAGCCATCCACAAACATGACATAATCAGATTCCTTTAACGGTTCATCTTTTATGTCAGCTCTTGGTTTCGTGCAATATTCCAGCACGTTCAGACAATCATGATCTACTTCGTCCTGTTCAATTATATTCTCCTCATCTGGCAATGATGTTGAAGGATTCACATTCATGCATCTATCTATGGTCACATTTTCAGCACTTAAGATGACTTTTTCGTACTTAGTCAGCCGACTATGTGTCATGTACTGTGTTTTTGTTCTTGTCAAAAGAATTTCTACTGAGTGGGGAACATATACTCTCAGTGGATACCCCATCACTATACCTTCACTTTGTTCCAGGCTTACACAAGTAGCAGCAACTGCTTTCAGACATCCAGGCAATGCTTTTGCTATTGGATCTAAAACAGCTGAAAAATAAGCAATTGGTCTTTTTGTTGTTCCATGTTTTTGTACCAGTACTGAAAACGCACATCCATCTCTTTCACTGCAGTACAACTCAAAATCCTTCTCATAATCAGGCATGCCTAATGCAGGTGCCTCACACAGTTTCTTTTTCAATTCTTTGAAAGATTTCATTTCTTCTTTGTTTAACTCAAAAGGGTCTTTTACATCTTTCTTGGTCAATTTTTGTAATGGTTTTGCAATTAAAGAGAAACCACTTATCCATTGTCTGCAATATCCAACCATTCCCAAAAACATTCTTACCTCTCTTTGAGTCATTGGTGCTCTCATTCCTTGAATCATTCTTACTCTTTCTGTCGCTATCTTTCGCACTCCTTTCTCAATTTTATGCCCTAAATACTGGACTTCTTTCTGACAAAACTGTAATTTTGAAGGAGACACTTTATGTCCTCTTTTCTCTAGATGGTTCAGTAAAGCAATTGTATCACTTACACATGCTTCTTTTGTTTTCGACGCCACCAACAGGTCATCGATATACTGCACCATCACTGACTTTTCTGGCATTTTCAAATCTTCCAGAGATTTCTTTAGAATCTGATTAAAGATTGAGGGGCTTTCTGTATACCCCTGAGGAATTCGGCACCATGCCAAAATACGCTCTCCCAACCGGAACGCAAATAATGGCTGGCTATCTGGATGCAAAGGAATAGAGAAAAATGCGTGACACAAATCTATCACAGTGTACCACTCAGCTTCATGTGGAATTTGATATAGAATTACTGCAGGGATTGGCACTATTGGACAACAGGGCACAACTATTTTGTTGATCTTTCTCAAATCTTGTACTATTCTATATGTTCCATTTGGCTTTTTCAGTCCCATAATAGGTGAATTACATGGACTGCTCATTATTTCTTTTAGAATTCCCTGTTCAATCATTTTATTTATCACAGGAGTTATTCCTTCAATTATTTCTGGAGTTAATTTGTACTGTGGCGTATTCGGGTAAGTTGTCCCTTCTTTTACTGTTACTTTTACGGGATCAACTTCTTTCATTAATCTAATGTCTTCTCCTGTAAAATCCCACACACTTTCTTTTACTGCACTTTTTAGTTCTTCTGGAAGTTTTTCTGCGTCAAATGCAGGAAACAAACCATTCGTTTCAGGTTCCTGATTCATCAAAGTTACTTTATACAAAACATTTTCATCTGAAGTCTGAAATCCAATTCCATCTGGCGTACAATAAATTGTGCAATTCATCTTGCACAAGAGGTCACGACCCAAAAGATTTACAGGACTACAATCGCACACTACAAATTTATGCATTTTGCTAAAAGAACCAATTTTTACTTCCACCAATTCAGTAAGTGGGGTTTTAATCTGCTGATTGGCTACTCCTACTACTTGGATGTATTCACCTGAGAGAGGAAGGTTTGGAATTTCCACTGATCTAACAGTAGAACGGGTAGCTCCAGTATCGACAAGGAATGTTACATTTGCACCATTCACTTCTCCATCCACAAAGGGACCAGACTGATCTACCTCTAGAGTTGCGCCAAGCACGCACTCTTTCCCCTCTCCTGGGCACCGTCAGAATCTTTCATCCGGGTCATCCTCATTCTGACGCAACCAATACTGAGAAATGTTAGCTGCTCGTGGCAACTGTGTTACCTGCTCTCCTCCGTAGAATCCTGTTTCTGTACTGTATCTTTGCTGGTTAACAGTGTTGGGAAGTGGTGGTTGCGGCACCTGACTTTGTTGAACAACTACCTCATTCTGCACCTGTGGAGTTAATGATTGATTTTCCGGATTAGGTTTAGGTGGGAACTTACACTCGTTTCTCCAATGCCCTAATTTTCCGCAATTATGACATGGCCATTTCTTCTTTGCCTCTTCTAGACTCACTTGACCCTTTCCTTTACCTATGTTCGGTCGCATTTTATTCTGTCCTGTTTCATTTCCATTATTATTGTCCAATTGAGCTTCTTGTTTTTCTGCCACCTTCACCTGTGCCCACATTGCCTTTTCTTTCAACTTACGCTGTTTACTCTCTATTTCATCACTACAATACTTAGCATACCTCAGCACCTCATCTACACTTCCATTCTGCCAGTTTATCATGTGTTGCTTAATCATATCACTTATTTCTTGTTTCAGGCCAAACACAAATCGGTATACAAAATGACTCATGTCTTTTTCACTCAATTCCTCATAACCACTATACTGCTTGAAAACCAATAACAATCGCTCATAATATGCATGTACAGACTCCTTACTTTCCTGTGTAGTTCTATCGATTTTTACCCAATCTGTCTCTTTAGGAGGAATCTTATTCTTCAAAAAGGTAATCACCTTATCGTACTTCTTCATCACATCAGGACCTGGAGCTCCTGTCTTAGGATCTCTTGGATATTCTGTAGTTGGCCAGTCAACTGTAATCTTACATTCTGACCACAAATCTGTTGGTACCACTATGTCAAACAATCCATCTAAATCTATCCACAACACTTTTGAGACTTTTACAAACCTCTCTACTTGTCGGTACCACTCAACTGGCTTCTCTCTTAACTTTGGAAAGTCATTGGTAAATGACAGTATGTCCTGCCTAGTCCAGGGAACATGCACGTAACTACCACCTGGAGTTTCTCTCATGGGGTATTCTTTGGCAACAGATTCTTTTTCAGTTATCATAAAAGCCAATGAACCTTTGTCTGTAGTTTTCTCATTCTTCTTTGTCCATCTAACCTTCCATCTGTCCACATCACCCCATTTTCTCAACAACACAATTAACTCCTTTATCTGTGTCAGTCTTCCTGCCGTGTTCAAATTTTCAATATCCTTTTCACAAAAGTCTACTCTGTATGGTTTCTGCAACGTTTTCACTTTCCCAAAGTCTATTCCAATCTCACTGGCTACTTCTTCTAGTTTGTCATGTACATTTTTTGCCCTCCATGTAATACTTTTGCACAGAAACATTATTTCATCATCCTGGTAATTTTTTATCTTTTCGGTACCAATTGTTCCTAGAATTAATTCTTCCATGTCGATTTTTAATCTAATTACATCTAATGGTTTTTCTTCTGGTTCTTTTATTTTAAATGCCTTCATCCACTCATTTAACTCATCAGGAGTCGGACCTATGGGTGTATTATTTAGTTCTATCCAATTACCACTCTTTTCAGGGGTTTCTGTTGCAGATTCTGTTACCATATGCATTTTTCTACCATTGCACTCATTTACCGTCAAATTTGTAGGTGGACTTGGTCTGTAAGTATTAGCCAAATTACTGGTACTTGCACTTTGTTCCATCCTTTCTTTTTCTCTCTGAAATTGTGAACTCATGGGAATTACCAAAGATCGTTCATCAATTTTCTGATTCTCAAAAACGGGTATTACTGGACCTATTGTTACAGGCACAGTAACTGCTTCCATATTTTTCGTTAATTCTCTAATCTTCTCAGTTAGTTCTTTTGTTGTCCTTGCTAATTCGCTTGCATTGTCGCTTTCTATTCCTTCATTTTGAGAAGTTCTCATTTGTTCTTGTGACCTATTTACTTCAATTCTCTTTTCCGGGCTTTTATTTCGCATAGTCTCTATTAGCGGCGCATTTGGTGTCACCACTGTAGAACTCTGCTGATACGGAGGTGGATTTCTATTTAAAATATCTTCCAGCAACTCGTCATCCGTTTCGCTCTCATGCATATATTTTTCTCTCTCTATATGTTTCTTTTTCTCAATCCGCTTTTTCTTAGTCCCTTCTTCAACTGTAAAAGCTGGAAAGAAACCTCCTGTCATGTTAGCACATCTCCATCGTTTTATTCTGTCCTCATGATTTACTCCCCACAATCTTCCAGGCATAAACTCATGATCTCTCATTCCTCTGAATCTCTCTCGTTCATACATCTCATCTTCCCATTCCGTCAAAGCCTCAAACTGTGTTGGTCTAGGTCTAGGTTCCAATTTACAAATTTTTTCTCGCAAATTTCGCAAAACCGCTACACTAAATGAACCATTCTCAGGGAAAGCTAAAGCACCATCATTCTTCGTATATTTTGCCCAGTTTTCCAACCATATGCACGTATGATATCCATATTTCAGCATCATATGTGAAGCTGCTGATTTCGGCGGAGGAATTACTTGTCCCTCTCTAGTCACAACCTTTTTGTCTTTCTTAAAGAAATTCTTCAATTTCGTCGTCCATGACGTTCTCTCCCTTTCATACTCGTAATACGGCATGTTTTCTATTTGTTTTCTCTTTACGCTTATGCTGTTCTGTGTACGGAACTTCGACCAATTACAGCGCGACTCACACTAACGTACCAATCAGAACAATTCCCTCCGTCCGCGAACCAACCAATCCTAGCGCGGCACTTTTCTACGTCACTCCTGCTCTGTGTTCACGTGACTAGCGCACTATCCAATCCTAGCGCGGCACTGTTCCACGTCACTTCTGCTCTTTTACCCCTCCTTTACAAAATTTATCGGCAATTTTCTTTTCGCTGTTTTCTCCGTTAGTTACAACAATTAAAACAATTCCATAGTCTGATTCGCTAAACAAAAGTGACAGCTTTGTCCTTTTACACAAGAATCCTGTATTTCCAGTAGGCAGCGCTTACCTCTACCCTACCACAGAATTATTTACTCTCGCCGATAAAGTAGCACTTCCCTCTACCTTACCCTTCTTTCAAGCAAACAATTTACTCGTTTCTCTGGGGATAAGACACATGTGGAGACTAGGCTCCTGAGAATTAAGGCCAAAGTTTCACAAGAAAACGTGATTTGCTATTTCAGTTACACACTTTTCGTACAGAAAATCCCTAACATAACACAACCTGTGTTATTACCAAAATGAATTCAGACCATGTACCAAATTCCATGTGACTTCTCTTGCCACACGTGTTCCACTTCCTACATCCCAGAAGCGTGAAAACTCACATATAACATAACGTGACTCAACATATGGTGTTAGTCATCAAAAATAATCAATAAACAATAATCACTAAACTAATCTATAGAAAACCATAACTCTGCTACCAAGAAATCTGATGCAGCGCGTACAATAAAAACTATTCTCCTCCTAGGTCACTTATAGGTCATCCAGGGGCAAACTATATTTTCTCACATCCACATGACGATGGGGCCCATAAACATCGCCTAACACACACGCACACACCTGGATTTCCTTTACACCTTTATGAAATTCTGTACTCCTAGGAGAAGTATGAGAACTAAATGGAAAACACCATTTATGTACCGCTGGAAGGAGCCGGGATATCTTATTACCTTAACTTGTCGCTTTCTTTTAGTTATTTCTTAAGATATTCCTGCTCATTGTTTTGTCGATGAATCATTCATGTAAGAAATTAGTTCATAGTGATTAAGACCAGCTGAATCACAATAACCAATTACTGATGTCACAATCATTTAGGAAAATAACCACTGAGTCATTTGGTTTAAAGAATCTTAAATTTTATATAATTTTAAAAGCATGAGAAAGAATTTTAAAACTTTTATTCAATTATTCATTCATTATTAAATTCAAATATTTATTAAGCATAATCAATTTATTGCAGAAAGGAAATTTTTGTCATGAAGCCAAAACCCTAATTACCTGCCTACCTTTCTAATTTAGCCTAATGATTTCTAACCTAAGTTTAAGAATGAGAAATAACCTGATTCTCATACTCAACTGGAAAATTAAGACAGCAACAGCAACTTCAGCTCGTCAGCATCAGCTACCTGCAACCCGTCTCATCTAACAGTCTTTCAGCATCTCCCGCTCAGTAAGGGATCGATCAGGACCACCCAGCACTGGAAGCCACCAACACCAATACGACTCTCCAACTCCGCTCCTGACTGTGACAGCGACTGACCCCCTCCCACTAAGAGTAGGCCCTCTTATACCCTAATTCTAACTTTGCTAACTAATTGTTGCAACATTAATAACACGCTTTTCTTTCATTGGTCCATGCATGTCATCTTATTCATTCTTTTAATCAAGTTCTCTTGGATCCAATGGTCCTTGGATCATTTCCTTTCCCATACGCTCAAGACATGTTTCCATCCGCTTCGATCAGTACATTTGTAACTTCTTTCGATACATTCGAGAACTCCGCAGTCATTGTCCTTTCTCTTAAACTGGTTTCCCACGGGTCTTCTGCTGATCACCACGGCACACTATCAGTTCAATTAGGTCACATCAGCCTTGACCATTTCTCGCATCCTAGCCTCTCAGCAACATCACGAGGTTAGTTTTTCTCCGACTTCATCCCGTGTCACATGTCCCCTTGCGCCTGCGCACATCTTCCCACTGGCGGCCATTTTATATCGCCACTCGGTTATACTTTAGAAGCACTAATTTGAAGTAAACAAAACATAATTAAATAGAGAAAAATAGCCTTTTCGTTTCCCTCCCGTCGTCTACGTACCCCAATTAGTTATTACCTAGCAGAAAGCAACATTTAAGCTGTTCCTTACTTACCATCACTATTGTTTTTGCAACAACACGTTTTATTTCTATGAAGCACAAAAACATGCATTTATTTTAAATTGGTACGCGTTTATTTTTACATTATAATTAAGACACACGGACATCCATTAATAGATTATTTAGCACACACATTGGCATGTTACCTTTCCCACACATACAGTGTTGATTAATACATTTAAACGAACATTTTATTAATTATTTATAAAATTTGTTCGGGTTAACATTTTTTATTTTCCCTGCTCCATCAGTACCCTATGTGCGCTCTCTAGAGCATAAAACGCAGAGAGCCCCTCAGGTGCTACCTCTTCCCGCAGCCAGGTCTCCAGGTAAGCCAGCATGTTGTCACCTTCAACACGTTCTGGCAGGCCAATGATTCACACATTATTTCGTCGTGCACTGTTTGCACTATCTTCAGCTCGAAGTTCCAGCATGTTGACCTTGTCCTCCATGATGGATAATCTATATCGCAGTGTAGTGATCTCTGGAGGCACCCTCGCCAGCGTGCGCTCGGCTATTGTAACTCGTTCTGTGAGGCATCGGTGGTCATCCTTTAAAAGGCTCAGATTTGTCCCAATAGCATCTATCTTTGTTTCAAGTGCTTCACGAGATGCAATAATAGCCTGCATTACGTCACAGCGTAAAGCGGTCTTGGGCTTCCTCCTGAGGGGGCAACACCGGCTCCGCCCGCTCGTCTGCCGGGCCCACTGTTGCTGCAGAAACTAGGGTATCTGTTTCTTGCTTCCTGTTCACTTTCCCCATGACTACTCGTAGGCAGGGGAAAACCTCTCTCAGTCGAATCGTGGCACCCAGTGCGTCGCCAAGTAATGAGAGCTCTCTGGCCCTTCAACTGCCCAGTTCTACCACCCCTCTTTCCGGGAGCAGAAGTTAGCAGCGGACTTCACTGGCATTGTCTTAGCCTCGGTGCTCAGCAGGGCCGAGGCCCCAGTCACCCGGTCACTCCCATAGCTGTATGTGTAGCCTTCACCTTTATAGTACTACTTCCACACAGGCCCGCGACCCGATAGTGGGCAGTGTGCTTGCCGTCGCCCCTCCCACTGCTAGGATCTAACCAGGCTCACAGCAGGAAGAGGCCGACGGTGCTCTCCCACCAAGGGCACACAGTGGGGAGCCAGGCACTCAATATCGCAAGCTCTTCAACAAATGTCACTCAGATCGCACTGTATTAGCCCAGAGCAACTGGTGGAGGGATCTGCCTCTGGGTTTTTCTGGAGCTCACAGCATCCCTCCCTCCGAGTAGTGCCCTAGTTCACAGACGATCTCCACATCAGTCCAAGCACAGTACCTGAATTACATTAGGGAGGCTCATGGAGTGCAGTGCTCTTCACAATCTCCAACCCACTCTCCCGACAAGACAAAAGCAAATTGGTAACCAGGCAAAGAAAAGAAGGACCGGGCGCTCAACAAATATATAGGGCAGTATAACAACTTAGCACTAGTATAAGTTGGTGCTCCAAGGGGAGAGTGGTCGGCTACCAATTCAACCACAGTTGATCCCCACAACAGAAGGGATACAGTAATACAATGAATCACCCCTGAGTGCTCAGGGGTGAATCATTGTATCACTCTCCCGACAATTTGGGCCACACCGCACCTACAGGGGCGATCCTCCCAAGTTGGTTAGGGGCCATTCTGCTCCAAGGTCCCATGCAGTGGCTCCTGTTATTGCTCGTCCCAAGGGCTCCTCCCACAAACCGCAGCAACCATGGAATGGTTCTGCCACTGAGCTCCGGTGTGGGGGGCGGCGGTGGTGGTGCGACCATTGCCCACCAGCGCCCCGAGTTCCTGGCTCCACGAGGAGGAAACTCCGAATGCAGCCCCAACCACGCAGTCCCACATAGGTACAGGCTCAGTCGGCCACACTCAAGCCAGAGACAGTACGTCGCCCACTCACCTGAAGGAGTGGCTGCCCGATCGCCAACAAGGACCGCCACCAGCGACCGCTGCAGGCAGCCCACCGCACGTCTCCTCCTCCGACACCTGCTCATACCAGCACGCTCCCCAGGACACCAGGCGCGGGCACCTCCACACCAGCGGGCCAGGATTTAGGTGGATGGGGTCCTTCGAGTGGGAGCTCTGTTTTCTACGTCCTACCGCATCGGCGCTCAGCCATGCCCCACCAGCCAAACACACTGATGCCTATGCCCAGCAATATTTGGAGAGAGGATGTGGCGTAACATTTAAAGCTGCCAACTTTGGAACTGGGGAACCGGGTTTGAGTCTCGGCATTGGTTCTCCCTGTGCCTACAAAAAAGACCCAATTTAAATACATGGCGATCGTTAACAAATGGAGATACCTCGCATCAAAAATACATTTCTAAAAGGCACTAACGACCTCAAAAGAAAAGTAACATGACCTCAAAAGAAAACAGAACCTATCATATTAATTCGACAAACACATGCAATAATGGTAACTAGTGGAGTGATATTGTACTTGATCCCTGCTCTCAGAGAGGGATAAACACTAAAAGAGGCATGAAAAATGTCGCGAAGAGACAGCGCATGCGCTGCCTAGACTCGAGCTAAAAATGGCATTAGGCCTGAACAGCTGCAAATAGGTTTAGTTATGTGACTATAAAACAGAAAGTGGTGTTCCCACAATTCTGAATTATGTTTTTCTGATTTAGTTTGTCACAAGGCCCAGTAGCAGTAGTGTGGTTCTATATGTCAATATTCTAATTGACATAAAGAAAATAGTGATTCCATTGAGCAGCATGTCAATCAAATAAATGAAGTCTGAGGTATTAAAATACTAATTTGCTCACTAAGTACAATTAATGATGCATTCTTAATAATGCAGGTCAATAAGTAGGAGTAGGTAAATTGTATTTGATTCATACAATTTTTTGTGAGATAGCATAAAATGACCACAAGCATGGATGCCGCAGCTGCCAGTGCAAAAGTTGTAGCACACTTTCATGATCAGTATAAAAATGAGCCCCACTGGGAGTAACAGGTGGTAAGATAGTTTGTAAAGGGCTTGGTATAACAATGTTTTTTGTGCTATTGACTGGTCAGGGTATGGATCCTACTTGTCTTGTTATACCACTTGGAACAAATCAATGTTTCCACCTGCTCAAGTCATTCCCTGGGTCAAATCAGGAATTTCTTAAATTTGTACCGCATCTGACATAGATGTTAGAAATGGGGAAAAGGTCCCATAGGATCTCTTGATACTAATAGATTACTCTGTGGCACTTACGCAGCAGAATGCACCTGTGAAAAGCTCTAATAATTAAAACAATGTTCACTCAGTTGAATGTTGTAGTTGCTTGCATGGATCACCATTTTCATGTCAGGATTCAGGCTAAGCACAGACCACAATAAAGTATAAAGTACATGGGGTTGGAGAATATGGAAAATGGGCCAGTGGAGACTGTAGAGGTTGGGAACACTAGACTGTTAACTGACAGACTGTCCTTTATACTTGCTTGTGTATTGGTACACTTCCACGTTATTGGTGGCAGAGCTGTGTTCAAGTTCATTCATGACAGTACAGCCTTTGCCTGGCAATTAGTTGTGAATTGTTGTGGCTCTCCGCTTTCATTCCAGTTCATACACTTGTTAGGCACCCCTCATGTTTGTTGTTTTCTTCCCTCTCTGTGCCATCATAGTACCTCTCACTTCAGCCTTTCTTTCCTTCCTAGTACTGCTATTTCCTTCTCCCTCTCTCGATTGCCTTCTAGCTCCCAACCTGTGGGATTACATTGGCGCCGTTGGTGCCCTGAGGGCTGGAATCAAGGTCTTAAGGCTCAACACAGCAACACCCACAGCCAAAACCAGCAAGCCTCTTAGACTGCTAATACATTTCCTCACCCCAGCTGTATTCTCTACTTACCTGTTGTCCTCTGTCTCCCCTACAACCAGATCAGTGAACTGTGGCCCTCTAACTTGTAGGTAGTGATTTGCCAGCCCTCGACTGAGACAATTACATTCCGAAGAGTGAGATCCAGCCTTTCGTCTGTCTCTCGCTTTCTCTCTCCTCTCTTAAATGTCTTCTCCAGATTCATACTGTATGTGGTGCATACGTCATGCCCACCTGTGTAAGTGTTCGGGGACGGCAAGGGATTTCAATGGGTTTAGACATCCGGTACCTGACATTTCACAATGCCAACCAGCAAGAACACTATTACTGTCTTGAAAGCTTGAACAATCCACCAGTTAGAAAGGCAATGTGGCAGGCAGACTATCACTGTCAGTATCACGCTAAGGACTCATACTTCATCAGATGGATTACTTCAGAGTACAGACCCACCATCTGGCCCACATATGTAAACCGGTTTCAGTGAGTATAACCTTTGAACCCTTTTGATAGACAAGCCTAAGTGATAAGGTATACTTTAAAGAAGGCGCATGTTAGTGCTGCACATAAAAAACAATGTGCAAAAAGAACAATTGATGGACAGAATGCAGAACAATGTCATACATTCACCGCAGTACAGAGATCTGGGCCTAAATCCATCGTTTTTTTGCTCCCGATGCCATTCCAGTTTGAACCCAGCCATATGCAAATCAGTCTTGACCCTGCGCCCAATGGGAACAGTCCAGCCTAGGTCCTCCCTGGAAACAAGCATCCTAGGACCGGTTTCGGAGTTTCACCCTTCATCAGCCAGGATAGCTTGACTCCAGTGGCATTGAGAGCACGGGACCCACGTCTGGGCATACCCGTCCCACTCGGGGTGACAAATGCAAAAAGAACAATTGATGGACAGAATGCAGAACAATGTCATACATTCACCCCAGTACCGAGATCTGGGCCTAAATCCATCGATTTTTTGCTCCCCATGCCATTCCAGTTTGAACCCAGCCATATGCAAATCAGTCTTGACCCTGCCCCCAATGAGAACAGTCCAGCCCAAACTTCTAGGCCAGGTCCTCCCTGGACTGCAAACAAGCATCCTAGGACCAGTTTCGAGGTTTCACCCCTCATCAGCCAGGATAGCTTGACTCCAGTGGCATGGAGAGCACGGGACACACGTCTGAGCACACCCGTCCCACTCGGGTTGACATATGCAAAAAGAACCATTGATGGACAGAATGCAGAACCATGTCATACATTCACCCCAGTAGAGAGATCTGGGCCTAAATCCATCGTTATTTGGCTCCCCATGCCATTCCATTTTGCACCCAGCCTTATGCAAATCAGTCTTGACCCTGCACCCAATGGGAACAGTCCAGCCCAAACTGCCAGGCCAGGTCCTCCCTGGACTGGAAACAAGCATCCTAGGACCGGTTTTGGGGTTTCACCCCTCATCAGCCAGGATAGCTTGACTCCAGTGGCATGGAGAGCACGGGACCCATGTCTGGGCATACCCATCCCACTCGGGGTGACAAATGCATAAAGAACAATTGATGGACAGAATGCAGAACAATGTCATAAATTCACCCCAGTACAGAGATCTGGGCCTAAATCCATCGTTTTTTTGCTCCCCATGCCATTCCAGTTTGAACCCAGCCATATGCAAATCAGTCTTGACCCTGCACCCAATGAGAACAGTCCAGCCCAAAATGCCAGGCCAGGTCCTCCCTGGACTGGAACAAGCATCCCTGGACTGGTTTCGGGGTTTCACCCCTCTTCAGCCAGGATAGCTTGACTCCAGTGGCATGGAGAGCACGGGACCCACATCTGGGCATACCCGTCTCACTCAGGGTGACAAATGCAAAAAGAACAATTGATGGACAGAATGCAGAACAATGTCATACATTCACCCCAGTACCGAGATCTGGGCCTAAATCCATCGTTTTTGCTCCCAATGCCATTCCATTTTGAACCCAGCCATATGCAAATCAGTCTTCACCCTGCTCCCTATGAGAACAGTCCAGCCCAAACTGCCAGGCCCTCCCTGGACTGGAAACAAGCATCCTAGGACCGGTTTCGGGGTTCCACCCCTCATCAGCCAGGATAGCTTGACTCCAGTAGCATGGAGAGCACGGGACCCATATCTGGGCATACCCGTCCCACTCGGGGTGACAAATGCAAAAAGAACAATTGTTGGACAGAATGCAGAACAATGTCATAAATTCACCCCAGTAGAGCGATCTGGGCCTAAATCCATCGGTTTTTTGCTACCCTTGCCATTCCAGTTTGAACCGAGCCGTATGCAAATCAGTCTTGACCCTGCGCCCAATGGGAACACTCCAGCCCAAACTGCCAGGCAGGTCCTCCCTGGACTGGAAACAAGCATCCTAGGACCGGTTTTGGGGTTTCACCCCTCATCAGCCAGGATAGCTTAACTCCAGTAGCATGTAGAGCACGGGACCCACGTCTGGGCATACCCGCCCCACTCTGGGTGGCAAATGCAAAAAGAACATTTGATGGACAGAATGCAGAACAATGTCATACATTCACCCAAGTACCGAGATCTGGGCCTAAATCCATTGTTTTTTGCTCCCAATGCCATTCCAGTTTGAACCCAGCCATATGCAAATCAGTCTTGACCCTGTGCCCAATGAGAACAGTCCAGCCCAAACTGCTAGGCCAGGTCCTCCCTGGACTGGAAACAAGCATCCTAGGACCGGTTTCGGGGTTTCACCCCTCATCAGCCAGGATAGCTTGACTCCAGTGGTATGGAGAGTACGGGACCCACGTCTGAGCATACCCGTCCCACTCGGGGTGACATATGCAAAAAGAACCATTGATGGACAGAATGCAGAACAATGTCATACATTCACCCCAGTACAGAGATCTAAGCCTAAATCCATCGTTTTTTGGCTCCCCATGCTATTCCATTTTGAACCCAGCCTTATGCAAATCAGTCTTGACCCTGTGCCCAATGAGAACAGTCCAGCCCAAACTGCTAGGCCAGGTCCTCCCTGGACTGGAAACAAGCATCCTAGGACCGGTTTCGGGGTTTCACCCCTCATCAGCCAGGATAGCTTGACTCCAGTGGCATGGAGAGCACGGGACACACGTCTGAGCACACCCGTCCCACTCGGGTTGACATATGCAAAAGAACCATTGATGGACAGAATGCAGAACCATGTCATACATTCACCCCAGTAGAGAGATCTGGGCCTAAATCCATCGTTATTTGGCTCCCCATGCCATTCCATTTTGCACCCAGCCTTATGCAAATCAGTCTTGACCCTGCACCCAATGGGAACAGTCCAGCCCAAACTGCCAGGCCAGGTCCTCCCTGGACTGGAAACAAGCATCCTAGGACCGGTTTTGGGGTTTCACCCCTCATCAGCCAGGATAGCTTGACTCCAGTGGCATGGAGAGCACGGGACCCATGTCTGGGCATACCCATCCCACTCGGGGTGACAAATGCATAAAGAACAATTGATGGACAGAATGCAGAACAATGTCATAAATTCACCCCAATACAGAGATCTGGGCCTAAATCCATCGTTTTTTTGCGCCCCATGCCATTCCAGTTTGAACCCAGCCATATGCAAATCAGTCTTGACCCTGCACCCAATGAGAACAGTCCAGCCCAAAATGCCAGGCCAGGTCCTCCCTGGACTGGAACAAGCATCCCTGGACTGGTTTCGGGGTTTCACCCCTCTTCAGCCAGGATAGCTTGACTCCAGTGGCATGGAGAGCACGGGACCCACATCTGGGCATACCCGTCTCACTCAGGGTGACAAATGCAAAAAGAACAATTGATGGACAGAATGCAGAACAATGTCATACATTCACCCCAGTACCGAGATCTGGGCCTAAATCCATCGTTTTTTGCTCCCAATGCCATTCCATTTTGAACCCAGCCATATGCAAATCAGTCTTCACCCTGCTCCCTATGAGAACAGTCCAGCCCAAACTGCCAGGCCCTCCCTGGACTGGAAACAAGCATCCTAGGACCGGTTTCGGGGTTCCACCCCTCATCAGCCAGGATAACTTGACTCCAGTAGCATGGAGAGCACGGGACCCATATCTGGGCATACCCGTCCCACTCGGGGTGACAAATGCAAAAAGAACAATTGTTGGACAGAATGCAGAACAATGTCATAAATTCACCCCAGTAGAGCGATCTGGGCCTAAATCCATCGGTTTTTTGCTACCCTTGCCATTCCAGTTTGAACCGAGCCATATGCAAATCAGTCTTGACCCTGCGCCCAATGGGAACACTCCAGCCCAAACTGCCAGGCAGGTCCTCCCTGGACTGGAAACAAGCATCCTAGGACCGGTTTTGGGGTTTCACCCCTCATCAGCCAGGATAGCTTAACTCCAGTAGCATGTAGAGCACGGGACCCACGTCTGGGCATACCCGCCCCACTCTGGGTGGCAAATGCAAAAAGAACATTTGATGGACAGAATGCAGAACAATGTCATACATTCACCCAAGTACCGAGATCTGGGCCTAAATCCATTGTTTTTGCTCCCAATGCCATTCCAGTTTGAACCCAGCCATATGCAAATCAGTCTTGACCCTGTGCCCAATGAGAACAGTCCAGCCCAAACTGCTAGGCCAGGTCCTCCCTGGACTGGAAACAAGCATCCTAGGACCGGTTTCGGGGTTTCACCCCTCATCAGCCAGGATAGCTTGACTCCAGTGGTATGGAGAGCACGGGACCCACGTCTGAGCATACCCGTCCCACTCGGGGTGACATATGCAAAAAGAACCATTGATGGACAGAATGCAGAACAATGTCATACATTCACCCCAGTACAGAGATCTAAGCCTAAATCCATCGTTTTTTGGCTCTCCATGCTATTCCATTTTGAACCCAGCCTTATGCAAATCAGTCTTGACCCTGTGCCCAATGAGAACAGTCCAGCCCAAACTGCTAGGCCAGGTCCTCCCTGGACTGGAAACAAGCATCCTAGGACCGGTTTCGGGGTTTTACCCCTCATCAGCCAGGATAGCTTGACTCCAGTGGCATGGAGAGCACGGGACACACGTCTGAGCACACCCGTCCCACTCGGGTTGACATATGCAAAAAGAACCATTGATGGACAGAATGCAGAACCATGTCATACATTCACCCCAGTAGAGAGATCTGGGCCTAAATCCATCGTTATTTGGCTCCCCATGCCATTCCATTTTGCACCCAGCCTTATGCAAATCAGTCTTGACCCTGCACCCAATGGGAACAGTCCAGCCCAAACTGCCAGGCCAGGTCCTCCCTGGACTGGAAACAAGCATCCTAGGACCGGTTTTGGGGTTTCACCCCTCATCAGCCAGGATAGCTTGACTCCAGTGGCATGGAGAGCACGGGACCCATGTCTGGGCATACCCATCCCACTCGGGGTGACAAATGCATAAAGAACAATTGATGGACAGAATGCAGAACAATGTCATAAATTCACCCCAGTACAGAGATCTGGGCCTAAATCCATCGTTTTTTTGCTCCCCATGCCATTCCAGTTTGAACCCAGCCATATGCAAATCAGTCTTGACCCTGCACCCAATGAGAACAGTCCAGCCCAAAATGCCAGGCCAGGTCCTCTCTGGACTGGAACAAGCATCCCTGGACTGGTTTCGGGGTTTCACCCCTCTTCAGCCAGGATAGCTTGACTCCAGTGGAATGGAGAGCACGGGACCCACATCTGGGCATACCCGTCTCACTCAGGGTGACAAATGCAAAAAGAACAATTGATGGACAGAATGCAGAACAATGTCATACATTCACCCCAGTACCGAGATCTGGGCCTAAATCCATCGTTTTTTGCTCCCAATGCCATTCCATTTTGAACCCAGCCATATGCAAATCAGTCTTCACCCTGCTCCCTATGAGAACAGTCCAGCCCAAACTGCCAGGCCCTCCCTGGACTGGAAACAAGCATCCTAGGACCGGTTTCGGGGTTCCACCCCTCATCAGCCAGGATAACTTGACTCCAGTAGCATGGAGAGCACGGGACCCATATCTGGGCATACCCGTCCCACTCGGGGTGACAAATGCAAAAAGAACAATTGTTGGACAGAATGCAGAACAATGTCATAAATTCACCCCAGTAGAGCGATCTGGGCCTAAATCCATCGGTTTTTTGCTACCCTTGCCATTCCAGTTTGAACCCAGCCATATGCAAATCAGTCTTTTTTTTTTTTTTTTAAATTCTTTTTATTAACATTGCTCATGTTTAAGTGCAGTACACAGCGGCAGTTCATAATATATTCACAGGGATCACAGTTCGTCACATTTTTACATGCATGGAAATGCAGAGAAGTGATTGCAACAATCCTCTATCCCAACCCACCTTGTACAGCTCGAAACCTTTGCCAGGGACCCCACACCTTCCGCCATTTATTCACACTTCCCCGGGACCTATAGACCATTTCCTCCGCCCTCTGACACCAATCCAGGTCACAGAGCCACTGATCCCACGAGGGGGGGCGCCTGTGCACCCCAGCACCTGGCAATATTGCGTTTAGCCACCCCTGCTGCCAGCCCCAACCAAATCTCGTTATAGCGTGTCCAGTCCGTGGCTCCTTTGATCATGAGCAAGAGCCACTTGGGCTCCAGTGGGACCGGGGACCGCACTACCCCCTCCATCGTTTGCGTCACCCTGGTCCAAAACGGAATTATGAGTGGGCAATCCCATAGAATGTGATAAAATGAGCCCTCACCCTGACAGCCCCTCACACACAAGGGTGATAGAGTCCTACCCCAGGAGAACAGGTGGGTGCGGGGATAATAGACCCTGTGGAGTATTTTTAACTGCACAAGGCGGAATCGCGGCCGGATCGCAACCTCGCGAGGGCTCTGTAGGGCGTCTTGCCAGTCGTCGTCATCTAGTGTTCCAACGTCTCCCTCCCATCTCGCCCGGAGGGGACCCAGGGGGTCCGGCATATTATTAATAAGTTTCCGGGAAATCGTTGACGTGGGTTTCGTTAGAATGGGGTCGAGAAGGAGCCTGTCCTCCATAGGGGAGTACTCCGGGATGGAAGTGCCAGCACGGATGTGGGTCCGCAATGCATGTATAAGGCGCAGGTAATGGTAGTGTTGGGAATCATGAAGTTGATACTCTTTTTTCAGAGCCGCAAAGGGAACCGGGGCCCCCCCCTTCCACACATCCCCAAGATACTCAATGCCGATCAGTTTCCACCCCCTATAGCCGGATAGTCCCGCCACCTCCCTTAGCTGATCGCCCGTCCAAAGCGGGGTCCGTCCCGTTAGGGTGTTCGTCCAGCCCAAGAACTTGTTGGCCTCCCTCCAACAATGGAGTACCACCCCGGTGTGCGCGGGCAGATCACGACCCCGCCCGCGGGAGTAGAGATATGGCTCACAGGCTCCTCCAACCATCGCGTGCCTATCCATTCTGTAAGCTGGCTCCGAAGTCGGCGCGTAGACCCAGTCGTTGACCACCTGCAACTGTGCTGCCCAGTAATAGAGTTGCATGTCCGGGAGGGCCAGCCCCCCGTCGTACACCCCCTCGTAAGCTTCTGCAACGCAATTCTCGGGTTGCCGCCGTCCCAAAGTAACGTCCGCAACTCCCGGGACATCCGCTTAAATGTCGCCGTCGGGACCAGGTACGGTGTGTTTTGGAGGATATATAGAAGTCTTGGCAGCGCCAGCATTTTAAAGAGCGCCACGCGCCCCATCAAGGACAAGGGCAAAGACCTCCAATGTCCAATGTCCACCCCCAGCCTCATCAGTTGAGGCTCCAAATTTCGGGCGAAGAACTCCCCCGTGTCTCTGGTGACGTACACTCCCAAGTACCGGAATCCAGCGGTCTCCAGCGATGCTGGGCAATCCCGCGGGATGCGAGGAGGTGGACCCGACAGAGGATAAACCACCGATTTGGTCCAATTAATCGAGTAGCCAGAGTAGCTACCGAAAAGGGCGAAAAGGTGGAGAGCCCGCGCCATGGACTGGTAGGGTCTGGCCATGTACAGGACAATATCGTCAGCGTATAGAGAAATACGCTCTTCCCATTCATCCGTGAGTGCCAGGCCCCAAAAGGCCCTATCTCTTCTGATCCAATGAGCGAGCGGCTCCAGTGCGAGGGCAAACAGGAGCGGTGACAGGGGGCAGCCCTGCCTAGTGCCCCTATACAGGGCAAAAGCCCGGGACGTCACCCCATTGACCCTCACCCTTGCCATCGGCTGCGTGTACAGGAGTCTCACCCAGCTACCGAACACGGGGCCCAGTCCCAGTCTATTCAGTACCATAAATAGGTATGGCCATTCGATGCTATCGAAGGCCATTGAGGCGTCCAGCGCCATCAATGCCGTCTGCGCGTGTCCCACGTCCTTAGTCATGTGCAGAATACCATAGAGCCTCCGCAGGTTGTGCCGAGTGCTCCTGTGGGGCATAAAACCCGACTGGTCTACATGCACGAGGTCGGGCAGTACGGATAGCAGTCTGGTCGCTAAGACCTTGGCCAATACCTTCGCTTCCACGTTCAGGAGGGAGATAGGCCGATAGGACGAGCAACAATCCGCCGGTTTCCCGGCTTTGTGAATAACCACAATCGTGGCCTCTCTCTGGTCTGGCGGAAGCGCGCCCACCTCCCGTGCCTCAAGGAACATGCGTCGCATGGGCTCCAGTACCACACTCGCCTGTTTCTTATAGATTTCGACCGGGAGTCCGTTGGGTCCCTGCGCCTTGCCAGCCTGGAGGGCATTAAGGGCTTCTCCCAGCTCCGCTCTTGTGAGGTCTGCGTCCAGACACTCAGTTTGTTCCTGGGATAGCATAGGCAGCGCAAAGTCTCGCAGGAATTCCTCACAATCTCTCTCGGTTCTAGTGCACACTGGGGTATATACTCCTTCATAGTAGGACGCAAAAGCCTCCGCAATGGCCGCACTCGTGGAAACCAGGTCCCCCGACCCATCTCGCACCTCCGTAACCCAGGAACGTTCCCTATCGCGACGCTCCAGCCACGCAAGAAGCTTCATACTCTTGTCCCCTGCATCATATATCCGATGCTGCGTGGCAAGGGAGTAGGCACGTGCCTCCCCCTCCGCTAACGCGCGAAGTTCCCTGTGTTTCATGGCCAAAGCATGGTTGCGCTCCGGCGAGGGCGACGCACTGGCCTCTCGCTCCAGAGACTCGATTTCGCGCTCCAACTGTTGAATCTGCAGCGATTCCTCTTTCTTCTGGGCCCCGATCAAAGCCTGGGCCTGTCCCCTCAGGACCGCCTTGTATGCCTCCCACAACGTTAGTTGGGAGGTAACCGACCCCTGATTGTCGGAGAAATAATTCTCGGAGCCCTCCCGAAGCTTATCAGTAATTGAAGTGTCCGTTAACCGCCACGGATCTATTCGCGGGAATGCGGCCCTGTCCACCACCGTCCCCCGAAGGATAACACCCACCGGAGAGTGGTCCGATATGCCTCGCGCCATAATACTCGGGTCTACAAAATCACCCAACTGGTCCCCCCGCGTGAAAATATAGTCCAACCTCGAGAAGGAGCCATGTCTGGCCGAATAAAAGGTGTAGAGTCTGCTGGCTGGGAACCGTGTTCGCCATATGTCGCAGAGACCCAGTGCATCTGTGAAGCCCCGCAGGCCCGTCTCCCCTCCTCTAGCCCGTCTGTCGCCGGACCGGTCTAGTTCGACGTCCATTACCGCGTTGGTGTCACCCCCCAGGACCAGAGTGCCGTTGGGGAGGTTCGCCAAGTGTGTCCCCAGTTTCTTGTAAAGTGTAGCATGCAGGCCGGGCAGGATGTAACATGAACACAGGAGCACCGTACGCCCTTCCCATCTCACCGCCACCGCCACGAAGCACCCAGCGTCCTCCGTCCAGGAATTTAATACAGTTATTGGCAAGCTCCTACGGACCAATATTCCCACCCCCCTCGAGCCGGACGTGAATCCGGAGTGAGCTACCATCTTGTACCCGAACCTATCTAAGGCCCTGCAATTATTACCCCGGAGGTGGGTTTCCTGCAAGAGCACCACATCTGGAGAATGGCGTTTCAGGTGTTGTAGTACTAGAGTTCTCTTGATCTTGTTGCCCATCCCATTAACATTCCATGTCCATATTTTAATCTTAGCCTGATCCCCCATCCCCACTGTGAATCCACATCCTCAACGGATTTCCACCCTGCCACTGCGCAGTGCCCCCACAATACAACAGCATTAAAATAGATATATTGACATGAGCTAAACTTAAACTTCCCATCAACCCCGTCCCCCCCCCCAGTCTGCCCCCCCTCCCTGCCTCCCTGCTAAGTGGGCCCCCAACCCCCCACCTTAAAAACTTGCAGAGTGCCTGTCGCCCAAGTAATCCCATTACAACTAACTGAGGGAACGTAAGCCCACAACTCGCAGAAACTGGCACAACTGACTGTCGGATTTCCACCCCTTAAGCACGAAGTTAACACCCCCCCTCCCCCCCCTCACCCAAAACCCAGCGGGCCAACGCCTAGAGCCCTTTGAACGAGCCATCCACTTCAGCCAGCGCGGCCACCCACAGTCTCAGAGATGAGTGGCCTCCAGCCCAGCCGGGCCCAAGCGGCGCGCGCCCCTGCCCGCCCTCCCCATGTGTAGCCCTCAATGCGGCCTGTGTCCCCATCAGCCCTCCGGTGGCGGACGTTCACGCTCCTGACTCCCTCGGGCTGGTGCTATATCCCTCCCGGCCCCGCAGGAGGTGTCATTGGAGGTCCGGCGCCGTGCTACACCCTGGCGGCCCACGGTCCGCCATCCCTCTATCCAGTCGCTCGCCTCCGCCGGAGAATCGAAAAAGTACACCTTTTCCCCATCCAGGATCTTGAGCCGTGCTGGAAAGAGCATCATGTAGCGCACACCCTGGTCCCTAAGGGCTCGCTTGACGCCCTCAAAGGACCTGCGCTGGCGCTGGACTTGTAGAGTGAAGTCCGGGAAGAAACGGATCGTTGCGTTCTCCAGTCTTAGGTCCCCGCTGGTACGGGAGGCCTGCAGGATGGCATCCCGGTCCCGGTAGTTCAGGAACCGGGCAATGATGGTGCGCGGAGGGGCCCCAGGCTTGGGCCTCCCCCCCATTGCGCGATGGGCCCTTTCAACAGAGAAACATTTTGAGAGACGCTTGGGCTTAAGTTGTTGCAGTATCAGTTCCTCAACGAAGCAATCCATGGACGGCCCTTCCAGTCCCTCCGGCACCCCTACGATGCGGACGTTGTTGCGTCGCGCCCGGCCTTCCTGATCCTCCAGGCGGGCTACGACGTCACCCTGGGCCTTAACCAGCGTGGCGACCTGCTCCTCAAGCTTCTTCGTTCTGGCCTGTAGATTCCCAATGCCACTCTCCGTCTCGGCCACCCTGCCCGACATATTCCGAAAGTCAGCCCGGAGGAGGTTAACCTCTTCTGTGACCGAGTCCAGTTTGGGCTCCATTGTGCCACGCATGTCTTTAATGGCCTGCATTATGTCTCTGAGTGACGGGTCCGATCCTCCGTCCGCGGCGTCGCCCTGTTGTCCCCCATCGCGGAGGCCCTCTCCCTTCCCCATAGCCACCGTGTACTTGTCGATCTGGTTGGCTTGGTTCGGAAGGGGCGGCTTATGCCGACCCATTGCCGTAGATGAGGCCGTGGCTGGAGGGCCCACACGCCGGGCCCCTTGTCCCTGTCGCAATCGTCCAACCGCAGGCCGGAGAGATCGTCCAGCCCACCCCCGGTCCTCCGCCACTTCAGCCGTGGGGGACACCACCGCACTCCCTTGCTCGGGTCGCACGCCGACCGGCTCAGCAGGCCCCTCCGCCAACGGCCGCGCAGCAGGCCCCCAGGGGCAGGCAGACAAGTTGTCACTCCCAGCACCTCACAGGCCACTCAGTACTGGTCCAGGCCTCCCACCACAATGGAGTAGCCTCAGCGTGCGCGGGCCCCAGACCCCGGAGTCATCCACTCGCGGCCCTCCGGTGGGAGGCAGCAACGCTCAACAGGCCCTGCTCGCTTCCACAGGAGTCCCCAGATCACGGGCTCTCTGTGCCGCCTCCCGGGCCTCCGGAGCTCCGCACTGTCAGTAGCGCACTCCCAACACGGCCCTCCGCCGCGACAGCGGTTCCGCTCGTGGCTTCTGTGTGCCTGCGCTGCAAGCTCACCTCCGGGCCTCAGGCTGGCCAAGCGACGCCCTCCGGGCACCTCCGCACCCACCTCTATGTCGACCACCGGTCTCCTCAGGCCGCCTCTCAGCCGCTGTATGCGCACCACTCCCGGGCTCCGCTACAGTCCCAGCACCTCTCGCCCTCAAGTCCGGCTCCTGCACGCGTCTCGGGACCCTCCGCTCTCGGCCGAGCGCTCTCACTCCATCGGCGCCATTTTCGCCCGCACGGGCGCTGAGTCCCGAGTTTCGCCCCACCGGGCCGGAAGCCTCCCTCGCCACCGCTGTCGCCGCGATTGCACCTGCGAGCAGCTCACCGCCGGTCAGCTCCGCTGTCTGCGTTGCCCTATGGCCGGATAATGACGGATTTGGGGTGGTTTCACCCTATCTGCTGTCGCAGCTCGCTCAGTCTGCGGCCATTTTCCTCGGCTGCAGGCCACGCCCCCCCCTTGCAAATCAGTCTTGACCCTGCGCCCAATGGGAACACTCCAGCCCAAACTGCCAGGCAGGTCCTCCCTGGACTGGAAACAAGCATCCTAGGACCGGTTTTGGGGTTTCACCCCTCATCAGCCAGGATAGCTTAACTCCAGTAGCATGTAGAGCACGGGACCCACGTCTGGGCATACCCGCCCCACTCTGGGTGGCAAATGCAAAAAGAACATTTGATGGACAGAATGCAGAACAATGTCATACATTCACCCAAGTACCGAGATCTGGGCCTAAATCCATTGTTTTTTGCTCCCAATGCCATTCCAGTTTGAACCCAGCCATATGCAAATCAGTCTTGACCCTGTGCCCAATGAGAACAGTCCAGCCCAAACTGCTAGGCCAGGTCCTCCCTGGACTGGAAACAAGCATCCTAGGACCGGTTTCGGGGTTTCACCCCTCATCAGCCAGGATAGCTTGACTCCAGTGGTATGGAGAGTACGGGACCCACGTCTGAGCATACCCGTCCCACTCGGGGTGACATATGCAAAAAGAACCATTGATGGACAGAATGCAGAACAATGTCATACATTCACCCCAGTACAGAGATCTAAGCCTAAATCCATCGTTTTTTGGCTCCCCATGCTATTCCATTTTGAACCCAGCCTTATGCAAATCAGTCTTGACCCTGCACCCAATGGGAACAGTCCAGCCCGAACTGCCAGGCCAGATCCTCCCTGGACTGGAAACAAGCATCCTAGGACCGGTTTCGGGGTTTCACCCCTCAGCAGCCAGGA
The DNA here is from genome assembly GCA_963921515.1 of Calotriton arnoldi. Classification (NCBI taxonomy): domain Eukaryota; kingdom Metazoa; phylum Chordata; class Amphibia; order Caudata; family Salamandridae; genus Calotriton; species Calotriton arnoldi. The sequence continues at coordinate 983,542 of CAWUFW010001041.1, forward strand.
TAGCTTGACTCCAGTGGCATGGAGAGCACAGGACCCACGTCTGGGTGTAGTGTAGTTCCTATTTCCCTAATAGGCTCTGCACATTGGAATAATATACCCTATAGGCTTGACATAGGACTGAGGTCGGTATGTCCCTATCGAGTATATTAAACTTAGTTACTTTGTGCCAGCTAGCTCAGAGGCCACTAGAAACTCCTTGAGAACAAGAAGGGAGTAGTTTCTGGCAACCGCATAAACATGACTACTTTGTTTCCCTTTAGAATCGGAACACGTCTCAGAATCGTGGAAACAATAGATAACAGTTTCACTCAGTCAATCGTGCATGCTTAGTTTCTACAGAGTTACACAGAAAGGAAAGACGGGCGTTTCAATAAAAAGGTTTTATTGAACAGTCTTGTTTCTCATGTAAGAGATATGTGCTGTTATGATCACAAGACAGTATGCAAGATAAATAATGTACAGCGTAAGCAGTAGAAATAAATAATACTGCGCTAGCATTATCTTTTAGCATATATTCACGTACATAAATAATATGAGCTAAAAATGCGAGTACTCATACGATGCGTCTCTAAGCTAGTTCTACCCCAATGTACCTAACCTAGTCTAGGTGTAGGGAAAGGTAAGAAGTAGGTGGTGTATTCTCTAGTATGGTATACTAAGAGTATGTTAAGTCTAGTATGCCAAGAGTCCCTCTAGGTTCTAGTCAGCTCCATACCTTGAGAATGAGAGAGGTGGGAATCTCCTGCCGGATCTGGAACTCTAACACCCCGCGAAGGGAGTCAGAACACTGGAAGCTGGATTCTTCCGCGAGCAGGAATGACAGCGTCTTCTCAGTGCGTCAGGCCGGGATACGGGCTCCTCTGAAGTCGAGGTCTCCTCTAACTTGCTTGGGCAAGGGAAGGTATATTTATACCTGGTAGGTGCCTTGGAATGTTAGCATTGACGTGAAGTCGGACAGAGGAAGATGTCAGGAATGAACCCTTAAGGTATAACGGTTCATACATAATAGATGAGTTCTTGGAGAAATCAATAATCCTGTGCTAGGGGAACTCCCGAGAGCTTAAGGGTCTGGTTTCTAAGAACTCGTTGTGACGTTAGGGTGGACGGATGTCGGTGACCATGCCTGTATTTGGAGTGCACGGCTAATGCCTAAATAAGGACTGGGATTCTATGCCTATATAAGGGCAATGCGAATTGTGCCTATATAAGGACATGTTTCAGGAAAACCTATGTACAGACACCTAAAGCGGAATACAACACCCACTCCACTTTCGAATGAACGATAATACTAAATGCTAAACATTAAATGCTAAACATTAAACTGAGTACCACATGTTGCTAAAAACATTTCCAAAAGCATATTAAAAGAAGTTTAAAATAAACTGTTGAATGCAATAGGTACTGTACTTTCAAAGCATCGTTTTCATTCTAAGCATATAATGGAAAATAAATGCAACATGAATGAATAAACAGAAATATATACATATGATGAAATGGTTGACAAGTTTTCAAAAATCAAAGCCATTGCATATCATGGTATTAAATGAAAATGAAATGTTAGACAAGTATGGTGACAATGTGTCCCTGGAAGAATTCAAAGAAGTCCGTTTTATAAGAATAGTTCTACTGTAAGCAGATTGTTTTTGCCATGTCATTTCAAAAATTAAAAAGAAAAAGTTCAATTCTGGGAAAAGTTCCAAGTTTGGAAAATACGAAGGCCAAATTTCATTGCTTCCCTGGTACACTGTGAGCCGAATCAAAGTCAGTGTATGGGTCTGGCGTAAACATGAAATCATCTATTTCTGTAGCCAAAATATCGTCTACCGAAGTTGGTGACATTTGGAACACCTCGTTCAGAAGGTTAACTGCACAGAGATGAGAAGCATGAGATGCTGCAGCAATGTTCGCGTCCGTTGTTACCTGTGTGCCTGTTGATCCATCTAGTACCTCAGCAGCTGCAGGAAGCGTCTTTGAGATCTCAATGAATGCCGTCATCAGGATTGGTAGCATCTGGGGACAACACAGAGCATGGGCCGTTATCGGGTCCAGCAGAGTATCGATATCCGTTGGCATGACTGATGGGAGTGTTAGACAGGTGTCTAGCACGCATTCTTCACCGCAAAGCAGGCAGCATAGAACAGGTAAGATGCAATCTTGCCAGATTGGTCTGAATGACAGGAACCACGTTGTATTAAGTTCCCGTAGACGAGGCATGCCCAAAAGCTGTACTATGCACTCACGGCACTTCCGTTCAAGGAGAGCTTTCTCCACATCGCTCGGAGTGATGTTGGTGAATATGCTTGCCATAGCGTAATAGTAGGAATAGAAATAGAATTCCTGCAACAAGTGCTAGAATTAAAGGCACACCACCAAACACCGAATGTGCGAAGTTTTGGATGATTCCGAGGACTGCCTGGAAAGGTGCTAATAGTCTGGAACAGATGATCTTAAATACATGTACAATTCCGCTCGTATCAGACATGTTAAAGATACGTCCCATCATTTCTACGAAATGTATAGGGCAGTTTGTACGAATTAAAGCCTGTATCTCAGCCGAAGTCCTTGCAACTTGTAAATCATAGATTTCTTTGGCCGAGGTCAGAGGCACTGTTTGTTGTATAAGCATGGCTTTCATTCTGCTTAAAGTATCAAATGGTAAAAAAAAAAGATTCAATGAAGGCCATAAAGGCGACTCCCTGACTGTGTCTATTGGGGGGAACAATACTTGCATACAGCAAGTGACCCTGGAGTCCACCGTTACTAGATATGGGATGCCTGGCAACATGCCACAGCAACTCTGATCATTCAACATGAGGTAACTCCCGTTAGAAAGTTGGCCAAACGCTGGATTAATCACAGTAGCTGGTGTACCCTGCTGGTGGCAGGACAAATTTGCCACAGAACCATTACAAGCCCCGTGTAAAGAAATGTCCTGACATATGAGTGAACCGCTTAGTGCATTTTTACAGTGTGTACCGCTTAGAAACACTTCACGATCCCCACTCCAACATCTGTATGTGTAAGGTAAATTCCAGGATGTCTTAATGTATTCTTTACCCAACCTTTCATATTTGCCTGCTTGCATTTGTTTGAGGCAATACTGAAACTGAAAAGTAGTGACAGGCAGAGTGATTTTGCCATGAATAAGCCATTCTGTAGCTGGTTTTTCTGCCACTATGAATGGTAATTTTTCCAGTTTTTCAATGCTCAGCACTGTATACTTTGCTCCTCTTTGTGCCAGTTCGATCTGTTTATCAGTTAGATTGTATTCTGCAAACAGAGCCGACGTGTTGATAAAACGCAAAGGCACATAGCCCGCACGCAAAGATTGCAGCGTCCAGCTTAATAACATAATAGAACGTAACTGAGATTGGCCTTGTTGTAACATGGCTAAATCTTGTTCCAGTATGTCAATAGCAAAGGATAGAATGTTGTCCAATGAATAAATTCTAGATGACAAAGTTGTTAACCCATTGTCGACCACAGTGAGAGTTTTCTCTAGGTTAATACGATCAAGTTCAAGTATTCATTCTGCGGCCTCCGCCTGTGAAACCTTCCATGCTTCATTATAAGCAGCATAGATGCCGGCATATATGAAACATTTTTGACGCGGTTTTCTTGGTCCAAGCAAGAATTCCCTAAGGTCTGCGTCTTCTTTAAGTAAAGATAAGTGTTGTTTCACATCCTTAAGTGTAGAGTTTTGCAGCCAATCGAGGCATAATTTTCCTACACTGTATGTTGTTACTAATCCCGGATGTTGTCTTTGGACGTATCGTGGGTCTGGCCTATGAATAGTAAATCCCTGTGTTTTATTCAGGAATCTTTCTTGACAGATGTTTGTGTCTGTGGGCCAGATCAACCATTTTCTCCAATCAGGATTTGTTCTGTTGATTTGTAGTATTGTGTCAACTGTAACCGCTGCCTGTGTATTGTTATTACTGGCAGGTGTTGGTACAGAAGGAGTTTTCATGTCTTTAATCTTGGCTAAACCAAGGCAAGACGTTTGTTGCACAGTGTCATTCAAAAACATAATTTGCTGAGGGATGATACATGCTCTAAACAGAGCTTCTATCCCCTGCACTTGCCAATCTTAAGAACCCCAGACAGATTTTGTGTCTATCGTGTCTTTCCACAAGTCGAATCCATGTCTAGACAGTTGGGCAATAAATGCTGCAGAGTAAATCTGTTTTGTATTTGTTAACATGATTTTCTGTCCTGTTTTGTTTACATTTTTATAGTAAAATGTTTCTGGGTCAGATGTATTGTACCCTGAAAAATAGGGAAACTTTTTAGCAAACGTTTTTGAACTACCTTTTGGTGGTGTAGGACAATGCTCCCATTGGTTAAACATGAACACATTTCTAGGTGTTGCAGATTTATGCAAAAAATGATGACCATAGTGGTTATAGCAATAAAGCTGTTCATAGTCTGATGAACCCTCTAAATATTCATTATTAGAAAATGCAGCAGACCTTTCTAGGTCAAACATCATATCATTTTCAGTCTCAAAGTCCCAATCATCAGAATAGGTACTGGATGAAATAAAATCACTTAGTGAAATTTTAAATAAATGTGGAATGTTCAAAAGTTCCGTAGGGCCGAAGATATCGAAATCTGTTTTGTCCCACACTATACCATCCTGTATAGGAACGGCTGTGATGTTCACTGCTGACAAGTCTCTTGCTTCACGATGGGATGATTTGTGTGGTTTTAAAAGTAAGTTCACATTTTTACTTTCAATGTCCAAATGGATGTATCTGCCATTTATAAGCACGCTCATAGTCATAACCAAAGCTAGCCAAAGCAGAAAGAAAAATATTCCAGAAATAATCCATAGTTCAATCCATGGTGAAACCAGATAAGTTTTTCTCAGAAAATGAAAAAAGTCTTGTACTTGGTGTTTAAAAGTTTTTGATGCTGGCGTCGTTTCAGGCTCACTCAGATCCTCAGACAACGTATCAAAGTTAATGAAATAGCCAGAAGCAGTTCTGTCAATTGTTGGAATTGCATCCGGATTTGTTGAAATCGCTGGAACCAGTTGATCACTTGTTACATTGGTGTAGACAGGTGTATTTGGACGAACTGTTACTTGAGTTTCAAGAGGGATGAGTTCCATAGCATTGTTGCTTAGTCCTTCATCTGTTACTGCTGAATTCTCGATGGTTATCAGTCTTTCAGTCTGAACCTCTTGGATAGTAGCGAGAGGAGTGCATCTGCTACTAGGTCGGAGTCCACGAGGCCTACTATTTAGTATTGGCCACATAATGTGGTTTGATGAGGTCGATGGACACAAATCTTTTCTCCTTTTTTCCAGCAAGGGGCGGCAGAAGTACTGTTCTTGTTCCGTGTTCGGCTAGGACAGGTACTGGTTGTCTGTAAGAAGGTCCAAATTCCTTCTTGTCCGCAATCTTCTCTCTGACTAGATCCCCAACTTTTGGGATCCAGACAGGCCTTGCTGGGACTGCCGGTTTTTCCCCAGTGTTGGTTGGCTGCAGGAATACGTTGCTTTGTTTCGATCTTAGTTTATTTAGATCCTGTAAAACAGCCAAACGATCTTTGATATCAAAGGGTTTATTTTCCACCACTGTGCCTTTACATTCGAGATCAGGAACCCACATTCTTGTCCCAAATAGGACCTCATATGGAATGACCCCCCCTAGAGAACTTCTTGGCAAATTATTTAATGAGCATTGGACCCCATAAAGATGTTTGACCCACCCATCACCCGAACCTAATACCCTAGCTGTTATAGACTGTTTTATGTCCCGGTTTTTCCTTTCCACAACAGAATTTCCCTCAGGATGAAATGGAGAGGAGTACCGCAATGCAACGCCCAGACTGGCCATGGCTTCTTTGTAAGCCCGAGAGCTAAACGCAGGGCCCTGGTCAGAATGTAGCGTGCCTATTGCTTATGTGCCGATAAAGACTCGCAAATCTTTTATAACAGTTCGAGCGTCAGCCGAGCGCTGAGGCCATATCCATAGGAACCTAGAGCATGAATCCACTGCGACCATTATATATTTATAGTTACCGTCCCTTTGCAAGGGACCGCAGTGGTCCAGGTAAACACAAGCTAATGGTTTGTCTGAAATTAACAGGGGTGTCTGCGCAGGACGTTTCACTGTGGAGACTTTCATCTGTTGGCATATTTCACATTCTAGAACATAGTTCTTGGTCTGTTTCCTAATGCCAGGCCACCAATATCTTTGTTTCAGTAAAGATACTGTTGCAGAAATACCTGCATGGGCAGAGGCTATCCCTTCATGTGCTGCTAGGATTAGTCCTAATCTATGTTCCTTGTTTGGAATTACCCTATCCCCCACTCCAGGGATTCGAGCAAAAGGAACGTTGTTCGCATCAATTTCATAAGAGTACTTGAGTAGAAACTTTTTTGGTAACGCTGCACTACTGCCTTTGCTCGTAGAATTGACAGCCAACAATATCTCACTGTCTATTCTCGTTTTTGAACAAGTGATCGCAGCTACGGAAGCCGTCTGAACAGCCCCCTTTGCGGCTTCGTCAGCCAATGAATTCCCTGCAACGTGAACGCCATCACGTTGATGACTCAGCGTGTGTATCACGTGAGCTTTTGGTAGTTCGTTTTTTAACTGAACTACTTGTTCCCAAAGCGTTTTATGCTTTATTGTGCCACCTTTTGCATCTTTGAACCCATTTTCAAGCCACTTTTGTATATATTCATTATACGACTGCACACAGTAGAAAGAATCGCACACTATTAGTGTGGGGAATTCGCGATCTGTACTTTCAAGTGCCAGTTTGAATGCTTGTAGTTCAGCTCGCTGAGCTGTACAATCTCCTAGAGATTGAGTTTTAGTGACCATTGGTCTGAAGTTACCATCGCGCATGCAACCTTTAACGATTGCGTATGCTGCACTGTAAGCTTGCTTACTCCCTGTAGCGGGTTGTGCGGATCCGTCAGTGTAAATTATGAATTCGTACTGATCGAGAGGCAGAATTTCAGTGGGCAGAGGACATTCATGTTCATATTGCAGGAACGCTTGTGTTTAGATCAGGATCAAAAACATATTCAACATCTGTTGCAGCAAGAGAATTAACCCATTGTATCCATCTAGGATGTAAAGCTTTTGCATTTGGAATGCTCGCTTTAGTTACCGCCTCTAAGGCCGGTACTGGAGTTACGACAATAATGCGTTTCCCTTGGGCTAGAGCTCTTTCTTTTGCTACAGCGGTTTGAACTGCTGTCAGTACTTTTTCAGTTGAAGTGAAGCGCATTTCTGCTTGTGTATACAAATGTGATTTGTATGCTATTGGTACTTTTTCACCCTCATTAAATGTTAAGTAGGTGAATCCGCATTGACCCGAAATTATTCGGATCACTAAGTTGCGTTGACTTACGCGTGTTTGTAAGTGATTTGTTGCTAACATGTTAGCTTGGAGTGAACGCAAGATTTCTGTGTGTTCATGTGTCCAATGTTTGATTGAAAAATCAGGTTTGATTAATGCGTAGAGAGGTTTAACCCTTTCTGCGTAATTTAGAATGTAAGTTCTTCCAAAATTTAGGAAACCCAGGATGGATTGTAAATTTTTCAGCGTCTTTGGAGGTTGGAGTAGCGCACACCTTTCTAAAAACTTAGGCGCCACGCTCTTGCCTTCACTTGAAAGCTCATATCCTAGAAAAAGGACATTGAGATGGGCAATTCTGGATTTTTTAAAGTTGAACTTATAGCCCTCAGAGGCGAAGCCCAATATAATGGTGCTCACCCTGTTCAAGTGCCTATCCAGTTCATCGTCTGTCAGATAGATGTCATCGACATATGACAATGCCTCATTATCATAAATTTGTAGTAACTCTGTTACCCTCGCTGAGAATAACCCCGGGCTGTTCTTGAACCCTTGTGGGAGTCGACAAAATTGATGCTGGGTCCCCATTATTGAGAAAGCTGTTAAGTACCTGCTTTCAGGTGCTATGTTTTGACAAAAGAAACCATTTGAGATGTCCAATGTGGTTTTATATTTTTTACGCACAATGTTATTCATTAATCCTGTACTATGTGCATTTTGCACTGCAAATGTTTTTGAACAAGTGTTTAAGTGTCTGTAATCCAAAACTAGACGATATGTATTGTCTGGTTTGGAGACAGGAAACAAAGCATTGTTCATTGAAGAGGTGCATGTTTCAATCACCCCTTGGTATTCAAGTTGATCTAAGATCTCCCTGACCTGTTTTTTAGCTTCTTGCTTTATTGGGTACTGCCTTTGTGCAGTAGGTTCATTTTTTAGACGTATTTTATGGTGAGGTGAGTCCTCATCACATCCTACATGATTTTCATATAATGCTGGGGCCTGGGCAACTGCCCATTTCCTGGCATAAGTATATTTTTGGTGAATTGGAATATGGTTGGAGAAGGCTGGCATAATAATGTCCTCACCATGTGGGCACTCCCTGACATATTGTGGTGGCCAGTCTTTTTCTGCTAGAAGTATATCATAACCCCTTGAAAGTTTCTCCCAAAAGAGTGTTTTCACCTTTCTTGGTATGTCTCCCTCCATTCGGAGTGTTATTTCTTATAACTTTTGTGGAGTACTAACCCTGGTGTCTACAGTCTCAACTGTGATGTACTCCTTCAAGTACACTGTCTCCAGAAGTTCCTTCAGGTTCTGGCGAGCTATTGTGACTTCTGCCGCACTGTCCAGCATTATCTGAGCCCATTCTCCGTTCTTGAGTTGTGTTCTCAGTATCCTCGGCATGTCTGATCTTCAGACCTGCTACCTTCTTTTTTGAGAATTGAGGTTTTGATTTATTTTTATGAACGTGTTTGTCGTCTTTGGATTTCACGCGTTCTTCTCTATGTTCTGACCGTCCTCTTCTTTCCGATGTCTGTGACGATATCTGAAAGGTACGAGAGGAACATGTATCAGTATCTTGATACCTGTCAGGCTTTTTTAAATTATCCCTATTCCTGAGGTTATACCTCCTTTCAGAGGGCTCCTTTTGAGGAGACCTACCTCGGGATTGAGAACGTTTCTCGTTTGAATTTTGTTTCTTAGTTTCCCACTTCTTTTTAGAAGATGTAGGAGTTTGTTTAATAGAGTCCTTCTCAGGACTTTCAGATAGTTTTGGCTTCAATGGTCTTCCACCTAAACTATCTCTGCCTAATTCTGCATAAGATTGTTCTATTATTCCGGGTAGTTCCGTTTGATGTTCTGTTACATCAAATTCCCTTAATCGTTGGCGGATCGCCACTGATGCTGCCTCCCCTTTAATATTAGATAATATTATTGTTGAGACCTGGTCGAAGTTTTTCAGTAATTTCATACCTAAATTCAGAGCAGGCTCTGCCCCATATTCGTTTTGAATTTGTTTCAGGACATCTGGTATTACTGCGATTGACGGAACACCATGTGTTTTAGTATAGATGGCAGCAAAGACTGAGCCTCAAGTGGTGCAGTCTTCCAGTTGTGGTGTGATCCCCATTGGTAAACAGATTGTTAGGATTCTGTGTTTCTCATAAGGGCTAGTATTTGGAAATACTGCTTCGATTTGAGTAATTTTTTGAGCTATCCAGAATGGAATTTTCTCACGTATTGTGGGCATTTTACCCATGACTGCGTATAAAGTCTGTGGTGTAATTTTTAGTGTATTCCCCTGTTGAGGGGTTTGATTTGGAATGGTCAATGGTGGTTGGACTGTGAAAGTCCGCATGACATATTGGACCAATTGTCTGTAGATTTTTATTAACTCTGTAAGTTGAGTAAGTAATTCCTCGTCTGACATCTCTTCAATGTCAGGATGAGGTGTGTAGCCGGCTAGAATCGGCCATGTTGCTCCTGGTCTACCTAGTGGACCGAGCCTGGTAATGTTTTTGTGATGTTTTAGGGCGCCTTTAAACCAGAGCTGATGCTCCTGGTATGTTAGTGGAATTTCAATATCCTCGAAAGGAATATATTCCTCTGGTGGTTCATCTTCTTTGTAGAAGTGAAACAGTTTTGTTACTGGATTTGATTCAGGGAATACTATCCATGAATAGAATACCTCTGTCTGAAAAGATTTGTGTGCCTCTATCACGAAAACTGCTCTACCGCCTCTTGGTGGTAGGCCATGTTTTATAAGTTTTAGAGTGATGGCTCTTCTTAAGTTTGGATGGATGTCTATAACACCCTCCTCGGTTTCATTTAAACCTGTAAAGTTAAAAGCTGCTACGACTGGGTCAGCCGCAGCTACACCGTTCCCGGTGTCATTGTCCCCGCGTGTGGACATTTTGTTTTTTTAAAAATGTAGAACAAGTTTCAAGGCAACAAAAGATAAGGTGCACAATATTTTGGAACACTGTATCCTTCAACGTTGAACAAACCAAGCAACTAATATGTAGGGTTTTTTGTCCTATTTAGTTTTGGCGGATATTTAACCCTACCCACTCCAGACGTCTTATGGAGTATGTGAGTAGGGGTCTCTGAGAGAAAAGCACGACTGAGTTACTCAGTATCTAGCGTTAAATTACTGCCTTACCAAACGTTTGGGCGCCATGTAGTGTAGTTCCTATTTCCCTAATAGGCTCTGCGCATTGGAATAATATACCCTATAGGCTTGACATAGGACTGAGGTCGATATGTCCCTATCGAGTATATTAAACTTAATTACTTTGTGCCAGATAGCTCAGAGGCCACTAGAAACTCCTTGAGAACAAGAAGGGAGTAGTTTCTGGCAACCGCATAAACATGACTACTTTATTTCCCTTTAGAATCGGAACACGTCTCAGAATCGTGGAAACAATAGATAACAGTTTCACTCAGTCAATCGTGCATGCTTAGTTTCTACAGAGTTACACAGAAAGGAAAGACGGGCGTTTTAATAAAAAGGTTTTATTGAACAGTCTTGTTTCTCGTGTAAGAGATATGTGCTGTTATGATCACAAGACAGTATGCAAGATAAATAATGTACAGCGTAAGCAGTAGAAATAAATAATACTGCGCTAGCATTATCTTTTAGCATATATTCACGTACATAAATAACATGAGCTAAAAATGCGAGTACTCATACGATGCGTCTCTAAGCTAGTTCTACCCCAATGTACCTAACCTAGTCTAGGTGTAGGGAAAGGTAAGAAGTAGGTGGAGTATTCTCTAGTATGGTATACTAAGAGTATGTTAAGTCTAGTATGCCAAGAGTCCCTCTAGGTTCTAGTCAGCTCCATACCTTGAGAATGAGAGAGGTGGGAATCTCCTGCCGGATCTGGAACTCTAACACCCCGCGAAGGGAGTCAGAACACTGGAAGCTGGATTCTTCTGCGAGCAGGAATGACAGCGTCTTCTCAGTGCGTCAGGCCGGGATACGGGCTCCTCTGAAGTCGAGGTCTCCTCTAACTTGCTTGGGCAAGGGAAGGTATATTTATACCTGGTAGGTGCCTTGGAATGTTAGCATTGACGTGAAGTCGGACAGAGGAAGATGTCAGGAATGAACCCTTAAGGTATAACGGTTCATACATAATAGATGAGTTCTTGGAGAAATCAATAATCCTGTGCTAGGGGAACTCCCAAGAGCTTAAGGGTCTGGTTTATAAGAACTCGTTGTGACGTTAGGGTGGATGGATGTCGGTCACCATGCCTGTATTTGGAGTGCACGGCTAATGCCTAAATAAGTACTGGGATTCTATGCCTATATAAGGGCAATGCGAATTGTGCCTATATAAGGACATGTTTCAGGAAAACCTATGTATGGACACCTAAAGCGGAATACAACATGGGCATACCCATCCCACTCGGGGTGACAAATGCATAAAGAACAATTGATGGACAGAATGCAGAACAATGTCATACATTCACCCCAGTACAGAGATCTGGGCCTAAATCCATCGTTTTTTTTGCTCCCCATGCCATTCCAGTTTGAACCCAGCCATATGCAAATCAGTCTTAACCCCGAGTGGGATGGGTTTGCCCAGACGTGGGTCCCGTGCTCTCCATGCCACTGGAGTCGAGCTATCCTGGCTGATGAGGGGTAATGCCCTGAAACCGGTCCCAGGATGCGTGTTTCCGGTCAAGGGAGGTGCTGACTTGGCAATTCTGTCTGGACTGTTCTCATGAGGCACAGGGTCAAGACTGATTTGCATATGGCCGGGTCTAAACTGGGGTGGCATGTTGAGCAAAAGAATGATGGATTTAACCCAGATCTATTGACTGGGGAGAATGTTTGATTTGCTCTGCATTCCATCTATCATCTGTGTGTCTTTTGCATAAAAAACAATGTAGTATGAAGTAACAAAATAAAGTACTTGCAGTGCCCAATTAAGTGAACATTTACAATTTAATTATAAAACTAAAGACAAATGAAGGACAATTAATAAGGGGTTCAAATGTTATGGCAAAAAATGAAACAGATAAAAAGGGATCAGCTTCGTAAATGAAGAAAAAAGAAAATATTTATTTGATGAGATAATGCGTTTAAAATAAACACTAGAAATTTTCAAATGCCACAGCAAAAAATAGAACTTTTAAGGTAAAGATCCCTTAACCCTTTACAATGAAAATGAAATGAGTAGGTGGAAGCATTCAGTACCAGCACTAGCTTCAAAAACAGCCACTAAGACCATATTGCTTCAAGAAACAACACCAGGGAACTGCAGGTCAGGGGTGTTTAGAAGCCAAATGGAGACACATCCATCTCCAGCCATTTACATTTGTCTAGCAAAGACAGTTTTTAGTGGGAAAATACTTCTCTGGTTTGTGATCGGGTCTGTTTGCTTGAATGCTTGCATTTCCATACCGCTACAAACTCAAGTAATTTATTATTCTCTTGTCGGATTGAAACTGGTCTGAGGCTACTTGTGTTCCTTTATAGAGGGAACTGGTCTGGCAGAGTGGATTGGACTATTTCTTTTCTGTTAAGACAAAGAAGGATTTGTATTGACTAGTCTCTGGGCAAAGTAGCATAGTAGGTGAAAAATAATGGATGGGGACACAGCACTGAGCGATCACTAGTGGCTGAGATTAATTCAAGCATTCCTACCATCACCTTGTATTTATCACAGTATACACACACACATGTTCACTAAAAGCTGCAGGTTTACATTTCATGCTAAATGCTTTGGGAAAGCAATCTGCTTCAAAAAAATGTATGTGTATGTTAGAATTAACCCAAATAATTACTGTGATAAACCTCCTTAATAAGGAAGGCTTGACACATCTGCACTGTATGCTAATGTTTATATCAGATCAAGACTCCCACTGCTCCCCCAACAAATTTCAAAGCAGATCTGACCTCCCTTTTAAGAGGCTAGCCCTATGCATACACTACACTTCTTATATTAGGGAGACATTTTATAATCCACACACTTCTTACAATGTGTGCTGAACACCTTTTTAATCATAGGGAATGGCTATAGTGAGAAGTGTATCTCAATCTTCAGTTATATCAAGGTATACTAGGGTGAAAAATTTACGCTACTCATATATATTATGATTATTATTTATTGTTAGGACAGGAATGGACCTTACATGCTATTTTGCCTATTGCCCTGATCTGAGTGCCTGACTTTTCTACTTCCAGAACCTTAGCAGGGCATATTTACTTAGTGCATCCCACTATTGCTACATCGTAGTTGGTCTCAAATCGCAATCAAGCTTCTGTTCTACCGCGACCATTGACAAATATTAGCAGTTTACACGTTCTGGCGCTATTTTCACTTAAATCATATCTCTGGTTCTCCCTACTGGATATTTGTAATTCTGGTGTCATTTTGTTTATTACTTTTTTCTCTATTTTTATAAATTGCAGTGGGATTTTTATATTGATGTGTTTTTGACTTTTTAACTATTTTGGTACTTCTAAAGGCTTTATACATTTTCCCTAAGTTAAGCCTGTCTTCTCGGTGATATAGCTACCAGGGGTTGTGCTCAGGTTTAAATTACTGAAAAAAGCTAGTGACTTTATTACTTGTTGTGGATAACCGTTCATCACAATTAGTATTTCACGTTCTCACAAATGGTAACTGTCAGAAATCTACCTTTTCTGTATAGTCACCTCAAATTGTTCACCTTTTGCTGGACCCTTTATTTTTGCTGGCTGTAGAACTCTGTGCACATTACCCTGCTAACCAACAGTAAAATGCCTGTGCACCCCTTTAAACATGGTTGAATTGGCATATTCCTAATTAGTATATTCAATTTACCTATAGGTCCCATATTCCTTTTAGAAATGTTTTTAACATGTGCTTATAGGGACTAGCACCCCAAAGCTATTTTACACTGTGGCAGGCCTAGCTCTCTTATGTATTAAACCAGAGTACAGATTAAAAATCTTAATACCATATCACAGGGATAGGACTAACTAGAAAATTAATTAATCCACTATTTTTAATAGTTATTAAAAATCCAGTTTAATTGTGAAGTCGGATTCATAATAAATGTTAAGGAAGAATAACTTTTAATAAGTTACTTTTTCCCTGCCTGAAGTTCCTGCAGGCTAGTTTGCATTGGGTCTTCAAATTCTCCCAGCCACTGATTAGCATTTGAATTGATGTGAAAAAGGTGTGGAATGCCTCTGAGGAGAAGCAAAAAGGCTGATCTGAATGGGCAGACATGACTCATCTGAACATCCCAGAATATGCAGGGTGGGGGCTGTGAGCATTCTTTTTCACAAAATAGTGCCAAATCCTGCTTGGCAGTCAAATCCTGCGTGACGAGTCTGCTGGGATTGCATATAATATTTTGGGGCTGACTTGAAAGGAAGGGAAAAAAGATTAAAAAAACAATCCTTGTTTCCATTGTCTGGTTGCTGGAAAACCCTACTTTTGTTCCACCAGAATTCTTTTTCTGGGTTTTTATATATAACACTGGGGGCACACTTAAGAGGAAGGCAAAGAGGATGCCAAAACAATTCTTGTGTATCCACTGTCTGGTTGTTGTAAAACCCTATTTTTGTTCTACCAGACGTCTGTCTCTGGGTTTCTTGTGAGTACAGTGGATTCCCAAAGAGGATTTTAGTGTTAAATGTTGGAGGACACTAGGATTACCATAGTAAACTCCCCCCACACATCCTCGTTTAGTGTGGCAAAGACTTTCGACTTTCGACTACTTGAAAATGCCCAAAGTGTGTAGGGTTGGCCCAGGGAACTGTTATCCATGGGTTAGGGTGTGCCCAGGAGTCATTCCCGCCTACTACCTCATCCCAGTCTTAAATGTGGCACCTCCAAGCACTGACCTCAGAACACTACAGAACCTAAAGAAGAACAGAAGAGGACTGGACTTTTGGTCTGTAACCTAAAAGGAGCCCTGAAGGACTAGACCTGCTCCTTCTTGTACCCCAGACAAAATATGGACTCTAAGGGTCAAAAGACTTACCTCCAGTGAATGCTACTAGCGGCCTTTCCCTGCAACTGCCCAGCTGACCAGTGGCAACTGGATCTGGACTCGACCCTGCTGTTGGCCTCTGCCTGACACCCTGTTAGTGTCTAAGTGCCTCCATGAGGTCCAGGCACGGCTTTAGAAGGGTGCTCCTGCGGGGATTGGGACCTAAAAGACTAAATCATAAGTTAAAATCTTTGAACAGGGCGAATCTGTTTGGTGTATCCAACCCGTGCTCCTGCGCCTTCATCCTCAACTTGCACTATGGTCCCAGTCTACTGCGACCATTGACTGTCATTGACACTTTGTGCTTCTTGGTGCTATTTCTACTTAAAACGTTAAAAATTCATATCTCTGGTTCCCCTGTCCACCCTCCAGCACACTTGGGACGGAGGTGGCCTTGAGATACCACACCTCGAATAATACTAGATATACTAGAATAATACTATCAATACTATCAATAATAAAAATAGAACTAAATAATATTTTTTGTACAAACAGCATTGGTCTGGGTTCAGTCTTTGAGTGCTTGGCGTTGTTTCTTGCCTGGATGTGTGCAGCAGTTGCTTGGCACTGCCCTCTGGTGGAGCCTTGCTGCTCGCCCATGCTGCCGCGAGTGGAGAGTGGGGTGGTGTCTGCTTTTGCCTCTGCCTGCCTTTGAGGTTCCGCTGGACTATGTGCACACTGTGCTTCATTTTGGTGTGGTGTATCTAGAGCCAACTTCCTACATCTCTCACTGTATTGTACTAAATGTGATCCTGCATACAAAGTATCTTTCTGTATTAAAAGGTATTTCATGCACATGTAAAGTATTGTTTTATACCATACAAAACCTATTGCCAGTAATTGAAAGTATTGCATAAGCCTACTTACCTGTAACTGAGTTTAACTTGGTTTCTAGAAACAAAAGTAATCTTATTCTACAAACCATTTGCCTGGAGTAAGTCATTGTGTGTGTTCCTACCTTGTATGAGTACGTACACCAAATGCCTTCACACTACCCTCTGATAAGCCTAACTGCTCAGCCCAGCTGCCACTAAATTGAGTGTAAGTTATTATCTACTTTAACCTTTGCCATACGTTTGGGGACTCACTGGACTCTGTGCACACTATACCTCTTTTTGATATGGTATATACAGAGCCAGCTTCCTACAGTCTGTGTAAACTTAAAGATTTTCATGCGGTCCCAATCTTCCAAGGTCAAGCTCCAGGAGCTCTTGGCAGAATATGCAAGGGACCACCCTCTGAGAGGGAAGATCCCACCTCAGAAGATGATAAAGTTAGTGATGTGGAGGACAACCCTCAACCTCCCTCACTACATAGGGAGATCAGGGTCCCTGTGTCTCTGACTCCAAGGTTAGTACTCACATCACCTAGATCCCATGCAGGTGGGTCAGGTCCTGATGAGACCTGTGTGTTAAGCAGTGAGCTGTTTAAGCTGTGTGTTATAGGGATTGCGCACTCGTTTGTGGCTAGGAGAGTGAGTAAAGTTTTATACAAACAGTATTGTTAGAGGACAGAGTTCGTTAGGCCCTTACCTGCAGAAGTCCAATGTGTGGATTGAGCCTGTCTGTCTCCTAGGAGATTCTGAATAGAGTTGGTTGGTTATTTGAGGGTTCTGAGTGGTTTCTGGGTCAGTGATTCAATAAATTTAGGGTTGGGACTAGGGCTAGTGTTAGGCTTTCTATTGAAAGTAGGGATTAGGGTTTCCTATGTGATTGGTTGCTGGGACTAGGGTTGGATGCACTTTACTTTGAGGTAATTTACTTAATCTTACCTGTTTCTATTCCCTAACAAGTTTCTATTCCTTAACGAGTGAAAATTTGGACAGAGGGTTAATTATTGTTTATCCATCCTTTTGTTTAGAAACTTGGTACCTCAGAGGCCTTTTGGAATTTTGGAATTTTGTCTACCACATAATGATGACAGCTTTTTTACACGAGGTAACAAGACCGATTTTTACAGTCACGCTCTTCTTAATTTTTAAACATTTTAAAGCCTCACATCATTTTTAGGAGTGGTGCTATACCTTTGGTCCCCTGTTTGTTTGTTACTCTTCACAGTAATTGGGAACCCTTGGATTCAATCTCGGCCCCCTCGTTGGAAGTGAACTTCTTTTGGAAGGAACATAGTTGAATTTTGATATTACCTAATAAGAAGTAAGTCCAGAATAATTCTGTGATATGTTTTGCATACACCGTATCAACTCTAAATTAAATCCTTTTGCAAATAACTGATGGCGTTCAACCCTCCCCTCTTTTTAGGTTGCCATCTGTCCGTTCTCTGACCTAGGAGCCTACGTGCCCACTACTATCATTTCAACCACCCAGCCAATGGTGGTTCACGGTAATTTAGTTTCCCTTTTACATTTAGAGCTTGCACCACAAATTGTAATAAGTTCTAAGTATTTTCCTTTGTTAAATTCTCAGGTGCCCCTTTACAGTCCTGAGGAAGACCCCATTGTAAGGATCAAGGTCACCTATGTCTGTCAGGGGTCGAAACGTCAACATTTTGTTGTATATATGCCAGTGCGGGCAACAGTGTTTTGTTCATTGTGCCTATTCAGCGACATAATGGCTGCTAATTAATTTGTTTGTATATAATTGTCATGTAGGACATACCATCTCTATTGTGAATAATATTGTTGATGTGTATATTGTCACTTCCTTTCCGCCCTAATTTAACCCTCACTTTGCACACGAGCCCTTCCTTTCTCCCTTCTACACATTCGGGGCACTTTTGGCTACTTATGTTCCAGATGTTTTGCTGGATTTTGAGCATTCGGATCGATGTTCGATATGAATAAATAATATTGAGCAGAATTTCATAGTACAAGTAATTTATTGGATGCTGCCACATAAATATTTGTGTTCTTTCAAATTGTCCCACTGGGACCGTCTATCTTTGGGACTAGGGTTGGGACTAGGGCTAGGGTTAGCCCTTTTATTGGACGTAGGGATTAGGGTTTCCCATGTGATTAAGTGCTTCAACTAGGGCTATGATTGGTTGTAAGGTCTTGGTCTCCTATTGGTTCTAGAGTTTAGGGCTAGTGTTGTGATTGGATAGGGTTAGGGCTAGGGTTTCCATTGACTGAAGGGGTCCCCTGATTACTAGAGCTACAAAAGGCCAGGGTTTAGGGCGTCTCAGCCCGGGCGTCGAGGCTAAGGGCGGAGAGGACAAGGGCAGTTGCCTGTTTGAGCCTGTTCGAGACTGGTCAGGACTAGGGCCAGAAATGCTGCCCATTTTCTCATTCAGCAATACCCACCCTACACCATCCACATCCACAAACAGAGTAACACACTCACACCAAATGTACTCCAAACATTTACTACAAACTAACCCTATGCACTAATCAGTGTACCAGCACACCCTATAAAACCACACAAACCACACCTATACACCCTTCTATCCCAGCTACCACACATTTTCACCATCACCTACAAACAGTACACAACTCTATCCTATACCACTAACCAATCCACTCATCACTAACACAACCCAATTCCACACCATACTTAACTACAACCCAACCAGACACACACTCCCCACTCTAATTACTCCTGACAGACCCCCTTTTATCACTAACAAACATATACTCAGCCTTCCATCATTTGTCCAACCAACACACTCCTCTTCTTTCTACCATAATAACACAAACACACAACACATACACTGCACGCCACCACACATTTTTTACTCTTGCAACAAACCAGTCTAAGACAAACACTCTTACCTCTACTTCATCCCCTCCTACACACAACATACACTCTACTCAGAAACACATCACAACCCCCTCTACCTTACAACTTCCACTTGCAAACAATACTGTACAAACAAATCCATCTCATGAAACAAATACACCAGCACCTCTTTTCACTACTCCTCAAAAACAAAACATATCACGCACACCAGCACAACAAAATCTCTCAAGCGCAGCACCTCATAATACTTACTGTCACAAAATACAAACATACACCCACCTTTCAAACTACACAAAGGAACAAACTCCAATGCCAAGCTTTCTCTCTTCCACCACACCTAACACACATACAGCAACACAACAACTCTCTTCCAACCGCCTCTCATCCATTGGACAATTTAGAACCTTAATACATGACCCACATGCTGCACCACCACCCCTGACTCCTACACCTTCCGCCCTAAATGTTATGTTATGTTATGTTAATTGGTTTTTCTATAGCGCATAATCACCGGCAGGTCTCTTAGCGCTTTAGAGAGAGTGGCCAAAGACCACTAGCGGTTACATAACAGCGCAAGGAAGGTGATTAGAGTGTTTCCCGACCCTCCCTAAACAGGAACGTTTTGAGCCGTTTCCTGAAGGGGAGGAGTGCAGATTCCTTGCGGAGGTGATCAGGCAGTTGGTTCCATAGTTGTGGGAGTAGGACAGAGAATGCTCTGGCCCCTCTGGATGCTATATTGCACCGTGGAAAGGCCAAGCGGCAGGCCTCGGATGACCGCAGTGTACGACCCAGAACGTAGTTCCCAAGGCGTTCTTTAATATAGACTGGGGCTTGGCCATAAATTGCTTTGTGGGCAATGCAGAGACCCTTAAACTTTGCTCTCTGCTTAATGGAGAGCCAGTGCAGCTTGCACAGCAAAGGGGTAGCGTGAGTCCTTCTAGGAAGCCTAAAGATCAGCCTGGCTGCGTCGTTCATAGCCACCTGTAATTTATTGATAAGTTTCTGGGGGAGGCCAATGTATAAGGCATTACCGTAGTCTAGTCTAGAGACAATTGTGGCTGACACAATCATCTGTAGTGAGGCGGTTGAAAGGAGGGGGGCAAGTTTCCGCAACTGTCTCAATAGACTGGTACAAGTTCCGACCACTGTGGTGACTTGGTTGGCCATGGAGAGATCGGAGTCGATCTTTATGCCCAGGCTTTTCACGACAGGTACTGGTGTGGGGGTGGCACCAAGCTCTTGGGGCCAAAAGAGGTCACTCCAGGGATTGTTTTTCGTGGGGATGACAAGGACCTCTGTTTTGTCGGGGTTAATTTTCAGTGAATTAACTGTCATCCAATTCACTGTGAATCTGAGGATGTTTTGCGCCAGAGCATGGGCATAAGAGGAGTTGTCAATCCGGAGGATGAGTTGAGTATCGTCCGCGTAGTTGAAAACTCGGCAGTCCATGCGAGCTAGAGCCGCCACCAGAGGCTGCAGATACATGTTGAAGAGGAGCGGGGACAGTGCGGAGCCCTGGGGGACGCCGCAGGTGAGGATGCCCCTGTCCAATACCTGCTCACCCAACTGGATCCTCTGGGACCGCCCTGACAGGAAGGATTCCAGCCACCGGTGTGCCAGCCCGCAGATGCCCAAGTCAGTGATTCGGGCCAGAAGTTGTGCATGGCTGACCATATCGAACGCCGCTGATAGATGTAATAAAATCAGGGCGCTCGGTTTATTATTGTCAGCCATGATTCTGAGCTCGTCGAGTACAGACAGCGTCTCCAGCTCAGTACTGTGATGGGCTCTAAAACCCGCCTGTCGAGCTTGGAGTAGCTGATGTTCCTCCAAGAAGGACGAAAGTGTCTTAAGGACATGTTGCTCCACCACTTTCGCCAGGAGGGGGAGCTGGGAGATGGGCCTATAGTTCTTGAGATTAGCAGCGTCTGCCCCTGGTTTCTTCAACAGGGGGGTGACTCTAGCCTCCTTCAGGTTGGAGGGTATATAGCCAGTCTCCAGGGAGTTGTTCAATAAAGCGAGGATCTGCCTTTCTAGCCCAGGAAGGGCCATTCGGAAGATCGTCGGGGGGCAGGGGTCTGCTGGAGAGCCCGATTTGATACGATTCATCAGTAGTGTCAGGGAAGCCGAATCTAAATTAGGGAAGGTGGTAAGTTGCTTGCCGGGGAGGGGAGGGGCCTGGTTCTGGACCAGGGAGCCCTGATTGATAGGGGTGTTATCAATCTCAGTAAGGATGTCCCTGACCTTATGGAGAAAGAAGGTCTGAAATACGTTGCAGTCTACAGGCGCGGCTGCAGATTTCAGCTCAGACTTCTGGCTGAGTTCTTTCAATATTCTAAAAGTCTCTTTCTGTTTGTTTGCAGCGTCTATAATTCTTGCCTCGTAAAATTCAGCTTTCCTGGTCGTGATGGATTTTTTATACGAGGTAAGCAAGGTTTTGTAGGTTGCAAGCTCGGCTGGGTCATATGCTTTACGCCACCGCCTCTCGGCTTGGCGGAGACTTTGCTTCCTTTCCCTCAAAGTCTCATTAAACCAGGGGGCCCCCTTGCCCTTATTTTTAACTCTGTCCTTCCCCTCCGGTGCCACCTGATCTATGGCTCCACGCAGAGTGTCGGTGAGGGCTTCACTCTCCTGGTCGAGATTCCCTTTTGTAAATTTTGAGGGGGGGAGCCTAAGTAGGGTACCCACTAGGTTGTCTGCCTCAATTTTGTTCCAGCTTCGCACCTTTCTCCACTCTGGGGGTGGTTGCGACAGTTGGCTGTCCATCGGGACCCAGCAGCTAATTAGCACACGCAAACAATATAAGAAACTTGCCACACCTCACAACTTTGCTTCTCCATGTCTACTGCACAACAATGTTACACCACAAAAACAATGCAGGGCACCAACTCACTCTCAAACACCGTCTCCACCACCTACACACGCAGACCCATCAAAATGCCTGCTGGACGAGGACCACATTACAGAACACCTACACGATTGTTATCCTAATACAGCTAATACCAACACTAAAAACACACCTGCTACAAACCCATGCAATACTGATCACTCTTCTACAAAACAAAGTCTCACTGTCACCAAAGCACATTCTCTAAACTGTCTACTAATAAATGCTTGATCGCTCTCTAAAAACAAACATCAGATCTACGACCTTCTTACTGACGCAAAACCAGACATACTATTCATAACTGACTCATGGTTAGGAGATGATATGGCTCCAGTCCTGCATGAAGCCATTCCTCAAGGCTATCAACCGATCACCCATAATCGTATAGGCAAAAAAGGAGGTGGCCTAGCTGTTGTGTTCAGGCAAACATTACATATCACTAAAGTTGACAACATCTCCATAAATAATTGTGAGGCTCTTCTAACCAGATGCAATCCTACACCGTCTTCCTCCTGTAACTTCCTGCTCCTTTACAGACCTCCACCTACCAAGGCGACATTCCCAGACACACTTCTAGACACAGTTTCAAACCTGATAACAATACACACCAATCTATGCATTCTGGGTGACCTCAACTTTTGGTTTGACAAACCCAATATGCTCCATCCGAAAACAATAATCACTGGCCTAGATGCACTGAACCTGCATCAGATCGTCCACAAACCCACACACATCACTGGACACATCCTAGATGTCATTTTTGCTAATACCGAACTAGTTAACTTTCAAACTAAAATTCCAGTCACATGATCAGACCACCATTTGCTTGCTTTCCAACATAAAACAACACTCAGTGACTCATCTAAAACTACCTTACATGCATCCACCAATCGACCGTGGATCAAACTCAATTTGGAACACTTAGAAACACAACTAACATCCAGTATAGATCTGGAAACAATAAATTCTGTTCAAAAACTATATGAGTGGCTACAGGAAGCTTTTGACATCCTGATACCACTCAAAACCACACAACAGAACAAAAGAAAAAAAGCACCTTGGAGAAATATAGAGATAAAAGAAATAAAACAGCAAATTAGAAAGCTGCAACGTACCTGGCTCAAAACAAACACCAAACAAGACAAACTTCACCTGCATAAAATTAACAGATTATACATCAGCTATCAGAAAAGCAAAGAAAAGGTACTATTCAGACAGAATTCAAAATGCTAAATGTGCAAATAAAGAATTCTATAAAATACTCATTGAATTTCGTAAACTAAATTGCCTAGAAGGAGCTCATCCCGTTACTCAAGATTTCACAGACAAGCTGGCAAATCATTACACGGACAAAACAGACACGTTGGACTCATACTTAAAACAGAGACAAAGCACCAGCACTAACCCTTTTACAAAACAACAATCCAAGAATACACTAACCCAGCCTCTCCGTTCCTTCCAACACATCTCACACAATGAATTTATGGACCTGGTCAAAGCAAGCAGGCCTGCCGGCAGCCCTTCTGACCCGTGTCCACCGCAAACTTTCAAGACAATTCTTTTAACAACCTCTGCTGCCACTCCAGTAAGAAGAATCATCAACGATTCCTTAACTACCGGAATATTTCCAGAAGAACTCAAAGTCATACATACTCCCTTTACTGAAGAAAACAAACTTGGACCCGCTGAACCCTGACAACTACAGACCCATTACAAGTGGACCTTTCCTGGGCAAACTGGTAGAAAGAGCAGTGTTTGCCCAGATGTCACAATTCATTGAAGTGAATGCCATACTTTCAGACTTCCAAACAGGATTCCGTCCGGGAAGAGGCACAGAATCTGCCCTTCTTGCCATCTGGGATGACCTGAAGAACACAGTTGACCGCAACAGGGTTGCTGCGCTACTCTTCTTGGACCTCTCGGCTGCCTTTGACACAGTTGACCATGACACTGTGAAACAAAGACTCTACGAAGCCGGCATAGAGGGGTCTGCACTAGACTGGGTTGCGTCCTACCTTCGAAACAGAACTAATGTCATCCATACCCCACCTTTCTCGTCCAACCCATACTCCACAAAAGCAGGGGTCCCTCAAGGCTCTATCATCTCGCCCATGCTTTTCAACCTCTACATGAAGTCATTACCGGTTCTGATCAATAAATTTCACCTCATGTGCTATAACTATGCAGATGACACACAAATACTCCTTCAACTGGCATGCCCCAAAGACATTGGAAACTGACCAATTTTCAGTTGTCTCAGAGCCGTGGATCAATGGATGACTTGGAGCCATCTCAAATTGAATGCTTCCAAAACGGAAATACTCACGTGTGGCGATTGGAAACATTATGACCCACTTGCCGCCTGGCCTGATGAACTGGGATCACCGCCTAAAGTATCGAAGGAAGTAAGAAACCTCGGAATGACCATGGACTCCAAGCTATCGATGAATGCCCAAGTGGACAAACTAGCAAGATCAAGCTTTGTCATTATAAAAAACTCTGCGACGAATCTTCCCTTATTTGGGATTTCCACACAAGGTCCAAGCTACCATCTCCCTTGGTCTGTCCAAACTCGATTACGCCAATAGCCTGTACCACGGATCACCTTTAACTACCATGAAAAGACTACAACGGATTCAGAACTCGGCTGCTAGACTACTCTTGCATATCAAACTGCGAGACCACATCTCACCTGCCTTGAAAGCCCTGCATTGGTTACCGGTTGTCAGAAGATCCATGTTCAAGCTGCTTTGTATCACCCACAAAGTGATACATGAAATGGGACCGCTCTTCATCAGGAACAAAATCACCAAACGCTTTCAACAAAGGAACCTCCGCTCTAGAGTGGCACCTCGCCTCAAAATCCCAAGATACAAGAAAAAAAACATGGGTGGCACATCCTTCTCTGTTCAAGCAGCCAAACTATAGAACTCTTTACCCCCCAACATAAGATCCACGGACAACCACCTTATCTTCAGGAAACTACTCGAGAATTGGCTCTTCCCCACATAAGCACCATACGCAAATAGAAATATACAGCATATCCCTCTGTATATAAACATTTATTTGTACTATAGATATGTACCTATCTTTGTGTATTGCATTGTATAAACATGTAGAATAATTAAGTTGTTAAAAAATAAATAAAATACATTTTTAAGTACAAAAACACTTGAAAACCAGAGTTTATCTAATGCATCTTCAATCTACATATACTTACTTCCTTTATGCATCTATATACCTTCCATGTACTTGGATCTATATATTTATTACTTTTCTCCTAAAAAAGCATATTCAATGCACTGCCCTATTTCTCATCCTATACCTCTATCAATAGCTTTAATCTACATATACTTACCTCCTTTATGCATCTATATACTTTCCATGTACTTATGGATCCAAATATTTATTAGTTTCTTCTAATTCAGCATATCCAATGCACTACCCTATTTCTCACCCTATACCTCTCTCAATATATCTTCTACCCCAACTTTCTGACTCATCTCAAACTTCTTTCTACTACTCTTTTCAATGCACTACCCTATTTCTCACCCTATACCTCTATCAATATATCCTCTACATCCATTCTCTCATTTATCCCAAACCCCATACCACTACTATGATCCCCAAAATAAGCCTTTCTAGACTCTCCCCTACTCTACCCCTCCTTGCATCATCTGACACCTCTTTTACTATACTGATCCCCCAAAACAAGCCTTTCTAAACCCTTCCCCCTGACTCTCCCCCTCCGCATCCCTTTTACTCATCCCAAGCCTCCTCCTACTGCTATGACCTCCAAAACAATCAAAATAAGACTAACATGTCCACTTCTCAAAATTCATATTTCACTATACTAATTCACCACTAATCCTTTATGGGTTCCAGAATAGCGTGCTACTCGCCGAAAAAGCGCTTTAACACCTCATCAGGGGTAGCAAGCACTATATAAATGCAAACCTTTTTCCCTCTTCTATCCCTCCGCTACCCTTCTCTATCCAAATAACTGAATACCAGATCCACCACTCAAATTACTTTCATATTTCACTATACTAATTCAACACTAATCCTTTATGGGTTACTGAGTAGCGTGCTACTCGCCAAAAAAGCGCTTCAACACTCCAACCGGGGTAGCAAGAGCTATATAAATGCCAACCTCTTACCCTCTTCTATCCTTCCACTATCCTTCTGAATCCAAATAACTGACTAACCTAACCACTCAAATTACTTTCATATTTCACTATACTAATTCAACACTAATCCTTTATGGGTCCCGGAGTAGTGTGCTACTCGCCGAAAAAGCGATTCGACGCCTCGTCTGGGGTAGTAAGCGCTATATAAATGCAAATACAATACAATACAATACTATCTCGCGGCCCACCTGCAACACGCAGTGCATTGGCTGGCAGATGGTGAAAACTGGGAGACCAGATTGGTGTGAAACACCTGTGGATCTACATCCCTCCCGGAATTACTGATGATGGAGGCTATTGTTCTGCCCACTGTGCTGGTTATAGTGGGACTGGTTTGCAGGTCCTGGGAGCGGGTGATCAGAATGGTGTTGCGGAGGGCCCCTTTCGCCTTTGATATGCCTGTATGGGTCCTTCGTCCCTTTTTGATGATTGCAAGGTCAATGTCTACCAGCAAATGGCACGAGGGGGGCTGTGAAACCCTTCGGGATCTATACCCAGATGACTGATTCATTACGCTTGCCGACTGTGTCCTCTTTTTGCCTAGGTGTGGGGCAATTCCTTCAATGCTCCAAAATAGCGGCCACGGCCCGTGGCATTTGCCCATCTTTCCCTGAGGCACCAAATGAGTCTTTTACCCTTGTAGCCCTAGTGACACAGGGTGAGGGCCGCAGACTGATCTCACATCTATGTAGAGCCCTGAGGGAGGACCTGCCATACACTGATCTCCCAGTGCATGCCAGATGGCATGACATATTGGGTGTGTCCCTACACGCTAAGGACTGGGTAGCCATATATGAAGGGGTCCGGACAGTGTCATCTTCCGCTGGCTTTAAGTTGACACAATTCAATGTTGTACACCAGGTCTACCTGACCCGGATTATATTGCATGCTATATACCCAGACCGGCCTGCGACATGCCCCAAATGCCATCATGTTAGGGCAGATTTCATTCACATGATTTGGGAATGCTCTGGCCTGCGAGGATATTGGGACAGGTGCTTGTCTATCTGAGGAAGGCCATGGGATGGGATACTCCCCGAGACATAGGACAGTGCCTGTTGGGACGGGTCCCTACTAAAAGGAAGAAGTTAAGCAGACAGTTCCTTATTCTGGGGCTTACGCCGGTGAAGCGTAGGATAGCCATTCACTGGCTGGACCCCCACCACCCCCAAGCATACTGACTTGAAAAGAGATGTGGCTGAAGGGGCGACTGCTGAAGAGTGCCATATGCGTAAATCCTGGAGGGGTGACAAGCTGTTGGATGATTTAAGGACCTGGGTAGCAATGTATTCTGATTTGTTGGACCCTGCTGATACGCGTCCACCATGATCTGGATGATGTGAGTGAGGTTAAGCCCAACTGAGCTAGGTGGCTGCTGGAATGGGGTATGTCCCCCAGTTACGAGGGTACGCAGGAGAGTACTGTTTTTAGGTCGAGCCTAGACAGCGCATGCGCTGTCGCAAGACCTGTAGTAAACAGAATATGGAGGGTAATCCCGCCTGCCGCTTGACATTGGTTCACTCTGGCGTTGCTCTGCTTAGCTGGCTCATTATTGGCTGGCCATCCGGTATGTCACTTCCGTTTTGTGGGAAGCAGCACCAACCAACTACAGTTTAGTTACGCTGTAGGTCGATATCTCTTCCGTTTTGGGACTACTTCATCTTCTCAGTGTCCCCGGCCTCGTAAACAAATGCTTGCAGTGTCCGAGAGGAAACATCCTTCGGTTTCCTTTTTCGCGAGGGACACTCAGGCTGAAGCAGCACCAGAGGCAGTCAGTTTCACCTCTCCAAAGCATCTGACAGAACCTGTGTGCTCACAGGGGGCTGGCATCCTCACCACACGGGTCACTTAGCAAGCCTGGCGCCCAGTGATATGCCTTACTTAGAGGGCGGGCGAGTGTTTAGAAGTTACATTTGGTTGATGCCTGCAATTGGCAAATGACTTGACTAGAATGAATTGAGCCACATACATTTTATGCGCAGCAAACCCTTTCTTTTTGGCACCATTTATATTTGAAATGCTACTTTTTAAACCCAGCCAAGAACACAGTGGTTGTTTGTTTTCAGGGAGGATGTGTTTCACTTCCTTCACGGTCTCACGGGCGGGAAGTGTGATAAGGCCGGGTCCATTTCGCAACAGTCTCGTGATTCACAGGTGATTAACTCATCGGCATATCAGATCGCCTTGTTCTCTTCCGCACAGGTCAGCAGCGGGGCCGACCTGGTGTAGACACAGAACAAGGACTTATTGAAAGTCTGCTAACGCCAAACAACGATGATTGGAGAAGGACAGATGAGACGCAAACTGTTAGCCCCAACTTATTGTAATGTTGTAAACTGTGTCGGTCATTAGGACCGGCACAGCAAGGGTAAAGGTGGGAGGAGACCGGTAGAGGGAACAGAAGGAGCCAAGTGGGCAGTGAGAATTAGGGAGACGGAGCAGGCAGACGTGATTACAATAAAGCTCCTATTAGAATACATACCTCGAGTTGGTGTCGTCTATTGAAGTATCACGACACTACATCTGGCGACGAAGGTGGTCGTAGATCCTGCCTGCATGCCTGCTGTTGCAGTGGTGTCCCGTTGAGTATCCCGCTGCTTCGGAGCTGCTGTAGTGCAACCCGGGAGCCCACCCCGGTTGCGTGCTCCTCCAGGTGTGTCTGCCCTGCTGTTATGCCTTGTCACGCGCTCTGCTGCTTTGGAGTCGCCGTGCTGTGTTGCGACCGGGTGCCCACCCCGGTCGCGGGTGCCTTCTGCCGCATCTCCCCATAGACGCGACCCGGGAGCCCACCCCGGTCGCGCAGACTACTGGCTCAGAAATGCCTGATCTGCCGTGCTGCCTGAGCGCCTACTGGAGGCGTGCTCCTGCCTGTTCATGGACCCGGTAGGTCCTCAGCGCCTGCCTCGGTGCTTCCGTCTTGCCTGCTGAGCAGCTCCCACGCTGCCGATTAATTCCGCTCTCTCGCGAGGAGCGAGATTCACCCGGCGGCCATTTTGAAGTCAGGCGCCTGGTCCAATCCGCTGTCGGCATTCAGCGGCGGCCATTTTGAAGTCAGGCGGTCGCCTGGAAACACTCTGAACCTGCTAAAAAGACAGTATTACATGCTTTTATTGCACAGAATGCAAAGAAAATACATGGTGGAGTGGATCATTTGTCCTCCTGTCACTCATGCATGAAGATCATTAAGGCTGAAGATAGTGTGTGGATTCTGTACATTAGCTGGTGCGCTCACTGTACTCCTGGGCTTCTTGCTGCTCATCCTGCACCGTGCTGCAAGTGCTGGCTTCATCTATTCGACTACATTTGCGCCAGGTAACGGGCGCTCTGCGGTTTTCTGTGTTGGACACCTCTCTGTCAATCCTCTGCATCACGTCACACCATGTCTGGGTCCTCTACTTCACGACAGCCTCATGTCTCCCCTAGCACCAGCGCCAGGCCGGGGTCCCCTACATCGACATCTCAGACAGAAGGTCACAGACTTGCCATGTTGGGAGTGCCTTTTCTACGCCCGCCGGAACCCATGGGTCTCATCTCTGGGGGAGGAATGGGCCTTCGCTGGCAGGAATGGTTAGAAGATTTTGAAGACTTCATGAAAGGGTCACATGTGACTAATGAAGATCAGCAACTCATTGCATTATGCAATCTAATTGGGAAAGAGGTTGGGCAAATTATAAAAGAACTTCCGGCTGATGCTGCGTCGTCTTACGCAGATGTGCGTGACGCCTTAAACAGAAAATTTCTTCACAAAAGAAACATTGATTATGAACGGTACACCTTCAATCTGGCTTCACAAGAAAAAGAGGAGCCTATGGGAACATTCATCACGCGTCTCAGGCGCTTAGCCCGCTATTGTGAGTTTGACTCTTTCACAACGGAGGACGCTCTTCGCTTGCGAATCATCGAAGGATGTCAGTCTGAGTCGTTACGAAGACGCCTTCTGAAGAAAAGTTACTCTCTTGATGAGATAGAGGAAATGACACGAGTACATGATCAAGCTGAAAAACATGCAAAACGTATGGAAGCTGGAAGAAGTGAAAAACGAGAACAAGCATTTCGACTCCAATCTCGTAACACAGACAGGTCGTCATCTGCAAAGCACAGGTCTTCCCCAAAGCACAGGTCTTCCCCTGCAAAGCAACGATCCTCGAGATCCAAAGTTCATTCTCACCGGACAAGTCGTCGTCGTCGCAGTCTCAGTCGGACTGACAAAAGACAAGAGCGCCAACTGAAATGCTATCGCTGTGGATATGACTTCCCTCACACTGAGACGTGCCCTGCATTAGGCCAAAGATGTAGGAAATGTGGAAGGGACAATCACTTTGAGAATGTTTGCAGAACTCCTCACAAAGATACTCACAGACAATCAAGACAATCCAACACTCGCCATCATGCCAAGGCAGTGTGGGACCGCAGAGATCCATCCACTGGTTCATCACAATCCAGCCTCTGCTCTCATGTCACATACAAATCGCGCAGATCACATTCCCGAGAGTCGAGGTCGCCGTCACCAATATCGCAAGACAGTGATGAATATGTTTGCATGGTCGCGGATCCCGACAGGCTGAAGAAATATCCGCGACTCCATCTTCAAATGGACACACACATGGCCAAGTTTGTATTAGACAGCGGGGCATCCCTCAACTACATTTCAGTTGCAGAATACAACAAAATGAATCCACAACCGCGCCTTCACAAAGCTAACGTGCGAGTCTATACGTGGATGTCAAAGGAACCCCTCCCTTGTCTAGGTCAATTTCACACTGATCTCACATACAAGGACAGGACCATTCCAGCTCGCATTCATGTCATTGATGGTCCGGAAGCGGATTGTCTTCTTAGCTTGCCCACAGCGGAACGACTTCAATTAGTGGAAATATTGTACCGAGTTGATGACGAACCTGACATAGTCCACAAGTTTCCAAAGTTATTCACCGGGCTTGGAAAAATGGCTCATTGTCAAGTTCGATTGCACATAAATGAACGTGTGACACCCATAGCACAACATCACAGGAAAATTCCATTCCATCTTCAACAGTCTGTAGAGGAGGAACTGCAGGATCTTCTCCGGGCTGATATAATTGAGAGAACATCAGGGCCCACTCCGTGGGTCTCCCCAGTGGTCGTAGTACCGAAAAAGGGCTCACCCGACAAAGTGCGGCTCTGCATTGATATGAGAGCACCCAATACTGCCATTGAAAGGGAGAGACACCCGGGACCTCATATCAGCGACATGATTGCGTCACTCAATGGGGCGAAAATCTTCTCCAAACTAGATCTCAATAAGGGCTATCACCAGCTTGAACTTCATGAAAAATCGAGATATATCACCACATTCTCGACCCACCAAGGCCTGTTCCGATACAAACGACTCAGCTTTGGGGTCTCATCTGCAGCTGAGATCTTTCAAGAGGCAATCAGGAGAGTAATTCACCATATTCCCAACACTTTAAATTACAGTGATGACATTCTCGTCTATGGAGCAACGATACAAGAACACGACAAGGCGCTAGACCGGGTTTGTTATGCTCTCTTGGATGCTAACCTCACATTAAATAAAGACAAGTGTGAATTCCACAAATCCACGCTAAAATTCTTTGGACATATTTTCTCAGGTGCAGGCATGAGACCTGATCCTGAAAAGATCGCTGCATTGAACGATACCCCTCGGCCTCGAGACGCTGGGGATGTGCGTTCATTTTTAGGCATGGCAAGCTACTGTGCACGATATATCAAGGATTACGCCACCCTCAGCTACCCTCTGTGAAAACTGACCAAACAAGGCCATCCATTTCAATGGACCACGAGATGTGATCAAGCATTTCATGCGATCAAAGCTTCAGTTGAATCTGCTAACAACCTCGCGTATTTCAACCCTCGGCGGAAAACTGAAATCACTGTGGATGCGAGTCCCGTGGGTCTGGGAGCTATATTGGCTCAGTACGACAGAGAGGGTGATCAACGACACATCGTAGCATATGCCAGCAGGAGCCTAACGGACACAGAGAGAGCATACTCCCAGCCTGAAAAGGAAAGCTTGGCGGTAGTGTGGGCCTGCGAACATTTCCACATTTTCATATATGGTAAACACTTTACGCTCATCACAAACCATCAGGCCCTACTAACTATTTTTGGAAATCCCCGAGCCAAAATGCCACCCAGAATAGAGCGCTGGGGCATCCGTCTGCAAGAAAATACCTACACCATCATCCACAAACCCGGGAAAGCTGCAAACCCAGCTGATTACATGTCGAGACATCCAAAGTCCACTTCCAAATCAAACCCATCCGTAGCAGAGGAATACCTCCATTTTGTAGTGGCCCATGCCAAACCACCGGCTGTCCCTCTAGAGGCCATTCTTGAAGCCACCAAGGAGGATGCCACCTTACAAAATGTGAAACACCGCATCCAGACGAACAGCTGGAGACATCTGGAAGAGCTCGGACAGAGCAAACACATTGACAGTCATGAATTGACCTCCTTTAGACATGTGAAGGATGAATTGTCCATTACTTCAGATGGTCTTGTGCTACGAGACAAACGAATCATCATTCCGAAATCACTGCGTCAAGGAGTCATCAACTTGGCGCATGAAGGGCACAGAGGTATCGTAGCCACGAAAAGAGCACTGCGTGAGCGGGTCTGGTTCCCTACACTTGATCAGATGGTTGAACTCACACTGAAAGACTGCCCTCAGTGTCAGCTAGTGAGTCGAGAGGAGCCACCTGCACCCCTACAAATGTCAGAATTGCCGGATGGCGTCTGGCAACATGTCGCAGTCGACTTCTTTGGACGATACAATCTGGCAAATACATCCTAGTTGTAATGGATGAGTATTCACGTTTTCCGATTGCGCATCTCATATCATCAACCAAAGCTGCCACCACCATACGTGTTGGATGAAGTTTTTGCAGCATGGGGTATACCGAAGGTAGTGAAGACAGACAATGGCCCACCATTCAATGGGTAAGACTTTGCCGTATTTGCCACTCACCTCAATTTCAGACACAGGAAGATCACTCCCCTGTGGCCACAGGCTAATGGGATGGTGGAAAGATTTATGGCCACTCTGAAAAAAACCATTCAGCAAGCAGAACTTTCAAAGTGTGATGTTCAAGTGGCATTAAATGAGGTGTTACGTGCATATCGAACCACACCACATACTACCACAGACCGATGTCCTGCAACCTTGATGTTAGGACGCACGGTTCGCACAAGAATACCGGCGTGGGAAGACATAAGTAGTGGTACTCATCAAGACTCTGATCACGAAGAATTAGCAGCAAGAGACAGACTGAAAAAGGAGAAAATGAAGGAATACGCGGACAGTTGGCGGAAAGCGGCACAATCATCTATCCAGGAAGGGGACTGGGTGCTGGTACGACAAGAACAACAAAAGAAAGCAGACAGTCGATATCATGCTTGCCCACTGTTGGTGACAAAACAAAAAGGGACCATGATCACAGCTGCGTCAGAGAACAAGAGAATTACAAGGAATGTGGCGCACTTCCAGAAATGCACACCCATTGTCAGAGACGCACTGGCTGTGCCTGACAGTGCAGTACAAGGGAACGTCCCTGCAATGGAAAATGAGCACCTGCACTTCACCCCTCCTGGTGAAGGGGAGCCGTTGATGCAGGAGGGAGCTCACCGGCCGCAGCGACCCCATCGAAGACCCGTTCGTCTCATTGAAGAACTGTAACTATGTTGTTTCTTTTTCTGTTACTTATTGTTATATGAGCAGACACATACCATGTGGTTCAAGTTGTTTAAGAAGGGGGAAGATGTAATGTTGTAAACTGTGTCGGGCATTAGGACCGGCACAGCAAGGGTAAAGGTGGGAGGAGACCGGTAGAGGGAACAGGAGGAGCCAAGTGGGCAGTGAGAATTAGGGAGACGGAGCAGGCAGACGTGATTACAATAAAGCTCCTATTAGAATACATACCTCGAGTTGGTGTCGTATATTGAAGTATCACGACACTACACTTATTTCTGTGCGTTTTGTGACCGCGCCATACATCTGTACCTCGTATAATGTGTATTTGTAAAGCGCATGTACAGTCACTGGGCATCTTGGCGCCGAATAACTGATGAACCCAACTCGGTAGTACTCACTTTATCGACCTTAGATGGATGAAAGGCTGACTGCCAAACCCAGATTCGTGGAATGAATCGATTGGTTTCAAGCCACAAAACCCAAGTGGGATTGGTTGCAGCATTTTGTTAAGACATTTGTATCTTACACATTCTGCCAATAGTGGGCCTTGGAGTGCTGTTCGTTGTCTGCGATTCCATCCAACTCATTCTGGTGTTGACATTAAAGGCCAGAGTTTGAAAATGTCTGTGATGATTTTGGGTATATGCGATTCTTACTTTTTTTGTTGCCCTCCGAAGTTTCCATGTATGCCTTCTCCTGTGTGATTTTTTTTTTTTTTCTTCCCTATCTCCCCCCCCCCCCCTCTCCATACCGAGATCAGTTTTCCCGCTTAGCTTCATCGTTTTCTCTTTGATTGAACCCTACCAACCTGGAACCCTACACCGAATTTTAAGTTTTAGTTTACCTTTTGTAGAGCTTTCTGTGCACAGTGGCATTGCACAGCAACAGCAGTCTGTTTTCTGCAAAGTGTATCTCACACAGAGCCATTTTGTTGATCTTAAATCATATTTTGTATACACGGGGAGATGAAGTGCTTTTTTATGTTAGGTTAGGTGGTCGACTTTAGTGTAATTTCGTAATCTGCATCTGCATCTTCTAAAAAATTATATTAGTCCAGCTGAGCATATCATTGATGTTGGCATCCGCCATGCGAAAGGGCGTTCATTACACATGTTCAATGTTTTTGATATGTGCCTGTGTACCTCTCTATGTTGCTGCACGTTAGCGTGCCACCCATTCAATGTTGGGGAACCCATCTACCTTAGGTAACCTGCCCCAATCCCTGTGTGCGGGCTTACCTCCTTTCCTTCCAGGAATATATTCGACTATTTCTGTTAAGCAGTTAAAACCGGTTGTATATTGCAGCTTTTAATTGCCTCCTCCCGCCTCCGAGTTCTCCACACCAACATCCGGGCAGTATTTTCACAATCAAAGGGCTGTTACTTTTGCCCTCGAGGCATGGACAGCTTCTGCTGCAGATGGGCATGTTTGGCCCGGAGGCTTCCTTTGCTTGGAGAGGATGTGGCATAATGGCCAGAGCTGGCGATTAAGGGACTGGGGAACCAGGTTTGATTCTCGGCGTCGTCTCAGCATCCTGTGATTCTGGGCACATCACTTAATCACTCTGTGCCTTTAAAAAAAAAAAGTGTTCCCTTGTTTGCAATAGGGCCCGCTGTATATTTGCTATGCTGCTGAAACCAGCTTCACAGTGAAGCAGCACCCAGCCCCCCACGTCACAGCTATCCTCATTTTGAGCCTTTCATTCCCTCGGTTGCACCCGGTGCTTCCTGATCGTAAACGGAAGCGATCATCCTCGTTTATACTGCCTGTCAGGTTCAATGTGCATTCAAACCAATCTGCTGACTTGAGGGGAAAACAAACAAGCATTTGCAGTGCAATAGGTCTCGCATTTACACGAGTTTGATCTATTGGCATTATAAATGACAATGCCTTTTATTTTATGTTTTGGTTTTTAAAACATAAATAAAAGGCATTGTCATTTCCAATGCCAATACCTTAAACTCGCGTAAATGCGAGACCTATTGCATTGCAAATGCTTGTTCTATATTACCAAGGTTATTGCTGTCTGATCCTAATTATGTGAGGGTTTTTTTTTTTTGCGGGAGGGACCAGGGGACCATTACAAGTATAACGTTGTCTGCTTGTGCTATTACATGATTCATTTGCTGTTTCATCTTGTCGATCTCCCATACCTTATCTTGATGTTGAATAAATGCCAATAAAAACCCATACTTAAAAATCAAAATTCTCTGGTTCCCCTTTATGGATTTTTGTCATTTTGTCCCTTAAATTGTGCTTAATTTTTCTAATTCAGTTTGGGATTTTTATTGTTTTGCATTTTGACTTTATTAATGTTTTGGTACTGCATAAATACTTTACACATTGCCCTTAGTTAAGCCTGTCTGCTCTGTGTACATAGTAACAAGGGGTTGAGCTCAGGTTAATTTAGTGACTATAAGGGTTCACCCTGACAAGGGTTGTGAGGGAGAGGCCCAGTGTGTTACCTTGAGCCCGGTATCCTTCATCCCCAAGACATGCAGATGGCTCTTAGCCATGAGATGCTATCCGAAGGATCTTATTCACTGCTGACATGCACTTCAAGGTTCTAGGAGTAAATAGGTGTTTACCTTACGTACATCACTGAGTCCTTTACAGTGAACTTCTATTTAAAAAAAGGGGCAGGTGTAGGCACTTCATCATGAGGTATGAAGTTACTTGCTAAGAATCCATTCTTTTTCCAGGACAAATCCTAGATTCCTTTCTAGTGACTTATGTTTTGTTTCAGGGGCTTTACACCAAAATATACTCAAAATCATACCCCTGGCATTCCAATAGTTCAGGTGTCATGTATAAACCCAGAAAAGGTATCACAGTGCCACACACAATTTGCAGAGTCTACTTTGACTCAGTAGATACATGTTTAACATGAAGGATACCGTCTAAACCATGCACAGTAAATCACCATCTGATGGATTCCACCATTGCCGTAGGCTCTATTAACCTCTGCCTTTGTCTAATACCCTCCACCGTGCTCTGCTGCCTTCTAGCTAGGCTAGCACTATAGGAATAACACATACATACATATACATGTCAAGGTTTCATGATAAACAGAGACTGGGTAAATTAATTTTGAATTCTGTGTGTGTAAGCATTTATAGTGCTAGGATATTAAGAAATCAGCAATGCGGACGAATTTCGACACAAATATGTCTAGCTCTATACCTTGATGTTAACATAGGTCACTATTTTTATATTTTTGTCTTTTCAATAAAGAGTCTCTGTGAGCACAATCAGGGATCACTCCGCTACTTGGGGCTCAATTAGACTCGAACAGTGAAGCGTACTGGAATATTTGAGCAAATAACTGCTCTTTGC
The DNA here is from genome assembly GCA_963921515.1 of Calotriton arnoldi. Lineage (NCBI taxonomy): Eukaryota > Metazoa > Chordata > Amphibia > Caudata > Salamandridae > Calotriton > Calotriton arnoldi. The sequence continues at coordinate 1,020,688 of CAWUFW010001041.1, forward strand.
GATTCGGACGAAAATGTGATTAATGTGACATGAGAAAGTTGTGAAGGGAAAATTGCCTGATGAAACACGTTTTGCCTAGCTGGTGTTGAGGAAAAAGCTGTTCTGACACATTGCGAAAGACCTCACATGTGATCCCTGATTGTGCTCACAGAGACTCTTTGTCCCTGATTATGAGTCTGGCGCGTGGGCGCGGTGGTGGCAGTCAAGCCACCGCGGCACTGGTGGTCCCACCGCCCCATTATGAGTTGGGCAGTTGGACCGCCCTGGGACCGCCAATGCCTCCAGGGAACCACCGTTTCCTTGCAGTGGCGCGTCGGGGTAGAGGCAGCAATATGTTTGGTGGGACTGCTGCGGTCCCTCCAAGCATTTTGCTGGTTTCCCCCCCTGCCGGCGTTGTCATGGAAGTTCCTACTTCATGAACACAGTGGCGGAGAGGAAACAAAGAAGGCCTACAGGGCTCCCTGTGCCACCTCCGCATGTGGCTGCACACAGGGGGGCATAACATGTGCCCCCCTGTGTGCATGCACACCAGTTCCTGCACAGCATGGATTTTACAGTCCATGTCATGCAGGAACCTTTTGTGGTGTTCCCATTGTAGTCTTTTAAGTTGTAATCTGGCAGGTGGGCGGCGGTGAGTCTCGGCGGTGTGGAAACATGGAGGTGGCAGCCCGCCCGCTCCTGCAAAGCCAAAACTCGTCATCGGGCCCTTAATGACTTTAGGGATTTTCCTGCACTTGGAAGGCATTGATGTGACCGCCCTTGTTTCATCTGTTTGTTAGCACTATGAGAATACGCCAATCAATACATTGAAGAGTGTATGGTGTGTTCCGCTGACTGCTCTGACCACCCTACTATCTAGTGACTTTTTTCTTTTCATAGTGTACAAGAGATGTTTACAGGTGGAATCATAAGTATTATTTGTTGAATATACTGTCTTTTGCCATCATCAAGTATCGGATTCCAATTCAATAAAATTAGTTGCCTAAATTTTACTCTGTTATTTGTAGAACCTACGGAAATAATAGAAGCGATTATTGAAAATACCTTTAATCCAAGTCCAAGTCCTCAAAGTAAGTGAAAGAATAAATATGCACTATATTTCAAGCATTGTTTTAGCCATGATACTATAACTTTTATTCATTAAAAGTGTTGAATCAGCTGACTACTCATGTCATTGCAACAGAATCTGCAGGATGTGGATTGAATGTATAGCATTTTGCCCTCATGGAATATAGAAATCAAAAGCAATCAAAATGTTGTCTAAATTTTAACATGTTCATTGTAGATCCTTCCAAAGTTTTAGAAGTAGCTCATGATTATATAGGCTACAAATATCAAACTGGTCAAAACCATCAAAATAATTAAAATAATGAATATATTCAAATTCAGTAAAATAACTTGTTTAACTTTTAATCTCTTATTTGTAGAGCACCTGGCAGTCATAGAATTGACTACTGTAATTACCTCCAGCCCAGCTGAACATGCCCATAGTAAGTGAAAAGATAAACCTGTGTGATTATTCAAATTTGCTGTCCTATTTGTGATAATTGTCTTTTTATTAATTAAATGTATCTAATCATCAGCTACCTTAACATAACTAGGTTCAGCGAACGATTCATTGGAGCGCTATTTTGAGGTTAGTTAGTAATGTTCATAAACCTTGTGGGAAGGGGCTTGTGAATGAATGTCAGAAGGGATACATGAGAGGAAACAATAGTGTTGGAACTGAAACAAACAGCACTGGGTCTACTCAATGACTCTAAGATTCTGGCTTGATTCTCAGTGCGTATAAGTTTCTCTTCATTTTCTTTCCTGTGCGACTTAGGGCGATCATGCAGTAGAAACCATAGTATTTCTAGAAGTCTTTAGCTAATGTTTATTTTATGGAACAATGTTGAAGTATCTCCATCACCCATTTCTGTACTTTTGGGAAATACAGACATTTTTTAAGCTTTGAAACAGGTCCTCATCCAAGGTGGGCCTGCTTGAGTTTCTTGACCAGGGTCCTCCAAAAACCTCTCAAATACCAGCATTGTTGTAGATGCTAAAAACATTCCTGAGAAGAGCAATTTCCTACTTCCCTCTCTGCAGGACCTAATTTGCAACAGCTAATTAGTTTCAACATGGTCTCTCTTTATTGTTCCTGCCATTCTAGATCACTGCAATTTTTTCTCTGCTAAATAATGAAACCATAGATTTGTTCAGACAAACAGCTGGAATTGTAAATGATAATGTGAAGAAAAGAAATCTATAAAAAAGTTGATAAATGTATATTACAGTGTGCGGAATGCTGGTAGCCAGGCTGTAGTTAGAGTTAGGATTCCCAGGTATAGGAATTTCTCAGAATTTTGCGCGCTAATAACTTTGCCCCCGTTTGATGAATCTCCACGAAACATTTTAAACCTATAGATTTTTCTACATTGGCGGATGATGGAAAGTTTCGCAGTGATTAGTCAAAGGGGTACAAAGATAAAAGGGGGTCCCAAAACACTTTTTTCCACCAATGCATTTCCCATAGACTGTTGTATCACAGATAGCACGAAAACGACTAAACGGATTTCCATAAAATTTGGCATATTTGTACATTATGGTGTGCTGATGATCCTTTTGGGTAATACATGTAAGTAAGGTAAGTATTACTTAAGTAATAAGGCATTTAAACTTAGTGATATCTGTTGTTGCTGTAGTATCTCGAAATTTTGCAGTATTTCACGGTATTTTGCAAAACTACCGCAGAACATTGCGATGACAAAGCATTATGTGATTGGGTAATGACTACCTTGACAAAAAGTAAAGACAACCATGTTCTTTTCAGTACACTTTGGCTGTGTCCTGTGTTTTGCCCTTAGATATAGATAAGTATTAGGTTTGATATTTTTCCTGCCTATTACCACGTGATTTAAGTGGTAATAGGTAGGAAAAATTATTTATAAGTTTCTATGTTTTTTTTTAAATGTACGAAGTACTGCGGTACTGCCTTGGAAGTGCTGAGGTACTAAAAAAACCCCAATATAAATATGTTAAAAAATTGAAAATACACTGTACTACACTGTATACAAATATAGTGTAGTACAGTGTATTTTCAATTTTTAACATATTTAATTCTTTACCAAAAACTTTACAGTAATACCTATAAATTAACAGCGCTAATTATAAAAACTAAAAAAAGCATGATTTTCTGTAAATTGCAGTAAAAATACATAGAAACATATAAATACATTTCTCCACCTATTACCACTTTAAAATAAGTGGTAATAGGTAGGGAAGAACAAGAAAACCTACTACTTACCTCTATTTAAGGCCCTAACCCAGAACGCAGTGTATGTGTGCTGAGAACAACATGGCTGCCTTTCACGTTTTTTAAAGACAGCCATTAGCCAATCACATACTGCCTTCTCATCGGCATGTACAGTGGTATACCACAAAGTTATCACGGTACACCACAGCACAAAATATACCTAAGTATTTGAACACATACATTTAAAACTACTTACACTATTTATAACTAGTACCATAAATTACCATTTACACCTTATAATCTATATTCCTGCCACATTACATCTACATCCATTCACCCACTTTGATGCTACATTTGTTGTTCATGTACCATACTCCACTTTACGCCACTCCACTCGACGCCGCTCCACTGTATGATATTACACTTTATGCCACTCGATCCCACAACACTCAAGTGTAAGCCACTCCACTGCACACCCCTCCACTCTACGCTACTCCTCTCTACAGTATTCCACTCTATGAAAGTCTACTCTGTGACTCTACACTGTGTGCCACTCCACTGGGCGCCAATCCACTCTATGCCACTCCAGTGTACGCAATTCCACTGTGTGCAGCTACACTGTACCTCACTCAAGTCTATGCCACTTCACTCTATGCTGATCCATTGTACTCCACTCCACTCCACTGCATGCCACTCCACTCTGCACCACTTCACTGTACGATATTACACTCTACGCTACTCCATTCTACGGCACTCTAGTGTATGCCACTTCGCTTTATGCCCCTCCATTTCCCGCTACTCCACTCTATGCTATTGAACTCTACGCAACTCCACTCTACGCCACTACACTGTATGCCACTCCACTGTATTACGCTCCACTCTACGCCACTGCACTCTACCCCATTCCAGTGTAAAATATTCCACTGTATGTGACTCCACTATATATTCCACTCCACTTTCCGTCACTTCACTCTACGCTATTCCACTGTACCCCACTACAGTCTACCTCACCCCACTCTATGCTTATTCACTCTACACCACTCCACTGTACGCCACGCTACTTTATGATTTTCCACTGTACGCTACTCCACTTTATGCCACTCCACTGTACGATATTCCACTGTACGCCATTCCACTCTACCCCACTCCACTCTACCCACTCAGCTGTAAGCCACTCCGCTTTACACCACTTCACTGTAAACCACTCCACTCTACGCGATTCTACTGTATGGAAATACACTGTTATCTCACTCCACTGTATACCACTGCACTCAATGCCACTCCAAGCTACGCCACTCCACTATGCGCTATTACAATGTATCCCACTCAACTCTATGCCACTCTACTCTTTGCCTCTCCACTGTATGCTATTCCACTGTATGACACACCACTCTATGCCACTTCACTCTACAGCATTCCACTGTACGCTGTGCCACTGTACACTAATCCACTCTACCACACTCCACTCAACGCCGCTGCACTCTACACCACTTCACTGTATGCTATTACACTGCATGCCATTACACTCTACACCAATCCACTATACTCAACTTCACTCTATGCCACTCCACTCTATGTAATTCCAGTCAATGCCACTCCACTGAACATCACTCCACTATATGCTATTCCAGTCTACATCACTCCACTGTACGCCACTCAAATCTATGCTTCTCCACTGTACACTATTACACTCTACCCCACTCCACTCTATGCCACTACACTGTACACTAGCCCACTGTACGACATTCCACTGTATGCCACTCCACTCTATGCCACTGCATACTATGCCACTCCACTGTACCTCACTCCACTCTACATCACCCCACTATATGCTATTCTCCTCTACACAACTCAACTCTATGCCACTCTACTGTGCTATTACACTATACTCCACTTCATCTATGCCAATCCATTCCACTTCAGACCACTCCACTGTACGCCATTGCACTGTACACCACGCCACTCTACCGCACTCCACTCTGCACCACGGCACTTTATACCACTAAATTGTATGCTATTACACTGTACGCTATTCCACTCTACACCACTGCATTCTATGCCACTCCAGTCTACGCCACTACACTGTACACCAGTACACTCTATGCCACTCCACTCTATGCTATGCCACGGTATGCAAATCCACTGTACGCCACTCCATTCTACCCTATTCCACTCTATGCCACTCCACTGACGCCACTCTACTATGCTATATTCCACTCTATGCCACTCCGCTCTATGTCACTTTACTCTACCCCACTCCACTGCACACCACTACACTCTACACCACTCCAGTCTATGGCACTCCACTATACGTGACTCCAGTGTACTCTACTCCATTCTACACTATTTCAATGTACGCAACACCAGTCTGAACCACTCTACACTATGCTATTGCACTCTATGCCACACCACTGTACGTACCTCTATTATAAGCTATTCCACTCTCTGCTATTCCATTATATGCCACTACACTCTACCTCACTCCACTCCAGTCTATGCTACTCATCTGTACGCTATTACACTCTACCCCACTTCACTGTACGCTACTTCATTCTTCACCACTCCACTGTACGCTATTCCACTGTACACCACTCCACTCTACAACACTCCACTGTACACTGTTCCACTCTACACCACTCCCCTGTACGCCACACCACTCTATGCCACTCCACTGTACCCCACTCAATTTGACTCCTCTGCACTAGACGATATTCCACTAAATGCAACTACACTCTACGCCACTAATTTCTACGCTATTTGATACTATCTACACCACTCCACTCTACCTCACTCCACTGTATGCCACTCGACTGTATGCTATTCCACTGTACACTACTCCACTGTACATCACTCCACTCAACTGTACGCTACTTGACTGTACACCACTCCACTATACAGTATTTCAGTCTATGCCACTCCAGTCTTTGCCACTCCACTGTACCCACTCCACTTTACGCTACTCCACTGTACGCTATTTCAGTGTACGCTACTGTATTGTACGCTATTCCAATGTATGCCAGGCCAAGCTACACCTCTCCCCCTTTACCACACTCCACTGTATGCTATTTCACTGTATGCTACTCCACTCTACCCCACTCCACTGTAGGCTATTCCACTTTATGTCACTCCAGTCTATGCCACTCTACTCTACCATATTGTACCGCACTCTGATCCACGCCACTCCACTGTACAACACTGTAATCCACTCTGTGGCACTCTACTCCACTTCATTCTTCACACTTTATGACACTCTACAACACGCCAGTCCCCTCCACTGTACAGCACAACACACCATTCCACTCCACTGTACGACACTTTAGTGTATGCTACCCCACTCTACTCTGCTCCCCCTCATGCCACTATACTCCATAACACGTAACTACAAAATATATTTAGGGGCCGATCACGATGCGGCCCGTAAAGGCTCCGACCGCAGCCACATCGTAATGGGCCGCTCGGTTTCCTTTCCGATCGCCTCATTATGATGGAGCCAGTTGGAAAGGAAACCGGACGGTCATTCCGGCTGGCTTCCGACAGGTTCGGAGAGCCCGTCGGTCAGTCAGAAGCCGGCTAGTAATCTCAAGGGCGGGCCTTTCAGCCCTTGAGATTACAATGAACGGTTTCCGACATGGTTTCCATGCTAGTCTGTTCGACCTGGAAACCATGTCGGAAAGTGTGTTTGGGGGCCCACGGCAGGGCCCCCTTTGGTGCACAGCCTCTGTTGTATGCCGAGGGGGCACCTATGATGCTCCCCTGTTGATCCCTGCAGCTTGTGGCAGGCACCTTGAGGGTGCAGGGATGAACCGCACTTCCCATTTCACTATGGGAGCATGCATTACGGCCGGTTACGGGCGTAATGCATGCTCCCATAGTGAAATATAGGGATGCCACCGAACAGTGTTCAGGCGCATCCTAATGAGGCGGTCGGGACTGCCGACCGGGTGTCGGTTGGTCCCAGGACCGAGTCGGTGTCGGGCGGAAGGAATTCCGCCCGACATCGAAATCAGGCCCATAATGTTTATTCAAACATATCTAACAATTATACTTATTTAAGTTAAACACACAATATTTTCATATATATCTAGTTATAAAAGTATTAAACTAATAATTTAAATGTATATTCTAATTTAATAATTTTTTAAATATTGTCATAGTACAATATTTATATATATATATATATACATATTCCCAACGACATAATTTTTTTTTAAAACAAGGCATTTTTTAATCACAACATAAAAAATTACAATTGACTAAAAATATTTAACACATTAAAAACAATAATTATAAATATTATAATTTTAAATAAACAAAAACATAATATGAATTGTAACAATATAAAATAAACTTTAAAAATGTAACATTTAATACATACACTATTCCCACTACAATTTATACAAAAGTAGGCAAAGTGTTATAGCGGGGAGGGATAAAATTCACCACTCCCACTTCACACAATGCAACTGTAGGAAAACTGTTACATTACATATGGGTAAAATTTACTGTTCCCACTTAATTCAGTGTAACAGTAGAGTAAGGGGCCGATTCCGATCTCGGCCGGTAGGGCACCGAATCGGATTTGTCGTAACCGGATCCGATTCGGAGCCCTCTTTCCTGACCGATTCGTACGTGCATCCGGCCGAGCGAGTACGATGCGAGCGCATGCGAAATCGCCGACCGACTTGTTCGCGGGTCCGACGCGCTCCGACCGACTCGCACGGACACGACTCGCACCGCGCAATGGAGACGTTCCCCGGCCGGGTAAGTACGATGCGCGCCGCGAGCAGTCCGACCGACTCGCGCCGTCCGGCTCGAAAGAGCAGTCGGAGCCGCACTTTGGGGGTCCGTGTCGGACCCCCTGTGCGCCTAGCCGCGCGAAGTCGCACACAGGGGGACCCATGGGTCCCCCTACCTGTGCATGTACGCCGCGAGTCGCTGCGAGGCGTACCCACTGTAGGGGGCACCCTTGTTCGCCTCGCACCCATTGAGTCAATGGGAGCCCGCGTACGCCTTGTACGTCCGGCTCCCATCGACCGACTCGAGTCCGATTGCATGCGTGCGCATCGTACTCGTTCGGTCGGACTGCCAGGGTCCGATTCGGTCGAAAATCTCTCCAGGTCCGGCTCGGTCGGAGTGATTTCCGGCCCGAATCGGAATCGGCCCCTAAGTCTTAAATCTTGGATGGGTACACTTTACTATTTCCACAACAGTCAGTGCAACGGTAGAGAAGGTGTTGAATTGCAGAGGGGTAAAATATACTATACCCACTACAGTCAGTGCAACAGTAGGGAAAGTGTTGGATAGCGGAGGGGTAAAAATTACTAATCCCACTTCAATCACTGCAACAGTAGGGAAGTGTTGGATTGCAGAGGGGTAAAATTTACTATTCCCACGTCAGTCACTGCAACAGTAGGGAAAGTGTTGGATTGCGGAGGGGCAAACATTTACTATTCCCACATCAGTCAGTGTAACAGTAGGGAAAATGTTGGATTAGGGAGCAGTAAACTTTACTATTCCCTCTACAGTCACTGCCACAGTAAGGAAAGTGTTAGATTGCAGAGGTGTAAAACTTACTATTCCCACTTAAGTCAATACAACAGTAAGGAAAGTGTTGGATTTCGGAGGGGTAACATTTACTATTCCCACTCCACTAAGTGCAACAATAGGGAAAGTGTTGAATTGCAAAGGGGTTAAAATGTACTATTCCCTCTCCAGCCAATGCAAGAATTGGATTGTGGAGGGCAAAAATTCACTATTTCCACTCCAATCATTACAACATTAGAAACAAACTAATTCACTTCAACATAATAAAATATTTTCAAAAACATAGTTAGCAATAAAAAAATAAAATTATAAAATATATATATGTATATTTTTAAAAATAAATAAATACGTATCACATTATTAAGTACACATAAATTGCTACAAATATAATTTTAAAATAGAACTACAGTCTCAAAATAATAACAACTAATAAATGCAATATTATTTACATTTAAAAATCACGACACAATTAACACATAGATTAATAAATAACATAATTTAAAACAAATGACCTATTTTTAAATTAGTTATTTCTTATGTACATTGTTACCCTATACTTCAACAAAGTACACAACACATATCTAAAATTCTTTATTAAAATAATATTATGTACACATGTTAAATAATTATACATTAGTTAAATATTAATATTAATTACTTATTCCTAAAATAATTGTAGTTAATTACCACCCATCTATACAAATAAATAAACATACACCAAATATATAAATGTAAAAATTATGTCCATCATTTGCATAGTTAAAACTCAATTAAACATTTATTATTAATAATTAAGTAGTAATAAATTATTAATATTTAATTAACGTTCCACCATTTACTCTTACAAATGCAACAACTGACACCTAATATATAATATGAGAAATAATGTATTTACATTTTTACATAATTATTGATCATTTCTATAATTTTAATAAATTAACTTTATTATTTAGTATATTTAATTTCCTACACACCCTTTACACATACAAAAACAACACACACCCAAAAAATACCATTTAATATATTACCCAATTTACATAATTAATTTTTAAATATGATTAATTCTTTAAATGAAAAATAATTATTAACAATTAATTATTAAATCATTCAAATTCAGTTACGTCCCACCGTATAACCCTACAAAACCCACAACAAGCTCCTAAAATGTAACGTATCAAAAATTATTTACACAATTAACATAATTAATTGTCAATTATATAATTAATATCAATTAAAAATGTATTATTACTTAATTAAAATGTATTTACTTCCCACCCTATACCCCTATAAAATCCACAAACCACTCCTAAAATGTAACTTAAAAAAATAATTTCACAATTAACATAGTTAATTGTCAATTAAATAATTCATATTAATTAAAATGAATTATTATTTAATTATAACTAAATTGCTACCCACCCTGGACCCCTATAAATCCACAACACACCACAGTACTAAAAATCACAAACATTTATTAAATTTAATTGAATAACTACTAACAATTTAACAACTATTTTAAAAAACATAAACATACAAAAACATTACATATACATTTAAATTTTATACTAAAATGCATAACAATAATTAAAAAACGATATTATTAACAACTATATTTTTGTAAACGATATTAATGACTTCGCTATTTTCAATATTGATATTACTTACCTTAAATCGATATTGTTGACAATGATATTCTTGCAGACGATATTTCCATATCACAATATTTTGGACACAATATTTTGGTAGCACGATATTTTGGTGTCACTATTTTGTCTTAAAAACTGGCCATACAGTAGACTTTTCAGTATTGTTCACAGCTGAAAGCTATTGAATCTTCATATGTTATTCCCATTTGGTGGTTTATGTAATGTTTTGGATAGTTCATTTGAATTCAGTACCTGTGAATCCTAGGTCAGGAAATTAGATCTGGGTTTCAGAGCTGGTAGAGGTACATTTCAGAAAGGGATCCATGTTATTAATCAATTGACAAAGTGTTCTATTTGATCCTTATTACCTTTCCAAATGATCAAAATATCATCAAGCTAGTGATGCTGTGTTTAAATGGAGCTCTAGTATGGATTGTCTTTTGATTAAATGTGTTTTACTTTGTAAATTATGCATTCAAATGCAAGGCAAACTTGGTGCAAATGTGCTCCATATGGAACTGCCTTGAATTTGATGGTATTGGCTTCCTTCAAATTGGAACAAATTAGTTTTTAATGCCAGTGAGGCTCATTCCACTATGAAATGTGTATGGGTACTTTGTCCCTATTCATGTTTTCTCAGGATTTTCTCAATAACTTGTAGCATTGAATCCTGATCCCCATGGAGTCCAGAATATCTTTATATTGGATAAGTCGACCTTCCACGCTCAACTACTCACCCCTACTCTTCCAATATATTTGCAGTTGACCAAAGTAAATCTGAGTAGAGTCAGTTGAACTACATGTTATTACCTGATAAATATGCTTAATGATCATGAAAGATATGAGTTTTGCACTCTGTTGTTTTGTCTGCAGCATTTGACTGCTGTGCCCACTGGTGCTGATATGTTTACGGATTATGGCAATTTCCCTGTTAGTTTCACACATGTAGATATACAATTAATTTATTGGTGTTTTATACATGCTTTCAGGTCCGAAGCAACTACTAAGCAATAAGAGGTTCAATGTGACCCTTTTCTGATGGATACATCTGCCTGTGGGTTCCTCACCTTTTGAATTACCCCATGCGCAGCATTCCAGAGAAACTTTTCTCCATAGCTCTCCCACGTCGACGAGGACGGCACAATGGAACGGCTCCGCTCGCGACTCCGCGTGACGCCATCGGAGCCATAGGAAGACCTCATTGGGGTTCTGACGTCAGTTGCCTTTTTTCCGCGCTGTCGACGCATAATGGTTTTCCCAGGGCTCTCCATTTCTGGGAGTTTCTTTGTTACAAGTACTTCATATAATTATAACAGCGATCATGGCTACCCAGAAGAAGTCCGGTTTTAAGCCATGCAGGGAATGTGGGGGTCATATGTTGATTACTGACCCCCATGAAGATTGTTTATGGTGCCTCTCGTCAGACCACGATGTCGAGGGGTGTTCTTCATGCAGGCGCATGAACCCCAAAGCCTTAAAGGAGAGGGAGGCCAAGCTGTTTATGGCCAAAGCGATAAATCAGAAAAGGCAACCAACTACTGCCATGTATATTGCAATGTTTTGTAAACATTTCCAAAAACCTACACAATTATAAAAATCAGAATATTAATGTTCAACTGGAGGAATATCAGCTGAAGCCACTCTGCCTTGGCTTGAGGTTTTTTGAGAGAGAGCCACTAAATCATCATATTACACTTGACAGAAAAAAAGAAACTATGAAATCATTGCTGAATGGAAAGGTGCCTTGAGCTGACAATTTACGGCTGAATTTTATAAGAAGTATGTATAAATACGTGACCCTCCCTTGCAGACAGTCTTTGAGGAGGCGTGGGGAAACAGTTCTTTGCCCCAGACTATAAAAGAAGCAGTCCTTGCTATTATTCTTACCTCGAGTAAAACTCTCACTGACTGTGCATCGTACAGACTGCTTTAGCTAATCATCATTGATCCCTAGATTCTAGCTAAGGTGATAGCTAATCGACTACAGCCTTATAAGAGGGGACTGATATTACTTGAGCAATCAGGTTTTATTCCAGGCAGGTCTACTACAGATAATTTTCACACATTCTTTGCTCTGCAAATTAACCCAAAAATTACACTGGTTTTATAGGCCTTAGTCAAATTGATCTGGCAGAGGGCTTGTTTCAGAATTAATATAATCTCACCAATCCAATTAAAGAGAGGTACCTGGCAAGGCTGCCCACTATCCCCACTGTTTTTTGTGTTAGCAACTGAGCCTTTAATTAGCATCCTCAAGAATTCACATTACATCCGCATTAAATTGATACTTTGAGTGGAATGGTGCACCAGGAAGATATTTGTATATTCCTTTCCAATAAGATCCAAGACGATGTATCTTTGTAAAAAATAGTTAAATCCTTCATTACCTCTCTTGGAACATATATTCACATATGAGAAAACGTCGCATTTCGTTCAAGAAAAATAATTTTTCCGAAGTTCCTCAGGACTTAATAATATCTTGGTATCAGTAAAAGAATTGCACTCCAGTGAAATTCCAAATGTATATGTAATCCATGGGGAATGTGCTCCCATCAATTCCGCCAGCAATAATATAAACGCCCTTTATGGGATTCCGATTGTTTCAAGTTCACATTACATCTGCGTTAAATTCATGTAGATTATCTGGAGTGATCATGAGCCTGTTATATATGAAGAAGAGAGTTTGAGTAGTGCTGACAGATCGTAATGTTTTGTGAATTTTCAACCAAAGTTTATCCCAAAGTGTAATTGGCCATGAATTCTGGAAAACACATTCCCATTGCAATTCGATTTCCGTCTTTTCTCTATGTTCTGGGAGTTTGGTAAGTATTTTATATATGGAGGAGGCATTTGGGTGAGTGGATAATATAGGAAGAAGATGTTTATGTAGTGTTTGAATAAGAGTATGTGATGATGCTGAGGGTATGGTGGAAGTAATGCTTTGGATTACCAGTATTACATTTATTACAACATGATTGTGGAAGTTTGTAAAGTAATTGCGCTTGTGAGAATATAAGGAAGGAATCATTTGATCTGAGCTGATGAACCCAAAGGAAACCGTCATCTCTCTACGACTTCCAAAAAATAGATTTATTGTTAATTTTTAAAAGGTTGTTGTGCCAAATAGAAGAGTGAAGAAAAAGGCAGTATGATAACATTGGAAATCAGGGAAATTGACTACCTCCATGAAATTTACTGTGTTCACGTTTTAATACTGTTCTCATGCCTGGCGCAAACTCTGGCGCCCTCTTTTAGGACCATTTTTTTGGCCACATAAGAACCTTTGTCTTCCTAAAACACATTTTAGAAGAGACATACAAGGATTTTTATAATTCCATAAAAAGGAGGAAAGTATAGAATAAATCTTTTTGAAAAAGTACGCAAAAAGTACGCAGGAATAGTAAGGGGAATGGCAGGGATGGTAAAAAGCAATAGTCGCAAGCATCATTTTAATAGTGTCGATTCTGCCCCACCAAGATAAGTAGAAAGGGTGCCACTTAGGGTTTGAGTTGGATAAGACAGTAATAACTGTGCTCAGGTTTAAAGATATAGGGCCTGATTTCATTGTCGGTGGAATTCCTTCCGCCCGACACCGACTCGGTCCTGGGACTGACCGACACCCAGTCGGCGGTCCGGACCGCCTCATTAGGATGTGACCGAACACTGTTCGATTGCATTCCTATTTTTCACTATGGGAGTATGCATTACGGCTGGAAACCGGCCATAATGCATGCTCCCATAGGGAAATGGGAGGTGCGGTTCATCCCTGCACCCGGTGGCAGGCACCATAAGGTGCCTGCCACAAGGTGCAGGAATCAACAGGGGGGCACCATAGGTGCCCAGGCCGTGTACCAAAAGGGGCCCTGCTGTGGGCCCCCAAACACGCTTCCCGACATAGTTTTCATGTCGGACAGACCGGCATGGAAACCATGTTGGAAACCGTGCATTGTAATCTCAAGGGCGGAAAGGCCCGCCGTTGAGATTACTAGCCAGCTTCCGACTGGCAGACGGGCGAGCCCGTTAGAAGTCAGCCGGAATGACCGGCAGGTTTCCTTTCCGACCGCCTCCATTATAATGAGGCGGTCGGAAAGGAAACCGAGCGGCCTATTACGATGCGGCCCTAGAAGTCGGAGCCTTTACGGGCCGCATGGTAATCGCCCTTAAGTATGTTTAATGGAAGGTGAAAACCAAAGTCCTAAATATTTAGTTTTATGAGGACTCCAAGCAATGTTAGATGGAGAGAAGTCTTGTTTGAAGCATAAACATTGAGGAGAAGAATTTCACATTTGTCATGATTTAATCTATAACCACAGAGAGCAGAACAAAGTCAACTTCTGCAAGGAAAGGAGGAAGAGAGGAGTCAGGTTTGGCTAAAAACAAAAGGATGTCATCAGCATTGACACTAAAGGGCCAATTACGATGTCGGTTGGAAGTGCCTCAGTGGTCTTTTTGGGGTTGGTCTGACTGACCGATGTAGCGTCGGAATCAGTTGCCCTGACCGCAGTATTATGATGCTCAAAAAGACATGGATCCGCCAGCCCTATTACAATGTGTATTTCCGACGCGCGATCTGTGTCGGACAAACCACCTCATCAGAGCAGGCGGAAGGGGAGTTTTTTCTAGACCGGAATTCAACACAACACGCTTCCTACGACATCTGCTGTGCAGCTATGGAGCCCATCGCTCATGTCATCCCTCTACTATACATTATCGATGAATATGAGACTATGAACCGTCGTGGACATCGCTGCTGGTAAGTTACACACCTACCCCTACACATAACCGTAACTACCAAGCGAATGTCAATTGAGTTTAAAGTCTCCTGTAACATGTTGAGCAAGGTAAATGAGGGAATGTCATCATAAGGTATTCACAGTCTGACATTGAAATCCTGGGATAAACACAAATTTAAGGTCTGTTTAGAAATGGCCATAGGTACCTATATATGTATGTATACATAAATGTATGGATGAGTACACCACAGTGCAAAAAGCAACATGTCATGGCAACAGAACATCAATGCACCTACAAAAGTATGTCCACAGAAACACATGCACTGGCACCAGGGCCGCTCCTAGGATTAGTAGTTCCCGTGCAGAACCAGAATATATGAACCACCTATAAATTCCATAAGATGTCATGTCATAGGAAGTCACATTACAAGAAGTGACTTCAAGTTACCATAAATTCCCTCCCATTGTTGAACCAGCGTTGTAAGAAGCACTTTATCTAGTGTGGATATCTGTAAATTGGCCAACAATATATTTAAACACCACATTAAAATGATGTACAAATATGTGGCAGATCTGTCAAGTGTTAATTCAATACATCCACCCAATTGGATGGAAAAGCTAGGTCTAGGTCGTTTTTAATTTTTACAAATTTCTTAATCTGATGAACTAATTGTTGACTGATTACTACATGATTCTATACACAAAGCTGACTAATATAGTCCAGCCTGGCCTGCTACTCCCCTATCAGCCAAATGGTGCAGTCTCAGATCCTGTGTCCCGATGAGTTTAGCAATGTCAGAGCAGGCATCCACCAGAACCTCCGCTCTTCATGATCTCAGCCTCACCGCAGTGCAGGTAGCCAGGTCAGTATAGGGAGTCACATGCAGCATGGGATGATGAATGTGTCAGTACTAAAAAAGGTTGAAGGATCCAGCCCATTTCAAAAGCAGGCCTGAGACATCTGACTCCTTTCCATGCAATCCCTATCATGCACTCAGGTCTGCTTGCACGCCGGCCTTACTCCAATGCATTGGGCCACAACTATCTTGTGGGGCAGTATGCTTTGTCAGGCCAGGTTTACATGTCCCCGGTGGACCTGTGGTATTCCACCACCACTGTTTATTGAAGCCAGGCAGCAGGGCATGAGCTATGATCCTTACCTGTCCAGTCAGGACATGGTCTGAAAATGTCCCACTTTATACTTACATTTCTCAAAAAGGTCTAGAGTAATAAGAGTCCACACAGAGCAGGCTTGAATTCTGCAGGCACATAAAGGATGGTTCATGTTCCAAAACATTTGGAAAGGAAGACATACATCTCAAAACTAAGACAATTTCTCACATGGAAAAAAAGAGACAGGGAATTGCATTTGGTGGCATATGGGTCAATGTATGTAGCTGCACACGAGTTCCAAAACATTTCAACATCACCTCCAATCTCTTACTTTCATCTGATGATCATTTTTTGGGAACAAATTTGTATGGATGTAAATCATCTTTCATTAAGCAGACAATGCAGAACTAGGTCGGCTGTGCATAACAAACATTCATCACTGAGTCAAGTATACCACAACAGGAGCATATGGTTTAAAATTGATCAACTCCAAAAACACTATAACCATAACAAGATAGCCCATCACAGAGGGATAGTGGGCATTTAGATGGTCAGCATCCCAGATGCCTCACAGTCCAGACATGGGGGGTGAGACCATGGCCTCTAGTACAACAGCCATTGTTAACAGTTGCCATTTTAGCATATGTGGATTCTAAGACCCCCCCTCCTCGTGATCAAAGGAGAAGATGTCAGGCAGCCAGTCTGTCTCACACGAAAGAGCAGCAGCTTTATCTAGCCATGTCAGGACCAACTCTGATAGGTCACTGACCACGTGTCTGTGAGCCTGGGGCTTCAAAGCCCTTCACCCATCCAGTGGCTCTTCCTGTGTATCCTGTAAGTCCTGTAACAAGTTGTCCTACACGTTAGCAATTGCAATCCTGTGGAGGCCCACAACTTCCTCCCTGCTCAGTGCAGTTGCCTCAGCCCTACCCCACTTGAGAGTCGCTGCGCCCAAGTGTTGTAGTGTTGGGAGTGCAGTGGCCTTCCAATGCATAGAAATGGCCTGGCGTGCTAAGAGCATTTGCCAAATCTATGATTTGATTGGATACCTTTTGAGCCCTCTTCCTCCTGAATATCCCTAGCAGCGTCCCCTCCAATGGAAGGAGGTTGGCACAACCTGTCACTGCAGAAAGTACATCTGTGACTCTGGACCACAGGTTCGCTGCATCCAACCATGCCCAGAACATATGTATCAAATCCTAAACAGGTGCATGACATTGTGGGCAGAGAGAGAAGGACACAAACTTTCTGTGTAGGACAGCTGGTGTGAGATATGCCCCATGCTGGATGTTAAATTGAATGAATTGGAGTTTGGCATCACAAGATACTTTACATGAGTAGTGCATAGTGCATTCCCACTCCTTGGGCATGAGGGCTCATCCTATATCAGTGTCACATAACCCGCGAACGGGCAACAGAGGGTCAGTCGCCATGTGCGCCAAGGCATTAACGAACAAGGTCGCCAGTTTCCGACCTGCACCCATGACGTGCAGGGCGTGGGTTACTGGGTGATGCTCTGGTTCAGTGTCTGTGACCCTCCAAAGGCATCCCATCTCAGCTGTTAGTGTTCCATGTGCCAAGAAATGGCCCACCGGAATGTCATGATCTTCCTGCAATCGGCCAAAGGGTATGAGCTCCCGGACCCTGAATAGGTCCCCCACTCAGGTCAATCCTGTGTCTCTCCATGCCGTCAGCCCTTCCCTAACAATGCTTGTATGGAGCAGTGGGATGAAGTGTAGACTAACGGACGGAGAGTACAGGATCATGTCCGTCAGTAGCCTCAGGCTCTTCTCATAGCTCCAATAAGCCACTTTCAACAGGCTTTCAGCTCCACAGGGGAGCTGCGCTCCAGGGAGCAACATCGATCCCGCCATTTCCTTTGCCCTGCATGTTGGTAACCTGCCCACTTCGTCCAACTGCCTCCCAGCCAACCATCACACCGCCCATTGCAGCGGTGCTATCACGTAAAACATTTTTCAAAAAGCGGCACACCCGGGACACGCTTTCCCACCGGCAGCTGCAGCCTCCGCAGAGCCACACTTCTGCTGCCCCTATTCCAGATGAACCCTCCCTGCATGGTGTCCAACTCCGTGGAGGTGGCACAAGGCACAGCCACCGCTAGGTGATGGAAAAAATACAAGATGCTGGGGAGCATTACCATCTTGGAAAGTGATATACATCCTTGGTCTGTAATTGGGAGAGTGCTCCAAAAAGCCATCTGTGGACATAAGGAGGATATGGCCCTGGTCAGATTTCCACAATGAGATCGTTTGCATCATGATAGTTACAGGTCCCTAAGTACCAAAACACCCAAAGCTCCCACCTCACCCTCTACTCTCCCGCCATAACCTCTTGTGGAGGATAGTCCGCACAGAGAGGAAAAACACAAGACTTGGCCCAGTTAACACCCAAACTCGACACACTCTGGAAATCTGCAAGTAGCTCAAATATCTGGAATTCCTCTGCATATATACTTAATATAGAGCAGCATGTCATCTGCATCAATGGATACTATATGTACCTCATTGCCTAGTGGAACTCCCCATCCTTCCCACCCCTGACAAAGCTGCTGGGCCAGCGGCTCCATTGCCAGGGCAAAGAGCAGTGGGGAAAGGGGGCAGCCCTGACGTGTGCTCCTGCTCACTGTAAAAGAGGGTGATATGTATTTTCAAAACCTGACTCGGGCAGTCGGCTCAGTAGAAAAAAGCTGTATGTCTTGTTGCAGCTGCCCCTCAATGCCCAGTTTTGATAGAATGGTAAACCAGTATTCCCAATCAACGGTATGGAATGCCTTCTCTAAGACCAGCACTAGACAGGCTATGTAGGGCCACCCTCCCGGGCCAGCTCCAGCACCCTATTTAGCCTCTGAATATTAAGCGTGGTGGATCTATCAGAGATAAAAGCATTTTGGACCCTATGCACTAGATGCAGCATGTGGACCAGCAGGCGGAGCGCCACTACTTTACTAAAGTTTTATAATCCATACCTAGCATGGACAATGGATGGTAGGACGTCAGTTATGTCGGGTCACTGTTGGGTTTTACCAGTGATCCCAACAAGGACTCTCGCATGGATTGCGATTGTCTCCACTCACTCAAGGTGGCCTGATGGAGCTAGAGTGACCTGGGGGCAAGTAAAGGTTCATAGGCCTTGTAGAGCTTGGACAGGAGGCCATCCAACCCCGGAGTTTTTAACATGGCAGCGCTCATAATCACTCCGTGGATTTACGGTTCCAGCCAATGGGGTGTTAATCTCCGCACGTGCTGCAGGATCAAGAACAGGCAGATTCAATCCAGTCAGGAAGTTGATAATATCTACCTGGCGCTCCGACTGCGGGGGATCGTACAGTCCATGACAATACAACGTGAGGGCCTCATGGATGGCTGCCTGACTAGTGTGCATCTGGTTCAGGTGATCCCTAATCATCGTAAAGTGCTGGGTTGGCGTTATGCTGTGGAGGAGGCAGGCCAGGAGTTGCCCTGACTTATCTCTCTCCGCGTGCATCTTAGCTTGTCATGTTTTGAAGTCAATGCAACGCATTTGCTCAATGAGATGGGTGTGGTGTGTTTGAGTATCCGTCAGCGTGGGTAACATCCCAGGCTGCAACCGGACCGCAGTCTCCTGCTGACCTAGTGGTGCCTCCGTTTGCATCAAAGCCCTGTGGATATTGGCCCTAGCCCCCACGAAAGCCCCTATGCATCCGCCACTCAGTACTTCTTTCAGTGCTTCCCACTCCACCAACCTAGAAGTGTCTGTGAAATAATTGGAGATGGATTTCCTCAGTTATTCCCGAAATGCATGGGGCTACAACAACTTAGGCTGCAGTTACCATGTGTGGACTGGAGATCGTGGCGCCCCACACCCAATATGTATGTGCATAGGGTTATGGTCCGAGAATGCCCTCAACTCAAAATGGGGGGACACTGTTCCGTAGGTGGGGGTGCCGGGGGTCACCCACTCAACCCAATGAAAAAGAAAAAGACAAGAGATAGTCCTAGGTCTACAACCCACTGGTCCGAGGCAAGAACAAGTCTTGTCTCTTGTTGCCCTCACACACCCCGAAGGATGTCATGCTTCATCATCGGGCGTTTGCTCCTCGTCGGGCCGGCGCTGCAATGCCCTACGGGTCCCCCGAAGGGTCACTTTAGTGGAGATCTTTTGAGAACTGCCGTCAGATGGGTGCGGGTGTGTGGGGTGAGTCCTATGAGGAGGGTGAGAGAGTGTGTGTAAGTTAAAACTGGCTAAGGGTTACCAAAAGGGGATATTTATTGTGGCGGTACCCTTGTCAGGATAAAAACCCGAAGGTGGTGTGTTACTCCAGTAGGCGTAATGTGCCCAGGTAACTAAAAGGTCGACATGTTTCGCGCCTGGTTGGTCACAATGATCCGTGGCGCTTCATCAGGACCAAAAAACAAGTCGTGGTGTAAAAGTGCTAGTGAGTAAAAGGGATAAAACGACCCTCTGTGAGGTCAGGGCGGGCCACAACTGTGTACCCTACAGTTAGGCTACAACTAAATAGTTGATCCGCTCCTGATGTGACCTAGGAGAGAAATGAGACAGCAAGAAAAGGGACAAACATCAAATATACATCCGAGGCGTCATGGTATGCCTCCTAAAGTACATCAAAACGCGCACATAGCGCATGAGACAAGAGACTGACTGAGTGAAGATACCATGGGGCTGGTTCTCGCTGTGGTGGCTATCGAGGTGTGCGCAACAGGCCGACTACAGGTCACGCCAGATAGCTGGCGATCATGTGCGCAGCACTGCCGGTCACCCAAGAAGCAGCCCTTGGTGAGAAAGAACCGTGAATTAAAAGTCCGACACGAGGGGTCGAATGCGTGCAATGTATGCACTGGACCAGAGGTGTTGGGTGTGCACAAAAACGTGACATATCACTGTCGCGTTGCTGTTAAGTGGAATTCGCGTCATGAAGACACAGCCCGTTTATTGGGGCCAGCACGCGCAAGTCAACCAAAGAACCTGCGATGCTTCATATGCAAAGATACATGAATGAAACAATGCTGCGTTGCCGGTAGAGGCGAGGCGGGGAGAGTCCTTACCTAAAGTCAAATGGAGAATTGCTCCATGGGCTAGGGGCGTAGGTAGCCCGCACCTTTACGGGCTAAGAGAAGAGAAAGTGAAGCATAGAATAAGAGAGGCGCAATTTAACACAAACGATAGTCCAGGAGCGACTTACTCTGCGGGATTCGAGACATGAGTCTCCTGAATATACTCACGGTTTCGCTAGAGTGCTGGCTCTCAGCACCTACCCGTCCATACCCCTGCCCAATTGTTATCAGGCCATGACAATACAACTTGAGGGCCTCATGGATGGCTGCCTGACTAGTGTGCATCTGGTCAGGTGATCCCTAATTATCGTAAAGTGCTGGGTTGGCGTTATGCTGCGGAGGAGGCAGGCCAGGAGTTGCCCTGACTGATCTCTCTCTGCGTGCATCTTAGCTTGTCATGTTTTGAAGTCAATGCAACACATTTGCTCAATGAGATGGGTGTAGTGTGTTTGAGTATCCGTCAGCGTGGGTAACATCCCAGGCTGCAACCGGACCACAGTCTCCTGCTGACCTAGTGGTGCCTCCGTTTGCATCAAAGCCCTGTGGATATTGGCCCTAGCCCCCACAAAAGCCCCTATGCACCCGCCACTCAGTACTGCTTTCAGTGCTTCCCACTCCACCAACCTAGAAGTGGCTGTGTCCCAGTTGTCTGTGAAATAATTGGAGATGGATTTCCTCAGTTATTCCCAAAATGCATGGGGCTACAACAACTTAGGCTGCAGTTACCATGTGTGGACTGGAGATCGTGGCGGCCCACACCCAATATGTATGTGCATAGGGTTATGGTCCGAGAATGCCCTCAACTCACCTACCTGTCCATACGCCTGCCCGAATGTTATCTGGCCGCGGTGGAGGCAGCCCAGATATAGTGGCACTACTGGCGTTGATGGCGGCCCCTACTTCCGGGATGCTTCGTCATGTTGCGTTGATGCGCGCATGTACAGAGGAGTAGTATTGGCGTCCTGGGACATAGCGCGTGCGTGAGAGGGGAGATACTGCTAAAGTTGACCTGCGCATTGCGGGCACGGTAAGAAGGAGGTGCAGCTGTAGTGGTTGCCATGGGGAAAAGACAAGCCTGCTCTGAAACTAGCGCAAACCAGCGTGTGAATAAGAGAGGCAGAAAGGAAAAGTGGAAATCCACAGTGGTAGTCCACTCTAAGCCAAATGCCAAATAGTGTTACAAGATACACTAATGGTATGAAACTACGGCTATGTCAGTCATGTATGTGAGAATGTAGCGAGACTCAGTCAGTCTCTTGTCTCATGCGCTATGTGCGCGTTTTGATGTACTTTAGGAGGCATAAAATGACGCCTCTGATGTATGTTTGATGTTTGTCCCTTTTCTTGCTGTCTCATTTCTCTCCTAGGTCACATCAGGAGCGGATCAACTATTTAGTTGTAGCCTAACTGTAGGGTACACAGTTGTGGCCCGCCCTGACCTCACAGAGGGTCGTTTTATCCCTTTTACTCACTAGCACTTTTACACCACGACTTGTTTTTTGGTCCTGATGAAGCACCACGGATCATTGTGACCAACCAGGCGCGAAACATGTCGACCTTTTAGTTACCTGGGCACATTACGCCTACTGGAGTGACACACCACCTTCGGGTTTTTTATCCTGACAAGGGTACCGCCACAATAAATATCCCCTTTTGGTAACCCTTAGCCAGTTTTAACTTACACACACTCTCTCACCCTCCTCATAGGACTCACCCCACACACCTGCACCCATCTGACGGCAGTTCTCAAAAGATCTCCGCTAAAGTGACCCTTCGGGGGACCCATAGGGCATTTCAGCGCCGGCCCGACAAGGAGCAAACGCCTGATGATGAAGCATGACATCCTTCGGGGTGTGTGAGGGCAGCAAGAGACAAGACTTGTTCTTGCCTCGGACCAGTGGGTTCTAGACCTAGGACTATCTCTTGTCTTTTTCTTTCTCTTTCTCTTTTTCATTGGGTTGAGTGGGTGACCCGTGGCACCCCCACCTACGGAACAGTGTCCCCCCATTTTGAGTTGATGACTAGATTTAGGAGCACGGACACTGGACCATAATCAGCTCCTGCCCCCCTCCCCTTCCTTTTTGTTGATACTGAGAATGCCCTCCCCAGGTATTCAGCATCTAGCACCTCAGGATGTAGTGTGGTGATAACAAATATTATTAAATCCTAATGTGTAGATTGTGTACTGCAGAGTGGTAGGAATACTCCTGGGTCTCGGGATGTAGGATCCAGCAACAGTGTCGGAGGGACCAGTGCGCAGCCCATTGTGTAAGGCACGCTGCCAGCACCAAAGAGGATGGCGGGGGAGGGGGGTGAGAACGGCCAAACTGCGGCTCTTGGGCACAATTGAAATTGCCTCCCACAACCCAGGGGCTATGGGCCCACCTGGTGAGGACGAGAATTAGGCTCAGAAGGAAGGCCGGTTGGGCCACATTTGGCACATAAACTCTGCCCAATGATATTGGCCTACTGTCAAGGAGACCCTCTACAAAGACATATTTCCCTTCAGGGTCTATGGTAGTATCTAATGGCCTAATTGGGACCCCGGACAGAACCACACAAGGGCTCCCCTTGAAAACCAGAGTAGATGGTGCTAAAACACCGACTCTGCAAGCACTTCTGGAATTGGGTCTCCTGCCCCCGTGCCACGTGGGTCTCTTGTAACAGTGCTATTTCTGCCCTGCGCCTCCCGATAGATTGTCAAAATGCATGTCTCTTCCTTGTCGTCCCCATACCTCTGACATTCAAAGTCATAATGCCAATAGTACCCATGTGTGTGTACTGTCCTGGGAAGTGTGGGGAGGGGTTTCAGGAGTAGTCTGCCAGAAGGTGGGCCAGCAACACACATCCTGGAGTCTTTCCTTGGGGGGCTATGGGCCCTAATCGATGGCCCGCTACTCAATGGATCTGCATCAGGAAATAAAACATGAACCCTCAATACCTCCATCCCAGGGCAGTATCCAAGAGGAAGACTGCCCAAACAGTGACAAAATCCACCTACAAAGGGAAACTTAGCAGTTATATCCACACACAACTCTGCCAAGGCATGCAGGGGAGGTTGGACTCTGTGGCGCTTATAGGTATTGCCTAAGCTCGTGGTCTCCTAGCGGCCATTTCTACAATATGAACTGAAAAACCAGTGGCAGACAGCAAGCAGCAGCGACCCCTAACTACATCTCTTACTTTCATCTGGCAACAGATTGTGCATACTTACATCTACCTATCCTCTCTATGCGTACCTTTCCACATTACCTCTTGGCCTGTCTATTTCCTACTTTTGCTGGTTTGACCACTCTTACATCCACCTCAAACTGCATGCTCATCTCTCCTTCATCCACAAGCTCCTTACAATCACCCTCTGGTACTGCCACTCTTAAATCCATCTCTTGACTATATGCTCTACCCTTGAACCCTGGAACTCTTACCATTCCACCCAGACTCTCACCTTCTCAATCTGGTCCTTCCCCTCTTACATCCACACCTACATTCACTGCACTACTCATCACCTCTAGGTACACAACACCTCTCCCCTTCATACTGAACTCTCAATGTGCTGCTCTTATCACCTCCTCAGCAGCCGCTAACCGTATCATGTATAATGTGCCCCTCTCATCCATCATCGCTCCCCTTTCCACAGGCTTTGTAGCACTCATTTTTGCCCAGGTGCACCATTATATCCACCTCTTACATTCACTCTTAACACCTCACCACATTTCTCACCCTTACCCTTACATTGCTCACGGAATCTGGCCTTATTCATTAGCCTCTCACTATTCACTCACTCAACTCTGTTTAAGGGCGACTAATAGTCATTTGACAAAGTAGAGCATCCATATATTTAAATACACCATCCATCTTCTGGCCAACACCTCTCATCACTCCATCCAGCATCCTAACTTTAACAGCTGGTATATCCCTTGACATCCACCTATCCACTTTGTTCCCCAACAACCTGTTACCTTTTCTCTCTGTAGCTCTCTTACATCCACATCTCAGTTCCATGCTCCATACCTCTTATAATTTTGCATATTAACAACTACATTTCTCACTGTATCTGCCTCTATCACACCCACCTTTCACCATAGTGCTACATATTTCATCTCTCATCTCTTGCTAGCCTCTAACCTTGTCTAGCTGGTTCTACCTCTTTCACATCTACCTCTTCCTAGCATACCTCGCCCAGGCTTTAACCAGTTTTTCAGGGTCCTACACTCTGATATCCACACCCCAGCATTTCCTCCAATCCCCATTTTAATAATAAGGATAGTTTACGTATCCTATCCAAGCACTGCCTTTGACCTTTACTCATTTCTTTCAGTCTCATCTTATTTTTACTGGTTCTGCCCCCTTTCTGTCTGACTCTCCCCTCCATGCTCAAAATGTTATCACAACTCTCTCACCTCTACCCTTGTTTAGCTAGCTCAGCCCCTCAAACATTTACCTCTTCTCCAAGATGTGCTGCAATGCAACACAGTTCTACCCCCATCTCTTCCCTTGTCTGTCAATTTAGTGCATGGGTGTAACACAGGCCCCTGTTGCCTGTGCACAGCAGAAGGGCCCCCATCACTTCTATTGACTCACAGTCCACTAGGCTGACCACACGTAGCACAGAGCAATCCACTTGCATTAACAACCCTTCAAGTCCATCTCTGTTTGATCAGTGCCAACATCAAGCATTTCTCAACCCTCCTTTTTTATTTTCAATACACAGATTACTAAATAAACAGCTATCATATGCTCAGCTCCAAATGATGTGTGTCTAAATTAGTATATTTATAGCTTGTACAAACAAAAGATTTTTATTCAAAAAGTGTACACAAAACGCCACTCCCATCCATTCTCTACTCTTCTTTCTTTGCCGTCATACCTGGTGAGAAGTGCCCATTGTGATATGATGGCATAATGGATGTTAGACTTTAGTTTTTTGGGTGTCCCATAGGATCCCCTGCTTTACATTCAGGCAGGGGCAGGGTCAGGTCTCATCTATAGCACCCTCAAGTGCTGTGGCTGTTCACTGTCATTATGCAGATACATTGTTTAGGCAGAGGGAGGGGTGATAGCAAGGCAAGTCTGTCAGAAAAATAAACTCAAATTAAACAAACTCATTACAGTTTGTATCCGAAAGGGTGTTTGTGCCAAACATTTTGCCATTTCAGCCCATTCCTAAGAGGCCCAGGTGAGGGGTGTTGTGCATTAATTGTGCATCACATTGCTGCACCATGGATGTAAAACCCTAACAGGAGGTGGCTGACCACCTGTAGCTTGTAACACTGACTGCCTCCTAAAGGCAGTGCTCTGTTGCCGGGCCCTGTAGTCATTAGCATTTGTGAGACCCTGGGCAGCTGTCCACGGCCAGAGCCAGCCCGGATTGGCACACAGCATCCACCCTGAACTCACTATCCTCTACACCACTGCTGTTACCAAAGACTTGAGGGTCCATCTGCTCACCTAAACGGATCCAAGAATGAAGGTGTTGCTGTGCAGTGTCACGCAGAAAAGGTATACCTTCAGCTGTATCACATGAGGGGGCTAGAAGGGGCATTGGATGACCAAGCACAGGCAAATGTAGATCACTCCTAAAATATTAATAGGACTTGACATAGCCTAGCATTACCAACATGTCAATTTAATGTTCATAAATATACCCTTTGGGCCTTATTCACAGAACTAACTTACGTCAAAAACGTAAAGTTAGTACTTTTCGGTATTCACAGAATACACTTACCACTACTAACTTTATGTCCTCTCGGGCCGGAGATTCCGGCCTGTGGCGAAATTCCGCCTCTGGGCCGGAATCTCCACCTCTGAGCGGAATACCCTCATTTAGGCCGTTTCAATGCACAAACGGCCTAAATGAGGGTATTCCGGACCGGAGGCGGAGATTCCGGCCCAGAGGCGGAATTTCCGCCACAGGGCCGGAATCTCCGGCCTGAGAGCGGACATAAAGTTAGTAGTGGTAAGTGTATTCTGTGAATACCGAAAAGTACTAACTTTACGTTTTTGACGTAAGTTAGTTCTGTGAATCAGGCCCAATGAAATAAATAGAGTTCAGTTAAATGTTTAAAAAACAAATTAACACACCTAGCCCATGCAGCACCCACCAGTGACCCAGAACAAGTAGATGAAATATCTTGGACGCAACAAGCATAATCCACTCCTGTCAGTATTGTGACTACTCCAAATCCCTATGGAGCAAAGTCACATGTGTGTCACATAACTGATATGACTATCACACCCTTTGCCAAACACAAACTGTCATGCATCTTAGATACAATGTTTGGTGTGTAATATCCAATCCCAGAATCATTATATGCCTGAAAGTACAACATTTAGAACTTTTGCCTATATGGGAAATGCACTATCAAGTTGTTCAGTTGGCGGAAAAAGGTAGCCACATACTCATGACACACATCCCTATGACACTCCACAACAAAACCCTTGTCAAACTAAAATACCCAATATGATGTTGTGAGAAACCATGTCATAGTGAAAATAAAAACTAGACTAATCTACTAAACCCAGAAGTCCTAAGCCTTGGGTCACAGTTTGCATGTCACACATCCTCTCTGGGCATATAGGCACACTCAACTTCACTTATCTCACAAACACTCATTGAAAAGTTTGAACAACACATAACAACTAACATTACCCTAGGAGAGGCCATACATCCCCTATCCTCCTGCTTACTATTCTCTAGTTTAGTGCCTCATATTTCAGGGTGTAGGAGCAAACGCAGGGCCATGTGTGTACCAACACTAGTTCTAAAGGAACATCACATAAGCATGATGTGGCCTATGTCCAGTTCACAGATTAGGTAAATGCCCAGACTCTCATACTCTAACTGTGGCATAAGCCCAGAATGATAGGTACATTACAACGCAATGTACTTTGCAACTCTACAATCCCTAACATGTAGGCAGAGTCCATACGCATTCAGGTGTATTGATAAAACAGTTGTCTATCAGCCCATTACATACATATGCAGCATGCTTCTCCAACACTGTTTTTTTAATTTTTATTTCTTTATTGTTTCATCATATTCTCCAACACTGTTGTACTTTGACTCACTTGCACTTTGTTGAAATCTGTAATCAGAACCTATGAGGAAATCTAATTTGCAATGCAAAGGTTTGTGACTTCAGGCCACACTCCTAGACAAACCTAATGTTGATATTGACACCCAGCCAATGTAGGCACACAAATCTATATTACATCATAACAGAGTGCTCATACTCCATGGACCATATGCAATCCATGTCATACTAACATCATTGTATACTTACATCACAAATTACACATGAATGACAGTTAACAATTCAATTTTTGGAACACATGAATACAAAAAGAAAAGTAAAACATGCTTTATTCAGCATACATGATACCCTCAATGAATCAAAGGCCAGTGGCCAGTCCAAATTTCTTAGCAATGTGGGCCACCAAATTGTTGCGCATCAACACTTGCCTACACTTGTCCTGCAAAGGGACACCTCCCACGGGAGGGGCATCTAGTGGGCAGGCCAGGCACCAAAAGGGCAAGACTAAGGAGGACTGGGTTGGTCTTTGGGAGGGCAGGTATCAGGAGGGGGGGTGGGACAACGTCAGTGGGAGGCCTAGATGGAGCGGGGGTGGGACAATGTCAGAGGGAGGGCTAGATGGAAGGGGTGGTGGGTTGGGCTTCCTGATTTTGGGTATTTTGTAATGGTGAAGGGCTTGGAAGAGAATAGGGAGGGGTGTTGATTTTTTACCTTTGGAATTTTGGGATTTTGAGGTACTGGTGTGGGATGTGGATGGTGAATTTTGGGTTTCAGGAGGGGGTGGGGACTTTTTAGAATGGGGAGCTTTTCCTTTTTGTAGGAGGCTGGGTTGTTTTTTTGGGGGGTGATGTAGAAGGGTATGGCATGGGTGGCAGGGTCTTCTTCTTAGGTTTGGGAGGGGGGTTGGTCTGTTTGGGTAGGGAAGAGGTCAAGGGCAATGAGGTGGAGTTTTTGGGCAGAGTGGATACGAGGGGAGGCAAGGGTAGGGGCTGTGGAGGCAGAGAGTTGTGAGGTATGCAGCATGTCTGTGGATGCTGGTGTGGTGTCTGTTGTGTCTGTGTGTGATGGTGTGCTGTCTGCCTGTTTTCCTGTATGTGAGACATGTGGTGCAGTAGATGTTGTATCTGTTGGCATGTCTGTGGAAGTGAGTGTGACGTCTGTCTTGTGAGTATGTGTTTGTCCTTTTGTCTGTGTGTTTGTGTGCTGCGTGTGGATGTTGATGTGGATGCATGTTTATGTTTGCGAGTGCTTTGGGCAGGGAGGGGAATCGGGACTGTGGATGTGGAAGAAGCCGGAAGGGGTTTGGAAAGCTGAATTTGGGCTAATGCTGCCGTCAGTGTGGAGGTTAGAGCCTAATTAGATCTCTGTAGGGAAGACATGTCAGAGTGAATGCCGTCCAGGAAAGATACCATCTGTGTAAGGTGATTGGTATGCATCTGGAGGACATTCAGCACTGCTGTCTGCCTGACAGATCTGCCTCAGGAGGTCAATGGCCTCCACACTCAGGGCAGCAGGGGAGACAGAGGCAGGGGGGAGGTGCCTGGGGCAAAGTAGACACCTCCCCTTTTATGGGAGCGGCCACAGACATGTGGCTGGGGAGCAGCTGGGAGGGTAGAGATGGTAGGGGTGGTGGGGGACTCAGATGGAGTGGATACAGGTCAAGGGGCATCCACCACCACCTGGGAGTCATCATTGGAGCTGGAGCTTGATGTTGATGTGACAGATGTTACGTCGCTCGGGCCCTCAGTAATGCTCCCTGGCAGCACAGGAACCACCCTGGGTAGCTGCTTCCCCAACATCTGTGGTTCTGTCTCCTTCACTGCCCTGGTCTGATGCTGTAAACAAGAGGTAAAATTAATCACATAAGTTGTTCATATGGACTTGCCACATAGGTTTCATTGCAACTCTTCCAAGATTACACAACATTATTAGAACTTGTAGGTAAAATACTTGATACTGTTCCATAAATCCCACATGTTTGAAAGCAAGTAAACCTGTTGGCACAAATGATAATGTCAGCAACATTGTGTGCTGCAACTTCTACTTCCTCATTCACAATATCTTCACCGTAACTATGTACCAGTTGATGTATTGTCTCTCACTACTCATGGCCTTGTGTCATAAGATACTTGTAAACACAAGGAGATGATGGACGGAGCGCTGAAACTTTTCAGACACTCACCCCCAGTCACAGATCTGGTTTGAATCCATCATCATTCCTTAGCTCACTTCGCCACCTCAGTACAGACTTAGCTATATGCAAATCAGTCTTGACCCTGTGTCTTATGGGAACAGTCCAGCCCGAACTGCCAAGCCAGGTCTTCCCTGAACCGGAAACAAGCATCCTGGGACCGGTTTCTGGGTAACACCCTTCATCAGCCAAGCTAGCTTGAATCCAGTGGCAAAGTGAGCAAGGGACCCACATCTGGGCATACCCTGCCAACTTAGGGCGAACAAAGCAAACACAAGGAGATGATGAACGGAGCGCTGAAACTTTTCAGACACTCACCCCCAGTCACAGATACTTGTCTCATCTAATCCAAGGGAGTTTAGACCTCATAATGAGAACAGGAGTCACACACAAGATATTAGATATGGTATACAATATGCTATCCCTATTCAACAACGTGGGGAACAGGAGGTCTAGTGTTACAGGTTACATATCTTGATTATTATACAACCAGCTGGTGTACTCATGGAATGGCCCATATCACACAGATCACATTGAAGTTGCTCATATGTCCAGCAGCAGATGTAGTTGTTTGCAGTGTCACATGGGTTTCTCTTATCGTGGACACACATAGGAAATAGGCATAGCTAGGGTGAAAGATATTTGACCCCAAGTCTTGTGGCATTTATGCACAGTGTTACAAAGATGAATCTGATTGTTTTTCAGATTGCAATACCAGTTGCCATATAAACACAGCTTAGCACACTGCCAATTACAGTGACTGCATCTTCCTTATGCTTCATGTGGATCAGAATACCACTGGGCCATATTGATGCATTGTCTGTACAAAATAGTAGTCCTGACCATCTTACTTGAAAACGTGTATTCAACACTTCTTACCATTATGTCAATACTGCAGATGTCCACATTATAAAAGGCCACATCAGCATATCCCTCCCTTATTCCTTGCATCATGCACACAATATATAGCTTAGATGCTATTGCTTTTCTTCTCAATATATCAGGTACTTCAAAATGATGGTCATGTGACATTTCTAAATCTACCAGTAAGGCAACTAAACCATGGTTTACAAAGCATAATATATGACCAATGAAGAGCACACATACAAACCTTTGGGGATGTGTTTTTTTCATCATCCCTTTACTTAAAACACTGTTTCCATCAAAGACCTACTTTGTTAGCAACTCAATGACATGTGTTGTCACTTTTCAGAGTCAGAAATATGGACTCAGCTTTGGAATAGATATGATGAAATCTGACACTCAATCATGGGAATGGCCAATGTGAAATGTGACATGAGTAACCAAAATCATCATTTGGCCATCGGATACATTGGAGTACACTGAGCACCAGTGCTGAGACCTAAAATTGGCACACTGAACGATCATTATTCACCAAGTCCTCAACATAGACATAACCTGCTACCTGGATGTATAGCATGACATTTCACAGTTAAGTGATCCAACTATTTACTTTACATCGTTGTTATGGACACACAGAGAACAGGCCAAACATTTGTTAATGTGCTGACCCATGTTGAGCATTAACAAAAGAACTGAAGGTTATCTCCTTGCACATGGTGTTCTCGTCGTTCATATTACAATAGAATGGCACTACTGGCAATACCCTGACTATTTTAGCCTCACATGTCCCAGATGAAAGGGACATAACCATGAATCTACTAATATTGTTGAATATGCATCTTTAAACACTAATCAGGGGTTTTGTGCGTCTCCCAACCTACAAAGTGAAACACAGGCTCAAATACTTGCACATGCATGGGTTAATATGATGTGCAACAAGGAACATACTCACGCCCTCCTTGCTGCTGTCTGGCTCTCAACTGCCCATCTAGGTCTGGATAGGCCACCACCAGGATGCGTAGCATTAGGGGGGGGTCAGGTGTGGCGCGCACCCCTCCTGCCTGGAGGTGACAGGCCCAGCTGGACTCTTGCGATCTTCTTGGTCCAGCCTCTCAAATCCTGCCACCATTTCCTGCAGTGGGCACTTCACCGACGTGTGACCCCTACGGAGCGCACCTTCCAGGCGATGGTCCTCCACAGGTAGACTTTCTGACGGGAGTTGACCTGTAAGGGTGACATGGTGACAAGCCCTTAGTTCAAATGCAACATGTACATATACAAAGACTTGTACACATAGATCATGAACAGCTTGCCCAAAAATCTAAAAGTTAGCATAGTGGTATCCTCAGCACTTCACCTGTGATCAATGAGGATTATTTCCCATGAGAACAGTGATATAATGTTAAAACCAGTAAATACACATCTATAGCAGTGTACGTGCCCAGAACAGGTACATACACACTGTGCAAGATGGCTGTCTCTATTGCTCTATTACTAATGCCAGATGTGCATAGTTATTGTAAAAGGAAGCTAACAATGCTGTCTGATCATCACTCACCTGTTCCTCTGGTCTGCCATATAGCTGCCTGTACAGGGGAAGGACCGTGTCGACCAGTATCTTGAGTTCTTCAACTGTGAAGGCAGGGGCCCTGCGCCTGTACAGTGAGACATTGTAGCTCCCAGATGATGCGGACAGCAGCAGAGAGATGGGGAGATCCTAAAATAATGCAGTTAGTGAAGGCAAGTGAACTCTCTCGGAAACCGCAAGACTTATATCTAGACCGCATAGGCAGTCTTCAGTCCAGTCGGCCAAATCGATAGGTCCGCGTCGGTCGCATTTTCCGAACTTGTCCAATGCATTCCATTGCTTACTGACACCAAGCGGTTAAAAAATATCTGCGGTCCGCGAGTAACTTTGAAACATGACTAATGGGAGTTTACCACGTCGGTTTACACGCGATGCGGACACAATCATAGATCTGCAACTGTTACCATAACAACTAACAGCCTATGGCTGTGTCCGATTCAGTTCGGAACCGCCTAACACAACCTTTAAAAAATGGTTCTGTGGTGCAAACACTTTTGACAATGTTGTGAGTTTGTTAAATTCCATGTCTGGGTGCACCATTTTTTGTCTAAGGGGCATCTAACTGAAACGCTCGCACTCCTCATGACCTAACCTTGAGAGGCACATGACACACTAATTGGGAGGCTAATACCAACAGGAAAAAGCCTACGCCATTTTGGTCTTTAGGGTTTATATCAGTCAATATGCATCTCAGGTGCATTTGAAGTACAGATTACACCTAGTTACTGCATTACAAGACAGTGTGACCCAGTGTGCGATCTGTGTGATGTGCAGGTGGAAAAGGGGTGTGTGTTTGAAGTCCTGGATATTACATTCCCAGAGGAATGCCTACACTCTAACATAAAGCAGCCTACAGACGCTTTGCTCTGATATGTGAGTTTATAGGATTTCTTTGTGTGCTACACTTAAGTGTACAACAGCATTATATGAAACTTCTACATTGTAAATGGTTTGTGTATGCAATTGTTTGTGGAATGCAGACATGACAACATGACTGTGTCCACCATGTGACATTAGTGTACATATATTGCATTGTGATATGCTAGTTGTATGTGGTGTTCCAGATGTTATGCATTACATGATCCTATTGTGTTTACAGATGAACTATATAATTGATATCACAAACATAAATAAGTCTAGTGTTCTTGGCTTGTGAGTTTTGGAGTATGTCCTGCTTGATTTTGCAACAACAACTGACACTAGTGAAAATTACACTCCTGCACTATCATTGCCGTGTCACCAAACATCTTATACATGTCTAGCAATGACATGTATGCTGGGATATGTATCTAATAATAATATCGATCAGTGAAATGTGTTTTTCACTGACATGGAGTGTTAGGTGGGGTTAATTGTTTTTTGCTGTTTGTCTAAATGCATGTTGCTTGGTACATTGTAAACTGACAGCAACTGTGTATACACTCTACACATAGGTATCATGGAGGAGCCGGAAGACAGCCTCGTTTGTACAGGCCCTTTACAGACCTCCAAACAATGGAAGACAGAGACATCATAAAAAAATACTGTCTCACAAGGGCATCAATCAATGATTTGTGCCAGCAGTTGGCACCTTAATTGCGGCCTCGTCGCACCTATCCAACAGCACTAACCCCCAAGGTGAGGGTGATGGTAGCACTGCATTTCTTTGCCACAGAAACATTCCACTACACAGTGGCAACATTGGGTGGAATGTCCCAGCCAATGTTTAGTAATGTTCTTCGTGATGTGTTGCAGGCATTGACCCGATACATGGACCACTATATAACGTTTTCTAAACCTGGAGATTTGGCCGCCATCAAGGGTGATTTTTATGGATTGTGCCGAATACCCCATGTAATTGGAGCAATTGATGGCACTCATGTTGCTTTGGTACCACCACAGGCCAATGAACAGGTGTATCGCAACAGGAAACACTTCCACTCCATCAATGTCCAGGTGGTGTGTTAGCCTGACATGTGCATTTCACACGTCTGTGCCAGATTTCCGGGGTCTGCACATGATGCATATATCCTTCGTAACAGCATCATCCCACATTTGATGAGTCAACTGCAACCTGAACGGGCCTGGCTTGTTGGTAGGTGATGTTGAATATGAATTTTGTAGTGTGTTGTTTGTATGTCAGATAGGAATATGTTCTTTGACAACTGAACTCATTTCTATCTTCAATGTAGGAGACTCTGGATACCTCAACCAGCCATGGTTACTGACACAACTGCGCAACCCAGTCATCCAATCAGAGGTACGCTTTAATGAGGCCCGTGACTGGACCAGGCGGAAAGTGGAGCGGACTTTTGGCCTCCTGAAGTCAAGATTCCAGTATCTGGATAAGACCGGAGGAGCCCTCCAATATGCCCCAGGAAAGGCGTGCCAGATAATTGTGGCTTGCTGCATGCTCCACAGTGTTGCAATTCGTAAGAATATACCTCTAATTGAGGACAAAGGAGACCAGCAGGTGCCACCGATGGAGGATCCAGGACTGGGCAATGATGACAGTAGTGATGATGATGGAGTGGACTTGAGACAACAGCTTATCAACAACTTTTCCCATGACTGTAAGTATGCAATGGGGGAATGTTACTAAACACCATTGCTTGTTGTTGTGTAGCTGTGTGGGCAATGTGTATGTATGCTTAAGAGTGTAGAATAAGTGTCCTTAAGTTTGTGGAAGACTTGTTTGGGAAATGGTTAAATTTACATGTACAGTATTTCAGTGAAGCCTAACTGGTGTTAACAATGACTTTGTTGTGGCTGCTGTGTCGTACTTCTCTGACTTGTGAGCCATTATTAATGATTGCTAAACTATGTTTTTCATGATTTTTTTCCAGTGTACTTTGCCATGTCATCTACAGAGTGAACTTACTGAGTTGTGACATCACCAGGCATATGATGCTGTGACAGACACCAACATGGACGTGGACTTATTGATGATATAGCTGGCACGCACTTTCTTCTGAAATAATAGTCTAGTATTTTTGTTATTAGTGCTTTTCACTACTGTGTGATATTAATGTAGTTTGTGTTCAGGTACCAGGTTGTATCTGAACAATAATAAAATCTGTTCCACAATGAAGTGTGCATTGTCTGATATCACACATCTAAACAAGTTAGAATCTAAATTTGAACATGATGAAATAGTTGACTAACAATGATTTTTGAATGGGCTGGCAACTAGTGATGATTGTGTATACAATTGACTTTCTGGGAATATGTACTGTGGACTACAGTTTGTCTGATACTCTGATTGTGTATATCTATTGTGTTGTGCAAAAGTTCATTGACTTAGTGGCACTTAAGTTACAACTTACAAGTACTTGATTACCTACGTTGGTGAACCTTTAATCATTGTGATAAAAAGGGGATGACAACATTTTGAGTTTGAATTCAAAGTCTCAACATGAGCTAGTATTGATGTGTAAAGTGGTTTATTTTAACATACATGGTGCATAGGTGATGACACACAATAGTGATATGCTCATAAAACAAAAATGTGATCATTGGAGTTGACAGTGTTTTCTGATGAGGAGGAGTGTTTGCTATCACTACAACTCCCATCAGGCTCTGTCCTACAAACACTCTTCCCATCCTGCCCAACCAGCCCTCCTGGAACTATGCTTTCCTGACAGTGAGTGGAAATGTACTGGCAATCTGGCTGACACTGGTGCATGGTGTTTGGAGCACAAGGCCTTGATGAGAGTTTTGGACAAGTGTGTGCATGACAAAAGTTTTGAGCCTTTTGATCTTCGTTGCAGGTATGCAGGTTATCTGTATTACAATACACATCACATAATATTTGACTATTAGTTTGTTTGAATCCTAAAAACGTCATTTAGCTAACTGGAACCATCACAGAGATGTCTGCATAAGTGTCATTGTTAACTTGTGTGAAATGTAGAGTTCATACTTACCAGACTCCATTCCGTCAGGTATTCCAAATAAGCTCTCCAGTGAAATAATGTCATGCACCTTCTCGTCCCAGGCAGTAAAGTGCACAGGTGGTACGGGAGGGCCACCACCAGTCTGTGTTGCGGCCAGGTGATTTTTGCTGGCCAATCTTTTGACCCTCCTCCTGACATTCTACCACCTATCTTTTATATCATCCATTGTGCGCAGGATGGGGGCTACTGCCTTTACCTTGCTGTCTATCCTGTCCCACATTAGTGTTTTCTATCTCATGGGGGTCTGTTGGACTAGGTTTCCAAATAACTCTGGCTTTACTCTGAGGATTTCATCAACAAGCACTGTCAACTCCTCATCAGTAAAATGTGGCTGCTTCTTCTTTGACATAGTGAGTGTGAAGGTGAATTTGAATTAGAAGGGATGTCTAAGAAAGGACCCACCAAAAAAGTGATATGTGCAGGTAGTGATGTGATTGCAGTGCGTGAGTGTGTGCAGGGCTGACAGCAATATCTGAGGAAAGAGCTCCCTACTTCTCTCAGCAGTATTGTGTTGGCAAAGGATCATGGTCTGGGAATCTTTTTTTTATAGGTGGATTGGTGGTTGTGCCTACTCTTTCAATTGACATGTGCTGTGGTTTTTTTGCCGCTGACTATGCTTGTTGTTGAGTTATTTGGCCTGAGTTTTTCTGTAGGCATATTTGTTAGATTTGCTTAATATATTAAAGAAAACTCTAGTGTTATCAGAAATACCTTTGGGTTTAATGAAGCCCGATTGTTCTTTACCAATAATAGGTGATAGAAATGGATCTAACCGAAGAGCAAGAATTTTAGCAAATATTTTATAAATGCAAAAAGAACAATTGATGGACGGAATGCTGAAACAATGTCAAACATTCACCCCAGTACAGAGATCTGGGCCAAAATCCATCATTTTTTGCACACCATGCCATTCCAGTTTAGACCCAGCCATATGCAAGTCAGTCTTGACCCTGCTCCCCATGGGAACAGGCCAGCACGGACTGCCAGGCCATGTCCTCCCTGGACGGGAAGCAAGCATCCTAGGACCAGTTTCAGGGTATCACCCCTCATCAGCCAGGCTAGCTTGACTCCAGTTGCATGGTGAGCACAGGACCCACGTCTGGGCATACCCTTCCCACTTAGGGCGACAAATGCAAAAAGGACAATTGATGGACGGAATGCTGAAACAATGTCAAACATTCACCACCAGTACAGAGATCTGTGCCAAAATCCATAGATTTGTTGCACACCATACAAATTCCAGTTTAGACCCAGCCATATGCAAATCAGTCTTGACCCTGCTCCCCATGGGAACAGGCCAGCCCGAGCTGTCAGGCCAGGTCCTCCCTGGACTGGAAACAAGCATCCTAGGACCGATTTCAGGGTATCACCCCATATCAGCCAGGCTAACTTGACTCCAGTGGAATGGTGAGCACGGGACCCACGTCTGGGCATACCCTTCCCACTTAGAGCGACAAATTCAAAAAGAACAATTGATGGACGGAATGCTCAAACAATGTAAAATCATTCACCCCCAGTACAGAGATCTAGGCCAAAATCCATCGTTTTTTTGCACACCATGCCATTCCAGTTTAGACCCAGCCATATGTACCTGAATTACAACACGAGCAGCGGACGGACACTAGGGGAGAATCAAAAGATCCCAGATTCCGAGGGCAGACTGAGGTGATGCTGAGGTGGTGGTGTGCTGGTGCAGAGGTGATGCTGAATGATACTCAGGTGGTGCTGAGTGATGCTGAGGTAGTGGTGTGATGGTGCGGAGGTGATGCTCAGGTAATGCTGAGTAATACTGAGGTGCTGCTGAGTGTTGCTGAAGTGGTGCTGAGTAATGGTAAGGTGGTGGTGCTGCTCTGGTGCCGAGTGATGCTGAGGTTGTGGTGGTGTTGTAGTGGTATCAGGTTCTGCTGAGTGATGCTCAGGTGGTGCTGCAGTGGTGCTGCTGTAGGGGTGCTAAGTGGTGCTGAGTGAAGCTGACTGGTGCTGAAGTGGTACTGCGCTGATGCTGAGGTGGTGCTGTGGTAGTGTTGCACTGATGCTGAGGTGGTGCTGTGCTGATACTGCGGTGCTGCTAAAGTGGTGCTGTGCTGGTGCTGAGCGATGCTGTGGTGGTGCTGAGTCATGCTGAGGTGATGGTGCTGTTGCGTATGTGGTGCTGAAGTTGTGTTGCGTTGATGGTGAGTAGCTGCTGAGGTGGGACTGCGCTGGTCCTGGGGTGGGTCTACTCTGGTTGTGGTGCACTGATGTGGAGGTTATGCTGTGCTGATGCTGAGATGGTGCACGGTTCTCAGGCGATTTACTGCACCATTTACATTTTATAATCCATGACATTTCTTTTCTGAAATTCTGTCTGCTTTCAGTGACTCAAACCCTCTGAAGAGGATAAAGTGCAACACGTTGGCAGCCAAAACAACTAAATAAAAATACATATAAATCAGCTTAAGCACAACAGCACCATCATTAATTCATAGTAAATACAATTTCAAAACTTAAAATAACTACGAGGGAGGTCAGCGAAGACAAAGAGCTACAACAAAAACAAGGCTTTTTAACACTCAGACAAAAAGACAAGTGCCTTGTTCATTGTTTTCACCTTTCATGCAACTTTATTATCATCTTTTAATAATTATTCATATTTTCTGTTACCCTGCTTACTTTGAGAGGTCCCAAGTTACCTTGGATGAGGTGTTTGCTGTCTCCACTTATCACATACCCATACACACACCACACAAACGTCCAGCATCGACATCTTGGTCTCTGCCATATCCTGAACAGCGCCCCAATCTAGTGCCTCTCAAGCACAATAAGGTCGAATATATGTTTCTAACCCTATGCATTAAGCAACCAAGATGGTTCTGCAGAGCAAACAAGATCACTGGGAGACTCCTTAGGGGAAACTTAATATGTGTACACCCTAGACCCTCTACTCTTCCTTATCACTTCTGGTCTCTTCTGCTTTCCCCAGCAACAAGCCACTAAGAGATTGGTCAGGTCAAGAACATACACACTGGCAAAATTAGACGAAACCCATAGCTACACTTTGTGGAAGGGAATATAAAGACAGAGGTAATAGAAGTAACAGAGACCACAAAGACAATTGTCAGATCAATTAAGGGTGATCAACATCCCATGACCTCCCTTCCGACCACATTTCAGCATAATTCATTTACTTAATAAACTGAGGCACAGCAAGCAATAAATTTACCTTTTTTGACACTTGCATTGCCAATTAATCCAAAGACATTTGCTCTAAAGAAAATTAGGGCATATTTACAAATGTAAAGGAAGCCAGCCCTAAGGGCCAGCCTAATAGATAGATTCTTTGAAATTAATACTTATGAGAAAAGCCAATACTACAGGAAATAAACTCAGCAAAGGGGGCAACAGAGATCTTAAAGCAGTCATCCCGTTTAGACTCATCGAGAGCCGAAGGAAATTCAAATCAAAGCCTGTGATTGTGTCCTAGCAGAGGTGCACAAGTGCCTGCCTAACCTACATGTCTTTCTTTTCCTAAATAGATTCCTACGCAAGATAGGATGCTGAGCTTAATCACCACTAAGTATTACTTACACAGGTATTCTCTATTTGAGTCTAGGAACTTGGAACAAATTCAGAGAGTTAATAAAGCAAATTCTACCGTTCACTTACACTAGGAAGAAATGGCACTGCTGGTAACCTGCCTTCCCCAATACTAAAATCAGACCAACAAAATAAGCAAACTGCCAACTGCCAATGCCATTCTCTTGCTCATGAAGTTTAAGTGGATGCAACTGCTGGGTTCTTTTTTTGTATTTGTATTCTTTATTGTGATTTTAGCGTAAATCAGCATTACAACAGGAGATAATGCACCATATTTCTTTACACGGTATCAGAGATGGAACTACAGAAATGATAGCAGTGGGGAGGAGGACAAGGGGTGCCACCAATGTGGCATCGAAACAAGTCCGACCAGTAAGTGGGTACCTAAAACAACAGTATATAAAAGTTGTCTGGCAGAAATGTATAGCAAGCTTGCCATGACAAACTTACCCCACTCATAGCATGTCCTGGTACTCAGCACACAAGAGGACATAATATCAGCAGTATCTACTCTAGACACCTGCACCACACTTCATCAAACTGTTGCATTTGGCCATCATGGTTGGAATTTCCTCCCAAGGAGATACATAAAAACCATAGTTCAGAGAGTTTTCTACCTGCATGTGAGAGCTATAGTTTTTTTGTCTCTGCCTGGGACGACCTTGACTCACATGGTGGTCCCTGGTAGATAAATCCAACAATGATGGTCTTCCCTACATAATTATGGCAGAGCAATTGTCACTTATACCTCAGACATGAGACCCAGAATTCTTTATCATTTGGTGTGCACCATATTGCAGCTTAATTCCATTTACAAAGAAATACCGCACCCCATTTCTGTAAAGTGTAATCATGCTTTATCTTACGGCCAAACAATTGTGGTTCCTTTCTGAAGTAAGTGGCTGACAACTGTGAGTAGGATAAAACTCTTTATTTGTGTCAAGTTACAAGTACCCCCGGCAGCTTCAGGTGACAACACAAGTCAAACCGCCACTCTATGGAACATGAGCAAAGCAGTGTTCAAGAGAAAATGTAATGGTTAAAGAGACAACACTACACTTTCATTAACAGCAAAGGGTCCAATTAACAAAATCATCTAACGGTGTGTGACCAGGAAGATGGCTGTCTACATGTGAACTGCAGTCACTCCAGCCAATGATAAACACCTTTTCCTACCCCTATAAATTCATCCATCGACCAGACACAGTGGTGTGTGCTAAGGAAACAGATATCAACCAACAATTTGTATTACCTTGGTGGTGCATTAGGCCTCTTGGTGATGCATTAGGCCTCTTGGTGATGTGAGAAAGGCACGTCCAACTAACATCAAATCTGGAAAATATGGCGCAACCGACAGTAAAACAGAAGAGCTGCACAAACCTGAAGGTGTTTTAAATAGAAAGAGCGGACGTTCATGAGGAAGCTCGCACAGCAGTGAGACCCGAGAGCTGACTAGGTGCAGCACTGTCTGGGAGTCCAAAGTGGTACCACAGAGAGGCGTCCAAGGGCAGGGTTTGCAAAGCACCTCCCCAAGATGTGCATCCTCAGCTGCGGGGTGCTTGAAGCACACTGCTCCCGAAACTAAGCTACCGGGAAACCAGAAAATGAGATGAAAGCGCAGAATGGGACTACTGGCGGATTGCTGGGATCTGCATGGATGCTGCTGCTGGCTAGGAGGGGTGCTGTCCCTGCACACCACTGTCGCCACACATAAGTGCATGACATGTGTAGGAATTGGCCAACTGTGGGGAAACAGAAAACTACAGCAGTGAGCAGGATGCAACTGGGTGCCCGCTCCCGGCACAGCCAATCGCAGAGCTCGGGAGGGCCCGAACTCCAGGCCACAACCGGCTCAGCAAACCCAGGCCGGAGCCTGCAGTGGCGAACGGTCACTAGGCAGCGCTCCAGACCTCAGGACCCTGCTGCGCGCAAGCTCAAGGCCTATCCAAACTATGATGGCTGCTCCCTACATGGACAAAAGGCCAATGTCGAAATGTGGTAACAAAAAGGCCCGGACACCAAAATAAAAGTGGCCTCTATTAACAAATCAGATAGCTAAAGAGCATGAAACGAAAACACACTTTAACTGTAACAGGTGTAGCATCGGCTGCTTCGCAGTGCCCAGTCATGGAAAGAGAAAGAGGACAAACGGGGGGAATCAGAGGGGAGGAGACGGAAAGAGCTGCCTCAATAACAAGCACTCATCGCTCGCTTGCACTCCCAGGTCAGCACTGCAGTAGGGAGTGCATGCGCGTCGCTGCTCTTACCCACGGCAATACTCCATGGGAGTAAACTTTTCAGAAGAGGTGGGGCATGCACCCACCATTAGCCATTTGCAAGCTATGATTCTTAGAAGTCACATGCAAAAGCCAATCCGATGCCTGGGAGGAGTCAGACCCCCACAAAGTACCTACAACAGATCGCCTAGCAGAGCAAGCGATGTATAGGCTCGACCTAAAAAGGAGCTGTTCACTCCTACTGATCACTACACAGTTTGCTGCCACCACTGTGCTCATGCTGCTTAACTACTGGTAAAGGCAGTAGCCTTTCACTACTGTGAGGGTAGCGCTTTAGGTGTCCTTCCAGCCCAATAAGCCTGTGATCAGTGAGACAGGCCTATGTCATGACACACACACACATTATCCATGGTTGCCTATGACAACAAAAATCAGCATTTGGGATCCAGACATCAGTACATTTGGGGCACTGAGGCAGGGGTACACGTCAGTTACCATGCACAGGACATTTCTGCCCTAAGACTCCTCATAATTTGAATACCAACATAATATTCTTTCAGTTCACACTTTCCAGTTTTGTCACTGCATTTAAGGCTAATGCAAGGATTTTTGCTACTCTAGTCAAGGTAACAAATTACTTTTCTTGCCTTTGGCAATTTAGGCATCGTTTGCTACTTGTAAGTTAATCTTGCATCCAGCTGCATGGTTGGACTGGGACAGAAAATAGACCTACGCACCAAAATAAAAGTGGCCTCCATTAGCGAATTAAATAGCTAAAAACATTGCCAACATTTACAAATTGGAGCAGTTTTGAACTTGTAAAGACATGCTATATAGGTGTTTAGTAGGGTATAGGGGACTAGATATATTTGTGCTTGCTGTAGGCAGTGTGATAATATAATTCAATTCAACTGTAAAAAGTGTCCCATCAGACCATAAAGCAGGCCCACAACCAAAACAACGGCCCACACACTGACCTGTCAGAGCAGCCTTTCTGGCACTGCCAAATTGCCCTCTATGCTAGTCTGACCCTGCCCAACTATCGGACTCTCGGGGCCTCAAGACATACATGGAGGACAGTCCACCAAACCACTAGGGTGGCGTCAGCCTGGCTGTGAGCCAGATGCTATACTGTGAAATTCAAGCCATTGATGCAGAGATGTTTTTTGCAAAAAATGCTCCCACTGACTTGGTA
The DNA here is from genome assembly GCA_963921515.1 of Calotriton arnoldi. Lineage (NCBI taxonomy): Eukaryota > Metazoa > Chordata > Amphibia > Caudata > Salamandridae > Calotriton > Calotriton arnoldi. Next base: position 1,064,654 of record CAWUFW010001041.1, read on the forward strand.
TAGGCACTCTTGGCAAAAACACAGTACTGGATGACCCGCCATATCATGACAGCATCCTCAGCACTATTTTCGCATTACAGGAACAAACCATCAAAACAACGGTTTGTTGCTGAAAAACAAAAGCAGTGTTCATGACATTGTGGAGTTCTTTTGCTGTATCTCGGAGATTCTTTAGCCTTTTTCCTGCTTACAGTCCTAAAAATCAGTCAGAAAGTTCACCGTAAGTAGGGAGGTCTTCAGATGCTGTTTAGCAAAGCCACAGAGTCTTCTTGTAAAAGGAACTCTCTGCAAAATACATTCTCAGTCTAGGTGTGTCGTGTAGTTCCTATAGTACCCATGCAGGACCTGCGCGTTTGGATAACATAAACTGCGGGTTTGGTGGCAGACTGGCTCTGTGCACCCCCACCGCGTATGTTAGCCTGTTTTGCATTAGCTAGCTCACAGTGCCACTAGAATCTCCTCTTATCGGGGAGAGATTAGTTTCTGGCAACCTTAGATCATGACAACCCTGATCCCTCAGAATCGTGGAAACAATGTACTACTTTTCGCTCAGTCACTCATGCTTACTTGTTCGGTTTGTCTCAGAGAGTTACACAGAATAAACAGTCTGGGCGTTTCAATAAGTATTTATTGAACAGTTGTTATTCTAGTGTAAAATATATGTGCTGCAGCAACCAGCAAACAGTAGCAGAGATATATTATCAGCAGTACAATAAAAGTGAACGGATAGTACAGTTCTACCAAATTGCAATAATAATGGTTACATACATGAATATATAAAATGCATTATAAAAGTGCGCGTACTCCTACGATGCCTAACTAGATGTACCTAAGTGTACCTAGCATGTGTGTAGGTCTAAAAGCCTAAGAGCCAAGAATCCCTCTAGGATTTAGTCGAACCCCATTACCTGAATAGAGAGAGTGTGGGACCCCGTCCTGGTCTCGAGTTGGACACCCCGCATGGGCTGTGTTAGACCGCTGTCAGCTGGAGCGACTGCATGCAGGAGCCTCAGCGTCTCTGGTCAGTGTGTCGACATGGAAGTCTCGGTTCCCTCTACCTTACCGTGGCAACATGTGGTGTATTTATACCCTAAAGTGTCTCGTCCCTCAGTATGGTTTGTATTGGTCTTTGTTAGACATGAGGAAGACGTCAGGGGTGAACTTTGTACATACATATTATGCGGGAGATGTAGCTGGTGAATGCTCATGCATAATTTATGAGTACATTGTAGGTATGTGTTCGGGAAAAACCCTGCAGTGTTCAAACCACAGACTAGATAACGTTCAACCCTGGGAGTTCGTTGTGTACTGTAGGGAACTAATGTAGGTGAAAGATCATGCCTATATTAGGGCATAGGAGATCATGACTATAATAGGGCATAGACGACTATGACCATAACAGGGCATATACGATTATGACCATAATGGGGCATATACGACTATGACCATATACAGCATATATGAACGTGCCTATAGTAGGGCCTCTATACGAAACATAACACCCACTCCTCTTTCAAATTGGATGACAATGACCATACTTAAAATCTGGACAATTTAATTTTTCTTCTTAAAAACAGCTAAAAACATGGTTTTAAAAAGACTTTAAAAAAATGTTTAAAAATGTTACAAATCAGCTATTCTTGGTTGCCACTTGAAAAAGTCAATTCTGTCTCACCTATAAAAGTTGTATTACTACAAGCAGAAGAAGGCCATGCTTTCTTAAGTGAAAGTGTCAATTTAGGAAATGTTCCAAATTTTGTTCGTTTATTTATGAAACGAAGTGGAGAAGCCGAATTCTTTCCCAGGACGTGATGAGCCAATTCAAGATTAAGTGTCCTGGCTGGGAGATACAGCATTATCAGTGTTAGCTACTGCAGACGACAAATCCAACGCCTCACAGAGAACGTCAATCGCACATAGATGGAATGTAGCACTGCTGACAGCCTGTGCGGCAGTTGTTACCTGGGTGCCTGTGGAGGAGCCACCTAATCTAGCAGGAGCAAACGGCACCTGTGGATTCTCAAGGAATGCATTCATCAGAATCGGAAGACGCTGGGGACAACGCAGAGCATGGGCCTTTAGGGGGTCCAGCATAGCATCCATGTCCGGAGGCGTATCTGATGGAAACGTTAGACAGAGATCCAACGCGCATTCTTCTCCGCAAAACAGGCATCGAAGAACAGGTAAGATGCAGTCCACCCAGACTGGTCTAAACGATAGAAACCAAGAGGCATTCAGTTCTCTTAGGCAAGGTATACCCAGAAGCTGCACCATGCGTTCACGGTATTTCCGCTCCATGAGTATGTTCGCCATTTCCTCGGAAACTGGGCCGTCCATTGGGTAGCAGTAATATTACAATCAGGACTCCTGCAATTAGGAAAAGGATAAGCGGGAGACCTCCAAAGACGCTTCCCAATACGGAGTGTATGCAATTTGGGATTACTCCGAGGACTGTCTGAAAGGTGCTTAATAGTCCTGACCCTATGGTCTTAAATAGGTGTACAATGCCACTTGTATCAGACATATTAAGGATACGACCCACCATTTCTGCAAAATGAAAGGGGCAGTTTGTACGTATAAGCGCCTGTATCTCAGTCGAGGTCCTTGCAACTTGAAGTTCAAAGGTTTCTCGAGCGGAGGTTAAGGGCACGGGTTGCTGCAAAAGCATGGCTTTCAGTCTGCTCAAAGTATCAAATTGTATAAAGGAAACATTCAACGAAGGCCATAACGGCGCTCCCTGACTGTGTTCAGTGGCGGAAACAATACTTGCATACAGCAAGTAACCCTGGAGTTAACAGTGACCAGATAGGCGACGCCCGGAAGCATCCCGCAGCAACCTTGATCATTTAGCATCAAGTAACTCCCATTCGAGAGCAGCTGGAAAACCGGCGTGATCATGGCCGCTGGGGTCCCTGACATGTGACAAGATAAGTTCGCTACCGAACCACTACATGCTCCGTGCAGAGAAACATCCTGAAACCTGAGAGAACCGCTTAAAGCGTTCTTGCAGTTTGTACCACTCAGAAACACTTCTCGATCCCCACTCCGGCATCGATATCTATATGGTAACTCCCAAGTTTCCTTAATGTATCCCTTACCCATTTTTTCATATCTGCCTGCCTGCCTTTGCTCAAGACAATATTGAAACTGAAACGTAGTGACTGGCAGAGTAATTTGGCCATGAATTAGCCATTCTGTTGATGGTGATTTGGCTACAGTGAATGGTAACCTTTCCAGTTTCTCAATACGCAGCATTGTATATCTAGCTCCCCTTTGTGCCATTTCTGTCTGTTTATCAGTTAGATTGTATTCTGAAAGCAGGGACGTGGTGTTTATAAAACGCCAGGGCACATAGCCTGCACGCAAAGATTGCAGCGTCCAGCTTAACATTATAATAGAACGTAACTGAGATTGCCCGTGTTGTAACAAGGCCAAGTCTTGTTCTAATATGTCGATTGCCGAAGATACAATGTTGCCTAAGGAGTAAATCCTGGAGGTCAAAGTTGTTAACCCATTATCCACTACAGCTAATGCCTTCTCTAAGTTAATACGGTCTATTTCCCATATTCTTTCTGCGGCCTCCTGTTGGGATATTTTCCAGTTTTCATTTTAGTAGGCATAAATGCCAGCATATATGAAACGTTTCTGATGTGTTTTTCTTGGGCCTAGCAGGAAATCCCTAAGGTCTACATCAGGTGTCAGTAAGGTCAAGTGATGTTTTACTTCCATGAGTGTTGAGGTTTCTAGCCAATCAAGGCACAACTTCCCAACACTATAGGATGCCACTACCCCTGGGTGTTGTCTTTGTACATAGCGTGTATCTGGCCTACTGATACTAAACCCCTCAGTTATACTTAGGAATCTCTGTTGACATGTGTTCGTGTCAACGGGCCAAATCAGCTATTCTGTCCAATTGGGATCTAACCTGTTGTACTGGAGAATGTCATCTAATCCTACCCCATGTGTAGTTGAATTCTGCCCCCCCACCCATCTGTGATGGTGCTGGAAACCCAGGAGTGTTCATGTCCTTCTTCTTGGCTAGTCCAAGACAGGATGTTTGTTGCACAGTTTCATTTAGAAATATCATCTGCTGCGGAATGAGGCATGCTGTAAAAAGCGCTTCTGTTCCCTGGACTTGCCAGTCCCTAGAACCCCAGATTGATTTTAAATCTATAGTGTCTTTCCATAGGTCGAAACCCTGTGTAGACAACTGGGCCATAAAGGTAGCAGAGTAAATCTGTTTGGTGTTAGTCAACATAATTTTCTGTGCTGATATTGTTGTTGTCACTTTGTAATAAAATGACTTCGGGTCACATGTATTAAACCCTGAAAAGTATGTGAATTTCTGTGCAAAAGTTTGCGAACTACCTTTTGGAGGTGTTGGGCAGTGTTCCCACTGGTGGTTTTCAAATACATTTCTAGGTGTTATAGATTTGTGCAAGAAATGATGACCATAATGTTGGTAACAGTACAATGTATCATAGTCTGAAGTACCTTCTAACATTTCATTGTTCGGAAATGCTGCAGTTTTCTCCAAATCAGACATCATATTATTTACAGTTTCAGTGTCCCAATCATCAGAAAATGTACTGGAGGTAATGATATCACTTAAAGAAATTTTAAATACATGTTTAAGCTTTAAAAGTTCAGTCGGACCGAAAATATCGAAATCAGTCTTGTCCCATACTATACCGTCCGGTATAGGAACTGCTGTGATGTTCACTGAAGACAAGTCTCTTGGTTCACGATGTGAAGATTGATGTAGCTTTAAAATTAAATCAACCTTTTGGGCTGTAGAGCTTTGTTGAAGGTATCATCCATTAATAAGCATACTAAAAATTATAATTAAGCCTAGCCAGAAAATGAAAAATAGAATCCCAGTGATATACCATAGTTCTATCCAAGGTGACACCAGGTTAGTCTTTTTTAAAAAGTTCAGAAAGTCAATGAGTCTTTGTTTGTGTAATTTTTTGGCTGGCGTCGTTTCCGGCTCGCTTGGATCCAGTGAAAACGTATCAAAGTTCATGAAGTAGCCAGAAGCAGTTTGATCAATTGTTGGAATCGCATCTGGATTTGTTGAAATCGGATTTTGCTCTTGACGAGGCATGTTGACGTAGACGTCTGTAGTCGGTCTGATTGCAACTTGGTTGTTAAGTTGATTTTCTTCTTGTTGAAGTGGAACGAGTTCCATAGCATTGTTGCTTAGTCCTTCATTCCGTACAGGTGGCTCTTCAAACGTGATGAGTCTTTCTGTTTGAACGTCTTGGATTGTAGCGAGAGGAGGGCGTCTGCTACTGTGGAGTCCACGTGACCTACTGTTTAGTATCGGCCACATAGTGTGGTTTTATTAAGTCGATTGAGACAAATCTTTTCTCTTTTTTTCCGGCAAGAGGTGGCAGAAGTACAGTTCTTGTGCCTTGGATTGCTAGGACCGGTACAGCTGTTCTGTATGATGGCCCAAATTCTTTCTTGTGTGCAATCTTCTCTCTGACCAGATCCCCGACTTTTGGGATCCAGACAGGTCTTGCCGTTACTGCCTTGACTTCCTCAGTGCCTGTCTGATTTATGTGGACGTTGCTTTGTTGTGTCCTGATTCATTTAGATCTAGTAAAACAGCCAAACGATCATGGAGATCAAATGGTTTTTCATCCGCCACTGCGCCTTCACAATCAAGATCAGGTACCCACATTCTTGTCCCAAATAGGACCTCGTAAGGAGTGACACCCCCTAGAGAGCTTCTTGGCTGGTTGTTAATTGCTCTTTGGACCCCATAAAGGTGACTGACCCAACTACCCGCCCTTGCCTAATACCCTAGCTGTTAAAGATTGCTTTAAGACCCGGTTTTTCCTCTCCACAACCGAATTTCCCTCAGGATGGTACGGAAAGGAGTACCGCAATGCTACGCCCATTCCTTCCATGGCCTCTTTGTAAGCCCGAGAGCTAAACGCCGGGCCATGGTCAGAATGTAACGTGCCAACTGCGTATGTGCCTATAAAGACTCGCAAATCTTTTATAACAGTTCGAGCGTCAGCCGAGCGCTGAGGCCAGACCCATAGGAATCTAGAGCAGGAATTCACTGCAACCATGATATATTTCTTGGCCCCATCAGATTGTAGGGGTCCGCAGTGGTCCAAATACACTCATGCGAGAGGTTTGTCTGATTTTAACAATGGTGTCTGCACTGGGCGTACTACGGTGGAGCCTTTCATCTGCTGGCAGATGTCGCACTTTAAGACATAGTCTTTGGTCTGCTTTGTTAACCCTGGCCACCAGTAGCGCTGTTTCAATAAAGAAATAGTGGCTGTAACCCCTGTGTGCGCAGAGCCCAAACCCTCGTGTGCAGCTAGTATTAAACCTTGCCTACAATCCATATTTGGTATCACTCTATCCCCCACTCCAGGAATCTGAGCATATGGAATGTTGTGTGCATCTAACTTGTAGGAGTACTTGAGTGGAAATTTCTTAGGTACTGCTGTGCTGCCTTTGCGTGAAGCAATGACAGCCACCAAAATCTCACAGTCTATCCTCGTTTTTGAACGAGTGATTGCAGCTATGGACGCTGTGCGTACAGCCCCCTTTGCGGCTTCATCAGCCAATGAATTCCCTTCAACTTGAACGCCATCACGCTGATGACTCAGTGTATGTATCACGTGAGCCCTTGGTAGTTTGTTTCTCAACTCCACTACCTGTTCCCATAGCATTTTATGCTTAATTGTGCCATATTTTGCGTCTTTAAACCCGTTTTGTTCCCAATGATGTAAATATTCATTGTACGACTGTACACAGTAAAAGGAATCACACACAATTAGTGTGGGGAATTCGTGTTCCGTATTTACAAGTGCCAGTATCAGTGCTTTTAATTCTGCCAACTGAATGGTGCAGTCTCCTAGAGATTGCGTTTTAGTGCAACTTGGATGGAACTTTCCATCGCGCATGCGACCTTTAACAATTGCACACGCTGCGCTGTAAGCTTGCTTACTCCCTATGGCCGGTTGAGCAGATCTGTCGTTGTAAATAATGTATTCATACTGATCTAGAGGCAAAATCTCATTTGGTAGAGGATATTCTTGTTCGTATTGCAGAAATGCTTGTGTTTTTAAACTTGGATCAAATCTGTATTCAACATCCGTTGCAGTAAGAGAATTAGCCCGTTGTATCCATCTGGGATGTAAGGCTTTTGCATTTGGAATGCTAGCCTTTGTAACAGCCTCTAAGGCTGGTACTGGGGTCACGACTATTATGCGCTTTCCCTGAGCCAGAGCTCTTTCTCTTGCTACAGCGGTCTGCACTGCTGTCAGGATTGTTTCTGTTGAAGTGAAACGCATCTCTGCATTTGTGTACAGGTGTGATTTGTATGCGATTGGTACCGTTTCACCTTCATTGAAGGTTAAGTAAGTGTACCCGCATTGACCCGCTATTACTCGGATCACTAAGTTGCGTACATTTACGCGTGTCTGTAAGTGTTTTGAAGCTATTATGTCTTCTTGTAGTGAACGTAGGATGTTTGTATGTTCCTGTGTCCATTGTCTGACTGAAAAATCAGGTTTTATTAAGTTGCAGAAAGGTTTTACTCTTTCTGCGTAATCCAAAATATATGTTCGACCAAAATTTAGGAATCCCAGAATTGATTGTAAATTCTTTAGCGATTTTGAAGGTTGGAGCAGCGCACACTTTTCTAAAACGTTAGCTGCTAGGCTTTTTCCTTCACTTGACAGCTCATTTCCTAAGAACAGGACATTGAGATGGGCAATTTTTGATTTTTTTAAAATTAAATTTATAGCCCTCAGAGGCGAATCCCATAATAATGGTGCTCACCCTGGTCAAGTGCCTCGGTAAGTCATCGTCCGTCAGATAAATATCATCCACATAGGACAATGCTTCTTCATCCAAATTTTGGAGTAACTCTGTTACCCTTGCTGAAAACAACCCCGGGCTATTCCTATACCCTTGGGGGAGTCGACAAAATTGCTGTTGGGACCCTAGCGCTGAGAATGTGATCAAATACCTGCTTTCAGGCGCTATATTTTGGCAGAAAAATCCATTTGAGATATCAAGTGTAGTTTTGTATTTTTTCCGCACAATGTTATTCATTAATGCGGCACTGTGTGCATTTTGAACTGCAAATGTCTTTGTGCAAGTGTTTAAATGTTTGTAATCCAAAACTAAACGATATGTGTTGTCGGGTTTTGATACGGGAACAAAGGATTGTTCATTGGTGAGGTGCAATTTTCTATCACCCCTGGTATTCTAGTTGATCTAGGATCTCCCTGACTTGTTTTTTAGCTTCTTGCTTTATAGGATATTGCCTTTGAGCATTTGGTGAAACGTTTAATGGGATCACGTGGTGGGTTGAATCCTCATCCCAACCAGCATGATTTTTGTACAATGCCGGAGCTAGGGCAACCGCCCACTCCTGCGCATATGCAAGTTTTAAATGTGTGGGAACGATGTTGGAAAAACTGGAAAAATTACTGTTTCTCCCTTAGGGCACTCCATGACGAATGCTGGCGGCCAGTCTTGCTCTGCTAATAGGATGTCATATCCAGATGACAGATTTTTCCAAAATAGACCTTTTATTTTTCTGGGTCTGTCCCCCTCCATCCGGAGTGTTATTTCATGTAACTTGTGTGGGACGCTTACCCGAGTATCAGGTGTTTACACCGTGATATACTTACTCAACTCCGCTGTCACCAGAAATTCCTTCAGGTTCTGGCGAGCTATTGTTACTTCTGCCGCGCTGCCTAGCGTCGTCAGAGCCCATTCCCCGTTCAGAAGCTGTGTCCTCAGAATTCTGGCCATGTCTGATCTTAAGACCTGCTACCTTTTTCTTTTTGAACTGAGGTTTTGATTTTTGTTTATCTTCTTTTTTAGGGTTCGTAGTCCGCAGGGCGTTGCGTGTCTCTGGACTTTGTACGCTCCTCTTGTCTTTGTTCTGACTGTCCTTCCCTCTCTGAGTTTTTAGATGAACCCTGAAAGGAACGAGAGGAACGTGTATCAGTATCCTGATACCTGTCAGGTTTCCTAACATTATCCCTATTCCTGAGGTTATACCTCCTTTCAGAGGGCTCCTGTTGAGGAGACCTGCCTCGGGATTGAGATCTGCTGTCTTTAGACTTTTGTTGCTTTTTATTTTCCCACTTCTTTTTAGAAGAAGTAGGTGTCTGCTTTGTAGTGTCCTTTTCAGAACTGCCCACCATTTGTGGTTTTAATGCTTTCCCACCTAAGCTGTCTCTGCCTAGTTCTACATATGGAGTTTCAATTATTTTGGGTAGTTCGTGTTGTTGATCTACTGGATTGAACTCCCTTAGGCGTTGGCGGATCGCCACTGAAGCTGCTTCTCCCTTAATGTTAGCTAGTATTATGGCTGATACCTGTTCGTAGTTACCTAGTAACTTCATCCCTAAGTTAAGGGCAGGCTCTGCTCCGTACTCATTTTGTATCTGTCTCAATAAGTCAGGTACTACTGCTAATGACGGGATACCATGTGTTCTGGTATATATGGCAGCAAAGACTGTACCCCAAGAGGTGCAGTCCTCTATTTGTGGTGTGATCCCCATGGACAAGCAGATTGTTAGTATTCTGTGTTTATCACAGGTGGGAGTATTCGGGAATACTGCCTCAAGCTGAGTTATTTTCTGAGCTATCCAGAAAGGTATTTGTTCACGTTTTGCGGGCATTTTGCCCATTACCGCGTGTAATGTTTGAGGAGTAATTTTATTTCCTGTACCCTGAGCTGGAGTACTATTTGCTGCACCTGGTGCAGGTTGGATTGTTAAAGTCCTCATGACGAATTGTGTCAGGTTTCGGTAGATTTTAATTAAATCTCTGTGTTGTATGAGTAATTCTGGCTGTGGCATTGTTCCAATGTCAGGATGCGGTGTGTAAGCCGCTAGTATTGGCCATGTGGCCCCGTCTCCTCCGAGCGGGCCTAATCTCACTCTTCCTCGTACGTGGGGTAGGGCGCCATTAAACCAGTAATAATGTTCCTGGTAAGTGAGTGGAATCTCTATGTCCTCAAACGGACAATATTCCGGTGGTGCATCTCCTTCTATATAGTAGTGAAATGTCTTTGTTATTGCATTTGCTGCTGGGAATGTAACCCATGAATAGAAAACCTCTGTTTTGTTTGATTCGTGTGCCTCAATCACGAAAACTACCATGCCACCCCTAGCTTGTAAACCATTTTCTAATAGTCTTAGGGTGACTGTCATTCTGAATTTTGGTGCAATCTGTATTGCATCTGCAGGATCTTCTCCTTCTTCTGAAAAATTCAGTTCAACTCTCTCTGCCCTTACCTCGGCATCAGTCATGTTTAGAGGAAGAAGTGCTCCAAGGGAACTAAGATAAGGTGTTATGCACAATTTTTAGGAACACTATGTCCTTTCAAGCTTGAATAACCAACAGCCAATAAATAGTATTTTTGTACTACTCAGCTGCAACGGATTTTGTGCCCACCCACTCCAGACATCTCTGGGGTTTTGTGAGTAGGTTCTCTGAGAATAGCACGACTGAACTACTCAGATTCTACTGTTAAATACGCACCCAACCAACATTGGGCGCCATGTCGTGTAGTTCCTATAGTACCCATGCAGGACCTGCTCGTTTGGATAACATAAACTGCGGGTTTGGTGGCAGACTGGCTCTGTGCACCCCCACCGCATATGTTAGCCTGTTTTGCATTAGCTAGCTCACAGTGCCACTAGAATCTCCTCTTATCGGGGAGAGATTAGTTTCTGGCAACCTTAGATCATGACAACCCTGATCCCTCAGAATCGTGGAAACAATGTACTACTTTTCGATCAGTCACTCATGCTTACTTGTTCAGTTTGTCTCAGAGAGTTACACAGAATAAACAGTCTGGGCGTTTCAATAAGTATTTATTGAACAGTTGTTATTCTAGTGTAAAATATATGATCTGCAGCAGACAGTAGCAGAGATATATTATCAGCAGTACGATAAAAGTGAAAGGATAGTACAGTTCTACCATATTGCAATAATTATGGTTACATACATGAATATATAAAATGCATTATAAAAGTGCGCGTTCTCCTACGATGCCTAACTAGATGTACCTAAGTGTACCTAGCATGTGTGTAGGTCTAAAAGCCTAAGAGCCAAGAATCCCTCTAGGATTTAGTCGAACCCCATTACCTGAATAGAGAGAGTGTGGGACCCCGTCCTGGTCTCGAGTTGGACACCCCGCAAGGGCTGTGTTAGACCGCTGTCAGCTGGAGCGACTGCATGCAGGAGCCTCAGCGTCTCTGGTCAGTGTGTCGGCATGGAAGTCTCGGTTCCCTCTACCTTACCGTGGCAAGATGTGGTGTATTTATACCCTAAAGTGTCTCGTCCCTCAGTATGGTTTGTATTGGTCTTTGTTAGTCATGAGGAAGACGTCAGGGGTGAACTTTGTACATACATATTATGCGGGAGATGTAGCTGGTGAATGCTCATGCATAATTTATGAGTACATTGTAGGCCTGTGTTCGGGAAAAACCCTGCAGTGTTCAAACCACAGACTAGATAACGTTCAACCCTCAGAGTTCGTTGTGTACTGTAGGGAACTAATGTAGGTGAAAGATCATGCCTATATTAGGGCATAGGAGATCATGACTATAATAGGGCATAGACGACTATGACCATAATAGGGCATATACGATTATGACCATAATAGGGCATATACGACTATGACCATATACAGCATATATGAACGTGTCTATATTAGGGCCTCTATACGAAACATAACAGGTGAGGAGTTTCCACTATGAGTAAAATACAAAGCAGGAAGATGAACGAGTTATAGACATGTTCCTAAAGCCAGTGATAAAAAATGAATTAGGAGGAATATGAAGAAGAGAACAACATAGATAGTATGGCGAGGACAGACGTGACATAATGAAAGCTAATACACTGAAGCAATAACAGAGGGCTACAAGAGAGATTGATTATTCGATGAGTGATGCAGATAAATAGTGCATGATCATTATAGGAGGTAGAGAATAGACACGAGACAAAGCTCTCAACAGTTGGCAACCATTTTGTGAAAGTTAGTGGCTTCACATAATAAATGATTTTAGATGTGTTTTACCACAGTAAGCCGAGTCTGGTAACTTAGTGGACTAATGCGTCCACTGTAGGGGCCTGTGCTTGACCTCATGGTCACAGGTGCAAATCCCAGTGGATCCACTCAGCATTTCATCCTTCGGAGGTCGATAAAATGAGTACCGTTGAGTTGGGTAACAAACATCTGTTATTCAGCGCCAAGATGCCCTTCTGGGTGATCGTGCGTTTTAGAAATAGACATGATGTTGTTGCTGTAGTAAAGGACAGAACGAACTTAGTCTGAGTTGGGTGTGCTTTGACTCTGCCCATGGAAGTGTTGCTTTCTCACCTCATACTATTGGCTATTGGGTGTATCATTACACCTCCTATGGCATAATTGTACTGTATTACAGACTGTTTTACTTTTCAAAAGTAAATCGAATCACTATACATTAAATTTTTTAATCTAACAGATGCATTGTGTAAATAAATCAAACATGCTTTTTGTGTGGAAGGCTTTTTTAAATATAATTTAGTCCAACTCAGATTGCAAGGTAGACACATTTGCTTTGCCACTGCTTTTTTTTATACTTAAGACGATGTGGGGAGTGTAAGGCAGCTTTAGATGGGGTCGAGCTTGTATCAGTGAGAAGGACGTTCAACATTCTTTCACTAGCACACAGAACGATGCCTCAGTCACTGAACCCAAAACATGCATTTAGCATTTCACAGCTATCAATAGTGCTGCAGGTGCAGTGGCACCGGGCACTGGCCATCAGGGTAGCTTACTGCACCCCAAGCACCCCAGGTAATAGGGTTCATTCTCCTTGTTGTCATTCGGACTCACTAGTCCACTGTGGATTATTTTTTAATTTCAAGGCAATCGCTGAGGGGCAGACTTATTATTTTGAGTGCTAAACAAGGAAGAGCCATATTTATTAAAAAATGGTGTGCAGCTGCATCATCCCCCTGTGCTGGTGCACAATCTTTGCACCATGGTGCAGAAGTGAGTGTGTGCTGTGTAGCATAGAGTTTGTAGTGAATATGTACATTTCCAATACAAAACCCTATGTCTTGGCAAATTCTAAAATATTCCATACATTGTATAGGTGCTATTGATGCAGAATGTGCAATGTTTGGAGAAATAAAATCATTTCTGCTTGTTAGCACCTGCTTAAAAGAGACTTTTTTTAATGAACTAACTTAAGACAAAATCCTAAACTTACTACCATTTTGGTATTCACAGAAGGCACTTACTCATTTTGGTATTCACAGAAGGCACTTACTCATTTTGGTATTCACAGAAGGCACTTACTTACTCATTTTGAGTAACTTACTCATTTTGAGTAACTTACTCATTTTGGTATTCACAGAAGGCACTTACTCATTGATGAGTAAGTACCTTCTGTGAATACTAAAATGAGTAACTTACTCATGTTGAGTAACTTACTCATTTTAGTATTCACAGAAGGCACTTACTCATCAATGAGTAAGTGCCTTCTGTGAATACCAAAATGAGTAAGTTACTCAAAATGTGTAAGTTACTCATAATGAGTAAGTACGTGCCTTCTGTGAATACCAAAATGAGTAAGTGCCTTCTGTGAATACCAAAATGAGTAAGTGCCTTCTGTGAATACCAAAATGGTAGTAAGTTTAGGATTTTGTCTTAAGTTAGTTCTGTGAATCGGGCCCGTAGACACGATCCAACAGCCTAGAATAACATTCATTGGCAATGCCAATAGGTCTGACCTTAAAAGAATGTTGTATGGTAATGTGAAGCATTACAAGTAGATAGCATGTGAATTAATATGTATTTGTGTAGAAGCAAAGGCCTGTAAAATAATATTGGTGTAGGTTAAAAGGTCAGTTGAAAGTTGCACTGTCAAGTCAGATCTAAAAATCCATGTAGATGAATGGCTGCCCTCCTCCCATCTGTGCTGCTGCCAGAGAAAAACAACATAAATTATCTAGTTATCTAAGACACTTTAAAAGCATTACAATGTCATGTGTTTGCCCCTGAAAGTCAAACTCAGGCATCTGGTTAAATAAGCAAAATGATCACAGCTGTGTGGAGGGAAAGCACTTTTGGGTGGAACGTCTGCCCAACCAAAACATGTATACCTGGCTCCCAACATGTGGGAGGAACCAAAATCCCTCTCTAGTGATCCTCAAATAATTGTCTGGCGGCAACTGTGCTGTCAAGCCACACAATAAAAAGGGACACACTAACCCTCCATTATGCAAGAGGTGGACTTTCCAATCCTTACTTCAAGTGATATTTTTGGGAGGCCGAGGCAAAACATGCTTTCTCTGGTATCGCATAGAACATAAACCCCCATGTTATAAAATAGAAGAAGCCATAGCAGCGCCAATCACACTAGAACAATTTTACACTCTAATAAGTACAATAAATACGAGTGTGACACAAACTGGTGCAGACAGTAGGATTAGAGAAGATATACCCACTGGAGTTGCCACTACTAACCAACACAATGATTTTGGCCACGCTGGAACCTAAATAGATATTTTTCTCTTCTTTTAATTTAGACATTCACTAAATGTTTGCTACAAAGAGTTCCTGATGGAGCTTCTGTCTTCTTAAGCACTGACTCAGCTTATTGCTTGTGCCGCCCAAGACGCCTAGGGGCAGATTTACTAACATTTCACGCAATGCAGCACAGCAAGGCAACTTGCTGCACTGCGTTGAGTGAAAGGGAGACATTAGAAATGCACCATTTTACAAAGATATGGCACGTTTCTGCTGCCTCCTTGCACTGGTCACTGTGTGCTGCCTAGCACCAACGCAGGCACCCTTGCACAATGGTGGAAGGGTGTCTCCTTTCCGAATAGGATTGTGTTTGTGCAGGAAGAGACACATTCCTGCACAAAATAATCCTTAAAGGCATTTTGCTTTTTAAATATGTGGTGCGGAATGCAACACACATAGAAAAAGGAAGTAACAATGAGAAATACAGATATTTCTCCTAGTTTTGCCTGGGTCTCTGAGGCAAACAATGTTGATGCATTCCCAGGATTACAACAAGGAACACCCTGCCTGCTGCAAGATAACGCAAGGCAGCGAAATGCGCTGCCTTGCGTTACCTTGGATTTACTAAACTACTCAGAGCCACTAGGCTTTGTAGCATAGTGAGGAAGACATGCACGTCGTCACCAAACGCAGGGGCAAAGAAGAAATGGGAAACTGATTTACACCGTACAATCCCGGATACAGTCTGGCATTTCTGTTGATCCCAAACTGGAGAATTAATACTTTAATGCTATATCTATAGGCTGTACTACACAGTACCACGGCTAAATTAAATGGTCCTAGGGGTAGATCTGAACTGTGCCTTCGTAGGACACCATAGGTCACACTTTATTCATCAGTCATGTGATTGTGGGCCCGCAGAGGACTATTGAACTCAGATATTTGATACTTTATTAAAAATGATCTCATTGCCGATCAGCCCTTCCCCACGAATAGCACTATTGGGTTATGTCAGAGAGATGCCAAAGCAGGTTAGGAAATTCACATCGCTGACCTGCTTGATAGCTAAAAAGCATGTTGTAATCTGCTGGGTCAGAGGTTCTAGACCTAAGACCAAAAGCTGGATAGCTGATCTAGTGTATGTAATAACAATGCAATTTCCTATGTGACTACTCTCCTACCCTTTTCGTGACCTAGAGACATGTGGGACCCTCTTAACCAGTGTCTGACAGAGGAGAATCAATACAATTGGGAGCACAGTTCTTATAAGTAAAGGATCCACAATACAATTGCATTGATACATGTAGAGATGTGAAGGTACGAGGATGATCACAGATGCATTTTCTCTGAGACTGTATTGCACTAAATGATGACACTGAAGGTTGCCCATTCATGAATCCTTTTTGTGAAATTGCCCTTGATTGAAGATGGGGTTTATAGTCTGAATGTTTCTAATGTTTTCATTGGTTATTACTGTTTGATAACTGAATAACAATGTAAACCAAAAAGAAACATATGCATACAACCGTACCAGTCTTCTAATTTCTGCCCACAGATGTTTTCCAGTCATTTCAGATGGTTATTGGGCTGTGTCTGGGTGGAATGCCGTTTAATGGTCAGAGAATAGCTTGTTTTCTTCAATGAAGTTGGAGATCGGAGTCAGATCAGCACTATCAATTAGATCGGTCAGTAGCTGGCTTGAGTTCACGGTTAAGGCTCTTTTTTTGATGAGTGGTCAGATATAAGATGACTTGATCTAAGAAAGGGGGTGGCTGAAGTTTGTGCTTGTTGAGGATGTTTTTTTTAAGGGTTGGCAGCGCAGTAATGAATATGATGTCCTTGACAGTTTGTCCCAGGCAAGATTATCACAGAGTGCTGGCTTGTCTTGTAGTTCCCACTATTACGTAGGTCCTGTGCTATTGTTGGACAACATAAACTTTGGGTGAGGTGCCTAGACTGATTCCGGGCACCCCTGCAGGATATGTTGGTCTAGAGACCAGATAGCTCACAGTGCCACCATAAACCCCCCTAACCCTACCAGGGAGTGAATGGTTTCTCGCAACCACTGAACATGACAACCCGGACCCCTCAGGAATCGTGGTAACAGATCAGAACCTTTCGGTCAGTCACTCATGCTTACTTGTTCTCAGAGAAATATACAGAGAATACACACTGGGACGTTTTCAATATCTTTATTGAACTAATGTTATTCTTTTTTTTTTTAAACTGTTTTTATTTATTATTTGAAAAAACCACCAAACCATCAGCAGGTACATCTCACATATTGACAATTTAACATCATAAATGATAATCATTGTTGGTAGGAATACAGAGTTTGCAGAGTAGCGGTTCTTCCTCATAAATCCCCTATCCCCACCCACCCCCGTTTCACGTTAAATATGTCCCGTTCCCTCCAGCTATTCGTAAGACCCAGAGGAGTGTGCCCATCGCTGATAGGTCTCTGTGTGTTAGGCTGTGTTGTGTCTATTTCCTCTTCTGCCATCTCCAGATTATAGTAGCTCAACCATGGTGGCCAGACTTTTCTGAACTTCTTAGGACACCCTCTCACTTTATATACTGTTTTTTCTGCCCCCATGTACATATCCACACCTGCCCGCCGTTCTTTCATGGTGGGAAGCTCCGCTCTCCCCCAATATCTGGCTACATCCCGTTTTGCGACTATAAGCCCTAGGTTGCTTAGTAGGAGTTTGTATCTGGGGATGCCGATATCCGTATGGATGCCCTAGGACAATGTATTTTGGATCCATTGGAATCTGCGTTTCGAATATACTATTTAATTCTTGCACTATCCGTGACCAGTATCTATGTATAAACTGGTATTCCCATAGGGTGTGTATGTAGGAGCCTCGGTCAGTTTTACAGCGCAGGCATTCTGGTGTCTCTGTTCTGCCCATCGCGTGTAGTCTCACTCTCGTAGTAGACCCTGTGCAATATTTTAAACTGTATCAGTCGTAGCCTAAGCTTAATCGCCACCTCTCTGGGGTGCATCAGTGCTGGTTCCCAATCAATGTCTTCCAGAGTACCTGTGGTTTCTTCCCATTTGCTCCTAAGTGCTAGTAAGTTGTCAGAGATATTGTTAATTAAAGTCTTATATGGCCAGGAGACTGCCTTTGCAGGTATCTCCTCTTGTAGCAGTTGGTCTTCTAATGGTGCATATTCGGGAATGTCTATGATGTCAGGTTTTTGCATTCTCTAAGCGTGCCGGAGTTGAATGTACTTGTAGTGTTGTTCATCTGACAGGCTGTATTCGGCCTGGAGATCTGCAAAGGTTATCAAGTCACCTTGCCTTATTACATTTCCCAGCGTCGTGATCCCAATTGTGTCCCATCCTTTAAACCCCCGCAGTTTCGTGAATTCTGGCAATCGCTTGCCCTCCCATAGTGGCGCGGACCTAGTTAGCCTTCTGTCCCATTTCATCTGTCGTTCCGCCCCTTTCCACGCTTCAATCACCCTCTGTGTTGCTGGCAGCATTCCGTAACCCCCATATACATAGTGCAAATAAGAGTGTCTCCGGAATTGGAGTCTCTCCAGGGCATATGTAGGGTGGTCCCTGGGCGCATGTCCCCATTCGTTGAGTACTGTTAGATGTGCCGCCCTATAGTAGGCCTGGATATCTGGGAGCGCGATTCCCCCATTGTACTGGCTACGTTGCAGCGTTTGCAGTGCTACTCGGGGATGGCCTCCGTCCCATAGTAGTGCGCGCACTTCGTCATTGATTGCCCTAAAAATCACATCCGAAATTTTGTAATACGTGTTTTGGAGGATGTAGAGTAGCTTAGGTAGCATTATCATTTTATACATGGCCACCCTCCCGAGTAACGTCAAGGGGAGGCTTTGCCATCTGGCTACATCCTCACGAAAGTCTGCCAGGACTCACTTGATGTTATGAGCAAGGCAGTCTGCCACATTGGTGGAGATATATAGTCCTAGGTATTTGAAGTCGACTTCGGCAATGGGAAGGTGTTCCGGTATGGAGTATTCGTCTACATAACCTCTGACTGGATATAAATTTGACTTCCCCCAGTTAATGTTATAACCTGCCTGCCTGCCATATTCCTTAACTAAATGGAATATTAAGGGGAGTGTCGTGTCAGGGCTGGATATGTAGAGTAGGATGTCGTCTGCATAAAGGGAGATCCGTTCATCCGTCAACTTCCCCTCGGCCTACTGGAACCCCTTTATGCCTGGGTGAGTTCGAATTAGACATGCCAATGGTTCTAGGACCAGTGCAAAGAGCAGGGGGATAGCGGTCAGCCCTGCCTTGTCCCTCGCTGGACAGGGAAGTCAACGGATATGACCCCGTGGAAAGGGACTAGGCCCAGTCCCAGTTGTCTACACGCAGTCCCACTCAGCCGCGTCTGGGCCAGTGCCCACAGGTCTGTTGGCAATCTGATCCTGGGCTTATTCTCTACAGACGTGACCAAACTGGTTGTTCCTTCTGTTTCCTGGCCTCAGACCCAGGCAGTTACTCCAGATTCTTGCCCGTAGTGCATCCCTCTATGCTCGCCGACTTTGCCAGCGATCGTGCAGTGAAGCGTCAGCCAGCCTGCCCACGGACCCCGGTTCACGGTCTCCCTCCCCTGCTCCCGGATCGGGGTCTGTTGGACTTGGCCCTTTTTGCAGGGTCATCCCTGAACTTTTTGCCTTCCTCCTGTACTTTTTCTGATCTGTTTTTTTTGGTTTGATGACTTTGGGCATATTACCACAGCTGATCAGTGCTAAAGTGCATATGCTCTCTGTTATAAATTGATGTATGGATTAGTGACTCCATGTTTGGCCTATTTGATATATTAAGGGGAGTGTCGTGTCAGGGCTGAATATGTAGAGTAGGATGTCGTCTGCATAAAGGGAGATCCGTTCATCCGTCAACTTCCCCTCGGCATCCTGGAACCCCTTTATGCCTGGGTGAGTTCGAATTAGACATGCCAATGGTTCTAGGACCAGTGCAAAGAGCAGGGGGATAGCGGTCAGCCCTGCCTTGTCCCTCGCTGGACAGGGAAGTCAACGGATATGACCCCGTGGAAAGGGACTAGGCCCAGTCCCAGTTGTCTACACGCAGTCCCACTCAGCCGTGTCTGGGCCAGTGCCCACAGGTCTGTCGGCAATCTGATCCTGGGCTTATTCTCTACAGACGTGACCAAACTGGTTGTTCCTTCTGTTTCCTGGCCTCAGACCCAGGCAGTTACTCCAGATTCTTGCCCGTAGTGCATCCCTCTATGCCCGCCGACTTTGCCAGCGATCGTGCAGTGAAGCGTCAGCCAGCCTGCCCACGGACCCCGGTTCACGGTCTCCCTCCCCTGCTCCCGGATCGGGGTCTGTTGGACTTGGCCCTTTTTGCAGGGTCATCCCTGAACATTTTGCCTTCCTCCTGTACTTTTTCTGATCTGTTTTTGTTGGTTTGATGACTTTGGGCATATTACCACAGCTGATCAGTGCTAAAGTGCATATGCTCTCTGTTATAAATTGATGTATGGATTAGTGACTCCATGTTTGGCCTATTTGATTCACTGTCAGACCCTAGTACAGTGCACTGGTTGTGCCCAGGGCCTGTGAATCAAATGCTGCTGGTGGGCTTGCAGCACTGGTTGTGCCACCCACAGGAGCAGCTTGTAAAGTGTGTCTCAGGCCTGCCATTGCAGAGCCTGTGTGCAGTCTGGTACTGCCATGTCGACTTGGTAAGTGCACCCACTTACCAGTCCCCAAACCTTCCCTTTCCTGCATATTAGTCACCCCTAAGGTAGGCCTTAGGACAGGGTGCATTTTATGTGTAAGGTAGGACATGCCCTGGTGTGTGTGGCATGTCCTGATAGTGAATTACAGCCAATTTCGTTTTTCACTATTGCAAGGCTACCTGTCCCCATAGGCCAGAATGGGCAGTTTGATTATAACATATTATAATTCTAACTGACCCAGGGAACATGGTAGAAAAACGAATTTAGTATGCCTGAACTCAGAATGATAAAACACATCTTTTAGTGAAGTTGGTTTTAACATTCTGTGTTTGAAAATACCACTTTTAGAAAGTAGGTATTTTCTTGCCTAACCATCCAGCCTGCCTCTGCTAGCTTGTGTATTGTATGTCTGGTTTTGTGAGTGACAGGGCTGGGGGACTCCAGGAGACAGGGTGAGTCAGCACAGGGCTGAATAGACCTATCTGCATGTAGAGTGGTGGGAGGAGTGGCACCTGGGTCTGAATAGGGCTGTGCCTGCCTTCCACAATGCTGGCTCCACCTCCTGTGGTGCGTCTGATGTCCCTGGCCCACACTGACAAAGGGAGAAGGTGTGCACTGGCAGAATGCACCCAGAACTGGTTTGGACTAGGTACAGGACCCTCTGCCTTCAGAGGACAAAGGATTTATGGGTATAAAAACTGGGGCCCAGACCCCAAGACTTTAGATCACTTCTGGAACAAACAAGACGAACCTTTGCTGAGGAGAGGAACCAGAGAAGCTGAAGGAGGAGACTATCCCTATGCTGTGTGCTGTTTGAGGGATTGGCCTGCAGTGGTTGCCTGATTGCCAAAGAAAGGAGAAAGGAACTTTGTGATTACTTTCATCATCTTGCAGAACATCTCCAAGGGCTTGAAGATTGAGCTTGCCTCCTGCTGAAGTCTCAGGAACACAAGACTTCACCAACCAGCTCCCCTGAATTCCCTTGCTGGGAATTTGAAGTGCCTACTGTTGTGTTGGGCCTTCTGAGAGACTGCGTGTCGCTGGGAGCTGGAAGCGCGACTCACGAGGAAGAAGCGTGTCGCCACCGCAGCCGCTGTCGTCGCATCGCCGAGAAAGCGTGCCGCCACTGCCGCAGTCGCCATCGCATCACCGAAGCGCCTCGCATCACCGGAGAAGAGTGTCGCCGTCGCATCAGACGCCGTCGCATCATCGGAGAAGCGTGTCGCAGGGCCTGTCACGGCTCAGAAGATTCACCGAGTCGCCGCACGGCCGTCGGTCATGCACGCATCGCCCCCTTCGTGTCGCATCAAGAAGAAGACGCCATTTTGTTTCATTGCACCGGGTCGTCATCGCATCGCGGCGCTGCGGGTCGCATCGCGGCGCTGCGGGTCGCATCGCGGCGCTGCGGGTCGCATCGCCACAGAAGCGCAGTAAGAAACCGACGCATCACCTCCCCACGCGGTGAAGAACGGACGCATCACCTCCTCTCCGGTAAGGAACCAACGCATCACCGTCCCCTACGCAGCAGTAGGGAACCGACGCATCACCTCCCCCGGAGCAAGGAACCGACGCATCACCGTTCTTGCGTGCAAGGAACCGACGCATCACCTTCCCTGCAACTCTTTTGTTTGTATCGCGTTACGCATCCAAAGGTACATTGAACGTTGAGTGTCGCATTTACCATCTTTATTGAACTGAACTATTTTCTACCATTGACAGTCATATTTTTAATAGTGTATTGTGGATTTTTGTCGTTTTGGGTCTTGTGTTAAGTCTATATAAAAATACTTATTTTATAATACAACCTGTGTGGTGTCCATCTGTAGTGTTGTCACTGGGTTACTGTATGTGTTCACAAATGCTTTACACACTGCCTCTGAGATAAGCCTGCCTGCTCGTGCCAAGCTACCAAGGGGGTGAGCAGGTTTTTTTTTAGTAGTGTATCCCCCTTACCCTGACTAGAAGCAAGGGTCCCTATTTGGACAAAGGTACCTACCTCTGCCAACTAGAGACCCC
Source organism: Calotriton arnoldi (assembly GCA_963921515.1). Lineage (NCBI taxonomy): Eukaryota > Metazoa > Chordata > Amphibia > Caudata > Salamandridae > Calotriton > Calotriton arnoldi. Next base: position 1,086,890 of record CAWUFW010001041.1, read on the forward strand.
CAGTTCTAACAGGGTCCACCTGCAGCAATTGGTTCCAACAACTGGAAAGGGATTACCTCTATGAGGCCGTCTCCCTCCTCCCGGACAGAGGCCTTCCTTGGGAGAACAACCGACACAGAGCAGGGCTTTTGCACTCTTCTTATGTTGCGCTGAAGGGTCTCAAGCCTTCATTTGCACAAGCTGGGCCTTATGGAGACACCGCTGATGTGCGCAGCTGTATAATAGATGCCAGCCAGCCCCAGCTCTTCCCTGCAGAACCGGCTGACCGCACTGGCGATCGTGCGGTATTTACCGGCAGCTCCCCATTTAATGAGTCCAGTGAGCCCGAAAGCAGACCTGGGTGCAATCCTCCGAGTCTGTGTTCGCTGGGTCTCCCGGATGAATAAGGTCACGCCCCACCGCCGCTGGTCCCTGCAGAGATGGAGCTCCACCCGTGTTCCGGCCACGAGCCGTCTGCTACCAGGCTTCAAGCGCTGGTCGATGGGCCAGATCTCTGGCCACCATGCGCCCCTCAGCTGCCCCGGGCGTCGCAGCCATTCGCTAACAGCGTGTATGACAAGTCGCTACCCACTCGCCTCAACGCAGTCCCTCTCACCTCCGCTCGGGATGTGTCCACAGTGTCGCGGCCGCTCCTCTGGCGTTTCCCTCCGTGCCCAGTTCATGTAGGCTCACTGTCAGCCCCGTGTCATGGGATCACTAGCTCACTCTGAGCACACCGGGTAGTTCCTTAGATCATGTGCCCCCACGGGGAGGGTTCACCCCTCTGCGGTCTTCTGCTGAGAGTCCCTAAGCTTGGAGCGAGCCCGGGTTCTCGCGGCACCCCCAACCGTGCCTCAGGCTCCAGACAGTCATCAGCGCCAACATGTGCAGGTTCAGTTTTCAACGGCCCCCCCAGTCAGGCGAATGGGAGTCCGACAGCCGGTTTCCAGGTACAGGTGTAGGCTCGTCGTTCCGGCCTATCAGGTCCCGGTGGCCATCTTGTTGTTCGGAGCTACTCCCTCCTCCAGGGTCACTCACCCAGCCCAGGTCAAGCAGGAGAGGGCACTCAGTTCTTTCCCCCCGTGGGGCTGTAGTCCCACCTACCGCTCCGCGAGTCGATGCAATCTCGTCTTTCCTTAACTGGCCGTGCCCGGCCTTACGCAGGTAGCGGGTCCAGGTTCTCGAGGCTCCCCCGACGGTGTCACGGGCCCCCAAACAATTGTCGGTGGTGGCGTCCCTGAAACATCAAGCTATACATAGTCCCGGGGCTCGGCACATGGAGCTGGCAGCAGTTCTCAAATTCTCAGGCACGGAGTTGCGTTTCCGTCCTATCGGGTTCTGTCTGCCATCTTGGCGATCGCGATTCGTCTCAACTCCATCCCGGTGTCCTTTGCCTCATCTTGCTGGATTCCGCTGCAATGCCGCTAGCCGCGTGTCTGGGTTGACAGGGGGTATGTGGCACTAAGAAAAAGCAGTGGATGGCGGGTTGAAGAGCAGGATTAATGCCAGGATCTGTGTCAGGCAGCCAGAGCTCCGGCAGATGCGGCTAGTCGGCCATGCTGCTGGCCACACCCTCAACCAATGTTATTCTTGTATAAAATACATGTGCTGCGATTATCAGTAGACAGAAGCAGATGAAAGTGATTACAAGCACCAAAAGAGTAAATAGTAGATATTGTTCTACCATGGTGTATATATGCAGTCATCTAAAACAAGGTAGTAATCAGGTGTACTCTTACTATGTTAACCCTACTCTGTGTGTGTCTAGAGTTTATGTAGGTGTAAAACCAAGAATCCCCCCAAGGGACGATCCAAACCCATTACCTGGCAGGAGAGAATGTATTACCGCGTCCTGGTCGTGAACTGGACACCCCTCACGGAGATTTCACGCTGCGTGGTGAAGTCTCAGCATGCAGGGACCCTCAGTGTCAGCTGTAGTGTCTCCTCTGCTAATCCTACAAGATGCTGATCATTTATAATAAAAAGCATCCTTGCAATGTGCGTATAGATTAGCAATGTTATGAATATGTAGGTAGCCCTGTCACCCTGTGGATGAAGATAGAACGATATTTGTACATTTGTGTGTAAAGGCCTTGTACTTGGTGTTCGAGGCATCGTGATAATGTTATGCGAAGCCAGATGTGTAAACAGAAGTAATTTCAGAGAAAATAACCCATCATTGTCACGTACAGGAATATGTTCAAAAGGTCACAGCAGCAATGTTATCTCTGCAAAAGAGGACAATGTAAGAAAATATGCAGCTTCGCTACATGGGCCTAACCCAGTCACATAACAAGCTGGCCTAGTTGTGTTGGTCAATTCCTTGAATTGCAACTCAGAAATTTATACCTGTCCCATTTGGATTGTTAATTCTGGTCATCTATACTCTCAGCCACAATTGGGTAGCCTCAGGACGACATGGCAGGCTCGTCTGCAGGTGGAATTGTTGCGGGGATTGTGCTCATACACAGAACTATGCACAAGAAAACAGGACCTCAGTAAATAGGGGTGTACCTCCTATCACCTTAGTACCCAAAATCCCAAACGACTAGCAATAGTGTCTCATTCGGTCTCCTACAAATATCAAGAAGCTACGAATGTTTAGACAACCCAGAACACGAGCACTCCGGACTCACCTCAGAGTCGTGGGAACAAGACAATCTTTCGCTCTCACGTACTTGTCCACAATAAGAATAATCAGAGTCACTAAATAAGTTCAAAATGTTTATTTTGACTATAGTGATTCATAAAACAGTATGCAAACCACGACCAGCAGCAAAATGCATAAAGCTAGCATCATTAGCATTGTTACAATACCATAGAATACAAAAGGAGTCGTCATTTTATAAAGACTGTGAAAAAGGCAAAATAACTGGGCCTAATCACCCTCCCCTTGGTAGTAAGAAAATATTTTATATAACTGAAGATCTCTAGGCGTTATTAGCAGACCCCCTACCTGAAAGCCTAAACGCAAAGGTTTACATCATAGGAACAGCAGAGCTCAGCTCCATGGAAAGGCTTTCTTCGAGTGTGTTTCAAAAACATGCAACAACGCTATATCAAAGCTCGATTCTTCCATACTGCAGCTGTTGGTAACATGTTATGTCTAGGTAATAGGGACTGACCAGAACAGAATAACGAGAGACATTGTTGATCGACCTTGCACATTATGTTCAGACAGAATTGAAGGGAAAGCTGAGAACGTGAAAAACAATCTGTTATCATGTACAGGGCAGACGCAAAGTGTCGCGAAAACAAACTCTTAGCAGAGGCGTGCGCAAAAGCAGCAGCATAGGGCAAGCAAAACTCATGCTAACTTAGCAATGTCGACAATGTATCTAAGGGCCACATAATACCATATAACACCCTCCCCCTGGTAAGTCAGTAGGACATAGACAGAAGAACAAAAACAGAGTCCAAAAGTCAGGCAGTGTTTAGAATATTGGTGAGGGACTTTCTAAAAAAACCAAGGGGCATATTATCAAGCGGCAGCGATAATTATCGCTGACCGCTCTTAGCGTGGGGAATAGTATCGCCGGCTATCGCTGAAAATTATCGCCATGCTAGCGCTGTATTAACAACGCTTAGCGCAAAGGCGATCATTTTCCAGTGATAGCGGTGTTTTCCATGGAACATCGCTGGTTTTTCAGCGATATTCCATGGAAAAACGGCGATAATCTTGTGAATAGGGCCTGTGGTCTTAGCCACACAATCCACCCCCCATGTTAGGTATGCCTTAGTCAGGAATTTAGCAGACGTTAAATTCCTGCGTTAAGGCATACTTAACGCGATTTAAAATATCGCTAACCCACGTTGTTAATATGGCGATACCTGGTTTAGCGATATTTCCCCATGTTGTTTTCACAGGCACGCCTCCTTTGCATCTCATTAGCGATGCGATGGGAGGCGTGCAGAAAACGGACGCTAATTCAAGGAATCACGCGCTAGCGTGTCCTTGTTAATTAGGCGATAAAATTATCGCCGCTTTTGGTCCGAAAACGGACGCTAAAGCGGCGATAATTCTTTAACGCCGCCTTGATAATATGCCCCCAAATCGGAGAAAAAAGGGAAAGGTCGAAGAAAAAGCTAAAGGCACTTTGAGCTAGAAAAAAGAGTCTGTATTCCAGACAGCGGAGTAGGGACGACTCAAGTAGTCAATCCATGAAGGTTTGGGAGCAAAGGAATGCAATTCCTTCCAATAGTTCATCATTGTCATTGGTAGAAAAAAGAGATGACATCCAATTTAGTAAGTGTTTTTTTTTTTTTTTTTACTTTATTTACCATTTTAGCACGTAACTGCAATACAAACATGAGTGCTCACTGTCATTGTTGCATGAACTGGATAATACAAGGATGCAGACCATATCAAAGCCATAATGTCAAGAAACAAAAGGAAAGAGAAGCAATGATTAATGTTTGCAAATACAGTCCCGGTGTCCTGGTTGCGCCATTCTGAGGCTGCCTCCATTAACCCACAACCCAGCCCTCCCGCCAAGAGAACAAATCTAAACATACGCATACAATCAAGAAAACCCACCTCGGAAGTGTGCATGAAGGCATTTGTAAACTGGTGATTGTGATACCCAAGGCGACTATCGCACTCCGACCGGGACAATGCCCTGTTCAAGTTGTGAGTCAGTGGTTCGACGGTCAGCCTCCGTATAAGCCCTGAATGGCCCCCATATGTCTTTGGGACGGGAGGATCGAGGCAACGTGGTGGAATATATTTCACTGTTGGTATTGCAGAATGCTAGGCTGTTCAGCCAACCTTGTAATGTGGGAACTGTTTTGCGGCCCCAGTGTAGTGCGATTTCCCTTTTGGCCAGCAGCAAACTAAGAGCGGCAAATCTCCGACTTTTTTTGGGGAAGTTTACCACATAGCCTAATAATGCGATCTCAGGAGTGGGAATGAGGGTCAGTTCAGTCATATCTCCTAGTGTCTTGTGCACAGCCTCCCAGTATGGCTGTAGTTTTGGACATGTCCATGTGAGATGGGCAAAGTCCGCGTATGGGGCATTGCATTTACGACAATTGTGTCGTCTGGAAGGATCAAGCCTGTGGGATCTGGCCGGAGTGATGTATGTTCGACGCAGAAATTAAAAATGGAGCAGCTTATGCCGGCTATTTAAGGAGACTTCCTTCGTTCCTGTGCAACATTTGACCCATTGGTCGTCTGTGATGGGGGTGTCCTAAGTCGTCTTCCCAGTCTTTGCGAATCCTGTCGTCATTGACTGGAATGATATCAGAGCTAGCCTTGTATAGTTTAGATATGAGATGTAGCCCTCCCTGACTCTTGATGAATATGGACAGTGGGGAGAACGAATCCGGTTCAATGGGAAAACCAGGCAGAGAGGCCCGTAGTGCCGAACGGATTCGCCCCAGAACGAAGCGATCCATGAAGGTGGCATCACAGAAGCGTTCCTCGTCCGCCACAGAGAAGATATGCCCACCAGGGAACAGGTCCCCTACTTTAGTGATGGCAAATTTAGCTAAGGTGCGCTGCACCAGTCTCTCTCCCGTTTATCGGCAGCCAGAGGGCATTGGGAAGGGGTAGTGCCGATGAGTAGAGCGTGGACGTGCCGGTGACCCGCTTCAGTTTTCCCCACGCCCAGCTGGTGGTAGAGACCGTCTGTATGTCGTTGGGGTCTCTAGGCACACCCCTGGGTAATACCGTGGATAGCTTCTCAGGGAGTACAAAATCTGCCTCGGGACGGAGATATGGGATCCTAGCGTCTGGGTGGAACCAAGCAAAGGCGTAGCTGCATTGGGCCACTAAGTAGTACAACTGAAGGTCGGGCACTCCAAACCCCCCTCTTTCATACGGAAGGGTCAGTACTTGCCAGCGCACCCGGGGCTGTCTGCCTCCCCATACCAATCTGATAAGGTGTGAACGCAGTGTTAAAAAGAAACTGTTAGGGAGGGGTATGGGAATGTTGTTGAAGAGGTATAAAAATTTGGGGAGCGCAACCATCTTGACTATCGCTACTCTACCAGCGATGGATAATGGTAATCGCAGCCATCGCTCCACCTGTGCCTCAAGGGCGTTGATTGCTTGACCATAATTTAGGCGGATGATGTGGGCCGTGTCTAAATGTACATGAATGCCCAGATACTTAACGGAGTCAGTGCACCATTCAAGGGGGAATTCACATTCCCACCGCAATGTGCTCGAGGTTAAGGGAAAGATAACAGACTTACGCCAGTTGATGCCCAGGCCAGAATGTTGCCCAAAGCGGATTATTTCCCTTATAAGGGGTTCCAGGTTAACGCCGGGCTCCCTAACATGAAGGATAGTGTCGTCCGCATAGAGTGAGACCAACAGAGGGCCAGTGTTCCGCGCAAACACTACAAAATTTGGAAACGGTGGGTGGATTATCGGGGCCTATGGCTGGACCCTCCAGCTGTAGCAGAGGCTCATTCATTGGGGTAATTTGCATGTACATAGTAGGCCTATGGAGATGCTATGCGGGGGACCGGGGGGGTATTCTTTTGTTATATATGCAGGCTGTGGACAGGACTATGCGGATATTGTGCGACCAAGGGGGAGGGGTGGGGGTGGGCGGGAGTTGTGGGTTTTCTATATTGTTCTTTATTGTTTGTATGCGTTTATTTTGATTTCACTCGGAAAAGTCGTCTGCAATTCTATTTGTATGGTTTGATTATGCAGATGTCTCTGGTGTGCAGAGCCCTGCGATACATGCGCAACTTGACAAATAAAATCTGTTTTAAAAAAAAAAAACAGAGGGCCAGTGTTGAATTGGAGGCCCCTCTGTAAGTGTTTCTCCTGGAAATGCCGGATTAAGGGGTCCATGGCGAGAATAATCAATAATGGGGATATGGGACAGCCTTGTCGAGTACCACGGGATAGAGAAAAGGGTCGGGAGAGTGTACCGTTCAGGCGAAGTCTCGCTGTGGGGCGGCTGTACAATAATTCAGTGGTGGCAATAAATCCCTTAGGCATCCCCATGCGACGCATAATGGACACAAAAAGGACCACTCTAGGGAGTCGAACACCTTTTCAGTGTCCAACAAGATGGCGGCCACAGGAATCTCAGGGTTAATCCTATGAAGTATCGAGAAAAGCGTCCTAAGATTCAATGAGGTGGAGCGATGGGGGACCAAGCCAGATTGGGCCGGGGAGATAATGAATTCCATCAGGAGAGACAAGCTCATAGCGAGAATCTTGGCCAGAATTTTATAGTCTAAATTTAGTAAGGACAGGGGTCGGTATGACCTACATAGAGACAGGTCCCTGCCAGGTTTAGGAAGGAGTATAATGACAGCCTCGCGGAAGGTAGGGGGTAGGATTTGCCTTTCAAGGGCTTCCGCATATACTTCAATTAGTTGAGGCGCCAGTAGGTCCTTGTATGTCTTATAAAAATCCCCTGTGAAGCCATCCAGGCCTGGGGCCGAGGATCCTCAAAGGGCCACGATGGCATTAATGACCTCGTCCTCTGAGATCGGCTCAGCCAAGAAGTCCTGCATATTCTTCTCTAGGTATACCAAGGCGATCTCGGATAGGTATGCTTCCTGTGCAGTGGGATCGTGCCCTACTCTAGAAGTGTATAAAGAGGTGTAATAGTCGAGGAGTTCGTCACGGATCTGTGAGGTGGCTGTAAGTATCTGGCCAGTGGAGGATTTCAACTCAGTGATGTATGCTTTGCTGTATGTGGGGCGAAGCATCTGCGCCAGTACCCAGCCTGGCCGCTCTCCTTCGCCATAACGACGTACAGTGTGATATTTACCTAGGAACAGTATCTCACGATCCTCAGTCTCCCTGTATTCGGTGAGGAGGGCGAGTCTGCGTGTAGCCCCCTCTGAGTTAAGACTGTTTATTGTAGCGCTATCAATGTCCCTTAAGTCTCGTTCCAGACGGGAGAGTGTAGTTCGCAGAGCTTTTAGTACCCCGGCATGTTTGGCAATGCAGACTCCCCTGATATATGCCTTGAACCCTTCCCATAGAACTGCCCACGAGTCAACCGAGCCGGTATTGATGGCAAAATATTCTTCAATGGCCTTGTGCACCTCAGAATGAAAGAGGTCGTCGTTGAGGGCTCGACTAGGAAAGCGCCATTGTCGCTCGTATCCATCGGGTCTGGGCACACTAAGGAGAAGCTTAACTGGGGAGTGGTCTGAATATGTTCTCGGAAGGGTGGCGATGGATTGATACCAGCAGGATATGCCAGGGGAAATAAGCCAATAGTCTATCCTGGTCCAAGTGTTATGGTGGCTGGCGTAATGCGTGTATTCAGTGGTGGAAGGGTTGCGCTTGCGCCATATGTCGTAGAGTGATAGTTGTTCGCAAAGATCTAGCAGAGCTCTGCGAGCGCGCGGTTTAGTGCCAGGAGATTTGGCAGTGCTGTCTAAGGCGGGGTCTAGGAGCAGATTGAGATCCCCCCCCAACAGCAGCAGTACGGAGTCTAACTTTGCAAGCTGGGCATGTAGGGAATGAAAAAATTCCGGAGAATCAGTGTTCGGGGCGTAGACACACACCAGGGCGACGCTGTGACCCATTAATGAGCCTGTGACAATTGTGTATCTACCCTCGCTGTCCCCAATGGTGGAGCGAAGACTGAAGGGCACCCTTTTGTGTATAATAATTGCTGTGCCACAGGAATAACTGCTGAAGTTGGAAAAATATCTGTGTGTGCCCCAGCTTGAGGCAAACCGTGCAGAGTCAGATTTGGACAGGTGTGTTTCCTGCAAAAAAGCAATGTCGATGTTGTGACGTATCAAATAGTGAACAACATGCCTTTTCTTGCGGTTGTCATTAAGGCCCCTGACATTCCAGGACAGCAGGGACAAATCAGAGGGACCACAGACATTGCCTAACTGTGCCATCTAACAGTCTTGACATTCATAACCAAAATAATCAATCGTTGATAAACATTAAATTGGACAGTGAGCAGAACAGTAAATAATTTGAAGCGTCCGTACAAGAACAGTTGTCCCTCCCCCACCCTCCACCCAACCTCGCCACAAAGAAAGCAAGGCAGAACCCACATCACGCAACGAAATATGATACACCAAGAGATTTCGAACTGGAATGAAAGAACCCTATCTCGGTATATCCGTATCCCTAGAAACAAACCAAAGGTGTATACCATGAGGGGTGGCGACGCAACACCAGTCGACCAGCCAATTGAAACATTGCGTGGCGATGAGTGTTAATATCCCAATCCAGCTATGGTAGCAGAGTGACAACGTGTAGTATGGAAAAGTCAGCCAGTGCCCGCACTTGAAAAAAGTTCCATGCTTGCGTTAGAGCCGCTGCCCGGAGGAGAGGATCTGGCCTCGTCTGCAATCGTCTGGTTGTTGTTTTGTTTGTACGTGTGGCAGAATTCCTGCACCTCAGTTGGGTTGTCGAAGATGTGGGCCCGGCCGTTGACATCGACTCGCAATCTGGCAGGGTAAAGCATGCCATATCTCAGACCCAGGTTCCTGAGGGTGGCCTTAACCCCATTGTATTTCCGGCGGGCTTCTTGCACCATGAGCGTAAAGTCCGGATAGAGCGCTAGTTTAGAGCCCTGCCATGTGGTGTCTCCACGCTCCCTGGCGAGGCGTAGTGCGGTATCACGGTCTCGAAAGTTCATGATGTGGGCGATGATAGGCCTTGGGGGGCAGCCCGGATTGGGTCGGGGGCCCAGAGTGCGGTGTGCGCGCTCCACTACAAACCCAGGGGTGAAGGACTCCCTCCCAAACATGTCTGCAAGCAAGGTTTCAACAAAGAGATCAAGGCGGCCAGTAGCAGTGGTCTACGGCACCCCCAAAATACGGACATTGTTGCGCCTACTGCGCGCTTTGAGGTCTTCGTTCTTAATCGCCACGTCTTTGAGGATGCTCTCCACGCGCTCTAATCGTTTGAGGGACTGAGCAGTGCCATCCTCAATGTCAGATATACGCGCCTCAGCCACATCCAGGCGCCTGTCGTGTGCTTGAATTTTGGCCCCCATGCTCTCAAGACGTTTGTCCAATGTGTCAAATCGCCCATCCAGTGCCCGAAAACCCGCCCTCATCTCCTGCAGCAGTGTGGGGGATTGAGCAGCGGGGTAGTCCACGCGGCCTGCGCCCTGGTCACCCTCCGCCATGTTGGAGCTGCCCCCTTGATCTTTCTCAACAACCTTTTCAAAAGGGAGGGTCCTTTGCTTAGGGTCCTTGCGGCCCATGCCGCTGTACGACCACACGAGGGGGACGGCAGCAGCTCAATGCCTGCGCTGTGTGCAAGTAGAAGACAAGTCAGGAGAGTCAACCAGCGGGCGAAGAGGGGGGAACGTAGACGGGGCCCGGGCACAGATGGAGCTAGCGAGCCGTTACTCAGAGCAATCTGATAGAGGGGGGGAGAGGCACCCTGCAGAGCAAGCACGATGACTGGCACGTTCAGCGGTGAAAAGATGTCTAGACTTCCACTGCCACACAGAAGAAAGATGGGCCACTACCTTAGCGTGCAGATGACCGGAGGCAGGCAGAGTATGGGGTGCAGGCAGAGGTGTGACGAACAAGGCCCAGGGTGCAGCTGGCCGCTGTGCTGCGGAGCGTTGTGTGATGGCGGCAGCAGATGCTAGTCCTGTGACGAAGCCAGCAGCCAGAGCGTTGGGCCCGACGGCTGCAGGCCGGATGGATGTGTGGTAACGCGGGGGGCAACCGGGAATGCCGGGAGCGATGGATCCACTTTCGCCTCCCCCCGATCCGCACCTACAAGTGACCAGGTGGTCGCCGCCCAGGCCTGAGCGCGGGCCCTGTCCCCGCGGGGCCTCGAAGAAGGGGCAGGACCGAGTGGTGCAGTCCGGGTGTAGCCAAGCATGGCCGCGACCCAGCAATGTCCGAGAGTAGGCGGGGGGGAGAGCACAGAATATGACCCGCGCCTGGTGCACTCACCACAGCGGCAGTCGTTCACTCCAGTCGGGCGACAGCCTCCGTTTGTATCTGTGCCTCAGCCGCGCTGCGTAGAGAAGGAGACCGGCGTAGGCCGGCACTCGCCTCGCCCCAGAATCCTCCGAGTGCCGGGAAACCGGTCTAGGAGACACCAAACCGCGGTCTGAGGGAATCGACGTGTGCGCCACTGAAGCCTCGATCCGATGGTGTCGAGCTGAGATCAATTAACGCCGCATGTGTGGGGGATATCGCTGCTGGGCTGGAGTCGGCTGGCAGAGCTTCAACGCCGCGCGACCATCTTGGTCGCCGGCTTGGCCACGCCCCCATCCAATTTAGTAAGTTGAAGGAACAATCATGTTCCTCACAAGCAGGAGCATCCAAAAGAAGAAATGGGAAACATGCGTGATATTCAATGAAACTTCGTTGTAGGAAAGTCTGCGCTGCCGCACAGATATCCCATTGATCCAAGATTCCAAGTAAAGCTGCACGCGTCATTTGACTATCCACAGAACAAGCCTCGTCATGCGCCTCTAAGGGACCCATCAACCAGCTGAAATCAGGGATTGGACACCACGTGTTCGATAAGCAAAGTTCCATCGCCCAGGAGAAATGAAATCTTTTGCAATTAAGCACTGGCTGCACGCAAGTAAAATAGGCAAAGCGGAATGTCAAGTCGTAACGTACGCCAAGCGTTGCTAAAGGCAAGCATCCCAAAGCCTCATATAGGCGATTACGGTACAGTTGTAGCTGGGCCGGCATGTGCAGAGCCACAAAGTGAGCATCCATTACGAAGCACAAGGAAGAGAAGCAGGACACCAGCTGCCAGCACCAATATTAAGGGGAACCCTCCGAAAACGCTGGAAAATATAGAATGGATAAAAGCCGGTATTACCCCGAATATAGTTTGAAAGGAAGAGACCAGGCCAGATCCAACACATTTAAAAAAATGTGCAAGGCCTGTCGTCTCAGATGCATTAAATATTTGGTGAATTAGTTCCCCAAAATGAAGTGGGAGGTTAGTGTTAAGAAGGGACTGTATCTCACTCGAGGTCCGAGCCACCTGCAATCTGAATGTTTCCCGGGCGTAAGTGAGGGCCACCTCTTGTTGGAATAAAAGGGCTTTGAGCCTGCTTAACTTGTTGAACTCTGTTTTCAAAGTCGGAATGGAAGGCCAAAGTGAAGAATCTAAACTCCCCTGCAGGGGTGGGAAAAGGACATTGCTACAGCAAGTTACTCGCTGGGAAACTGCTACCAAGTATGGGACTCCCGCCCGCAAACCACAGCAGTCTTGATTGTTTAAAATGAGATAGCTGCCGTTAGTAAGCAATGTAAAGACAGGCGTGATGGATGGTACTGGGGTCCCCCTTAAAAAGCAAGCTAGATTCGGCACTGACCCGTTACACTCGCCGTGCAGTTTAACATGTTTGCACACAAGAGAGTGACCCACTGTCGAATCACATTCCTCCCCTCTAAGGAAAACCTCTTTATCCTCCCTCAGACACCGATAAGCAAAGGGCAGGGCCCATAATTCATGCAGAAAAGCACTATCAAGCGGTTCAAAGCGGCCAACAGGATGAAAAATGAAAAAGCGAAAAGGGCAAAACAATAACCCCATGAATTAACCACACAGAGTCCGTTTCCGCTACAGAAAACGGTAAAGGTTCCAATTGTTCAATATGTAACAGCGTGTATACAGCATCTTTCATGGACATAAACCTCTGTTTATCAGTCAGGTTAAAAGGCAAAAATAAAGCAGTGGCATTCAAATAATCCCAAGGCACTTTACCCATTTTCAGTATCTGCAACGTCCAAGCAAATTGCATGACCGACCTTAACTTATTCTGACCATGATATAACACAGAGACATCACTTTGCACAATATCTATTACCGAAGAAACAATATTGTCTAAGGTGTGAAAGCGTGAAGAAAGTGTGTTAATGCTGTTGTCCACTACAGCAAGGACTTTTTCTAAATTTGCCTGATCAATTTGACGCAGACGGAAGGCTGCTTCCATCTGTGAAAGTTTCCAAATTTCATTATAAGCAGCATAAATAAATTGCTTGGCCCTAGGATTACGTGGGCCCAGGAGAAAATCAGCCAAATTTATATCGTTCGATAGGAGGGAAAGGTGCTGTTTCACAGATGCCAAGGTAGAGTGTTGTAACCACTGCTGGCACAATTTACCTACCGAGTATGTAGTCACAGAATGATGAGGTGGATAACGAGGGTCAGGCTTAGTCTGAATAAAACCAGGTGTAACATTATAGAAACGCAACTGACATGCATTTGCATTAGTTTGCCACACCAACCATCCTGATGAATCAACCTCAGAAACATTAAAGGAGGCATTTTGAAGGAGAGCCTGCAAAGCCTCAATGGTGTAGTTATTATGTAACCGCCAATTGTGATATTCAGCTAATGAAGGAATGGAGGGGGTATTCAGGTTTTTGGTAGTTGAAAGGCCATAACAGGATGTTTGGTATATTGTTTCATTTAAAAATAACAATTGAGTTGGGATCAGGCAGGCACGATGTAATGCCTCAGTGCCCTGTACCTGCCATGGCTTCGTGCCCCAGATTGACTTTGAATCTATAGCCTGTTTCCAATGGTCATAACCGTGTGTGGCCAACTGTGATCTAAACAAGTTAGCGTAAATCAGTTTAGTGTGTGATAACAGGTACTTAGATGTAGGGGATTTTTGAAGCCTAAAAAAATAGGATTCCGGATTAGTCAAATCATAATCTGAAAAATAGGTGAACTTATTTCTAAGAGTTTTAGAACTCCCCTCCAAAGGAGTTGGACAATGTTCCCATCTGGTAAAATTAAAAACAGGTCTTATCGTGTTGGTTTTGTGTAAAAAATGATGCCCATAATGTTGATAGCAAAAGAGATCACCATAATTGGCAGAATTTAAATACAAATCTTCAGCATCAAAGGCAGCATAATATTTTAAATCTGAAAACAATGCATGAACTGCCTGCACATCCCAATCATCCGAATGTATGTCCCGTGTCACCACATCTCCTAATGAGACACAAAACACGTATGGAACTTGAAGGACCTCAGTCTGGCCATGAATTTCGTAAGCTACTTTGTCCCAAACTATACCATCAGGAACAGGGAAAGCTGAAATGTTCACAAAAGACTGGTCACGTTTCATGACATGGGACGATGTGTGAGGAGCCAAAGTTCCATTGACCATTTGTACTGCAGAGCGTTCAGGGAGATAATGGCCATTTATGAGCAAAAAGAACACTGTCACAAATCCAATTGACATGATGAAGAGGAAAATTAGGATCAGAATCAACCAAATGTAGGTCCATGGGGGAACGAAGTATGTCTTTTTGAACCAGGAGTAAAAAATACGCAATTTAGACGGGGGTGCTTCAGACAAACTGGATGATGAGGAGGATGCGGCAGAAGAAAGTGTGCCTGATCCCCATCACAGGCACTCACTGGACTTGCAAGCAAAGGCGTGTCTTGTGGTTTGTGGCATCCTGGCCCTATCCTGCCTTGCTAAAGTTGTCCTGGGCCTGGCTGCCATAATGCTTTTCTTTGCACACATTACTCTGAGCCGTTGTTCTATCGACCTCTGCTCTTGCCAAGTTCTTTTTGCACTGTCTGCATTTTCTATCTTTCACCTTTTCTCCTGTTCACTTTGGGCTCAAACTGCACAACATGTACAAGGTCGAATAACAACGTTTCCTTGTCTTGCTGATTTGGCCAGTCCCTCACACCTAGACATAACACTAGGTACAGCTGCCATGGAAAAATTAGTGTGCTTTTAATATTGCGGTTGGCCCGCGCTAGACACACTTGGAGACAACCTTTCCAGGGAGAAGAGCTGTGATTGTCTGCTGATGTAGTTTTGCATCTAGAGATTGAGGTATGGGGGTTCGCTTGTCAAAGCCCAGAGGTCTTCTATTTTCATAATAAACTTGCTTCCAGCACGGGGAGGGTGGTAATGTTAGTTAGACATATATCCACTGCTTTATGAGATGCTTTCCCGTTCGTATTCTATGGAGTTGTAACTATGCTGATTATATTATTCATATGTATTATGCTAGTAGTACTGACACGTGTACTGTATCTTAGAGCACGTAAGTTGAAATAAACATTTTAACCTATACAGTGTCTCTTCTTACGCACGTTGTGGACAGGTACGAGTGTGACGAAAGAGTGTTCTTGCCTCTGCGAGTCCTGAGAGAGAGATACCGTGTTCTGGGTTGTCTAATCATTGGTACATTGGTGCTAATGGGACGCTAAGGCTAGTTGGGTTGGGGTTTTAGGTGCTAAGGTCTATGGTTGGCTCACCACTATATTCCGAGGTCCTATTATCCTGTGCATAGCTCTGTGTGTGTGCAGAATCCCTATGACAGGCGAAAGTGCTGAATCGTCCATTCGTACCCGTGGGCTTGCTGGCAGCTCACTCATGGATTCAATAGCCGGAATAGGGCACACAATATCCATCGCAGAAGAGGATTGTCGCAGAGGTTGAAGATCAATTACAGTGTCCATCATATGGGCAGACATCCGTGTGGCAGCAGATGATGTCAAAGCCAATGGTGCTAAGGAAATTGCGTTGCACGAAACTGCAGGTGTCACACTATTCAGAATCGGCCACATAGTGTAACTTGACATTGTCCACTGAGATGTACCTGTTGTGCTTGCGACCTGGCAACGGTGGTAGAATGACTGTACGAGTACCCTTCAGTCCAAGTACTGAAACTGGAGAGGAGTAAGAGGGACCAAATTCCTTTTTGTTTTCAATCTTCTCTCTCGCCAGATCCCCAATTTTAGGAAGCCAACCGGTAACAGGAGTCAGTAGTGCATCAGCAGGCGAAGATGGTAAATGCTCAGTTGCCAGAGTATCACGTGCCTTTTGTAGGTCCTGTAACATAGCAGAATGATTATCTACGTCAAACTTAGAGGCAGCCGCCACAATATCCAGACCATCAAGGTCAGGAACAAACATGTGAAAGCCAAGGAGCATTTCGTAAGGGGTCCGCCCACCCAGAGATCTTCTAGGGAGATTATTTAGTGCACGTTGGACCCCACACAAGTGGGACAGCCAGTCCCTGCCAGTACCTAAGACTCTAGCTGTCAAGGATTGCTTTAAGTCACGGTTCATTCGCTCCACAACTGAATTGCCCTCAGGCCGGTATGGAGACAAAAACTGCACCTGTACCCCAAACGACTTCATCGCATCCTTGTAAGCCTTAGAGGCAAACGCTGGACCTTGGTCAGAATGGAAGGTACCACAGGCAAACATCCCGATAAGGACACGCAAATCCCTGATGACATTTCGAGCGTCAGCACTACGTTGTGGCCAGACCCACAGGAATCGAGTGCACGAATCAACCGCAACCAAGATATACTTGTATGCAGTATCAGAAGAAAGAGGACCGCAGTGATCAAGATAGACACAGCCAAAAGGTCTATGAGAAATACATAACTGAGTTTGTGGCGGACGTGGGACCGTCGAAGGTTTGATTTGTTGACAAACATCGCAGCAAAGAACATAGTTACAAGTCTGTTTATATAAACCACGCCACCAGTAACGTTGCTGAAGAATAGAGACTGTTGCCGACACACCAGCATGGGCCAAAGCAATGCCTTCGTGTGCGGCCTTGATCAAAGCTTGTCTACGGTCAGAGTTGGGAATCAGCCGATCCCCAACCGAAGGAATGGTAGCATAAGGAACCTGTTCTCGAGTTACATGATAAGAGTACTTAAAAGGGAAACCCGCAGGATAATTACCTCCCTCCCTAGTTGCAGCGACCGCTGCCAGAATCTCATTATCAATCTTAGTCATAGATCTTGTAACTGCTGCTACGGAACACGTGGCTACTGCAGACTTGGCTGCTTCATCAGCCAAAGAATTACCAAGAGCGTGCGTTCCGACACGCTGGTGGCCAAGAGTGTGAATAACATGTGTGAGAGGCAGACGTTGTTTAAGATCTGTCACTCGAACCCAAAGCGTTTTATGCTTAATTGCGCTGCCTTTAGAATCGCGGTAATCATTTTGAGACCAAAAGAAAAAGTTGTCATTGAACGACTGGACACAATAGTACAAATCGCACACAATAAGGGTATTCACAAGAGGATCAGCAAACTCTAAAGTTAGAAAAAGAGCACGCAGCTCCGCTAATTGCGCTGTACAGTCTCCAAGTGCCTGTGTGTGCACAATGGAAGACTTAAACTCTCCATCTTCAATGGAGCCAGCCACAATAGCGCAAGCCGCTGAAAAAGCATGTTTGGAACCCGTGGCCGGTTGCGCCGAGCCATCGGTATAAATGATGCATTTGTATTCACTCAGAGGAAGAAGCGACAAAGGAGGCAGATGAACAAATTCATACTGTAAAAATTCCTGAGTCTGAAGTGAAGGATCAAAGACAAACGTGACATCCGAAGACGTCAAAGAAGTAGCCCACTGAATCCAACGTGGGTGTAATGCCTTCGAGTTAGGTACACTTGCTTTAGTCACCGCTTCCAAAGCAGGCAAGGGGGTGACCATAAGAATGCGTTCGCCCTGCGCCAGTGAGCGTTCCTTTAGAATCGCCATCTGCACTGCCGTCAAGATTTTTTCAACAGAGGAAAAACGCATTTCAGCCGCAGTGTACAGGTGTGATTTGTATGCAATAGGTATTGTGTCGGGGGCGCTAGAGGGCGCCAGGCAAGATGGCTGCATCTTGATGTAGCTTTGCCCGGCTGAGCTGATATCCGCCAATAATCTGCCTCAAAAACGCTGCATCGAAGTTGGAAAAGCGATCGCCCTGCAAGGCGATAGCCTCCCGAATTCATTGGTGACGCTGCAGCCTACTAAAATATGCTGTAACTGCGGTTTCTGGTGCGAGACGACCGGCTGGCGCGAAGACAACATGGTGGCCGCCTACCTCTGCTACTGAGAGGTCGCGCGGGACGGAGTGCTGCGAGGTGAGCGCACTGGGACACTGATTCGCTGTGCGCATCGACGACTCTGCGGGCGGCGGCCGGTGCTGGCCTTCATTGTATCCCTGGCTGTGGAGCCCCTGATGCAACGTGGCTGCCGCTTGCCTCACCTGGAGCCCCTACGGAGCCGCTGCCCGTGGCGAGGCACGGAGCGGAGATCGGCGGAGTCGCACAGATCAGGCGAGGGTGCCAGATCGTTACTGCTGGCGATTGGCGGCGTTGATGAGAGCTCGGGGACACTGGCAGCGAGCTGCGGTGAGTGGGGCGCGGTCCGGCCTGGGCCTGTAGCTGCGGTGGTGGCGGGTGCAGGCCTAGGCGCTGGGCCGTGCCCTGCGAAGCTGTGGCTTGTGTGCGTGCGTGTGTGGTACGGGCTCTACCCTGGCCTGAAGTTTACTGGGCGCCCTACTGGGCCATGCACATGAGGCCCACTTAACTTTGGGGAGAAGCTGGTATGGACTAATTTCTTCAATCCCTGCTGCGCAGGACCTGAGCCTTCGTTATTTGCTCTGCTTGCCCAGATCGCCTGCTGTTACCGTATGGTCCCGGGCTGGGGTAAATGGTGCTTTCTGGCTAGCCCTGGGTTTAAGGCCCTACGCAACGGACATTTGTTAAGTCTAGGTCTGGCATAGACACACTACCTGCTCTGGTGAACAAGAGGAGGGAGGCACCATCTGGTGGAGTTAGCGCTTCTGGCGTGGTAGGCCCTGCTGGATATTAGCTCCTTGTGACTGACTGGGGGCTGCTGTGGGCTCATCGGAAGGCGGAGGCCCTGTCCTTGAGCCTGTTTGCTCGCGGAGGTGCTGTGTGCGCTCCTACTCCGCTTAGCTCCGCTGCGCGGTCTGCAGCTCCCCAGCTCATCCTACCACTCTCGTCTGTGGTCCGGGATGGGGAAGACAGACAGATCCCAGCCTCGCCTCACGTTTGAGGCGCGAAAGTCTTATAAGGCGCAGCTAAAGGCGGCCTCTGATTCGGAGGCAGATGGCCAGAGTGAGGGCCCCTCCACGTTGGAAACTATACTGGTGGCCATGCAGAAGAGCCTACAAGCTATAGAGGGTAATATGTCCGCCATCAATCAAAGACTGGACCATATGTCTGCGCAATTCGAAAAGCAGAATGCGAGAATGGGGGAGATAGAGCAAAGGGTATCCACGACGGAGGATGGTCTCAGTGATGTCGCTGGCAAGGCACTAAACATGGAAAAAATCCTGGCATTAATCCAAGCAAAAAACGAGGATTTAGAGGCTAGATCGCGACGCAATAATATAAGAATTACTGGCCTTCCTGAGTCCACCAACACCGGCAGGATGGAGACCTATATTGAGACTCTGATCAAAGACATTTTTGGTGCTGAGAGTTTGTCCACCATGTTTATAGTCGAGCGGGCTCATCAGTCCCTGGCAGTGAGACCGGTTCCGGGCGCTCCACCTCGCCCCATCATAGCTCAGCTCTTGAATTATAGGGACCGCGACGTCATCTTGAGGTTGGCCAGAGAAAAGGGTTCCATCGACTATCAGGGGAGTTCGCTGTCCATCTTCCCTGAATTTACTGTCGCAATCCAAGCGGCTCGTCGAGAGTTTGGGACCTTGAAGAAATTTCTGCAATCCGAAGGCATCCCCTATGCCATGTTGTACCCGGCTTGCTTGCGGGTTGGCCAGGAGGGCGCCTTTAAAATCTTCACCACCCCTAAGGCGGCAATGGAGCACGCAAAAAAGCTGAAAAGGCGGCGGTGCGAGGCCCCGGCTGAGATGGACGAGGAGGAGCTGTAAATTGGCTGTGTGGGGACAGACTGTATGTTTTATTGTTGTTTGCCTATTCCCCTGCATATGGGGCATGTCTTAAGTTCGCATCATTTGGTTCTGGGTTGCCTTCTGTATCGGCGGAGGGGAGGTGATGAGCCTCCTATAGATGATGGTTTGTGTCCTTCACTTACTGTTTATATACCTGGACAGTGGCAGGACCTAGTAGAGCTGCTCTTTGTGCTGGCTACTTACCTGTTGGGTGGGGTGAGCTGCTACTTGTTGGAGGGCGGAGATGCATTATGTGGTTTCCAACTGCGTGTTGATATCCTGGCATAGGTAATGGACCTGTTCAGCCACCTCCTACACTGTAGGAGGCTAGTAGCTCTCTGATGCTCCCCGCATGGGAGTTCCCCATTTGCTACAAGCTGTTGATTTTTTATGTTGGGGTATTTTGATTCAGGGTTGGGATGGCTTTGGCAAGTTGGGATCGCTGAAGTGGGTGGGGGGTTGTGGGGGAGTAGAAGGGGGCGTGGGGACTGCACTTTGTTATGGCACTGACTTTGAACCCTGGAAATGCACTGTTGTAATCAAATGTCACACTGATACGTATATACTGCTATCTGTACGGTACAGGTGGTAATCTAAAGCTAGTTACCTGGAACGTTCGCGGCTTGAACAATCCCAAGAAAATCTGTTCTGGCCCATCTGGACAGATTAGATATCCAGGTGGCCTTTTTGCAAGAGACGCACCTTACTAAGATTTCTGAGCAAAATGTGGGTCTGCGGTGGGCCGGGGTTAGAATTGCTTCCTCCTACACCTCCTACTCTCGTGGGGTACTAATCCTTATTAAGAAGGGTGCTCCATTTACTGTCATTAGTTCTGAGATGGACGATCAGGGCAGGGTGGCTATTGTTCATGGTACGCTTGGTGGTGTGGGAGTACTGCTGGTTAATGTGTATGGCCCGAATGTGGATGATCACTCTTTCTTTGCGGATGTGTGGCGCCGTATATCTAGGTTTCCTTCTGCTGAAATTATGTGGGGGGGCGACTTTAATACCTGCCTCGATACAATGGTGCGAGAGGCCCCCGTTTACGTGGCGCCCACAACCAACTTCACTTACTGATCCGGTTTTTAAGTGTACAATTGACGAGGCGATTCGCAACTATTTTAAGGAGAACGCTGGCACGGTGGAAAGCGCAGGAGTCCTCTGGGAGGCCTTCAAGGTCACGATACGTGGCGTTTGCATTGGGGCGCAAGCTGGGGTCTTGAAAGACCTACGCCGTAGAATCAGTAAGCTTGCTGCGGAAATATCTGCATTAGAGCGTGACTACGAGCGGAATCCTGCTCCAGAAAAGCTGGCAGGGATTCGTGATCTGGTTTCGGAACACAATGAGACCGTAGACCAAGAGTTGGCACACAGGTCTCGTCGAAGCAAAGCACGCTATTATGGGGAAGGAGGACGGCCCAGCCGTTCCCTTGCACAGAAGCTGGCTGCGCCCAGAGGGCAGGAATACATCACTGAAATGCTAGACAAAGATGGTGATGCGCACTTTTGAAACCCGGAGATTAGTAAGGTGGTGCTTGATTTCTACTCTGATCTCTATGGGGGTCGATCTTCGGTGCCAACAGATGACATCAACCTCTATTTGGATGATATAGCGCTGGGTTGGCTATCCGTCGACCAGCGTGAATACCTCACGCAGCCCTTTGATGTCGACGATGTTAAACTCGCTATCAAGTCGCTCCCGACCTGCAAGGCAGCAGGCATTGATGGACTCCCGAGCGAGTTCTATAAGACCTACGCAGAAGAACTGGCCCCTAGACTATTGGACGTCTTTGCGGAGGCGTATGACACAGGCAGGCTCCCTCCCACACTCAGAGAGGCGTTAATTGTTATGCTCTTGAAGCCGGATAAAGCTGCCAATGTGTGCGACTCCTACAGGCCCCTATCCATTATTAACATTGACGCCAAAATTCTGGCAAAGATGATAGCTAGTAGGCTCCAGCCCTTAATCCCTAGCTTGGTACCCCCAGACCAGTCGGGCTTTGTGCCCAGTAGATCGACGACGCACAACCTGCGTACAGTGTTTGCCACGCTGCACTATTTTGATGCAGATTTTCAAGCGGTTGCGGTGCTACTTGACGCCGCAAAGGCGTTGGACTCTCTGCAGTGGGAGTATATGTTCACTGTGCTGCTGCGCATGGGCCTGCCACCCTTCTTTCTCAAATGGATCCATCTCCTATATGTTGCGCCAGTGGCGCGGATCCGTGTGAATGGCTGGGTGTCGGAAACATTTCCGATAAATAGAGGAACGCGGCAGGGTTGCCCTCTGTCGCCCATACTTTTTGCGTTGGTGCTAGAGCCTCTGGCTTGTAAGTTGCGCTAGCGACATGCGCCGGTGGCGCTGCGTTTTCGTCAGCGGCCGCTAATAGTCTCGCTGTATGCTGACGACATGCTGCTGTACGTCCGCGAGCCGGCCACGTTCTTGCCGGAATTGCTCCGCGAATACGTAAAGTTTGAAAGATACTCTGGTTTGAGTATCAGTTGGACAAAATCGACGGTGTTCCCGCTGACGGCTGGTACCCGCGAGATAGATCTGGACTTCCCACTGACGTGGTCCACTGACCCGGTACGGTATTTAGGTATTTGGTTACATAGAGATCCCGAGGTGGTGATTTCCTCGAATTACGACAGGGTCATCACTAAGATCACCGACCAGGCTGCACGATGGGCTACATTACCACTTTCTCTAGCGGATCGAATAGCGGTCCTCAAAATGTCAGTTCTGCCTAAACTCCTTTATTTGTTTGTCAACATCCCGATTCGCCTGAATGTCGCCTTGTTCAATACGTTGCAGTCAGCTCTGTTGTCGTTTGTCTGGTGTGGAAAAAAGCCTCGGTGCAGTTGGAACCTGCTGGTCCAGCCATTTGAGCGAGGTGGCTTTGAAGCACCTGATATGAGGCTCTACTACTTATGTGCTCAGGCGCAGTTTGCGCACTATTGGTACTTCCCGCAGCGGTTTCAGCCACACGTCGCAGTGGAGGCGGATTCAGTGCTCCCTGTGCCGCTAGTGGCGGCTGCCCTTTCGGGCAGACAGGGTGGGCCGCAGACCGAAATCAACCCTGTTCAATGCACTGCGTGGGCATGGCAAGCTCTTGCTAGAAGGGCACAATTGGACTTTACGCTCCTGCACTGCCGCTTGCGGCTCATCCGCATATTTCCACCACACAGGAGCAGGCCGCAGTGAGTGCGCTGAGAACTGCAGGAATTGCTCAGCTGGGCGACCTCTATAAGCAGGGCCGGTTCCGGCCACTGTCAGGGATACAGGCTGGGCGGGAGCACAATATGATGCTGGGGTTCACATATGTTCGTGTGAGGCAAGCTGTCCGAGATATCTATCCTGATTATCTAACGGAACTGAGGACACTGCTGGCACTGCAGGCGGTGCTGGCAGGCGCAGTTCGTAAGGGCCTTATCACTAAATTATATAATACATCTCTGAGGGAACTGGATATTTCCGAAACTCCCTCCTACAACAGGTGTCATGCAGAGCTTGGGGCCTCATTTACACTGGATGTCTGGAAGTTTTGCTGCACGCTGACATGTCGCTTGACATGTCCTGGACCAACATCAACGACGAGGACACCAGCGAGATCATGAACACCATCCACTCCGGTTCACCGCTAGACCCGTGCCCTCACCACATCTTCAACAAAGCCAGTACAGCCATCGCGCCCCATCTCCGGAAAATAATCAACATCTCCTTCGAGACAGCAACCTTCCCGGAAAGCTGGAAGCACGCCGAGATCACCGCCTTACTCAAGAAACCCAAGGCAGACCCCAAGGACCTCAAGAACTTCCGACCCATCTCTCTGCTCCCGTTCCCCGCGAAGGTCACCGAGAAAATCGTCAACAAACAACTGACCCGCTACCTCGAGGAGAACAACATCCTGGACCCTTCCCAGTCCGGCTTCCGCAGCAACCACAGCACCGAAACCGCCCTCATCGCCGCCACCGATGACATCAGGACCCTGCTAGACAACGGAGAAACAGCAGCCCTCATCCTCCTGGACCTATCAGCCGCCTTCGACACGGTCTGCCACCACACACTACGAACACGCCTTCACGACGCCGGGATCCAAGAGAAGGCCCTGGACTGGACCACATCCTTCCTTTCCGGCAGAACACAAAGCGTCCGCCTCGCCCCCTTCCGATCCAAGGCCACCAAGATCATCTGCGGCGTACCCCAAGGCTCCTCCCTCAGCCCAATGCTGTTCAACATCTACATGGCACCCCTCGCCCACGTCGCCCGACAGCACAACCTCAACATCATCTCCTACGCCGACGACACCCAGCTGATCCTCTCCCTCACCAAAGACCCTCACACCGCCAAAGCCCACCTCCACGAAGGAATGAAGGCCGTCGCCGAATGGATGAGGACCAGCCGCCTGAAGCTGAACTCGGACAAGACGGAGGTCCTCATCCTTGGTTCCAACCCTTCAGCCTGGGATGACTCCTGGTGGCCAACATCACTGGGAACAGCCCCGCCACCCACCGACCACGTACGCAACCTAGGGGTCATCCTCGACCCCACCCTCTCCATGACTAAGCAGGTCAACGCCGTTTCCTCATCCTGCTTCAACATCCTCCGAATGCTCCGCAGGATCTTCAAGTGGATCCCCACCGAAACAAGAAAAACAGTCACCCAGGCCCTCGTCACCAGCAGGCTGGACTACGGAAACGCCCTCTACGCAGGAACGACGGCTAAGCTCCTGAGACGGCTGCAACGCATCCAGAACGCCTCTGCACGTCTTATCCTCGACATCCCCCGATGCAGCCACATCACACCCCACCTGAGAGACCTGCACTGGCTCCCTGTCAACAAGAGGATAACCTTCAAGCTCCTCACCCACGCACACAAAGCACTCCACAACTCCGGACCAGCCTACCTCAACAGACGACTCAGCTTCTACACCCCCACCCGCCAGCTCCGCTCGACCAGCCTCGCCCTCGCCACAGTCCCCCGCATCCGGAAAACGACCGCCGGCGGCAGATCCTTCTCCCACCTCGCCGCCAAGACCTGGAACACCCTCCCCACCAACCTCCGACAGACCCAAGACCTACTGGCCTTCAGAAGACTCCTCAAGACCTGGCTCTTCGATCAGTAGCAGCACCACCCCCCTCTTCCCCCCGCGCCTTGAGACCCTCGCGGGTATGTAGTGCGCTTTATAAGTGACATGATTGATTGATTGATTGATTGATTGACGGCGAACTGTAACCTCCGCATTATTCACTTCAAATTCTTACACCAGCTATACTATACGCCTCTCCAGCTGCGTAGATTTGGTCTGCGGGAGAGTGCTTGCTGCGTGAGATGTGGACAGGATGATGCAGATTTTCTGCATCTTGCATGGCGCTGCGCTGGTATATATGCATTCTGGAACCAGGTTACTAGAGTGCTCACGGTTGTGATGCTGGAGACTATGGTGTGTGCGCCGGATGTCTGCCTACTGGGTTGGGTGAAGCGCTTGAAGCCGGGCAATCGCAGACTGGTGTCTGTCTCTCTTCTGCTTGCTAAGCGAGCGGTTGCGCAATGCTGGGGCACCAAAACTATCCCGACAGTAAAGAAATGGGTCCGTGATCTGCTGTACTGCAGGGAACAATTGGAGGCTTATGCGGAGGAGTTGCCAGAGGCCTCACGGCCCAAGGACTTCTGGGCTCCGCTCACGGGGTACCTGCTTGGCCATCCTGATTTGCAGTAGATAGTGGAAATGACATTTTGGTTGCTAGAGGAGCTGGGACAGTGGCCACCTTTGTGGATTGTTTTGTGTCTAGATTGTCTGAGACATTGGGTTCAAGCATAACTTTCTCAGTGCCGGGTTCAGGGGTGGGGAGGGAGGTGGGTTTGTTCTTATTGGGTATTGTTTTAAGTGTAAAAAATGCTTGTATTGCCTATTGCTCCATTTGATCTTATTGGCCCCGGCCTCTGGGCTCTGTTACAAGCTGGTCAATACAGAGATCAAAAAAAAAAAAAAAATAGGTATTGTGTCTCCTTCATTGAATGTTAAGTACGTGAAACCTACTGCCCCTGAAACGATACGTATTACCAGGTTGATGGTGTTATCACGAGTCATTAAGAAGTTAGTCGCAAGCAAATCCGCCTGCAAAGACTGCAGAACGGAAGAATGTTCCGGAAGCCAGCTGGCAGATGAAAACTTAGGTTGTATCAACGCATAAAGCGGTTTGATACGCTGGGCATAATCGGGAATGTAAGTCCTCCCAAAATTCAAAAAACCCAGCAAGGATTGTAACTTTTTCAAAGAAGAAGGTGGTTGCAAATGTGCACATTTCTCTAGGAAGTGAGGTGCTAAACCCTTTCCCTCTTTATTGAGCTCATTGCCCAAAAAGAGCACTGCCAGATGGGCAATGTGTGACTTTGCAAAATTGAACTTATAACCGTAGTCGGCAAAAGACAATATTATGTGGTCGACTCAGTCAAGATGCGGGGCGAGGTCGTCGTCAGTCAAATAGATGTCATTAACATACGACAAGGCCTCAGGGTCAATGTCATGCAACAAAGACACAATGCGTGCCGCAAATGCCCCGGGGCTATTCTTATACTCCATAGGCAATCGTGTAAATTTTTTCTGATTTCCGACGGCACTGAATGCTGTCAGGTCACTACTCGCACGGTCGAGATTGTGACTGTAGAAACCATTGGAAATGTCAAGTGTCGTCTTGTATTTTTTACCAACAATATTATTCACTAGCGCCGAGCTGTGTGTGTTTTGCACCGCAAAGGTGCGGCAATGGCTGTTCAAATTTCTATAATCCAATACAATCCGAAATGAACCATCAGGTTTAGGGACAGTAAAGAGAGGATTATTCATAGGTGATGTACATGACTCAATTACCCCCTGATACTCTAATTGTCTTAGAATGTCACAAACCAAAGCTTTAGCTTCACGTTTGATGGGATATTGAGGTTGTGGCATAGAGCGCAACGGTATTTCATGAGCTGGTGAATCAACGTCCCAACCCACCTGATTGCGATACACCGCTGGGGCTAAGGCCAAAGCCCATTCCTCTGCGTAAGCCTGTGCGCGGTCCTCAGGGACACAACGCGAAAAACTCGGAAGCATCACATCTTCCCCTCTAGAAGAGGCTAACACAAAGGGTGGAGGCCAATCTCTCTACGCCAATAAAATGTCATATGTAGCGGTTAAATTCTCCCAGAAAACCACCTTAATGGGACGCAGTATATCACCTTCAATTTGGAAAAGGACTTCGTAGAGTCTATCCAAGGGGGCAACCCGGGTATCTGCAGTCTCAATTGTAACAAACGTGTCAGTTGCTGTCACATCCAGACGGGGACGTAGAGCCTCCCTGACTATGGTAACTTCTGCCGCGCTGTCGAGCAGAGTCCCTGCCCACGTCCAATCCTGGAGTCGCGTCCTCACCGTCTGTGGCATATCTCGCTGTTAATGCGGCAACCTTTTTCTTTTGAAAAGGAGGTCGGGTACGAGGGAAATCACCCTGCTTGTCCTTGACTTCAAACTGTCGAGGCTGTTCACGAGGTTGTGACGCAGAATGACTTGTATCCCGATCCTGGCGATCACCTCCACCGGCTTTTGAGCCTGGTGTTTCCTGTAAAGAACAAGGAGAACGCTGATCAGGAGCCTGAAATCTATCAGGAGACTTAATTTTAGCGTGATCGCGCAAGTCATAAGTACGTTCAGAAGCTTCAGGGGTCGGTGAACTGGCACGCGAACCCTGCTTCTGCTGTTGGGAACCCTGTTTCTTATTTGTTAGACCCGGAAGGTCCCAGGGACCACCGATTCCGACGGGGTAGCTTGGCGCGAGGCGGGAAGGCACGCCGGAAGCTATGTGTTAAGTAGTTGTGCAGCACACACTCACACTGAGCCAGTAAAGCACACGCAATAAATAGACACCACTCTAGACTCATTGACAAAAACAAGTAGCTTTATCCATCTTTGGTCAGGATTAGAATTGAGAAACTCGCACAGGGTGCAGATTAAATGATTTCTCTAACTTCAGGTGACTTCAGATAACACTTCTGTTGCACAGGTTCACTAACAGTAACATTTCCTATGCACATTGTCATTACCGGGAACATTTTGTAGGCGGCTAGCAGATACATGCACTAATCGGTAGGCAAATATGAGATACAGGTAACACTTCTTATGCACATGTTCAAATAAGGCAACATTTCTTAAAGGCATATTCAAGTCAGGCACATTTCTTAAGTGGGGCTTCAGTGCAGGTTACCATTTCTAAGCAATGCAGGCAACAATGCTCATGGGGGCATTCCATTCGGGGAAAAAAAAGAGACAATGCCGGCAAGATCCCCTAGGCAGGGGCAGTCGCCAGACAGTGGTCGCGTGCGCCTAGGCTTCTGAGGGTGTTGGTTCAGGCCCTTGGGATCCCCTGATGCACTCGGGGCGGGGCCTCCGTGTAGGCGTAGGCCCCAGGTCTCCCGCACTCACCGCTCTGTCTATGGGGCTGGGGAGACTTAATTCCTGCCTCCGCGCCGGTTCCTGCAGGTGCGGGAGGCCCCTGCTCTGGTCGGCCTTGCTCTCTCTTTCCCCGGACATCCTCCGGACTCTGTTGCGGGCCCCGAGCTCCCGTCTCATCTCAGGGCCCGGGAACCAATCCCTGCGCGGCTTCTTGGGGGGCGCGGCCGATGACGCGGCCGGCGCCCTCGTTGCCGGGCAACGCTCGCGCGCTCGGGGTCTAGCGCGGCCTTCACTCAGTTGCGGCGGCTCTCCCTCAGCTTCAGGGGCCGCGGCGGCGCCCAGATGCCCAGCGCTTCTGTTCTCCTCGGCGCCCGGGCTGCAGCAGTGAGCCGGCACATACGGCGCTTCGCCACAGGGGCCCGTACAGCGGCGGTGAGTTTGGGGCAAAGCAGCGCTTCTTCTTTGGTCATGCAGGGCTGCGGCGGTGATCTTGGGCAGCAGCGCGCTCCAGTCCTGGCGGCACCTGGGCTGCGGCGGTGATTCCTAACACAGCAGCGCTTCTTCTGGCACAGTGCAGGTGGGCCTTGGCGGTGATTTCAGCATACAGCGCTTCTCAGCACAGCGCTAGCAGGAAGAGGCAGACTCTGGCAATCTAGCGCTTGGGTGACACAGCGCTTTACCTTGTTGTTCCTAGCGCTTCCCCGTCTCGGAGCTGGCAGTAGATGACAGGGGGTATTGGCAGGGGTTAATTGTAGGAGTTGGTAGTAGTGGGAAGAAGGACGTTAGTCTCAGGCAGGCACACTGGAGTTGGCACCCCGGGCTCCCCTCACACTGGGCAAGGTCAGCAGGCTGGCAGGATCACTCAGCTATCTTGGGGACAGCAGGGCCTAAGCTCAGTCAGCCTCAGTAGTGTAGCTTCCCCCTGGTGCAGCAGCCTATACTCCGGCGGAGGGTCCCCAGGTCCAGTAGTGCAACAACTGACTGTCAGGTTTCCCTCCTTTCCTTTTATACGTCTAGGTCAGGTGATCCTTCTAAAAGGCGGCAAGTTCTGACGCCAACCTGGGGGGGTTGGAAGGTTCTAGAAGGCTCTGGGGACTCTGTGGTGGCTTCTCTGGTGACAGGGGCGGGACGGCCAAGGTTACAGTATCACTAAGTCCCAGCCTTATCCCAACTACTAGTATGCAAACAGGACAATGGCCACTCCGCAGTAGCAGGGGCCTGTGGCAACCATATTGTTAGGAGAGAGCACCTGCGCCTCAGCACTGTTTAGCAGCGGTAAGGCGCCCAGAGTCCTACGTCCAACAAACAAGATGGCGGTAAAACTGAGGCAGAAAGGGAAAAAATGCAGGGTAAGACCACCCTAGGGCTGACAGGTCTAACATTATTCCTTTGCCAATTCTTTTTAGGAAAGAAAGGGCGCCCATCCTTATCAGGCTGGGCTTTCTGTTGATTTAGAGACTGCGTTTGTGTTTGAGTCATAGGCTTATTTCCCAGACTATTGCGGCCTATGGTCTGATAAGCCTTCGCAATAATCTTAGGTAATTCTCGTGGTTTGTCAGCCTCCGCGACCGCCTCTAAGCGGTTTGCTACTTGAAAGCTAACGGCATCGCCCTTGACATTTGCAAGGATCATATCAGCAACCACGTCGAACACTCCCCAGCTCGATTGCCGCTTCGGCTCCGTGTTCATCTTGAACGCGTTTAATCACAGAGGGGAGTACGGTCATGGAGGGAGTGCCGAAACACATAGAATATACTGCTGCAAACACCTTGCCCCAGGTGTTACAATCAGCCAATTCGGGAATTACGTCTTTGGGTAAACTAATAGTTAAGATCCTGTGTTTCTCCACAGGAGTTGTATTAGGGAAGACAGCTTCTATCTGTCCAAATTTCTCGGCAAGCCAATAAGAAAATTCATCCTTATTCTGTGGGCGTTTGCCCATGACAGCATTAACCATAAGGGGACTGATGGTCACGCCACCAGGACCCGCAGGTTGTACAGCAGCGCCAGGTGGTCCCACCTAGACGGTGCAGGTTACGTACTGTATTACGGCTCTATATATGCATACTAAAGATGTATGTAAGACGCAGAGCTCTGCCAGAGTTGCAGTTGTAAAAGCACGTGGGTGTGGGGTAAACCCAGCCAAAACGGGCCATGTGGCCCCATCTATAGATAAAGGGCCTAAACAGACTGCCGTTAATGGGTGAGGAAGGGCGCCATTAAACCAAATACGGTGTTGCCAAGCTGTAAGCGGAATCTCAAGAGCTCTATAAGGCTGATACTGCTGAGGAATGGCAGTGGGAGTATATGTGTGAAACATATCATCAGTTCCATCCACCGCAGGTAAGGTGACCCAAGAGTAAAAAACTTCAAACTGGTGAGCCGGATCGGCTTCCACCACGAAAATAAGCGCAGCCCCAGCATCAGGGACTGCATAACGAGTCAAGTGCGCCCTCAGCGCGGCTCTGCTATGAGCCGGAATGTCAACTACAGCCATTATGGAGAAGACAGTAGAACAACTTAAAGAGAGGCAGCGCAAACTCGGGTTATATGAAAAGAAATACCTTTTAAAACTTCAAGCTTGAATAAACCTATAAAATTGTCAATATAGGAGGTTACTCCGTCACAGCTGTCTCCGGAAACAGAAGTGAGGGTATTGTGGACCAGGACGAGCACTACTCAAGCGTCTCGCAAATAAGAACCAGACCTAACGTTGGCGGTGCCATGTTGCAGGGATTCTGCTCATACACAGAACTATGCACAAGAAAACAGGACCTCAGTAAATAGGGGTGTACCTCCTATCACCTTAGTACCCAAAATCCCAACCGACTAGCAATAGTGTCTCATTCGGTCTCCTACAAATATCAAGAAGCTACGAATGTTTAGACAACCCAGAACACGAGCACTCCCGACTCACCTCAGAATCGCGGGAACAAGACAATCTTTCGCTCTCACATACTTGTCCACAATAAGAATAATCAGAGTCACTAAATAAGTTAAAAATGTTTATTTTGACTATAGTGATTCATAAAACAGTATGCGAACCACGACCAGCAGCAAAAGGCATAAAGCTAGCATCATTAGCATTGTTACAATACCATAGAATACCAAAGGAGTCGTCATTTTATAAAGACTGTGAAAAAGCCAAAATAACTGGGCCTAATCACCCTCCCCTTGGTAGTAAGAAGTTATTTTATATAACAGAAGATCTCTAGGCGTTATTAGCAGACCCCCTACCTGAAAGCCTAAACGCAAAGGTTTACATCATAGGAACAGCAGAGCTCAGCTCCATGGAACGGCTTTCTTCGAGTGTGTTTCAAAAACATGCAACAACGCTATATCAAAGCTCGATTCTTCCATACTGCAGCTGTTGGTAACATGTTATGTCTAGGTAATAGGGACTGACCAGAACAGAATAACAAGAGACATTGTTGATCGACCTTGCACATTATGTTCAGACAGAATTGAAGGGAAAGCTGAGAACGTGAAAAACAATCTGTTATCATGTACAGGGCAGAGGCAAAGTGTCGCGAAAACAAACTCTTAGCAGAGGCGTGCTCAAAAGCAGCAGCATAGGGCAAGCAAAACTCATGCTAACTTAGCAATGTCGACAATGTATCTAAGGGCCACATAACCCCATATAACAGAATATGACGAGGAAGAATGGGCAGACCTTTTGGAGGCCCTACAACAAGGAGTCAGTGAGGAACGGATTAAACTCAGACTTTTTAAGATCCTTCAGGGCAGCGGCGGCCGGCACAGGTCGGAGGTAGGGGGGAAGAGGGCAGGAGGGGGGGAGGATGCGGGAGGTAGGGAGGGAGGAGACACGGGGAGGGATGATGCGGGGGAAACGGCTATTAAAAAACACATTTTTTCACTGCTTCCTCACCGCGTCTCTCTACCGTAGTCTTTCCCTCACCCAGTCACAGGAAGCACACCCAGGCTCCCAGTCAGCCAATCACAACGATGCCTTAGCAGCGTTTTGATTGGTCTGACCACTGTGTTTCGGCGCTCAGATGCTGACTGGAGGCCTGGGCATGTTCTCCACGTAGGCTGTAATGCAGCCTGCATGGAGAACATGCGAAGTGCGCAAGACTGTTTTGGGTGGCCCAAGAGGTCCGTCCAAGCAGTTATTGCGCATTTTAGGAGGGTGCTACCACTCCTGCCCTGCCCGTCGCCCCCTCACACAAACGTGTGGATGGAAGTAGGAGAAAATAAAATGATAATAGCGCAAGTTATTATAATTTTATTTTCTCTGTTTCACTGCAAAAAAGCAGTGGGGAGATGCTCCTCCGCCTTAGCGGAGGAGCCGCCACTGCTTCAGGGCTGGCACGGCTCCAGGTTGCAAGATTGCTCCCTCATTCTGCCTGTTGGCGATGTGATTATGCTCCCTGGGATGTTGCCCATTTTTTGTTGGCCTTTCCCACCACACATCCCTTCTGGACGGCAGTAGAGTGTACGCTCTGGGAATCTATGGATATGCCCTAACCACTTCCAGACCCCCTAATTCTCCTCTATGATTTATCGGATATTACTGAACTGACCCGACATGCTCGTAGGTTACTAGTCACTGCCTCCACTGCGGCCAAAATCTGTATTTTGCAACATTGGCGTTCTCCACAATTGTTGTCACATGAGGAATGGCTTGCAGAGATGTACAAGACCGCATCATATGAAAAGATCATTTATAATTTAATGGACAAAGCAGATATTTTTCTTCTTACACGGTCCCCCTTATTGCAAGATGCCCATGTCCTTAGACTTTTGCTTCTTTCTCATTACTATCACTGCACGCGCTACCCCTCCCTCACGCTCACCTCTCTTTATTCCCTATTTTGTAGTTTATATCTTTCTTACCTTTTTTCTGTGTCCCTCTTCCCTTCCTCTTGTTACGTTCTTCATTCTATAGCTTATACTCTCATCCTTCTATTCCTTTCTTAAATATTATCCATAAGTATCGTTTGTTATAGGTACATGTATCACAGTCAACATTTGTATCTCTATATCGGTATAAGCTGACCTTGCATGTCACTGTATTTGCTGTTATTTCCCAATTCATAATTTTATCAATAAAATAATTGATGCACAAAAAATAAATACTGGTCTCACTAGGTGTGATGTTGAGTGTCTGATACTGTTCAAGTTTCTTTCACAACTTCATTTGTGATGGTGACATATAAGGCTTAGTAGGAACAAATTTTGGCGGTGTGCATGCTGGGTTTCAGACTTCTGACTATGATGATGTATGTCTCCTATTTATGATACCTACTTCAGCCAGTACAGTAAGTCATCAAATAGGGTGGGGGAATTTCAAACATTGCCCCCTTTTTTATTCATGCCAGGCTTTATTGATAAACACAGCAAGCACATCAATCCAATTTAGCAATTTTCAATCTACTGTACATGTATCTTGCTGGGATATATTCGGAAATCTTAAAATATGTTTAAAAAACCTTTTTAATTTTCCATATACTTCATAGATCTCCACATAGTAAAGCTTAGGGAAAGGTTCTCCATACTTTACCATAAGTATATCTCAACCTTGATCGTAGAGATCTCCGCATGGCAAATCTCAACCACGGTGGTGGAGATCTCCGCATGGTAAAGTATTAGGAAAAGTAAAAAAAATTATTAACCTTGAAAAAGGTTTGTGAAAATATTTTTATGTTAAGTATTATTTAAATAATTTTTTTATATTTATCTTAAACTAAAGAAAACAAATGCTACAGCACTGTTAACTAAATAATGAATTACGAATTAAGGTGCTGATTAGGATGGCGGATTCGCCACCCTATCGGAAACGGGACAGCCCGACAGGCTGTCAGCGGTCTCGACATTGGCATTACAATGCGACCGCCACCACAGCAGTCGCAATGCCTATATTTTTTATAGCGCGGGTGCTGCTGGCTGCAGCACAGGCTGCAATACAAAAAGGAGTCACTGCAGATATCCCTGCACTACATAGCAGGCACCATGCGGTGCCTTTAAACACAAGTAGGGCTGTCCCTAGTTGGGCTTCCTACAGGTTCCTACAGAATCTCTAGAGATGCAAATCCACTAGGGGCATCTCACAAAAAGTGAAGGACTGGCCTCACACACCACTTGGTGTCATGCTTCATCATAGGCCGTCCTCGCCCTCTAAAAACTTCGGGGCATATTAGCAAGACTGGCGATAAAATTATCGCCGTTTTAGCGGCAGGAAACTGCCGCTAAAACGGCGATAATTGGCTTGCTAATAAGCGTTATAGAATTCCAATAGAAGCCCAGGTTAGATGTCCTACACATCTAACCTGGGCTTCTATTGAATTCTATAACGCTTATTAGCAAGCCAATTATCGCCGCTTTAGCGGCAGTTTCCTGCCGCTAAAACGGCGATAATTTTATCGCCAGTCTTGCTAATATGCCCCTTCGTTTGATAGAGGGCGGGCATACACCTGAAGACAGGGATGCACTTCTAAAACTAAGTGGTGGCCCGTAAGTGAGTGAAAGTGTAATTTAAAAACCATTAAGCTTGTCCCCAAGTAGTTTAATTAAGGGGCAAATCTATGGTATTAAAACAAGTGAGCGGTAATCTGGGAATTCATTATCCCTTTACCGAGAAAAATGGTCAACATGTTTCTGCTCTGCGTCCCATATGGGTACATAGCATTCGTCAGGACCGAGATGGGTAATGGGCTCTACCTTTCTACACGATGTGTAGGAAAGGGTTACCACTCTAAGAAACGGGGGTGAAGATAACTACTCCCCATGTAGTGCAAAATTTAAAATGTGAGAGTATCCAAGGACACTATCCTATTAGCTTCATGGGAGGTCGAGGGTGGAAGAGCCTACTGTGGCTTATTTGTCATATTCAGCGCTTCCAGCAGTCCCATCTATGTTCATCCGCTTCGCCTCCCCGCCGGCACTACATGGGGAGTAGTTATCTTCACCCCCGTTTCTTAGAGTGGTAACCCTTAATTAAACTACTTGGGGACAAGTTTAATGGTTTTTAAATTACACTTTCACTCACTTACGGGCCACCACTTAGTTTTAGAAGTGCATCCCTGTCTTCAGGTGTATGCCCGCCCTCTATCAAACGAAGTTTTTAGAGGGCGAGGACGGCCTATGATGAAGCATGACACCAGGTGGTGTGTGAGGCCAGTCCTTCACTTTTTGTGAGATGCCCCTAGTGGATTTGCATCTCTAGAGATTCTGTAGGAACCTGTAGGAAGCCCAACTAGGGACAGCCCAACTTGTGTTTAAATGCTATATAGGAGGCTGGCTCGTCCCTAGGCCCTGTGCCTCTAGTTCCCTCCCCTAGTTTAACACTAGGGCTAGTGTGTGTGACCATGCGGTGCCTGCCACATGGTGCAGTGATGTGTAGGGGGGCACCATAGGTGCCCCGCAGGGCCCATGTCTGAGGGCCAGGGGGGAAGTGAGGCCCGCTACGGGCCCACAAAGTCCCTTTCTGCCTGCCTTTTCATGGAGGGTTAACCGCCATGAAAATGCGGGTGGAAAGGGACATCATAATCCCTACGGCGGTGCCTGGTAGGCACCGCCACCGTTGTAGGGATATGATTGCCCTCCAACACACCGGCAGGCTCAAGGAGCCCGTCGGATGCGTGGCAGTTGGTCTTTCCGACCACCAACAAACCGCCCGCCATACCAATGGGCGGGAAACTTGCTTAGGATGGCGGTGAGACCACCACCGACGGGTTGTCGGTGGCGGTCTCATCGCCATCCTAATCAAGCCCTTAATTATTTAAAATATATTAAATTACATTAAAAAAAAATCTCAAATTTAAAGTGAAAAATAAATTCACACCTAAAGTATTTTTATTATACATGAACAACTATTATAAAAGATGTATCAAATTAATTGATAGGAATTTAATTATATTTTAATAAAATGTATTGTTAAATTAAATGTAAAATGCAAACAAGCCTATTAAAACAGTTTATAAGTAAATTAAAAATGTACTATTTGTATATATAGTTTAACATTAAATTATATTGATTTATATTTGAACTATTTTAAATTATTTCATTTGAATTAACATTATTTCCTATACAGTTTACATTTAAGACCCTGCCTCATTAATTTTTATTGGAGGGTATTGCAGTACCAGTACTTGGCCTTGTGTGGTGCTGGACTTACTACTATTTTTTCTCTGTTTTTAGTAGTAACTAATAGTACTCGTAACTTTGTCATCACCCCCTTTTTCAGAGGATGTAAATGTGTGTTTTTGGATTTTTGAGTAACTTTACACTATGGTTTGCTGAATAGTAAAAAAGTAGTGAATTTACTCAAAAGTTTAAGAGTAACGTTACATGTGTAAATTACTTACAAGTGTAACTTATCTTTGTAAATACTCCCAAAATATGTCTAGATCTACTCTTCACTGTAACATAGATCTGAATGTTTGCCATCAACATAAATTGAAATGCAACGTTGATGGTCTTTACAGATTTTTTTTTTATATATATATCTTTTTATTAAAGACAATGAATAAAATAAAGTTGGTACATCGTTGGGTTTTGGATCATGCAACAATTTTTACAAATTTGCAGATTTTTATAGCGTAAAATACATGCTTACACTCAGAACATAAACTTGACTCGTCTCAGTCTGTCTTTCTCAGCAAACATTTTGGCAGGCAAACTACTCATTTATAAATGCCTCACCATTACAAGCAACAAGACAACTGGTGCACTACAACAGCGTCCCAGTCATTGAACTCTATATGAGTGTGGGGTCTTCGGAACTGCTGATCATTCAAATCTCTGCTCGTCTTTCGTAATGGTTGTTTTTAGCTTTAAACACAGAAGCTTTCATCCTATCTAATTCTAATATTCTCCTCCACTGCACCTGTGTGTAAATTAACAATTGTGCAGTAACTTCATAAGAGTCTTTTGTTGACTTTCAATACTGCTGCATTACACAGTGATGCGTTTAATTACTTTCCCTCTGATTCTAACCAATTCCATCTACATTGCACTTCCAGACTTGAACCCATGAAGAGTCCTCACCAACAGCTCAAGATCTACTCTTTTGCCACCATTTTCACCCCACAATAACTAAAGAAAAATGAAAGTAGTCAGTGTGACAGGGTCCAGGTGGTGACTCCCTGCTCCACCTTCAATCCACACTACCACAGTTAGACCCGCTCCCGTGGACACCATCACCTAACACTTGCTCTATACCCAATATTACACTCTGTGCCCATTTCACATTACTTTATTCTCTTCCCCTCATGCTTGCTTCTCTTTCTTTTTCCTTAGTTTGCACACTGCACTGCATACCCATCTCCATTTCAACATCTCGTGCTCTCTCCCCTGACTCCACTCTTTTGTCTTCTACCTTCTATTTTCCCACTCAGTTTTCGTTCTCATCTGCCCATCTTCACATGCACATTACCACTATTCTCACCCCTCTTACTGCTCCTGTCCATCTTCTATCAGAGTTATGGACACCACCAACTGTGCCCTTATGAATGCATGTTCAGCAGTAAAACGGACTCAATATCTCAAACCTTTCATAGATCTGCATAGTATACACCATCTAGCTCTCACAGAAACATGATTTTGAATCAACACAGATACTACAGTAAACATAATCCTATCACCCAAGCATAGTTGCAGCATTGTCTATGCTGCAACAGACAGCAGGGTAAAGGAGGAGGATTAAATATAACTCATAATGCCCATTTCAAGTTCACAGAAATCTTAGGACCTTGTTTCAATACCTTGTCAGCAAAATGCACTGAAACATCTCAGATATCGACCCCCAAAACACGGTTCTACATTCCTGCAGGAGTTCACAGCGTGCATGAACATCAATAAGACCGCACTAACAAAATTCTAATATTACATCAACATTCAAGTGGAGAAAGGTGATTTGCTAAAAAAAAATCCATATCACTAATTGGCTACCTTAGCTTCTTCCAACATTCCAAACGTCCAACCCACCCTCCCGGCACCTAATTAACCACATTATAACTATAATCTACCCCATTCAAACCTCTCCAGCACTCTCTTGGACCTTCCACGCTATGATAAGATTTTCAAGTTCTGTGCCCCCACCTTAGGTAAAACACCACGCCCCTAAAAAAAACTCATCATATTTGTATAAGAAACTACAATAGCATCCTAAAATGGAGGTAACAAGATTTAGAGACAACACCCTGAAATTGGCTGTAAGAAAACTCTGGAACAGGCTTTCCACAGAAATCAGGTCATAGAATGACTACACATCCTTCAAAAGCTCCATAAAACAACTGCTACTCTCAAGATACTGATTACCAATCAACATTACTTCAGAAAACCATATAATCCTAATTAGTCCTCCTGCATCTATTCATATAATCTCACACCTAAGAAATCTTTGCCACGTGACCCTATGATCTGTCCAACTTCTTTCAAAGTAATAACACCTAACTGCTGATCAAAAATATCTTGCAATCACCTCTGGTCTTGTCAGCATTCTCGATCTGGGCCCCTAGTTTATATCTTCTCTACAATGTTCTCCTCTTCGTTAAACCGATTTCTACAATGATATGTGTATCATATACTGTTGTCAATATTTAACTTGCCTACATTAATCTCCTCTCTATCCATGCCCTGCCCTGCTAGAAACAGATTGCTACAGTGATCCTTTTATTGTTTAATATTTTCAATGTTTAACTTGCTACCATAAGAAACTAATTTCTCTGTCAGACGTATGTGCTGTACTTAGAAGCTGGACCACTGTCATTTTCTGCGCACAAAAATGTTAATAAAGTAAATACATTAATACAATTTACAGTATATTTGATTAATGTGCTGTATTTTGCCTCAGTAGAGTATAGAATTTAAATCCAATTAACCTTGCTCTTTAACTTTTGTACTCTTGGATCTAGACTTGTTAGCATCACAGTCAACGGCGGCTCCTCCGCAATGGTGGAGGAGCGTCGCCCCACTGGTTTAGAGCAGCAGTTGAAAATAAAACAATATTTTATTTTTGTTTTATTTTTCAGTTGCTGGCAGAGCCAGCATGTGTGGGGATGGGCCGGTCCATGGTTGCAGGTGGAGTGATGTGCATTGCTATCTGTGCATGTCTGTTTGGCCGGCCTAAGAAAGCCGGCCAAACAGACATGCGCAGTTAGGTTTCTCCAATCCAGCTGTATTACACAGCCTGGTTGGAGAAAGAGCACAGACTCCCTGTGCCTGAGCGATTGTTGAACATGCCCACTCAGGCCAATCCCCACGCTGCTTTCATGTTACATGAGAGAAGCGCGGGAATTGCACAGGGAGTCTCTGATGCTGTCCCAGGGGCTGCTGGGACCAGGAAGCATCGGAGAACAAAGGCGCAAGTCAGCAGAAGTAGCATCAGGTACGTTTAGTTTCTTTATTTTTAAACCTGGCCTTCCCCGCTCCAACGCTACCCCCTCCCCCGGCACCTTCCCCACCCGCCGCACCCTCTCCACCCGCTGCATCACTGTTTACATTCATCGGCTGCCACTGATCACAGTACCCACCCATTCCTCGCCATGAATCCGTCCCAATGATTGAGTGGATGGATAAAGGATTGTGATACTTTTTTTTAAAACTTATTTTTATTAAGTACTGCTTCCAATGTATCCAGAATAAATGCGTACATGTACATTTCCGGGGTCTACAGTCAATATACATCCAGTATTGTTAACAAGATATCCCATGATTACATACAGACTCATTGCTCATAGGCCGAGTTACTCTTGCTTCTATCAGCAGTACAATTTTTTTTTGTTTTCCTTTTCCAAACAATTGGACCAACATTCCAAATGGTATAATAACAACAATAATCACAACAGGGAATATGGATTCTACTCTTGAATCCAATCCCTACCCCCCTCCCCTCCCCTATGGCAGCGACAGACAGGTGGCACAATACCTCTGACCTAGGTAAGATGCTAGCAGTACACTCATAACTTGTTCAAGAGTCATGTATTCGTGGTGTGAGAGGATGCATGTGATAGTGTTGCATCTGGAGGTGTTAAAGTGGACCCAGCGCTCGGCGAGATATGTGTACT
Source organism: Calotriton arnoldi (assembly GCA_963921515.1). NCBI lineage: Eukaryota > Metazoa > Chordata > Amphibia > Caudata > Salamandridae > Calotriton > Calotriton arnoldi. Next base: position 1,126,941 of record CAWUFW010001041.1, read on the forward strand.
CACAGTCTCACCCTCATACTCTGTTGTGGACACTTCATTCTAGGATATCGCCTTCCGCATTCTCATCTGTCCGTACTCCTTTGAGGCGACATTCCTCAGCTACCCCCCACTCCCGCAAGTCATCTCTCCATTTCTTCCACACAGGTGGTCCGGAATGTATCCAGTAGATTGCTATCCTCCGTTTCGCCAGCACCAGTCCTAGGAGCGCAAACTTATAGCGCATCCTAGTCCCTTACTTGGGTGTCAGACGCACTCCCAGAAGACAGTGCTTTATAGATGTATCAATACGCACCGCTGTAGCCGTGCCAAGAGATAACACCACCCGGTACCAGTACTGCTGCAGACGCGGACAATTCCAGACCATATGCAGAAATGTGGCGGGATCTGTGCCACATCGTGGTCACGCGGAAGACCACCCAGGTGTGGACCGTGCTCGTCGTTGGGGGGTCAGGTATGTGCGGTGTAGGTAATAGAACTGAATTAACTTGAACCGTGCGTTACTAGTAGCTTCTGCTACTTGTGCCAGTGCTCTCCTCCACTCACCATCTGTCAACGGGACGGGCAGGTCATCGTCCCATCTCGCCCTGATCCTGTCTAAGTTCGACCCCCTTTCCACCTTTAGTGTCGTGTAGATTCGGGAGATGAACCCCTGACTAGAACCCGGGTCCAGCAATGTAACCAGCGTGCTGGACTCACCTGGTTCATCGGGAAATGATGTCCACATCTGACGCACGGTACGTGATATTTTGGCAAACTGCAGGAATTGCCCCGGAGGCACCTGGAACCAGTCCTGTGCTTCCTGAAAAGGCATAAATGTGCCATTTTGATATAAATCCCCCGCCGTCTCACAACCCCCTTCGTACCACTTAGAGAGATCCATAACCCTCTGGATATTCTGAAAGCCCTTTAACCAGCGCAAGGGTAATGCGCTAGCATATGGGGCCTTTCTAACCACCAAAGTCACAGCTTGCTCCCAGACCTCTGTAACCCTACGTATTATATGTGGGCACGCTTTAGGGACTCTAGAGCCCATCATTAGGAGCTGTTGCAGTTGTATCCCCTCATTCCAGCTCCCCAGCAAGTCTGTCTCAATCGTACGCTCCCCCATGCACCACTGAGCGGCGTATTGCAGCAGGCCAGCCATATAGTATAGCCACAGATCTGGCAACCCTAGGCCGCCCTCATCCATATCCAATTTTAGTATATACAATTTGGCTTTGCTCTGTTTTCCAGCCCAGACCAGGGAGGTCAGGCGACTGTTTAGCGTGTCGAATGTTGACTTCGGAATTTTGCAAAAGGAGTTCTGGAGTACGTAGAGGCAGCGAGGCAACAGTACCATTTTTGATACAGTTACCCTCCCCATAACCGACAATGGTAGCTTGTTCCAGAACACTATCGACGCCCGCAGACCATCAAGGACCCTCCCCATGTTCAAATCATACTGGGCTTCTGGATGATGGGCAATCTGCATGCTGAGATACCGGAAGCGATCACACTTCCAATCCATGCCGACCACAGGAAGATCTTGAACTGTGCCCCGCGCCAATGCAGCAAGCGGGAACAAGATGGTTTTCTGGCAGTTAATAAGGAGGTCCGAAGAGATCCCAAAAGAGTCCAGCATCTCCCGAGCCGCAGGGATCACCCCCTCCGGCTCTCACAGATAGAGGAGAGCATCATCAGCATACAGAGAGACCACGTGAGTACGACCGTCTACCTCTATACCCCATGGCGCCATATCCCTATGCAATGTTATCGCCAAAGGCTCCATGGCCAGGGCAAATAGCAACAGCGACAATGGGCACCCCTGCCGTGTGCCTTTTCCAATTTCAATAATTTCCGACACGTGTCTCCCGGTCCGCACTCTGGCCATCAGCCCATGGTAGAGCAGCTTGACCCACGCTATGTACTCACTTCCAAACCCCATTCTCCGCAGTACTTCCCAGAGGTAATCCCACCGAAGGGTATCGAAAGCTTTTTCTATATCAAGGTGACTACTGCCGCCCTGATATTAGTATCCGCTACCGAGTGGAGAACATGTGACAGTCTACGCAAGTTCATATGCGTTCCCCTCCCAGGCATGAACCCGCATTGGTCCTCATGCACCAAAGAGTTCACCACCCTTCGCAGTCTGAGAGCCAGAACCTTGGCCAGTAACTTAGTGTCCACTCCCAACATAGACAAGTGCCTATATGCGGTGGGATCTTCGGGGTCCCTGTCGGGTTTGGGAGCATAACAATTTGTGCCTCCCGCATAGAGCGGGGAAGGACTCCAGTCTGTTTAGCCTCCCGCAACGTCTCCAGCAGTCATGGAAGAATTACATCAGCATACGCCTAATAAAATTCATCTGGAAGACCATCGGGGCCAGGCGCTTTACATCTGGCCATTCCACTCAGGGCTACCCGAAGGTCCTCCAGCTATAGCTCCGCCTCCAACTCCTCCTGCTGGTCATCTGAGAGCCGCAGTAGTGTAACCCCCCGGAGGAAGTCACACCCGCCCGCGCCATCCACGCCTGCACTCCCGCGGTATGTATCCACCAGTTGGTCAGAGAAAACTTCATTAACACCGACCTGTGTATTCACTGAACCTCCCCCGGGCGGCTTAATGTAGGAATCAGTGGGGGTGGGCGTTCACGCTTTAATAACCACGCAAGCAATCTACCCGACCTATCCCCTTCCCTATGCAGTAGTTGCCGGTATTCCCTGCGAGTCAAGCAATCAAGTCTATCCCAGATCTCCCCCACTGCTCGCTGCGCCTGCAGGAGTGCATCTGAAGGCTGCTCTACTGTGCACCCCTCATGTTGTAATCTAGCCAGTGTGTCTTTCGCCCCACTCAGCTCCACCTCCAATCGTTTTCTTGTGCCCCCCACTCTAGACAGGCAGTCCCCCCTAGTGACCACTGTGAACGTGTCCCACTCATTACTCCTAGTGCTGGTAGTAGACCAGTTCTCACTGAAATAATCTGTTACGGTTTTCCCAAGTTCATCTCTGAATACTTGGTCTTTTAACACCCACGCCTGCAGCCTCCACACTGGGACTCTCGGTCTAACTCTCTCAGGCCCCCATTCCATCAGCACGGGGGGCGTGATCCGATAGAAAACGGCCCAACACCGTGACCCCCCCCCACATTATCGCATAGCTCATGTGATATCAGAAACCTATCAAGTCTACTATATACCTCACGGGCCGGGGTATAACACGTATACTGTCGCTCTTCAGGGTGTGTTTCATGCCATATATCCACACACTGAAGCCTGTCCATCACCCCTTTCAGGAATTCTGTCATATTCAGTTTAGTATGTTGTCTGGGGGGGTTTCTGTCCAGTGTCCCATCCAGCACGCAGTTAAAGTCACCCGCCCATACCACGGGGATCCCCACGAATAGCAGTAGCCGATCCTCCAACTCACCAAAAAAGTCTGCGTCATCTAGATTTGGTGCATAAACATTCACCAAGCACATCTCCACACCGTCCATGTCCCATGCACTATTACATATCTTCCCACTACATCCGCTTCATAACTACGAAGCTTAAACGGGACCTGTGGTGCCATCCAGATAGCTACCCCCCTCGCATAGGAAGAGAACGTAGATGCGAACAATTGTCCCATCCATTTCTTATGAAGTTTCTGTATTTCCGTGTCCAGTAGGTGAGTCTCCTGTAACATAGCCACTTCCGTACCCTGCCGGCGTAGATACGTTTGTACCCTATACCGCTTTATGTACGAGTTCAGCCCTCTCACATTCCACGTTACGATTCTATAGTGTCCCATAGCTAATACCCGTCTCAATCTTCGTGTAAGCAACCTTCCCGCCACCGCTGTCACTGCCAAACACCCTCCCCCCTAGAAAAACAAAAAACTCCCACCCCCCAGGTAGACGATGTTTTAAACTAACGTGCATCCCCATGTGAGCCCCAAACATAGCACCCACCACCCCAATTATACAGCACTGTACCCATAGCACAATCCCCCTTAATACAAAATCGAGCAACAACAATAGCATAAAACCACACACACTCCACTCAGCCACCAAACCACGCGCACCACCGCACCCACTATCCATGAACATTTCTGTTATCTCTAATATCGGGACAAGAGGACTGTGCCCCGCCTGGACCACTGGGATCCGTCAGCTGAGCCACCCAAACCCAATCAACAAGCACTCCCACGCATACCACAGTCACTCATAACCAAACATCTCGACACACAATTCCCCAGTCACACAAGAGCTCCCCCATAAATATAGAAAGGCGAGAGAAAAGAGATCAAAAGAACAGTGAAACAACAGGGACAGGAAAGAATAAAAATAGAGGAAAAAGATAGGAAAGGGGGAGGGTGGAAGACGACACCCACCCGCACGATATATTTGTACCATCCAGCTACCCCACGCTAGGATAAGGAGATTAAAAACCTCCCTGAGAGAGAGGGGGGGAAGGGAAAAAGGGCCCCTCTGAGATTCAACTCCACACGCTCTCAATAAGGTGAAGATACAAATTTATGTCCCAACGATACCCGTATGTGGGTTACTTTGCTCATCACGGTGTCCATTGTTCGAGCGTTCATGCAGGATCTGTTTGTTGCGGGGTATCCTCAACAACCTCGCCCATGCTTGTGTCTGAACCCGTAGCCGTCACCACCTCTACCAATGCTCTGGCCGCGTCTTGTTCTGCCCGCTGAGTCACCAAATCTATCCGGGGGATCTCCTGCCCGCGCCCCCCGATTCGGCCCCCTCCAGCTCCAGGGACCCGTCCTGCTGCACCACCACTCTCTGTGTCGATCTGGAGCTTTTACTGCATCTTCCCGTACGACCTCTACCAGTTCCACCTTCAGGGCGCACCGAGGATCTTGCCACCACTCGCCCCCCCCTCAGCACCCTTCCCTCTCCATGTACCTCTAACCAGTCCCACACCTCCTCCGGTATCGTAAAAAAGTGCGCACTTTCATTATGCAGGACTTTCAATTTTGCTGGATAGAGAAGCATGTACTAAAGATTCATGGCCCGCAAATTTTGCTTGACTCCGAGAAAGGATACCCTCTGCTGTTGAACCATGCGGGTGTAATCCGGAAAGATGCGTATCTTCTGATTCTCGAACGCCGGATCCCCCTCTCGTCGTGCTGCCCTAAGGATACAGTCCCTATCCCTGTAGTTCAGGATCCGAGCGATGAGGGTCCTGGGTGGGGCCCCTGGCGGCGGAGGCACAGCGAGCACCCTGCGCACGCTCAATAATAAAGAAGGAGGAAAGCTCGGCAGTGGGCAGGGCCTCCTTAATCCATTTTTCAAGGAAAAGTTCCGGTTCCTTCCCTTCAACTTTCTCCGGAAAACCTACGAAACGCAAATTGCATCTGCGGGATCTTTCTTCCGCATCCTCCGCCCGGCGCTCCAGGGACATTGTTTTTTGTGACAGCTCAGTGAGATACACCTTCAGGGCCGAGAACTCCCCTCGCAACTCACTAACAACCGTCTGCTCCGTGGACAGTGACCGTTCTGTAACAGTGCGAAGATCCGCCCTCAGTAGTCCCACATCCTGGGAAACCGCGTCTATCTTCTCCTGCACTCTCGCACTGGAGGATTCGATAACAGCCAAAATCTTGGATCCCGTGGGCTCAGGCTGCACCACATCTCCGCCCGTCGATGACTCCTGAACCACAACAGTCTTTAGGGGCACACCCGGAGTCGTAATCTGGTTCATCTTTGTTTGCTGAGCGGCTCTTGGCAGGCGATCCTTGCCCAATGCTAGGTGCTCCGCCCGGCTCTCAGCCCCCACACCTTTCCACCAGCACACTATTCGTAGGCTGTGCCTCGTGATGGACACTTACGGAAGCAACTCTTTACTGTTCAGAATGTGTGTGCACCGAGCATGGTGGGCCCCCGCCCGTGCGTCTCAGTAGGCACAGGAATCAGGCACCCCGATGTAGATTATAACCTACAGTCCATCTAGGGCCACACCCGCAGCACCTGCATCCTCCAGAGACCCTCTCCCGTGACCCATACAGGGCCCCGCTTTCAGGTCCCCTCTCGTACCTCAGTGCGCAATATCAAACGCGTCTGCCGCTGTCGTCTCCCCCCCCAGAGGGACCACCTTCCGCATATGCAGGGCCGGCCTGTGTGTCTCCTCAGGTCCTAGGGGGTCCTCTCGTCTCAGCCCTGCAATGATTCCGTGCGCAGAAGGGGGGGGAAGCGGGGCCCGGGTAGCGGGAATCTCCGCCCGCGGAACCGGCATCTCCAAATAGGCCCTGAGTACCCACCAATGTATGGAGTGGGGGAGTAGGAATAGGCCGGCCCGATGTTGGGGCCTCATCCACGGCTGCCCCGACGTCTCCGCAACTCACCGCAGGCAATGGCAGCTTGGACGGGAGACCCTCAGTCCATCGGCCTCAATCCCCAGAAATGCGGCCCACCCCAGGGACCGGAAGGACAAGGCCGTCTCACCAGGCGGCACAGTCACCAGGGCCTTCCATGGAGATCCCAGCAGTCTCACCGAGGTGCGAACCTCCCAGGGAAAAACCCCTCCTCCGGGGTAAAACACAGCCCGGGCCCAGCCAACAGCGCAGCAGTGCGGCGCCCCCGCCCAAGTCTGAGGGGGGACCACGATCCGGCTGCAGTCTGCCAGCAGCCACTCCCCAGGCCTACCTCAGGCGTCGGAGCTCCTCACAGTCCATCAACCACAGGTCCCAGGATCACCAAGGCGGGATGGGGGGGGGAGGCTTCTGCGGTCCCCGCCGGGAACACCATGACCTGCCAGCTCACTTGTCCGCTCCGAACTCGGGTTCCAGCCGGGTCAGCCCTCTCGGCCCCAGCAACCCGCCGCGCAGGCTGCGACCGCACTCGTGGCGCTGTTTCGGCCACCGCAGATTTCCGCTCTTGGGACGGTCCACCACGATCCGGACCACTTAACTATTGTCCGTCGCCCCCCCCCCCAGTGGCAAAAGGATGCACTTTTTAGGCATGGGGCTCCAGTTTGACAGGATCTTTTGAGGATATTATCGCGGGCGGGCGCGGAGCTCCTCTAGGCAGCGTCCGCTCCCGTCGCCATCTTGGCCATGCCCCCCAATGATTGTGATACTTATAAAGTGCAGATTATCAAGCAGACGTGCCTCCTTTCAGATTTTGCTTTATGCACAATCTTGCTCTGTGTCAATTCACTCAGGTTAAAGTGCCTAAAGGCCGTGTATTTAGTAGTTGTAATGTAATTGTAATTTGTTTATTCATTCATTTACAGTACTTACAACTACTACTGCATCTTTCCTTTAACCCAACTAAATGAGACCCCCAACTGATCAGACTTTTCATCTCTTTGATGAAATGGTGAACCCATTGTCAGGATCATTTCAATCCGGCAGTCTACTCAGTGTTCCAAAACTAATACTTCAGCATTTCTTTACCTTTAAAGCAGTTTCCATCAGATAGATTCTTTCTCACAAACTGCAATTAAAACCTTCCTTAAAGCAGTGCAATGCGGCTTCCACTAAAACCCATGGATAATGCATCCTTGTTCATCATCGTGAAGTTGCAAAGATAACACTGTACTATCTGGGGATGCATCATGGAAAGTGCCCCCGGGGCCCAACAGGAGTGTGCACCCGCTTTGTGCGCCCCTGGGGCACTCTGGTATTACAGAAAGTGGCGGAGACGCTTTTCTGGCCCCCTTCTGTAATACTGATAGCGTTGACGCACGTATAACCGAAGCATTGTCATCAGAGGGTAATTTCATGAGGGTAAGGGCCCATGCAAATGAGGGAATCAAATTGCCTCTGCACCAATGCCGTATTATAGACATGGGCGCAGAGACAAACATGCCCTTAGGAGGAGCCCTGACATAAAAAGATGGCACACTCTCAGCTTCGTGAGATGTGAAATGGGGTCCCATGGACCCCCTAGACATCCACCTGCTTATGGGTGCAGTCATTCACTGCATCTACCACCAAGGGGATTTCTAACCCCTCTTCAAAGTGTGGGCGGTTTTCCACCCTCACAGAGAAGCAGAGTGGCTTTAAAGCAGCCGCTTCGTATTTCACTTCAATGCGCTGCCCCCAGGTAGCATGAGCTCACTGCTGCCCTGAGGGCAGCGCATTAATCATGATAGGGTACACCTGTTTAAAGGTGCGCCTTGCAGTAAACGGGTAAAGTGCTCCCTGTTTGTAATACTGGCCCTGGACTTCTAATATCGCTCTGTTTTAAAGACAACTTGAAGCTCACAGGAGTGGAGTACCGCAAATTGCATTGAATTTCTATGTGAATGTACAAAACCCATTTATTACTGGGATCGTCCTCATTAAGAAAGAAGGCCTGGCACACGTGCATCAATGGCCGATGGGTTAGAGGGTCTCCATCTCTACCACTCTTCCAAACAAATGGACATGGATCTGCCTCTCTTCCCCAGTGAACAAGCCTATCTGACGTTCATTCTTATGGGTCGGTCCGATGTATAAAGTGAAGCCTCCGGCACAATATTACTTATATGAGCTATTCCAATATGAAACAAGGCTAATCATCTCCTAGACCAAATGATTCTTGCAATATGTGCCTCCCATACAGGAAATGACTCATATAAAGTGTGCTAATGCCGTAATCAGTTATTCTGGATACCGACTAGGTAGAGGGTGGGAGTCTGAAAATTTTGCTCTGTGGAGATGTATATTTGTGCTTCAGATCTATTGTAAATATCCTGTGTTTCAGGGACAATACAGGTGTTTGCCTCATGCACATCACTGTCCCATTTACAGTGAGTCTGCATTAATTATGTGTATAGATTGTCTTTACTACTGGGTGTTCAGTTCAGACGTCTCCCCTCATTTTTCAGAGCAACCCATTGACCAAATGAACCTTGGTACAACAAAAATACTGAAGCTCACGTGCACCTTTGGCATTCCTATCAACCTGGTGTTATTTGTACATGTACAGAAGGAACTGCATTAAAATGTAAAGATTAGAACATGGCGGACGCCTGCTAGAGTGCTCCGGCCCACCACGTCCATAATCCATAAAAATCCTGCCTAATTTCCCCACAATTGGTGACCAGACTAACCCTCTACGAATTTGGAGGCTCGGGGTAGGATATACACCGAAGACGCTGCCACGGCTCCCGGATGGTGCACTCTGCCAGCGGGTGCCGTGCTTGGATGGGCCTGCCCGGAGGACGCTGACACTTCCGATCGGAGGGGTCGGGCTGAGAGGTGCGGTACCCGGCGCTGCTTTGGTGCCCTGAGGCCGGACTTGGTGGGCTAGGTGTCGCTGCAGCGGCCCGTTCGACGATCCTCGGCGACAGGAGAGAGGTCCCTCCTCAGAGAGGGGCCACGGCTGGGGCCCTGCGAGCGGCAGCTGAGGAACCCCCTGGACGCTCCAGTCGTCCGGTCCACGGGGCACACCGAGTGGCGCTGGACGTACGGCAGATCACTGCGACCCTGAAGGTGCGGTAAGTCGCCGTAGCACTGAAGGGGGGCCGTTCCGACTGCTGCAGGGGGAGCATACGGCCCCGTAAGCACTGGCGGCTCTACACACGGCCGGCCCCGCTTGCGTGAACATCGGACCTGAGGCCATGCAGTGGTGACGGGAAGTGTCTCCTGTGGGCGGGTCGCCTGGGCCGGCTAGCCGGACGCGGGCATATCCTGGTGTGGTGGTGGCACCAGGCCGCGCAACACCCGCTGAGGCCCTGTGGTACGGGCGCTGCCATTGGGGATAGATATTCCACCAGAGGACAGCCTGCGATTGCTTTAGGCCCATATAGCCCGGGGGCGGCCATGGAGTTGTGCGGCATTGCTGCCTGTGAGAAGCTGGGCCCTCCTTCGCCTGCTGGGAGCGTGCGCGACTGAAATGAGGCCTGGCACTACACAATTCCACATTATTTGAAGCTGCTTTGGTGTGCCCCCGTCACGAAGAGGAATTACTGAGGTGGCTGTACCAGGCAACGACAAATGGTATACTGGGATGATCTAGATCCATTGGCAACGAGGTGACGGGGATCGCGACACACAGCGGCTGTGGTGACAGCTGCGTGAGAGGGCCAGTGGCGTGAGTTACTTGCGCCTTGGGGGTGGCTCTGGTGGCTCCCCCACATCATCGGGACCTATGCTGACATCCACATATGATCCAGACTAAGAGGAGCCCATAAAAGCTCACGATGCGGGACGTTGCTGAGGTAAGAGGAGTCCCCTGGCTTGCTGGGAAGCCCAGTGCCCGATCAGAAACATTGTGAGACCGGGGCTGTCTGTACAGTTGACCTGGGAAACCGGGTCCTCCCCTGGCATAGCCGCGGACCTGTACCAGCAGGGTGAGGAGGATATACCAGGAGTTGGTGGTCCTGCGGGTGAGATCCTTTTAGAGGGTCCACTTGTAGTCAGTCCTTGGGTAGCAGAAGCAGCCGTGGCAGCCCCGGTGCGGCTTGCAGCCCAGGATAGGCTAAGTCTGTGAGGGCCAACTCCTGGGGCCCCCCATCCCCACTCCATCAAGACAACATCAGCTGGGGACCACTGGCCGAGCGGGCGGGCTGTAGAGACTAACTGCTGTCGCCATCATGGTGAAAGACAAGGTGCCCACGTCCTCAACGAAGCAGAGCACGCTGGATCAATACATGACCGCCCCCACTGGTGCAACAGGTGGAGCATAGGGGGGAGACCCAATACGGGACAATGCAGCCTTACTGGCGGCGATCACACAGTCCAGAGACATGTTAGATGCCAAAATTGGCACAGTTGGCACAGACGTCTCCTTTCTTCGTCAAGATCTCCGTAAGGCGGTGGACAGGATTACTGAAGCGGAGTCCCGCATATCGGTCGTGGAAGACACAGTCACAACCTTACAAAAAAAAGTCAATCGCCTAACTGTCACTACGCAAGAACTCGCCACAAGAGTCGAAGACGCAGAGGGCCACGCGAGATGCAACAACTTACGCTTCGTGGGCTTCCCCGAGGACTGTGAGGGGACTTCTGCAACACAATTCATAACGCAGTGACTTGTGCTTGTTGATGCCGGAGGGATCCCTCTCTCCATGTTTTGTTGTGGAGCGAGCCCACAGACCCCCAGCGGAGCGGCCTCCCCCGGGTGCGCGGCCCCTTCCGATTATTGCCAAGCTACTGAACTAAGCAGACAGAGATGTGGTCTTGCAGTTCGCCCGATGCCATAAAGATAAGCTGATCCAGGACTCGCAGAATATTATGATATTCCCGGACTATACACGTCTCGTACAACCGCACCTTCAATCCTTTGTGGCCGCGAAGCGCACGTTGAGAGACCTCAACATCCAATACATGCTGCTGTCACCCACGCGAATGCGAGTTATATACAAGTCCAAAACTCTATTCTTCGACACCCCAGAAGAAATCTTCAAATGGACGGATGAAACTACCACACTTAAGTCGAATTCTCTGCCTCCACAGGAATCGGACTCCTCTCAGAGCACCAGACAGAGCCGCCCGAAGAAACATTCGTCGAAGAGACAACACCGATCACGGTCGAACTGCCGGTCCCAGACGCAAGGAGAAGACTCATAAGTCAGCTGTATAAAGTCCCTCGTATTTTCCCCCCCTTTCTCTGTCTCTCATCTCTGCTGCGCCCTATCCTTTTCTCACCTCTAGAAGCAGAGACTTAGAATGTGCCTTGAATGTTCTGGTACCAAGCTATGTGTGGGGAAACGCAGGACACGGTGGGCCTAAACGAGACCCACTTATGCACCCTTAAGACTGATGGTTGGGGGATATGGTTTTTAGGGCTCCATTGGTGTGGGGCCTCCCGGGCCCCCCATTGGGGTCTCTGAAGAGCCCCCGCTGTGACAGATACTTCAAGTTCCTCGAAGTATGGGGTGGGGAGAGGGGTTAGGGATATTCATGTTACATGGGTATATTGTTAATGGCTGAGCACAGACGTCTTCCTACTTTCATACACCGCACTCATAGGCACTACCATTCCCTAAGATTTATTAATGGCAGATGCACGGATGGGTCACTCCGGTGAGATACAGGTGATGACCTGGAATGTATGAGGGATGCTGGATAGAATCAAGCGGGGAGCAGTGTTGAAACAGGCCAAGAGACTGGGGGTTGATATACAGCTGATGCAAGAGACCCACATGATGGGCAACAGGGCCCCTTGCCTAGCACGCTACGGATTTGATCAAATATATCATTCTGGATTCACTCGGGGATCACGGGGTACGGCCAAATTTATTCACTGCAGGATTCCCTTCAGGTGTGCCCAGACTTGGCTGGACTCTGGCGGGAGATACACCATAATTGCGGGTACACTGTATGGGGAGTCCCTGGTTTTAGGCAGTTTTTATGCCCCCCCGCTCGGACATACATTTATATAGAAAGTCATAAGCTTATGGGGAACCTTGCCTGACGGATTGTCCGAGATGGGGGGAGACTGGAATGACACTATGCATCATATCGACAGGTGGCGCCCTGGTGACCATGAGTGAATCCAAGTTATGTCTCCTAGCATCCTCCTTGGGGTGGTCCGATGTATGGAGTGCATATAATCCGACTGCCACTGAATACACCTTCTTTTCGCCTACATATGGGTCCCTATCTCGGCTCGATTATATATTTTTTCCTTTACCGTTATGTTCATAAGGTCGCGTCTACCTCTATACTCCCGCGGGGACTCTCTGACCACTCACCAGTGACCTTTAAACTCCACATAGGACCTCAGCGATCCCAACCCCATTGGCGGATGTCGCCATGGCATTTAAGAGACCCTAAATACACTGCAACCCTCCACCAGGCTGTCTCAGATCATTTCTCCTTCAACACTACGGCCTTAGCTATAGTGCTACGGGGCGTTGATATCAGTTACCGTACAGGGATAAGGTGGCAGCGCCTAGCCCAGATCGTGGATTTGGAGACGCGGCAGCGGGCACTCGAGGAGGAGATGCGGACTGGGGGCGGAGCGCGGGCCCACCGACAGCTCTTCTTTCACAACAACAGATCTATCAGTTACTCACAAACGAAGCCCAACTGGCGTGGCAGGCGGCGCAATACCGAATATATCAGTGGGGTGAAAAGTCGAGCAAGACACTGCATCGACTATGTCAAGCAACACAAGCTCAGGCCCCCACACCAATACTCCGGGGCATATATTGCACCCTCTACATGAGCTCCCACACGGTGGCCCACGCATTTGCCACATACTACACCGACCTCTACCAAAACAGGGAACGTCTATCCCCAGATTCAATATGAGAATTCTTATGCGACATACCCCCGAAACAACTCTCGGATGGGGTACGCGAACAGATGGATGCCCCCATCACTCTAGAAGAGCTCATCACTGCCCTCCACGCCATTCACCTGGGCCGGGCCCCTGGACCTAATGGGTTCCCTAGCAAGTTCTTTTGAGGATGTATCTTTCAGATGGGTTCTCATCTCTTGGGGGCACTACAGGAGTCTCTTGAGCTGGGTATTCTCCCACCTAATTGGCGGGATGCCGAAATTGTAGTCTTTCTTAAGCCCCCCCAGATGATCCAGCTTCTTATCGTCCCATTTGGTTACTAAACCTCAAGGCGAAACTTCTGTGTAAGATCCTGGCCAACCGTCTCTTACCGCACATTACAGAACTGGTCCACCCCATGCAGTCTGGCTTCATGCCACAATGATCCACGCGCCATAATATCAGGCGAGTACATAATGCCCTGTCTATGGTACCAAGGTTGGGACGTCCAGCGGATTGTCCTGCTCGAGGACATAGACAAAGCCTTTGATTCGCTGGACTGGGAGTACTTATTCCTTCTCTTACAGGCCTTAAACCGCGGCCCACAATTCACCTCCTACATTCGAATCTTATATACGGATCTCTCCGCTTTTGTGCGCGTTGCCAGGGCCGTGTCGGACTCATTTCCTATTAGTAGGGATTCGCGCTCACTATAGAACCACTGGCGAACTGGGTGCAACGGGATCCCTTAGTCCGAGGATTTCAGTGGTCCAGAGAAGTGTTGGATAGGATTGCACTATATGCGGACGATGTCCTATTCTTCCTTACCGACCCAGGGTTTACGGGCCCACGGATACTGCAGATCCTGAGGGTGTTTGGGGAAACATCGGGCCTTTGCACGAACCCGTCCAAGGCCATACTCTTCCCGATCTGCGGAGACCAGGGGCGGGGTACGTGGCCGACACAACTGACACACGCATCCAATGGTTTTACATACTTGGCGGTTTTTATATCAACGGATTAGGCGAAGTCCTCGGCACATAAATCCCCTCATACCCAAGATCAGAAATGAGGTGCGGTCCTGGTCCCCTCTCTCTTTGTCCCTTTATGGCAGATCGAGGATCTTCAAGATGGTCTCATTACCGCAAATCCCATATCAGCTCCCAAATTACCCATATGGCGTTCCCCAATTGTGGTTTACACAAATCAACACGCTCCTTAATACTTTCTTATGGGGCGGTGGGCCTACACGTTTTGCACTACGGACATGTACTCAATCCACCTACTGTGGCGGGATAGCAGCATCCGACATTTTCGCTTATTATGCAGCCTCCCACCTCCTCAACATAAATGAATGGTGGTACAATCCCCAGACGGATCCTGCTTATACAGTAGAAAGAATTAAGATGGAGGACCAAACATTACACGACTTATTGTATAGCTGCGACCGCTTGGGCCATTTGCCCCCAGCCACTAGAGTTGTAATTCAGCTGTGGAGACGTGTGGTCCGGCAGATGGGATGGGGAGGGCGATTAACACAGACAACTCCGCTATGGCAGGGATCCTGTCTTCGTCAGGTGGGGTCACTGTCAGGGTTCTGTACATGGGATCTCATTGGCATATCCACACTGGGGGACATCATGAAGGGAATAGTTCTTAAATTCTTCCAACAATTACAAGAAGAATTCCACTGTAGGAGAGTAGGATCTGCCTCTTATGGTTACCCCCACTTTTTTGCTGATGTATCACTGTTTTTCGACTTTAGTCGGGCTGGGGCCCTGCTATCCAGGACCCCAGCCTATCTGCTTCCTCTCTAAATTGATTCCATGTACCTTAGGTACACCACAGATTGGATTCTGGAGTGCCCTTATAAGTCCCTAGTATATGGTATACTATGTACCCAGTGCATAGGTACCCCAGAGGCCTACCAGGGGCTGAAGCATGTATTGTGCCACCCCTGGAAAGCCATTCAAAATGACACCACAGGACTGCTACTGCAGCCTGAGTAAGGTGGTGCATGCACCCTTACAGAGATATAGGTTCACTATATCTCACCTATCACTGCACATAGAAACCTATCAGTCACCCCTATGGCAGGCCTTATCAATCCTGAAGGCAGGGTGCTTGGTTTTATGTGAGAGGATGCCCATGAATGAGCAGAGCCCCTCTGCAGCCTTCAGAATCTCCTCTCCGGGGTTGTCTGTGGTGCAGCCTGACCATATACTCTTAAGTGCATTATATCCTCGCGGTAAATGCTAACTTTGCGATGGCTGCACGGAAACATGTCGTGTTTGGTGTCAAACACCTTGGAATCATACCCACACCAGTAACTGGTGTGGGAGTATGATCCCACCCTTCTAGAGGGAGAGACATGACAGCACCGGTATACCCGGTACCAACTAAACAGAGCCCTGGCATCACAAAATGGATGCTGCAGCCACAGACACGAGTCTGGCCTCCTGCTGCTGACCGAAACTCCGGCAGGGGAGGCCTGGACAATAGGTTTCCTGTCACAGGGAGGTGTTACCACCTCCCAGACAGGCCTTAGTGGATTGGGGCTGGGTGGGTGCACTCCAAGAGTGCTTTGAAGTCCTGCACTGGGGGCACATTTGGTGTCCTCGTGCATACCCCAGTTCAAACCGGTTGCAGGGGCTGCCAGCCCCTGTTCTGGCGCGAAACTGGACAAAGGAAATGGGTGTAGCCACCCCTCTTTCCAAACCCTCCCATAGGTGGGTCCCCAGAGTTAGTCCAACCCCTTTCTTAGGTATAAGTAAGGAACCCCTGGCAACAGGATTTTAGATATCCCTGGACGAAACTCTGCAACTGAATCCTGGAACTTTGACGCTCTACTCAAGACTAGAGGACTGAAGAAATCTCCCTTGGGGTCAAGGAGTGACTCCCCTGCTTGGCAGGCACCAACGAAGCATTTGCCGGTCTGCATCTCCGAAGCTCCCTCCGAACTCCGAAGTAACTGCAGCCCAGGAAGAAGATTTCCAGATTTCTCAGAGTCCGACCCGAGTCCCCAGCAAAGCTGAGACCCGCAGCCCTCACGAGTGACGTGGAACCAGAACTCCTGGACACCATGCACATTTGCTAGTGCATCAACTTCTCGACGTCTCTTGAAGTCCTGCTTTAGGTTGCTTGTAGCCGAGGCCCCGAGCACCATTTGCACCAAAGATTGTGAGCCTACACTCCACGAGTGTTACGTGGGCCCGCTTCTTGCATTTCCGCCCGAGGCTCCTTTGCGATCCCTGGTCCGTCGACTGGTGGGTCCCTGTGAAGGCAACTCTGATTTTCTTTGGACTTTCCTGGTTGCTCCAGACGTGCCCTGACTCCCCACTGAGTGGTGAGTCCCTCAGACCTTGCTGGTCTGCACAGAAGCATCTTTCTCCTTTCTGCGTGGGTTGCTGTTGCCAAGGCTTGTTGTGTTCAATCCGGACACCAACGCTGCAGCACTCAAAAGCCTTTGTGGGAAGCTCGAATCCAGCTCCTGTTTGTCGTCAACGCCTCCTGGACCTCGTGGCTGAAGAGTCAAGCTTCACCTCTTTCACCTGAAGCCCCCGACATCGGTGGGCATTCGACTATCGTGCCCCTGGTCACTGGCAAGTGACCCAGACTCTGTCCCCTCTGCTTTCAGGTTCTTCTCATCTCCGATCCAGGCTTGGATCTCTTCGGACACTTCGCATCTTCCCGGCAGCAGCACTTCCTGGCAGGCTGCCATTGAAATCGACGACGCGACCCAACACCATTCGACACCTATGCACCCAGCTTCCCTGGGTGAGGTAACTCGAGGACTTCGGTGCTCCCGTGGGTGTTGACCCTAGAACTGTCTAAGTCCAAGAGGGTTTGGTCCCAGTCCATTTCTAAGTGTCCTTAAACTCTAAAACTCTAACCGCGACTTTCCCATAGACGATAACGGAACTCGCGGCTGTGTTCACACACTGCACACAGCCCCGTGGGTCCCCTGTGTCACTACCTTGGGTGGTTCCTTGGGGTCACAGCGATTCTACAGGCTCTAGGCCTTGTGTCTACTTAAGTCATGGTTCTTATACCACTTTCTTAATATATGGTTTGGTACGCCCCTAGGGCTAATCGTATATTGTGCTAATTTACTGTGCTATTTGACTTGTAACTTGTGTACTTTGACCTCTAGCCTCATAAAGAGACTATTGGGTAGTGCTTAGTAATAAATACATATATTTTATATATATACCTGGTGTGGTTCTCCTTTCATTTGGTCATTCATGAGATTATAACTGGTAAAACAAACAGCTTAACACTCCTTCAAGACTTAGCCTGAAGGCTGCTCTCCATAGCTACCACTAGGATAGCTTTCAATAAAGGTTGTCTTTAAACCTATCATCAATAAAGGTCGTTTGGACTGGTGCAAGGTGCCCACTATTGTGAGAAGTTGGCCTGGCATATGCTGTCCACTAATTATAGTGGGCACCTTGCACCAGTCCAAACAACCCCTTATTGGAGATAGGTTAAAGACAACCTTATTGAAAGCTATCCTAGTGGTAGCTATGGAGAGCAGCCTTCAGGCTAAGTCTTGAAGGAATGTAAAGCAGCTTGTTTTACCAGTCTATAATCTCTTGAGTGACCAAATGAAAGAGCACCACACCAGGTATATATTCAAAATATATGTATTTATTGCTAAACACACCCCTCTAGTCTCTTTATGAGGCTAGAGTTCAAGTACATAAGTTAGAAGTTATTAAATCACAGTAATAGCACAAATACACGTTTGGGCCCTAGGGGCGTACTAAACCATATACCAATAAAGTGGTATGCGAACCACGACTGAACTAGACACTAGGCCTAGAGCCTCTAGAAGTGCTTGGACCACAAGGAACCACCCAAGGTAGTGACACAGGGGACCCACGGGAGACGCGTGCAGTGTAAATACACAACCGCGATACGCCGTTGACTTCTATGGAGAAAGTCGGGATCGAGAAATTAGTGAAAAGGGACACTTAAAAGAGGACTAGGACAAAACCCTTTGAGATCTAGGACTTTGAAGAGTCTCTACCCACGGGAGCACCGGAGTACTCGTGTTACCTCACCCAGGGAAGCCGGGTGCATAGGTGCCTTTCGGGGTCGGGTTTCGTCGTCGATTCGAATGGCGATCTGCTGCAAAGTGCTGCTGGCGGCCAAGAGAAAGTGTCCGGGTGGATCCAAGAGTGGATCGGAGTTCTGAAGAACCTGAAAGCAGAGGGGACAGAGTCTGGGTCACTAGCCAGTGACCAGGAAGGCGATGGACAGATGCCCACCGATGTCGAGTGCTTCAGGTGCATTGACGGTCGTCTTGACTCTTCAGCCACGAGGTCCAGGAGGCGTTGTCGGCGACCAGGAGCAGGATTCGGGCTGGGACACGATGTCTGTCGAGTGCTGAGGTGTCGGCGACCGGATTGGACCCAACAAGCCTTAGCAACGGCAAGTCTCGGTGAAGATGTAGATCGTCGATGGTGCAGACCAGCAAGGTCTGTGGAACTCACCCAGCGAGGGTAAGTGAGGGCAGGCCTGGAGCAACCAGGATGCCAAGTTAGAAAAGGATTGGCCTTCGTTAAGGGCTACTAGCTAACGGGCTAGCGACCGCGAAGGAACCTCGTGACGCCGCACGTGGATCTGGCTTACAGGACACCCGTGGAGTGGGAGCCAGTGATCTTCGGTGCAGGTGGTGCTGGAGGCTAGGGCTACTCGGAGCCCAAAGCACGACTTCTTGGGAGACCCAGAAGAGGATGCACTTGCAAATGTGCTCGGTGTCCAGGGGTCACGGTCTCAAGTCACCCACGATAGCCACGGGGCTCAGCTTTGCTGGGGACTCAGGGTAGCCTCGGGGAAGTCTGAGAATCCACCTCTGGTGATGCGATGACTTCGGCGTCCGACGGGAGCTTCAGAAATGCGAACCGGACAGATGCTTCTTTGGTGCCTGCCAAGCAGGGGAGTCACTCCTTGACCCCAAGGGAGATTCTTCTGTCCTCTAATCTTGAGTAGAGTGTCGAAGGTCCAGGATTCAGTTACAGAGTTTTGTCCAGGGATAATCTAAAGTCCTAAGGACTGGGTTCCTACCTTTATACCAAAGATAGGGGTTGGACTACTCTGTGGCCCCACCTATGGGTGGGTCAGGGCAGAGGGGTGGCTACACCCCTTTCTCTTTGTCCAGTTCGCGCCAAAGCAGGGGCTGCAAGCCCCTGATCCGGTTTGAACTGGGGTATGCACAGCGACACCAAATGTGCCCCCAGTGCAGGACTTCAAAGCACCCGAAAGTGCTCCCGCCCAGCCCCAATACACATTATCCTGTCTGGGGAGGTGGTCACACCTCCCTGGGACAGGAAACCTATTGTCCAGGCTTCCCCTGCCGGAGTTTCGTCCAGCAGCAGGAGGCCAGACTCGTGTCTGTGGCAGCAGCATCCATTTTGTGATGCCAGGGCTCTGGAAAGAAGTTACCGGACTAGTCAGAGTTAACATGTCTTTCCCTCTAGAAGGGTGGAATGCTACCCCCGCCGCCAGGATTGGCGGGGGTAGTATTCCAAGATGTTTGACACCAAACACGACATGTTTAGGTGCAGCCATTCCAAAGTTAGCATTTTACCGCGAGGATATAATGCGCTTAAGAGTATATGGTCAGGCTGCACTACAAACAGCATCAGAGATGGTCTCCGAACGCTGCAGAGGGGCCCTGCTCATGCAGGGGCACCCTCTCACATAGGAACCATGCACTCTGCCTTTAGGATTGATAAGGCCTGCCTTAGGAGTGACTTATAGGTTTATATGTGTGTATGCATTTAGTGATATAGGTAACCTATATCACAGTAAGGGGTGCTTGCACCACCTTACCCAGGCTGCAGTAGCAGACCTGCGGTGTCAGTTTGGATGGCCTTCCAGGGGTGGCATAATACATGCTGCAGCCCCTGGCAGGCCTCTGAGGTACCTATGCCCTTGGTACATAGTATACCATATACTAGGGACTTATAAGGGCACTCCAGATCCCAATCAGTGATGTGCCTAAGGCACATGGAAACCATTTTAGAGAGGAAGCAGCTAGGCTGGGGTTCTGATTAGCAGGGCCCCAGCCAGACTAATGTCGAAAAACAGTGAAGCATCAGCAAAAAGTGGGGGTACCCATGTGAAGCAGATCCTACTCTCCTACAACTATAACTAGTGGACAGCATATACCAGGCCAACTTCTCACATTGGTGTGCAGCGGTTGGATTCAAGCTTGCCTTTGTTTTACCAGATAATCTCAAGTGTGTGACTAACTGAAAACCACTAAAGGTACCTCAGGTACATATAAATTCAAGCTTAGAAATACAGTAAGTTCTACTGAACTTTTGTGTGTCAAGGGCTTAGCACACCCTTTCTACAACTCAAGAGAGTTTAGTAGGCCACACTAGAGTAGGTAGTGCATACACCACACCTCACTAGTGATGTCTTCAAGGCCAGGAACCAGTGGGTCCCTGCCAGAAGCCAATGGGCTTCTACCATCCAAGTATGACAACCTCCCATTCTTGGAATTGAGAGCATTGTGCAGTACTAGGAAGCTGAAGACAGGCAAAAGTGCCAACACCCAACACCTCATAGAGGTGCTTCTGTTGGATGATCTCAGAAGACCCACAGGGTCTGAAGGGGTAGGCAGAGAGGGTGGGGCAGAAGATGAGGAAGGGACCAGGGGTGAAGAAACCCAGGACCTGCCCTCTGAAACTGGCCAGGAAGATGACAATGATCTTGTCCTGGAAAATCCAGCTCCTCCTGCAGATGAGGAGGAGGACCAGAATGGCCTCCCCTTTGTCCCACCAGGAAGAGTTGTGAGTGTGCCTAGACGGTCAAGATCTCCTTCTGAGGAATCTAACCATTCTGACACCTCAATAGGGACCTCTGTTTCCTCTCATAGGAGGGAATCCTCTCATGAAAGGAAAGAGAGACTGCTCAAGTATGGAGAAGCTCAGCTTAGGATCAGAAGAGAGCAGTTGGCTATAGACAGGGAGTCCCTAGAGCTTCATAGACAAAGAAGAAAGTTGGTACTAGAGTCCCATGGTGGCAGCAACTTCCCTAGTGGTAGGGAAAGGTCTTATGACCATAGAAACCTGAGCAAGATTGTCCCTCCCTACCAGAGTGGGGATGACATCCACAAATGGATTACTGCACTGGAGAGGGCCTGTAAAGTTCAGAGGGTCCCCCAGGAGCAGTGGGCAGCAATCTTGTGGCTCTCCTTTGAAGACAAAGGTAGAGACAAGCTCCTCACTGTTAGAGAAGAGGATGCTGATGATTACCATGTCCTGAAGAGTGCACTGATAGATGGGTTTGGCCTAACCACTGAGCAATACAGGTTAAAGTTCAGAGATACCCAAAAGGCACAGACACAGGACTGGGTGGACGTTGTAGATTGTGCTACTAAGGCTCTGGAAGGCTGGTTACTTGGCAGTAAGGTGTGTGACTTCAAAGGATTGTATAATTTAATCATGAGGGAGCAGATTCTTAATAACTGTCAGAATCAGTTGATACATCAGTACCTGGTTGACTCTGATCTGACCTCTCCCCAAGAATTGGGAAAGAAGGCAGACAAATGGGTCAGAACCAGGGTGAAGCAGAAGTTACAGAACCAAGGTGGTGACCAGAAGAAGCAAGATTCCAAAAACTCTGACGGGTGGGGAAAAGGGTAAAGACCAGAAGTCTTCTCAAGGTCCCCAAAAATCTGCATCTGGTGGGGAATCCCAATCTACCAAAGGCAAAGGCCAAAAGAAACCATGGTGCAACATCTGTAAGCAGAAAACTCACTGGACCAGTGACTGCACCAAGTCCAAAGACTCTAATCCAGCCACCATTGCCCCTAAGGCAACTGTTCCCCCTAGTCCAGCTACAAGTGGTGGTGGAGGTAATCAGAGTAAGGGTTTAGTAGGGTTGACCCTGGGTACTGAGAAGGGCTCTGGCCTAGTCAGAGTGCCAACTCATGCTGTCCTAGTCTGTGATGGGGGCATGGATATGTCCCCCTTAGTGAGTCCCAATAATTTGGGCAAATACAGACAGCAGCCTTTAATTAATGGAAGAGAGGCTTTGGCATTCAGGGACACAGGAGCAAGTGTCACCATGGTGACAAAAGATCTTGTGGATCCTGGGCAGATTATACTTGGGGAAATGTACCAAGTGACCAATGCTAGCAATGTCAGAACAGACCATTCTCTGGCAGTTGTTAACTTCTCCTGGGGAGGGGTAACTGGCCTTAAGAAGGTTGTGGTGAGTGCAGACCTACCAGTCGAATGCTTGCTTGGCAATGATCTTGAAACCTCAGCTTGGGCAGAGGTGGAGCGCAGGACACATGCAGAAATGCTAGGGATCCCTGCACATGTCTTTGCTGTGACTAGGTCACAGGCCAAAATGTCAAAAGCTGAACAGGCCCTGGATTCTGGAACAATGGACCAGGTGCCTCCCAAGAGAAGGAGCAGTAGGGTTAAGGCAGTGCCTTCCCCCTTGGCTCAGGAAGCAGATCAGTCTTTTGAGGAAGATGATCTCAGGCCTGAAGAAGGAACTGTCCCAGAGGAGTTAGAACCTGAACAGGTTGAGTTCTTGGGGACAGGGGGCCCTTCCAGGGCAGATCTGAGCCAGGAGCAGCTGAACTGCCCCTCTCTTGAACCCCTCAGACAGCAAGCTGCTGCTGAGGCTGCTGGGAATGCTAGTGGCACCCATAAGATATATTGGGATGATGGACTCCTGTACTCAGAGAGTAGAGACCCCAAGCCTGGAGCAGCCAGGAGGTTGGTTATACCTCTGAAGTTCAGGGGCTTCCTATTGACACTAGCCCATGATATTCCCTTAGCAGGTCACCTGGGCCAGAACAAGACTT
This sequence comes from Calotriton arnoldi, assembly GCA_963921515.1. NCBI lineage: Eukaryota > Metazoa > Chordata > Amphibia > Caudata > Salamandridae > Calotriton > Calotriton arnoldi. The sequence continues at coordinate 1,149,922 of CAWUFW010001041.1, forward strand.
GGGACAGGATTGTCCCTCACTTTCACTGGCCCCACATGTCTGAAGACACCAAGGAGTTTTGTCGCTCCTGTGTAACCTGCCAAGCCAGTGGGAAGGCAGGTGGCACCACAAAGGCCCCCTGATACCACTACCTGTGGTGGGGGTTCCCTTTGAGAGGGTGGGGATTGACATAGTTGGTCCCATAGATCCCCAAACAGCATCTGGGCACAGATTTATCCTGGTGGTGGTGGACCATGCCACCAGGTACCCAGAAGCCATTCCCCTTAGGACCACTACAGCACCTGTGGTGGCAAGGGCCCTCCTGGGAATTTTCTCAAGAGTGGGCTTTCCTAAGGAGGTAGTATCTGACAGAGGCACAAACTTTATGTCCAGTTACTTGACTGCAATGTGGAAGGAGTGTGAAGTGACTTATAAATTCACCACACCCTATCACCCACAATGCAATGGTTTAGTTGAAAGGTTCAACAAAACCTTGAAGGGCATGATTAAAGGGCTCCCAGAAAAGCTTAGGCGAAGATGGGACATACTCTTGCCCTGCCTTTTATTTGCATGCAGGGAGGTGCCTCAAAAGGGGGTTGGCTACAGCCCTTTTGAACTTTTGTTTGGCCATCCTGTCAGGGGTCCATTGTGTCTGGGAGTTACCTCTCAAACCCCCTAAACAGGACATAGTGGACTATGTACTTGGTCTCCGCTCCAGGATGGCTGAGTATATGAAAAAGGCAACCAAAAACCTTGAGGCTAGCCAGGAATTACAGAAAGCCTGGCATGACCAAAAGGCTGTGCTGACTGTTTACCAGCCAGGGCAGAAGGTGTGGGTGTTGTAGCCAGTGGCCCCAGCAGCCCTCCAAGACAAGTGGAGTGGCCCCCATACCATTGTTGAACAGAAGGGAGAGGTTACCTATCTGGTAGACCTGGGAACTCCCAGGAGCCCCCATAGGGTGCTCCGTGTCAACAGGCTGAAGCCATATGTGGACAGGGCTGACATGGGCTTGCTCATGGCAACTGATGAGGGACAGGAGGAAGAGAGTGACCCACTCCCTGACCTGCTCTCACAGAACCCTGATGATGGGTCAGTAGATGGTGTAGCCTTGGCAGGCAGCCTCACTGCCCAGCAGCAAACTTATTGTAGACAGGTGCTCAATCAGTTCAGACACATGTTTTCTCTGACTCCAAGTCAGACCACCTGGTGCACTCATGAAGTGGACACTGGGGACAGTCTGCCTGTTAAAAGTAAGATTTACAGGCAACCTGACGAGGTCAGGGATTGTATCAGGACAGAAGTCCAGAAAATGTTGGAACTGGGTGTCATTGAGCCTTCAGATAGCCCTTGGGCTAGTCCAGTAGTCCTGGTGCCTAAACCTCACACCAAAGATGGCAAGAGAGAGATGAGGTTTTGTGTGGACTACAGAGGCCTCAATGCAGTCACTAGGACTGATGCCCATCCAATCCCCAGGGCAGATGAGCTAATAGACACTTAGACCTCAGCCAAGTATCTAAGCACATTTGACCTGACAGCTGGCTACTGGCAGATCAGACTAGCTGATGATGCAAAGCCAAAAACTGCAGTTTCTACCCCTGGTGGGCTCTACCAATTTGTGGTGATGCCCTTTGGTTTGAAGAATGCACCTACCACTTTTCAGAGGTTGGTGAACACAGTCCTTACAGGTCTGGAAGCCTATAGTGCAGCATATCTAGATGATATTGCTGTCTTTAGCTCCACCTGGGAGGATCACCTGGTCCACCTCAGAAATGTTTTGGAGGCCCTGCAGAAGGCAGGCCTAACTATCAAGGCCACAAAGTGCCAGATAGGGCAGAGTCAGGTTGTGTACCTGGGCCACCTTGTGGGTGGAGGCCAGGTTCAACCATTGCAGAGCAAAATCCAGACCATCATGGACTGGGTTGCTCCAACTACCCAGACTCAGGTGAGAGCCTTTTTAGGCCTGACTGGGTATTACAGAAGATTTGTCAAGGGGCATGGATCAATAGTGACACCCCTGAATGACTTAACCTCTCAGAAAATGCCCAAAAAGGTTCAGTGGACAGTTAGCTGTCAAAAGGCATTTGATGACCTGAAGCAGGCCATGTGCACTGCTCCCATTCTGCAGAGTCCTGATTACTCCAAAAGGTTCATTGTGCAAATAGATGCATCTGAGTTGGGGGTAGGGGCTGTACTATCACAGTTGAATGATGAAGGTCAGGATCAGCCAGTAGCTTTTATTAGCAGAAGGCTGACCCCCAGAGAGAAACGTTGGTCAGCCATTGAGAGGAAGGCCTTTGCTGTGGTTTGGGCTCTGAAGAAGCTGAGGCCATACTTGTTTGGCACTCACTTCATTGTTCAGACAGACCATAAGCCCCTCTTATGGCTAAAACAGATGAAGGGTGAAAACCCCAAACTTTTGAGGTGGTCCATTTCCCTACAGGGGATGGACTATACAGTGGAACATAGACCTGGGAGTAACCATGCCAATGCAGATGGACTCTCCAGATATTTCCACTTAGAACATGAAGACTCAACTGGTCAAGGTTAGTTTAATGTCCCTGCGTTTGGGGGGGGTTGTGTAGGAGAGTAGGATCTGCCTCTTATGGTTACCCCCACTTTTTTGCTGATGTATCACTGTTTTTCGACTTTAGTCTGGCTGGGGCCCTGATATCCAGGACCCCAGCCTAGCTGCTTCCTCTCTAAATTGATTCCATGTACCTTAGGTACACCACAGATTGGATTCTGGAGTGCCCTTATAAGTCCCTAGTATATGGTATACTATGTACCCAGGGCATAGGTACCCCAGAGGCCTACCAGGGGCTGAAGCATGTATTGTGCCACCCCTGGAAAGCCATCCAAAATGACACCACAGGACTGCTACTGCAGCCTGAGTAAGGTGGTGCATGCACCCCTTACAGAGATATAGGTTCACTATATCTCACCTATCACTGCACATAGAAACCTATCAGTCACCCCTATGGCAGGCCATATCAATCCTGAAGGCAGGGTGCTTGGTTTTATGTGAGAGGGTGCCCATGCATGAGCAGAGCCCCTCTGCAGCCTTCGGAATCTCCTCTCCGGGGTTGTCTGTGGTGCAGCCTGACCATATACTCTTAAGTGCATTATATCCTCGCGGTAAATGCTAACTTTGGGATGGCTGCACGGAAACATGTCGTGTTTGGTGTCAAACACCTTGGAATCATACCCCCACACCAGTAACTGGTGTGGGAGTATGATCCCACCCTTCTAGAGGGAGAGACATGACAGCACCGGTATACCCGGTACCAACTAAACAGAGCCCTGGCATCACAAAATGGATGCTGCAGCCACAGACACGAGTCTGGCCTCCTGCTGCTGACCGAAACTCCGGCAGGGGAGGCCTGGACAATAGGTTTCCTGTCACAGGGAGGTGTTACCACCTCCCAGACAGGCCTTAGTGGATTGGGGCTGGGTGGGTGCACTCCAAGAGTGCTTTGAAGTCCTGCACTGGGGGCACATTTGGTGTCCTTGTGCATACCCCAGTTCAAACCGGTTGCAGGGGCTGCCAGCCCCTGCTCTGGCGCGAAACTGGACAAAGGAAATGGGTGTAGCCACCCCTCTTTCCAAACCCTCCCATAGGTGGGTCCCCAGAGTTAGTCCAACCCCTTTCTTAGGTATAAGTAAGGAACCCCTGGCAACAGGATTTTAGATATCCCTGGACGAAATTCTGCAACTGAATCCTGGAACTTCGACGCTCTACTCAAGACTAGAGGACTGAAGAAATCTCCCTTGGGGGTCAAGGAGTGACTCCCCTGCTTGGCAGGCACCAACAAAGCATTTGCCGGTCTGCATCTCCGAAGCTCCCGCCGGACTCCGAAGTAACTGCAGCCCAGGAAGAGGATTTCCAGACTTCTCAGAGGCCGACCCGAGTCCCTTCAAAGCTGAGACCCGCAGCCCTCACGAGTGACATGCAACCAAAACTCCTGGACACCATGCACATTTGCTAGTGCATCAACTTCTCGACGTCTCTTGAAATCCTGCTTTGGGTTACTTGTAGCCCAGGCCCCGAGCACCATTTGCACTGAAGATTGTGAGCTTACACACCACGAGTGTTCCGTGGGCCCGCTTCTTGCATTTCCGCTCGAGGCTCCTTTGCGATCCCTGGTCTGTCGACTGGTGGGTCCCTGTGAAGGCAACTCTGATTTTCTTTGGACTTTCCTGGTTGCTCCAGACGTGCCCTGACTCCCCACCGAGTGGTGAGTCCTCAGACCTTGCTGGTCTGCACAGAAGCATCTTTCTCCTTTCTGCGTGGGTTGCTGTTGCCAAGGCTTGTTGTGTTCAATCTGGACACCAACACTGCAGCACTCGACAGCCTTTGTGGGACAGCTCGAATCCAGCTCCTGGTTGTCGTCAATGCCTCCTGGGCTTCGTGGCTGAAGAGTCAAGCTTCACCTCTTTCACCTGAAGCCCCCGACATCGGTGGGCATTCGACTATCGTGCCCCTGGTCACTGGCAAGTGACCCAGACTCTGTCCCCTCTGCTTTCAGGTTCTTCTCATCTCCGATCCAGGCTTGGATCTCTTCGGACACTTCGCATCTTCCCGGCAGCAGCACTTCCTGGCAGGCTGCCATTGAAATCGACGACGCGACCCGACACCATTCGACACCTATGCACCCGGCTTCCCTGGGTGAGGTAACTCGAGTACTCTGGTGCTCCCGTGGGTGTTGACCCTAGAACTGTCTAAGTCCAAGAGGGTTTGGTCCTAGTCCATTTCTAAGTGCCCTTAAACTCTAAAACTCTAACCCCGACTTTCCCATAGACGATAACGGAACTCGCGGCTGTGTTCACACACTGCACACAGCCCCCGTGGGTCCCCTGTGTCACTACCTTGGGTGGTTCCTTGGGGTCCCAGCGATTCTACAGGCTCTAGGCCTTGTGTCTACTTAAGTCGTGGTTCTTATACCACTTTCTTAATATATGGTTTGTGTTGGACTTGGCCTTTTGCAGGGTCATCCCTAAACTTTTTGCCTTTCTCCTAGCCATTTTTCTGACATGGTGTTGGTGGTTTTAGGACTCTGGGCACTTTAGCACTGCTGTCCAGTGTAAAGTGCGTGTGCTCTCTGTGATAAATGTGATAAGATTGGTCTACACCTGTTTGGCCTATTTAATTTACCTGTGAGTCCCTTGTAAAGTGGTATCTCATATACCCAGGGCTGGTAAATTAAATGCTACTGGTGGGCTTGCAGCGCTGATTGCGCCACCCACCAAAGTAGCCTTTCAAACCTATCTCAGGCCTCTGCCATTGCAGGGCTTGTGCGCGCAGTGCTACTGCCGCTGTGACGTGGCACCTAAAGTGTGTGCCATGTCCGTGATCCCCCTTTTATCGCATGTAAGTCACCCCTAAGGTAGGCCCTAGCTAGCCCTATGGGCAGGGTGCATTGTAGGTAAAAGATAGGACATGTACCTTAAGTGTGTGACATGTCCTGGTAGTGACAAACAGCCATTTTGGTTTCTCACTACTGTGGGGCTGCCCTCCCATAGGAATGCATTGGGGATTCCCTGATAAGTGTTTCAGTGGTAATTCCTGATATGAGAGGCGCAGCGTGGTCAAGTTTGGTATATTTGGAATAGTGATAATAAATGCTGCGCAATGGTGTGCGCATATTTATTATAACTATTTTAGAAATGCCACTTTTAGAAGTTGGCATTTCTGTGTGCTATGTGTCTGCCTGCCTGATGTGAATTGCATGTCTGGCTTGTGAGTGACAGGGGCTGGGAGGTGTGTGTGGCTCCAGGAGGGGCAGGGTGAGTCAGCGCTAGGCTGAATGGGACACCTGGGCTAGGAGTAGTGGGAGGGGTAATCCCCTGACTCTGAATAGAATGGTGCCTGCCCTAGTGAATGCTGGCTCCGCCCCCTGTGGTGTGTCTGATCACTGAGCCCCCACCTGACAAAGGGGAAGAGGAGCTTCGAAAACAAAGTGCTCCAATTCCCCCCTGAACCAGTTGCATCTGGTTCCCTCCCCTAAGCCCTGTCCTGCAGACAAAGAAAAGAGGTGTATAAATGTAGGGGCTGTGACCCCATGAAAGGGGGCTGTTCTGTGCTTGCTTGGAGGGGACCCTCTGCCAGGAGGAACCGCCGCGGGACCCAGCTGCTGTCTCCTGGGGGTCCCTGCGTGCTGGCCTGCCTGGCTGTGCTGTGCTGTGGTCTCCCCAGCACCAAGGACACTCTGCCGTCTGGAGCTGTGGCTCCTAGCGCCTTGTGGGTGCTTTTATTTTAATTTGCCCAAGAGGAGAGGGCTTGGGCTTCGCAGCGTGGAGCTTCCTCGCATTCAGGGGAAATCCCGACGTGGGGATTCCCCCACATCACTGCCCAACGGAGCGGGTGCCCACCCCGCAATTGCCGTAATCTGAGCGGGTGCCCACCCCGCTTTGGTATTTATTTAAAACGGGAGCCTACCCCGTATTGCCCCCGCACGAAGGAATCACCGGAATCACCGCCGCGGCCCGGTGCGACCAGGAAGACAGGCACTTCCGCCTGATGGTGGGCAGGGCCGCGTGACGCGAGCAGGTAGGAGGACGGGAGCCTACCCCGCCTCCCAGGGTGACCCGGGCCGAAGGAAGAAGCAGGCAAGTCTGCGCGTGGCTCTCATGAGCTGTGAGAGCCCCGCCCGCCAACCGAAGAGAGACAGAGCCTTGTGTCCCGCCGAGAAGAGTGGAGTCGAGAGGAGGGGCCCACCTGGAGCCTCGCGGCTCCCAGCGTGGATCAGCGGCACTCTCCCTTTCAGCAAAAGGACAGCCCCGGTGAGTGGGGGCTGAAAGTGAGCCTTTGCCTGCGGTGCCGGGTAGTGGCACCAGACGAGCCCCGGTGAAGGGGAGCTCCCGTGGCATTGTTGGTGCTGGGCCCTACGGGTGCCTATGGGGAGCTGAAGTTGTTTGGCGCATTGTTGGTGTTCCTCGAGCACAGTTGGTGCTAGTGCTACTTTCCTTGGCCGCATTGGGGTGCCGTTCGGGGCACATTGTCGGTGCCCGTTGCTGCCCCAGCTGCCCCGCATGACAGTGGGCAGCTGCAACGTTTGGGGCGCAATTGAAGGACCCGATTGAGGGTTCCCAGGGCACCGTAGTGCCAAGGCATTTCCCCCAGGTGCCCCACCTGACAGTGGGCAGCTGCAACGCTGCGCATAATTGTTTAGAGAATCCCAGAGGGGCCCAGAGGGTACCGTGAGTGTCAGTGCCCACATTTTTGCCTGCACAGCTGCACCGCAATTAGCGGCAGCTGCTACGTTTAGGCCTGCGCAATTGAGCACTTTTGGGATTCTGCTGCATTGGCAGCTACGCCCTGACATTGGGGACATAGGGCATTTGAGCCCCTTTGAGAAGGCCTGTTGGCCTGGGGTCAGCTTGTAAGGTGATGTATGCACCTGGTAGTAGTGTTACTGTGGTGCGCTGCTGATTAATGCCTAATGTGTGCACTGCGCCAGTGTACTGTCCATGCATAGTGGGTCTATGCCCAAGATGATGCATAATGTGTTTATGCTCATGAGGTTATTGTGTAATGTGTTTATGCAGGTGAGGCCCATTGCGTAATGTGTTTATGCTAATGAGGTGTGGGTCTAATGTGGGTTTATGCTAATAGGATAATGCTCAGGTCATTATAGTACCAGTAGTTACTGGTTGTGTTTTATATTTGCATTTACTTACCTGTTCGGATGGTTCTGACCATGGCCCGATTGGCCTGGTCCTGTATATAATTCCCTTGTGAATATTGCCCGTGCCAGTTGGCACAATGTAAATGTGTGATTACGTTTCTAATGTGTTTATGACAATACAAAGGCTATTTTTTATATAACCTTGTGTGGAGTTCCTTTTGTAGTGTGCCTAGGGTGTTGCTGCTGTGTGTGTGTGTTGCGCAAACGCTTTACACATTGCCTCCGGGATAGGCCTGACTGCTCGTGCCAAGCAGGCTCGTGCCAAGGGGTGAGCAGGGGTTATCTTGGGTGTGTAACTCCCTTGCCCTGACTAGAGTGGTGGTTTCTGCCTGGCTTTGGCGCAAGCCTTAGCCAACCAGAAATCCAATTTCTAACATTGGTTGTCAGCGGTGAGGATAGGACTTGTGTTTGCGCAGTACCACAGCGACAACTGGTTGCACTACAAACTCTGCAATTAGATAATCACATGTTTGGGGATTATTTTTACTGAGTTTTATTTTTCTCCTGAGAAGTGTCATTTTTAAATTGTGTACTCTTGCTTCAGCTCAGACGCCTAGGTCTCCTGTGTTGCACCTGTGTATTAAGGGCCTTGCCAAAATGGAATCGACCTTTGACATGAAAGACATATTGAACTACAGTCTAGAAGAGCTGAGGGGGTACTGTGATGAGAGAGGCTTAGAAGTAAGTGGAGAGGGCACTCGGGGAAACCTGGGGAGTGCCCTGATACACTGGCAACAGGATTGGTGGAGTCAGAGGGAGGACCTAACCGCACTCCAAGAGGGTGGTGGGTCTGAGGGTGGCCCTGAAGAGTCTGAAGGAGAGGAAGAAAATGACAGGACAGGGACGCCAGTAGATAATGAGGACCCCATAGATAGGGAGTCCCTTGCTGGGTCCAGTGTCGGGGGCAGTGCCCCATCCCTTTCCCTGTCCCCAGAGGAGTGGGTGGATAGGAAGGAAGAAAGGGAGCATCAGCTGGCTTTGGACAAGCTCCAGTTGGAGTATGCCACAGAGATAGCGCGGCTGGGTTGGGAGGAGAAAAAGGCCTTGTTGGCTCAGGAGCTGAGGCTCAAGGAGTTGGCACATGAGTTAAGTCTCAAGGCATTGGGCCTTGAGGAGCAAAAGCTAGAGACTGAAAGGGTCTTAGCTCAGGAGAGGATGGCGGAGGCAGAGAGGGTCTTCACCAAGGAGAAACTAGCTCTGGAGGGTAGATCGTCCCATGAGAGTAGTTTTAGTTGTCTGGATTCACCAGTGAGGGTGGGGTCCAGTGGTGGCAGCAATATGGAGTCCAGTGCAGGAAGTCCCACTCACAGATCCCAGAGCGTGGTACCTAGTTCCCAGGAGAAGGGTATCACACCTGAAGGGTATAGGTTGAGGTTCAGGGGCAGTAAGAAACTGTCTCACCAGTCTTGGGGGGAGTTTGTGGATGAATGTTGTGATGCACTGGAAGGATGGGTGATGAGTAGCACGGCAAATGATTTTCAAGGGCTGTTCAATCTGGTTGTCAGAGAGCACATGTTCAGTAATTGTTTTCCGGGGTTACGCCAACACCTGTTGGAGTGTGAGTTCTCTGATCCCAGGGAGCTTGCACAGGAGGCAGACATCTGGCTGTGTGCCAATGGGTCTGAAGAGGCATTGGGGAGTGATTCCAAAAGGAGTGGCTTGGGTATCTTCCGTTCCTGTGTGGTAGAAGAGGTTCAGTGTAGCCCAGCTAGGTCCCAGTGTAGTGGGAGGGGTGTAGGGGCTCACGTCCTGTCTCAATGGAGAAGGAGTGAGTGTGGGACTGTGTGTCCCAAGGTGCCTGAAACCCAGTCTCAGGGCCTGGAGGGTTCCCTAAGGGAGCGCCAGGTCGGGGGCCTAGGCTGTACTTGTAGGCCATTTGAGGAGGATCTCCTAGTGTCAGGAGAACCTGGAGTGTCTGTAAGTGGAGCTCCAGTGGTTCTGGTGTCTGGCGCTGCCGCTCCAGTTGGGAGGGTGCAGAAGTCCAGAGTGAGGGATGAGAGGGGGATGTGTTCCCCAGTGGAAGAACCAGTGGGTCAGGGACCAGCCAGAAGGGCTGGGTCTCCTAGTAGTGACCATGGTGACACCACTTCTGTCCTGGGGGATCTTCGCGCACTGTCAGATGGACAGGGGTCGGGAGATCTGCGCCAGGCAGACTGTCACACGACACATGAGTCATGTGTTGCCCTCGGGGGATACTGTGTGAGTCCCCAGAAGTCCTGGCGTGCCAGGCAAGTGTTCAACCCCAGGGGTTGGTCCCTGGGTTGGAAGGCTAGGTTCAGGTTTTGCCTGACCTGGAAGGAGGGACATCTGTAACCAGTGTCCTGACCGGTTTGGCTTCCAGGGGTACCGCTCCAGTTGGGAGAGTGCAGAACTCTGGAAGGGGGTGCAGAGGGAGGGAGTCCTCGCCTCTGACCCCGGTGCAACCTGAGGGTTTAGGCCCTAGGTTGGGAGACCAGTTGCTGGAGAGAGGTCCTGAACTAGTGGGAGAGTTGTGTTCTGAGGGTGACTCTCAAAGGAGGAGAGTGCAGAACCCTAGAAGGAGAGGTAGGGGGAGGAGAGCCCCGCCCGTGACTTCTGGTCAGCCTGAGGGTGCGGACCCTAGGCTGGAGGATCAGTGGCAGTTTAGAACCGCCCTGATGAGGGGTAGAGTGGAGGATGGTCACTATGTGCCAGGGGTTACTGCCCCCCACTCTGAGGTGGCAAGGACCAGATACATCTGGATGGCCTAGGGCCTGGTCCTGGCCGAGGACAACTAGGGAGTACCAGTGGGGTAGCTTAGTTGGTCCTGGGAGCTTTGACAGAGGGAACCCCATGGGTTCAGAATGGCGTAGAACTGGAGGGTGTCCCTGCAGCTGCGGGCCCGCGTCCATGTTCTATCGCCCAAGGCAGGGAAGCCCATCAAGGTGGTGTTTGGTCTAACCTGCGTTTTGGCTGGAAGGGGGTTGTGTTGGACTTGGCCTTTTGCAGGGTCATCCCTAAACTTTTTGCCTTTCTCCTAGCCATTTTTCTGACATGGTGTTGGTGGTTTTAGGACTCTGGGCACTTTAGCACTGCTGTCCAGTGTAAAGTGCGTGTGCTCTCTGTGATACATGTGGTAAGATTGGTCTACACCTGTTTGGCCTATTTAATTTACCTGTGAGTCCCTTGTAAAGTGGTATCTCATATACCCAGGGCTGGTAAATTAAATGCTACTGGTGGGCTTGCAGCGCTGATTGCGCCACCCACCAAAGTAGCCTTTCAAACCTATCTCAGGCCTCTGCCATTGCAGGGCCTGTGCGCGCAGTGCTACTGCCGCTGTGACGTGGCACCTAAAGTGTGTGCCATGTCCGTGACCCCCCTTTTACCGCATGTAAGTCACCCCTAAGGTAGGCCTTAGCTAGCCCTATGGGCAGGGTGCATTGTAGGTAAAAGATAGGACATGTACCTTAAGTGTGTGACATGTCCTGGTAGTGACAAACAGCCATTTTGGTTTCTCACTACTGTGGGGCTGCCCTCCCATAGGAATGCATTGGGGATTCCCTGATAAGTGTTTCAGTGGTAATTCCTGATATGAGAGGCGCAGCGTGGTCAAGTTTGGTATATTTGGAATAGTGATAATAAATGCTGCGCAATGGTGTGCGCATATTTATTATAACTATTTTAGAAATGCCACTTTTAGAGGTTGGCATTTCTGTGTGCTATGTGTCTGCCTGCCTGATGTGAATTGCATGTCTGGCTTGTGAGTGACAGGGGCTGGGAGGTGTGTGTGGGTCCAGGAGGGGCAGGGTGAGTCAGCGCTAGGCTGAATGGGACACCTGGGCTAGGAGTAGTGGGAGGGGTAATCCCCTGACTCTGAATAGAATGGTGCCTGCCCTAGTGAATGCTGGCTCCGCCCCCTGTGGTGTGTCTGATCACTGAGCCCCCACCTGACAAAGGGGAAGAGGAGCTTCGAAAACGAAGTGCTCCAATTCCCCCCTGAACCAGTTGCATCTGGTTCCCTCCCCTAAGCCCTGTCCTGCAGACAAAGAAAAGAGGTGTATAAATGTAGGGGCTGTGACCCCATGAAAGGGGCTGTTCTGTGCTTGCTTGGAGGGGACCCTCTGCCAGGAGGAACCGCTGCGGGACCCAGCTGCTGTCTTCTGGGGGTCCCTGTGTGCTGGCCTGCCTGGCTGTGCTGTGCTGTGGTCTCCCCAGCACCAAGGACACTCTGCTGTATGGAGGGTACCGTGAGTGTCAGTGCCCACATTTTTGCCTGCACAGCTGCACCGCAATTAGCGGCAGCTGCTACGTTTAGGCCTGCGCAATTGCGCACTTTTGGGATTCTGCTGCATTGGCAGCTACGCCCTGACATTGGGGACATAGGGCATTTGAGCCCCTTTGAGAAGGCCCGTTGGCCTGGGGTCAGCTTGTAAGGTGATGTATGCACCTGGTAGTAGTGTTACTGTGGTGCGCTGCTGATTAATGCCTAATGTGTGCACTGCGCCAGTGTACTGTCCATGCATAGTGGGTCTATGCCCAAGATGATGCATAATGTGTTTATGCTCATGAGGTTATTGCGTAATGTGTTTATGCAGGTGAGGCCCATTGCGTAATGTGTTTATGCTAATGAGGTGTGGGTCTAATGTGGGTTTATGCTAATAGGATAATGTTCAGGTCATTATAGTACCAGTAGTTACTGGTTGTGTTTTATATTTGCATTTACTTACCTGTTCGGATGGTTCTGACCATGGCCCGATTGGCCTGGTCCTGTATATAATTCCCCTGTGAATATTGCCCGTGCCAGTTGGCACAGTGTAAATGTGTGATTACGTTTCTAATGTGTTTGTGACAATACAAAGGCTATTTTTTATATAACCTTGTGTGAAGTTCTTTTTGTAGTGTGCCTAGGGTGTTGCTGCTGTGTGTGTGTGTTGCACAAACGCTTTACACATTGCCTCCGGGATAGGCCTGACTGCTTGTGCCAAGCTACCAAGGGGGTGAGCAGGGGTTATCTTGGGTGTGTAACTCCCTTGCCCTGACTAGAGTGGTGGTTTCTGCCTGGCTTTGGCGCAAGCCTTAGCCAACCAGAAATCCCATTTCTAACAGTTTGGTACGCCCCTAGGGCTAATCGTATATTGTGCTAATTTACTGTGCTATTTGACTTGTAACTTGTGTACTTTGACCTCTAGCCTCATAAAGAGACTATTGGGTAGTGTTTAGTAATAAATACATATATTTTATATGCATACCTGGTGTGGTTCTCCTTTCATTTGGTCATTCATGAGATTATAGCTGGTAAAACAAACAGCTTAACACTCCTTCAAGACTTAGGGGCCGATTCTGATGCGGGTTGGAAAAGCTTCCCGACCGAGGGCCTGATTCTGATGCGGTTAGGAAGGCCTCCTAACGGCATTTGCTCCTTCCAAATCGGATCGGGACCGTGTCTTCCCGACCGAGGGCCCAATTCTGATGCAGTTAGGAACAAATGTTCCCATTGAAGTCAATGGGAGTTCAACCAAATCGTATCTGGAAGCATCCGGATGCATCCTACTCCGCCGGTCGGACTTTCCCGATCCGAGTGGGTCGGACACCATTTCCCAACCGATTCGGTCGGGAAGCTTTTCCAACCCGCATCAGAATCGACCCTAAGCCTGAAGGCTGCTCTCCATAGCTACCACTAGGATAGCTTTCAATAAAGGTTGTCTTTAAACCTATCATCAATAAAGGTCGTTTGGACTGGTGCAAGGTGCCCGCTATAACTAGTGGACAGCATATACCAGGCCAACTTCTCACATCCACCTCCACCGTAACCAATTCTACAAATACCTTCAACTGCGACATGCCTTATCCCCACACGTCGCAACACTGACAGAGCTCCCTGAATTCCACCCGCTAGAAGGGCGACTGTTAATGGGGAATATCGGTGCCGATAAGATTAGACAAATATACCAAACTATAGTTACACACAACAGCGCAACACTAGACGTACTGCAACGGAGTTGGGAATGCGACATACCTGATCTCTCGGACGATGATTGGACGGAGGCGCTGGTGAGTCCCTGAGGCGCGGCCATAGCGTCCCGTTACCGTCTGATTCAGTTCAGATTTCTGCACAGAGCCTATTACACTAGACATCGACTGTGACACATGGGTGTTATACCTTCACCGATGTGCCTGAGGTGCAATCGGGAGGCGGGTACCTTCCTGCACACAGTATGAAGCTGCAGTACCCATCAACCCTACTGGTATAAAATATTGACCTGCCTGGGCAAGATACTCTCATGGAATATTCCGTCCGATCCCAAAGTCATTCTACTGCATAGCACAGATGGAATAGGTGGCAATAAGTATAAACAACACTTACTTTTCATAGGGCTCACGCTCGCCAAAAGGCATATCGCCCAATACTGGAAGAGTAGCACCCCGCCGCCCTTGGGGAAATGGAAAAAAGCTCTGGATTGGTGCTTGGGAATGGGAATGGCAGTGTTTCAGGCACGGGGTTGCCCACAGAAACACCGAAGGATATGGCAACGATGAGCAGAGTACAGGGGTATTGACTTACCGGCAGTGGAATCCCCAGACACCCTCATACGGCAGGAAAGTAATTTAATGGTGTGGCCTCCGTGCATTGGACACAGCTATCCATAAGACATACTGTATTAAAGATCAAGAGATGTGGTGGGGGGGAGCCGTTTCAGTGCTCAGATTAGCCAAGGTTATTGTATGTTTCCTTTTCTATTTTCTTTGTATTATTTCAATGGCACAATATGACAAGGATATGTAACTTACTGATGTGTCAGCCTCGGGTCTCTGCTGTACCACTACAAAACTGAATAAAATTTGTTTTTAAAAAGAAAAAAATTTAAGATTACAGGGTAAATTTGAAATGCATTTCTTATGTACCTTTTTGACTTTTAGGATGAAAGAGATATTAACACGTGTAATCTTTAGTATTAAACGTTGAATGTAATGCATCTTAACTCCATAAAGTAACGAACGTACAGGCAGTAACAGTTGTCTAAATTTTAACTTAATCGTAGAACCTCGCGGAGATGTACAAGCAGCTCCTGAATCAAAGTCAGAAGAAACGTCCAACCTTGAAAAAAATGCTACAAGTAAGTAAAATGATGCATATGTTAGATTATTCAAGTATGTTGCAACTATTCAAAAATACATGTTCTTTTTTTTTTTAAATACATTTTTTGATTCACCTGACATTCAAAAAATCATTGCGTTCAAATAAAAATGTGTAGGGTCTCTGTTGTGAGGGCAGATGGCTTCCATCATAATTGTAGAGGGAAGGCCTGAAGTGAATAGAAACAATATAACATGGATAAATATGAGAAACCAATAGAGCTTAACTTATCAACAATTTGGGCCAGGTTTGTGTCACCAAAGTGGAGGAAGTTGGTACATAATGCTGATTTTAGGATTTCGTTTGCAGTACAAAACATATTTTGCGCTGGGAAGTAGCCCCAAAGTAACTTTGCCTCAAGGGGCGTGCCATGGCTGGTACATGGGCGTTCACATGCAGACAGAATTTTGAACATTATTAGTTGAATGGCCTACATTTTTCCTATATAAATATAGAATTCAAATGCAATGAAATATATTGTCTACATTTTAAAATGTTTATTGTAAAACTCCCGAAGTTTTCGAAGGGACTCCAGAAAACACATCCACCCAAGGTCCTCAAAGTAAGTAAAACAAGAATTTGTGAGATTATTCAAGTACACTATTTTAGCTGCGATAGTATATTTCTTAGAAATTTAGACACGATCCAACTGCCAGTTGGGTGGGGAGGTAAACAGCCTAGATTAACATGCATTGGCAATGCAAATAGGTCTGGCTTTAAAAGAATTTTGTATGGTAATGTGAAGCATTACAAGTAAATGGCATTGGAATGAATATGTATTTGTGTAGAAGCAAAGGCCTGTAAAATAATATCGGTGTAGGTTAAAAGGTCAGTTGAAAGTTGCACTGTCAAGTTAGATCTAAAAATCCATGTAGATTAATGACTGTCCTCCTCCTACCTGTGCTGCTGCCAGAAAAAAACAACATAAATTATCTAATTATCTAAGACACTTTAAAAGCATTATAAGGTCATGTGTTTGCCCCTGAAAGTCCAACTCAGGCATCTGGATAAATAAACAAAATGATCACAGCTGTGTGGAGGGAAAGCACTTTTGTGTGGAACTTCTACCCAACCAAAACATATATACCTGGCTCCCAACATGTGGGCGGAACCAAAGCCCCTCTCTAGTGATCCTCACATAATTGTCTGGTGGCAGCTGCGCTGTCAAGCCAGACCATAAAAAGGGACCAACTAACCCTCCATTATGCAAGAGGTGGACTTTCCAATCCGGACTTCGAGTGATATTTCTGGGAGGCTGAGGCGAAACATGCTCTCTAGTATTGCATAGAACCTAAACTCCCATGTAAAATAGAAGAAGCCATAGCAGCGCCAATCACACTAGCACAGTTTCACACTGTAATAAGTACAGTCAATACACATGTGACACAAACTGGCACAGACAGTAGGATTAGAGAAGATATACCCACTGGAGCTGCAGCTACTAAGCAACACGATAATATTGGCCACGCTGGAACCTAAATAGATATTTTTCTGTACTTTCAATTTAGACATTCACTAAATGTTTGCTACACAGAGTTCCTGATGGAGCTTCTCTCTTCTTAAGTACTGACTCAGCTTATTGCTTGTGCCGCCCAAGAGGCCTAGGGGCAGATTTACTAACATTTCACGCAATGCAGCACATCAAGGCAAAATCCTGCACTGCATTGTGTGAAAGGGAGACATCAGAAATGCGCCATTTTGCAAAGATATGGAACTTTTCTGCTGCCTCCTTGCACTGGTGCACTGTGTGCTGCCTAGCACCAACGTAGGCACCGTTTGAGCATGATGCAAGGGTGCCTGCTTTGCAAGCAGGATTGTGTTTGTGCAGGAAGGGATAAATTCCTGCCAAAAACAATCCTTAAAGGCATTTTCCTTTTTCTATGTGTGGTGCGGAATGCACCCCACATAGAAAAAGGAAGTAACTAAAGATATTTCTCCTTGTTTTGCCTGGGTCTGGGAGGCAAACAACTTTGACGCATTCCCAGGATTACAACACTGAACACCCTGCCTGCTGCAAGGTCTAGCAAGGCAGCGAAATGCACTGAATTGCTTTACCTTGGATTTACTAAACTACGCAGGGCCACTAGGCTTTGTAGTGTAGTGATGAAGACATGTGCGTCACCAAAGGTAGGGGCAAAGAAAAATGGGAAACTGATTTACACCGTACAATCCCAGATGCACTCTGGCAGTTCTGTTGCTCCCAAACTGGAGAAGTAATACTTTACTGCTATATGTATAGTCTGTACTACACAGTAGCACAGCTAAATTCAATGGTCCTAGGGGTGGATCTGACCTGCTTCATCGTAGGACACCATAGGGCACACTATATTCATCAGTCATGGGATTGTGGGCCAGTAGAGGGCTATTGAACTCAGATATTTGATACTTTATTAAAAATGATTTCACTGACGATCAGCCCTTCCCCATTAAAAGCACTATTGGGTTATGTCAGAGAAATCCCAAAGCAGGTTAGGAAATTCACATCCCTGGCCTGCTTAATAGCTAACAAACAAGATGTGATCTGCTGGTTCAGAGGTTCTAGACCCAAGTCCTAAAACTGGATAGCTGATCTAGTGTACTGTAATAACAATGCAGTTTCCTATGTGACTACTCTCCTACCCTTTTCATGACCTGGAGACATTTGGGATCCTCTTAACCAGTGTCTGACAGAGGAGAATCAATATAATTGGGAGCACAGTTCTTATAAGTAAAGGAGCCACAATGAAATTATATTGATACATGTAGAGATGTGAAAGTATGTGGATGATCACAGATGCATTTCCTCTGAGACTGGATTGCACTAAATGATGACACTGAAGGTTGCCCGTTTGGTAATCCTTTTTGTGGAAATAGCCCTTGATTGAAGATGGGATTTATTGTCTGAATGTTTCTAATGTTTTCATTGGTTATTACTGTTTGATAACTGCATAAAAATGTAAACCAAAAGGCAACATATACATACAACAGTAGCAGCCTTCTCTCTTCTGCCCACATTTGTTTTTAAGCCATTTCAGATGATTATCAGGCTGGATTCTGCGTCTGTGTGGAATTCCATTTAATGGCCAGAGAATAGCTTATTTTCTCCTATGAAGTTGGAGATCTGATTCAAAGCAGCACTATCAATCAGATCGGTCAGTAGCTGGCTGGAGTTCCCAGTTAAAGCTCTTTTTTTTGATGGATAGTCAGATATAAGACAACTTAATCTAAAGAAGGGGGGTGGCTGAAGTTTGTGCGTTGTTGAGGATGGTTTTTGCAGGGTTGGCAGCGCAGTAATAAATATCATGTCCTTGACGGTTTGTCCCAGGCAAGGTTATCACAGAGTGCCAACTGGCCTAGTTGTGTGGGTCAATTCCTTGAAGTTTATACCTGTCCCATTTGGATTGTTAATCCTGGTCATCTATGCCCTCAACCACAATTTGCTAGCCTCAGAATGACCTGGCAGACATGTCTGCAGGTGGAATATGATGAGGAAGAATGGGCAGGTCTTTTGTAGGCCCTAGAACAAGGAGTCCGTGAGGAACGGATTAAACTCAGACTTTTTAAGATACTTCAGGGCTGGCACTGGACCCTGGCGCAGCTCCAGGATGCAAGATTGCTTCCTTATTCTGCCTGTTGGGGATGTGATTATGTGCCCTGTGATAGTGCCCATATTTTGTTGGACTGTCCCACCACACACCTCTTCTGGACGGCAATAGAGTCTACGCTCTAGGAATCTATGAATTTGCCCTCACCAATTCCAGACCCCCTAATTCTCCTCCATGACATATCAGACATTCCTGAACTGACCCGCCATGCTTGTTGGTTACTCGTCACTGCCCTTACAGCTGCCAAAATCTGTATTTTGCGACATTAGCGCTCTCCACACTAGTAGTTACATCAGGGATGGCTTGCAGGGATGTACAAGACTGCATCATATGAAAAGATCATTTACAATTCTCACAAGGGATCCTGGGGCTCCAAGAGGTCCATTTGAGCATCCCGCGGGGCCTCTGCCACCTGGCAGGACTCCGAGAGAAAAGAAAGAGAAGGATGCCAGGACCGGTAATCGTCCAATTTGCCCTTGGGGTGGGGACGTTTACGCTGGTTCTCAGTAGGGGAATCAGTGACCTGCTCTGGAGGTTTACGGTCCAAGAGCCCAGGAAGCTCCTCCCTCGGTGTGAGGGGTTGAAGGCATTGTTGTGCCAGGTCCATTAATCTCTTCTCTGGAGGGGCCATTACTTCCGAGACAGCCCTGACGATGGAGGCATCCACCGCGTCACAGAAGTCATCTGTGGCCGGGAAATACTGCATGTCCTCCTCTTCCTCGTAATAATCATCAAAACCCTCCATCCCAGGAGGCTGCGAGAAATAGAGGTAAGTAAGGGTGGCCACCCACCAGGTAAGAGCGAACACAGAGTCTGGGATGGGGCCCAGAGATCAACTCCACCTGGGAGGAGAAACATCCTTGTGGGGAAGGAGGAAATACACAGGCCTTTGGCCCTGAGAGGCAACCCAAGCGCCCTGCACAGTCACGGCAGAGTTAATTGGTCTCAAAGACCTGAGCAGACAGATGCCCTTATCTTACATGGGCGAGAGAAACTGACAGCCTGGGCCTGTCTTCACTATTCACGCAGGGATAATCGACCTGCTGACTTACCCCGAAGAGTGTTCAGCTCCAGGCTGCCCTGGGTTTGAAGATGAGCAATTGACTAACGTGGGCGGAGGCGCTCGGCGATGACTGTAACCGACACGCTTTCTGCTCTGCGTTAGGCAAAAGAAAAACGTCCAAGCAAGGACGGGGGAGGCTCGCCCTCTGGCGGCTGGCGGACTGCCGCACACTCCGGCCCCGGACTTCAGAGACAATTAACTTGCAGCCAAGTAGGAGCGATGAAGCATTCCCGCAGCCGTTGAAGTGAAGCAGAGACTTCGCTACGCACTAGCATACAATTGAACCGGAACAATGGAACTAAACCAATACGATGAGGAAAAAACAAAGAGACCGTGTCTCCATACTTAACTGACACTGGCTGCAGCAGCGAAGAAAGAGGAAGTCCGACTAGGGTCAATACCAGTTAATGAGGCGGGAGTCTCCTGATTGGAAGAACATTATTTATTTGAACTTCATGGTTTTTTCCTAGGCTTCATGGGAAATGAAGTCCTTTATTGATTGTTAGTTCTTTGAGATGGCTGCTGTTTGAAATAAAAGAAGAAAGAAATGCCTAATCTTCGCCTCTGTGTCCTGACATAGAATTATAAACATGGCCCTCTTTTTTATTCATGCCAGGCTTTATTGATAAACACACAACAAGCACATTAATCTTATTTTGCATTTTTCAATCTACTGTACGTGTATCTTGCTGGGATATTCGGAATCTTAAAATATTTTTACAAACTTTTTACAAGTTTAAAAAACGTTATTAATTTTCCATATACTTCATGGATCTCCGCATGGTAAAGCTTAGAGAAAGGTTCTCCATGCTTTTCCATAGTTACGTCTAAACCCTGGTGGTGGAGATCTCCGCATGGTAAAGTATAGGGAAAGGTGAAGAAGTTTATTAAACTTGAAAAAGTTTGTAAAAATGTTTTTATGTTAAGTATTGTTTAAATAAAATTTTAATATTTATCTCAAATGTTAAACTAAAGAAAACAAATGCTACAGCACTGTTAAATTTTGAATAAAAAATTTAATTATTTAAAATATATTAAATTCAATTGAAATTATTTTTCTCGAGTTTAAATTCAAAAATAAATTCACACCTAAAGTATTTTTTATTATGCATGAATAACTATTAAAAGAGATGTATCGAATTAATTAAAAAGTAATTTAATTATATTTTAATCAAATGTATTGTTAAATTTAAAATGCAAACGTGCTTAATAAAATAGTTTATAATTAAATTTAAAATTTACTATTTGTATATATATTTTAACAATAAAATCTATTTATTTAGAGTTTAACTCTTCTATATTATTTCATTTGAATTTACATTATTACCTATGCGGTTTACATTTAAGACCCTGCCTCATTAATGTTTATAGAAAGGTGTTGCAATACCAGTAGTTGGCCATGTGTGGTGCTGGACTTACTACTGTTTTTTCTCTTTTCTTAGTAGTTGCTCAATACTCATAACTTTGGCTCCATTCCCTTTTTTAGGGGATGTAAATGTGTATTTTTGGAGTTTTGAGTAACTTTACACTATGGTTTTGTGAATAGTCACAAGTAGTGAAATTACTCAAAAGTATAAGAGTAAAGTTAGATGTGTAAAATACTCAAAAATGTAACTTTCCTTTTTAAATACCCCCCAAATATGTCTTGAACTGCTCTTCACTGTAGCTTAGATCTGAATTTTTTCATAAACATAAATTGAAATGCATCTTTGTGTGTCTTTGCAAATTTTTATAGCGTACAAGACATGCTTACACACAGAACATAAACTTGCCTCGTCTCGGTCTGTCTGTCTCAGGAAACATTTTGGCAGACATTTTGGGAGTTGATCTCCACAACATCTCATTTATAACATTACAAGCAACAAGACAACTGGTGCACTACAGCAGCGTCCCAGTCAATGAACTCTATATAAGTGTGGTGTCTTCAGAACTGGTGATCATTCAAATCTCTACTTGTCATTCATAATTGTTGTTTTTAGCTTTAAACACAGACGCTTTCATCCTATCTAATTCTAATATTGTCCTCCACTGCCCCTGTGTGTAAATGAACAATTATGCAGTAACTGCATAAGAGTCTTATGTTGCCTTTCAATACTGCTGCATTCCACATTGATGCAGTTAATTACTTTACTTATGATTCTAAACAATTCCATCTACATTGCACTTCCATACTTGACCCTATAAAGAGACATCACCAACGGCTTAAGATCTATTCTTCTGCCACCATTTCTACCCCACAATAACTAAAGAAAAATCAAACAGTAGTCAGTGTGACAGGGTCTAGGTGGTGACTCCCTGCTCCACCTTCAATCCACACTACCACAGTTAGACCCACTATCCTGGACACCATCAACTAACACTTGCTCTATACCCAATATTACACTCTGTGCCCATTTCACATTACTTTAGTCTCTTCCCCTCATGCTTTATTTTACCTGCAACCAGCAATCTCTTCACTTTCTCCCACTTTTACCATTTTCTTCTCTTCCTTTTTCCTTAGTTTGCACACTGCACTGCATACCCATCTCCATTTCAACATCTCGTGCTCTCTCTCCTCACTCCACTTCAGTTTTCGTTCTCATCTGCCCATCTTCACATGCACATTACCACTATTCTCACCCCTCTTACTGCTCCTGTCCATCTTCTATCAGAGTTATGGACACCACCAACTGTGCCCTTATGAATGCATGTTCAGCAGTAAAACGGACTCAATATCTCAAACCTTACATAGATCTGCATAATATACACCATCTAGCTCTCACAGAAACATGATTTTGAATCAACACAGAATCTACAGTAAACATAATCCTATCACCCAACTAGCATTGTCTATGCTGCAACAGACAGCAGGGTAAAGTAGGAGTAGTAAATATAACTCATAATGCCCATTTCAAGTTCACAGAAATCTCAGGACCTCTTTTTAATACCTGTCAGCGAAATGCACCATAACTTCTCAGTTATCATAACAGTTCTGTATCGATCCCCAAAACACTGTTCTACATTCCAGCAGGAGTTCACAGCTTGCATGAACATCTATATGACCCCACTAAGAAAATTCTCATAAGTGACTTCAACTTTCAAGTGGACAAAGAATATTCACTCAAAAAAAATCCATTTCACAAATTGACTTCCTTAGCGTCCACCAACATTTCAAACGTCCATTTTACCATACCGGGCACCTAATTAGCCTCATCATATCTAATATCTACCCCCATTCAAACCTCTCCACGACTCCACTATCTTGGACCCTCCACGCAATGATACGATTTTCAAATTCTGTGCCCACATCTCAGGTAAAACACCCCGCCCCTAAAAAAACTCATTATGTTTTTATAAGAAACTACAAGAACATCCTAAAATGGAGACTAGCAAGATTTGGAGACAAAACCCTGAAACTGGCTGGAGGAAAACTCTGGAACAGCCTTTCCAAAGACATCAGGTCATTGAATATCTACACATCCTTCAAAAGCTCCATAGAACTACTGCTACTCTCAGGATACTAATTACCCATCAATATTACAAAAACAGATAACCCTAATTCGTTCTCCTGCAGCTATTCATATAAGCTCACACCTAAGAGATCTCTGCCACATGACCCTGTGATTCTTACAAAATATTAACGCCCATCTGCTGATCAAAAATATTTTGCAGTCACCTCTCGTCTTGTCAGCATGTCCCGATGCCCTTCTCATTCTCCATCTGCGCCCCAAGTTTACCTCTTCTTTACACTGCTCTCCTCTTCTTTTAACAGGTTTCTACTATGATACGTGTAATTTACACTGTTGTCAATATTAACTAGCTTCCATTAATCTCTTCGCTATCCATGTACCGCCCTGCTTTAAGCGGATTGCTACAGTGATCCTTTTAAAGTTTAATATTGTCAATGTTTAACTTGCTACCATAAGAAACTAATTTCTCTGTCAAGCCTATGTGCTGTAATTAAATAAATACATACAATTTCCAGTATATTTGTTTAATATGCTGTATTTTGCCTCCATAGAGTATAGAATTTAAATCCAATAAAAGGTTGTGCTTCTGACCGTGCTCTGTAACGTTTGTACTCTTGGATCTAGACCTGTTAGCATCACAGTGACCACCTATTTGTCGCCATGAATCTCACAATCAATGAGTGAGTGGATGGATGAATGATTGTGATGCTTATAAAGTGCAGACTATCGAGCAGACGTGCCTCCTTTCACATTTTATGTTATGCACAGTCTTGCTCTGTGTCAATTCACTCAGGTTAAAGTGCCTAAAGTCCGTGTATTTAGTAGTTGTGCATTCATTTAAAGTACTTACAACTACCACTGCATCTTTCCTTCAAACCCAACTAAATGAGACCCCCAACTGATCAGACTTTTAATCTCTTTTGATGAAATGGTGAACCCATTGTCAGGATCATTTCCATCTGGCAGTCTACTCAGTGTTCCAAAACTAATATTTCAGCATTTCTTTACCTTTGAAGCGGTCACCATAAGATTATTTCTCACAAACTGCAATTAAATTAAAGCAGTGCAATGCGGCTGCCACTAAAACCCATGGATATTGCACCCTTGTTCATCATCGTGAAGTTGCAAAGATAACACTGTACTATCTGGGGATGCATCATGGAAAGTGCCTCCGGGGCCCAACAGGAGTGTGCACACGCTTTGTGCGCCCCCCTGCCTTTAATACTGGATGTTCAGTCTAGACGTCACCCCAAATTTTTCAAAGCAACCCACTGACCAAATGCACCTTGGTACAACAAAAATACTTAAGGCCTCCTTACGAGTCTGGGGGGCATGGCGGTGGCGGTCTTATTATGATCAGTGGCCGCCGCAACCTCTGGGGATCAGAGATCCCTGACGGTGGCGCAGCAGTCTTGAGGCCGTAATATGGTTGGCGTGGCTGCTGCGGCCTGCCAAGCATATTACAAATTTCCTCACTGCCACACTTTGCAGTGAGGAAACAAAGGGTGTCCTACAGAACCCCCTTGTGCCTCTGCGCCATGTGCCCCCCTGTGATCATGCATCCCAGTACCTGCACGGCATGGACTGCAATAGTCCATGCAGTGCAGGTACTGATTTTGACGTTCCCATTGCGGTGCCTATTTCATAGGCACCGCCAAAGAACCTCCCACCAGATAGGAGAAAACCCCTAGTCTGGCAGGCGGTTCAACCACAGGTTTGGTGGTGCGGGAGTGGGGTGGTCCCGCTCTCACACCTCAAACTCGTAATGAGACCCTAGAGCTCACATGCACCTTTAGCATTCCTATCAACCTATTATTATTTCTATATTTACAGAAAGAACTGCATTTCTATGTAAAGATTACAGGGTAAATTTGAAATGCATTTCTTATGTACCTTTTTGATTTTTAGAATGAAAGAGATATTAACACGTGTAATCTTTAGTATTAAACGGTGAATGTAATGCATCCTATGTCCATAAAGTAGAATACATAGGCAGTAACAGTTGTCTAAATGTTAACTTAATTGTAGAAGCTCCCGAAGATGTAGAAGCAGCTTCTGAATCAAAGTCAGAAGAAAAGTCCAACCTTGAAAAAAATGTTGCAAGTAAGTAAATATTCAAGTGTATTGAGATTATTCAAGAATACATGTTCTTTTATTTTTTAATTACATTTTTTGATTCACCTGACATTTAAAAAATCATTGCGTTCATATACAAAATGTGTACGGTCTCTGTTGTGAGGGCAGATGGCTTTCATCATAATTGTAGAGGGAAGGCTTGGGGTGAATGGAAAAAATATAAACATGGATAAATATGAGAAACCAATAGGGTCAAACTAATAACCAATTTGGGCCAGGTTTGTGTCACCAAAGTGGAGGAAGCCGGTACATAGTGATGATTTTAGAATTTCATTCGCAGCACAAAACATATTTTGCTCTGGGAAGTAGCCCCAAAGTAACTTTGCATCAAGGGGGCGTGCCATGGCTGGTACATGGGCGTTCTCATGCAGGCAGAATCTTCAGTATTATTAGTTGAATGGCCTATATTTTTCCTATATAAATATAGGATTCAAATGCAATGAAATATATTGTATACATTTTAAAATGTTTATTGTAAAACTTCCTGAAGTTTTAGAAGGGACTCCACCCAAGGTCAAAATCCTTAAAGTAAGTAAAACATGAATATGTGCGATTATTCAAGTACACTATTTTTAACTGTAATACTATCATTTTTATTCTTTTTTTTGTTTCAGTAGACTCCTCAAAGATAATTGTGGTCAGAGAAAGGGATGGGCACTGGTTCAAAGTCAGTTAGCAAAACTCATAACGGAAGGAGGGAGTGAATGTCGAGTGGGACACATGTGGAAAGCAAAAGTTGGGAGGTAACACCACAAGCATCAACATTTCCTCTTCATTGGGGCCTATTCACAAAGGCCAGTTGTGGTATGTAAAGTAGTCCTCATGTAGTATTCTTTTGCATATTCTTACATGCCTTTCTTATTTAATTCTAAGTAATCTAAAATGGGAGTAATATGGGAATATTCAGGGATTAAGCATAGACAGTTAGTACAAGTAGAAAGGACTGTGTCCTCGTTACATGTTCGTTAATAGGGAGTTGGACGTTTCTTGGCCAACCCACAAAACCATGTAAAAGTACATAAAAGAGCACTGCTGTAGTACTTCTTTCCGTACTCATAAATACTTCTATGAATTAGCCCTAATGTCCCTAAAATATCCCTAGCTTCACAGTCAGTGGTTCCGATTTGAGTATGTCCCACATAAAAACTTTGAAAAATGTTTTTCAAGGGCCCAGTTTTTACACACAATTGCTATAAAACCATAGACACTAATGAAGAGTTTGGACAAAACATTGAGTTGGAAATATCGTTGCAGAAATATCGGAGAACAAATATCGTGACACAAGAATATTGTGATGCAGAAATATTGTTGTCAAGGATATCGATTTTTTAGGTGAGTAATATTGTTTTCAAGAATATTGTTGTTGTAAATATAGTTTTCAATAATATAGTTGTAAAAAACGTTTTTTTATTATCTTTATTTGTGTTAGTTAATATATAAATTTTCTGAGTTATTATTGTTTGAATCATTGTCAATAATATTTTTAAATATACTTGGTAATGTTAAGTGATTGATAGTTTTTAATTTAATTATAATAGTAATTTATATTGTTGCAGCGGGTTGCTAAATTTGCTGGAAAGGTAATTAAGTATAATTAATTAATAAATCATTATTCATTTATTATTACTAATTTAATTGATTATTAATTATGTTAATTGTGTAATTATATTTTTTAAAGTTATATATTATGTGTGGGCTTCTGGGTTTGTTGGGGTATCAATCAATCAATCAGGAGTTTGTTAAAGCGCGACTACTCACCCGTAAGGGTCTCAAGGTATAAGGTGGAAAGTTAAGTAATAGTTAATTGACAATTAATTAATGTATTAATAATTATTTGATTGATTATTAATTATATAAATTGTGTAATAATTCAATTTTTTAAGTTATTTGTTAGGTGCGGGTTGGGGTGGAAAGTTAATTAAGTAATATTTAATTAACAATTGATTAATAATTACTTAATTGCTTATTAATTGTTTAAATCTTGTAATAATGTTTTTTTTTAAAGTTATTTGTTAAATGCGGGCTGGCGGGTTTGTAGAGGTATATGGTGGGATGATAATTATTAACTAATAAATTAATTAATACATAATAATTAATTGATAAATTAATAATTAATTGATTAAGTAATAACAAATTGATGATTAATAGTTAATTCATTAATTTGTTATAAATTATGGTAATTGTGTTAATTAAAAAAAAATGTAAGTGTGGGCTGCTAGGTTTGTGGGGGTATAGTGCGGTAAGTTAAGTAAGTTAAGTAATAACTAGTGGCCCATCTTTTGAAAATTAATTGGTAAGTTGTTTAATAATTATGTTCATTGTTTATTTGTTTTTTGTGTGTGTCTATATATATATATATATATATATATATATATATATATATATATATATATATATATATATATATATATATATATATATATATATGTACCCCTCCGAAGTCCAGCGCTTTCCCTACTGTTGCAGAGACTGGAGTGGATTTGTAAATCTTCGCCCCGCTGAAGTTCAACACTTTCCACAGACTGGAGTTGGAATAGTACATTTTACCCCTGTGGAGTCCAAAGCTTTCTCTACTGTTGGACAGACTGGAGTGGGAATAGTAAATGTTACCTCTCTGAAGTCCAGCGCTTTCCCTACTGTTGCACAGACTGGAGTGGGAATAGTAGATTTTAACCTGCTGGAGACCAACGCTTTCCCTACTGTTGCACAGATTGGAGTGGGAATAGTAAATGTAACCCCTCTGAAGTGAAGTACTTTCCCTACTGTTGCATAGACTGGAGTGGGAATAATACATTTGCCGAAGTCCAACGCTTTCCTTACTGTTGCACAAACTGGAGTGGGAATAGTAAATTTTACCCCTCTGGAGTCCAAAGTTTTCTCTACTGTTGCACAGACTGGAGTGGGAATGGTAAATGTTACCGTTCTGAAGTCCAACGCTTTCCCTGCTGTTGTGGGGCTCCCTGCTCAGAGTGGGGATAGTACATTTTTCCCCCTGGAGTCCAACATTTCCCTACTGTTGCACAGATTGGAGTAGGAATAGTAAATGTAACCACTCTGAAGTCCAGTGCTTTCCCTACTGTTGCACAGACTGGAGTGGGAATAGTAAATGTTACCCCTCTAGAGCCCAACGCTTTCTCTACTGCTGCATAGATTTGAGAGGGAATAGTACATTTTACTCCTCCGAAGTCCTACGCTTTCCCTACTGTTGCAAAGACTGGATGGGAATAGTAATTTTTACCCCTCCAGAGTCCAACGTCCCACTGTTGAATAGAGTTGAGTGAGCATAGTAAATTTTACTTGTCTGAACTCCAACGCTTTTTCTACTGTTAAAGTATTTGCAGCTATGGAACTCAGTCACTGCACCACCTAAAGTATTCGCCTGTACAGAATTGGATGAAAATTGCCCACCTCAAGTGACCAGCTACCAGATGGCTATAAACTAGACATTTTAAAACACAAAATATGAAAGGCAATTGTAAAATACAGAGCCATATCCACAACACTTTTTGGGCTGAAATATGCAATAAGTTGGTTTGTTCTTGCAATTTCTTTTATTTCTTTTTCTTCTCAACAATAGACAAACACACGCAGCCAACACTTTTCACCCACAACATGGGCTTCTTCAGGGCTGCAGACATGTCAATAAATAGAATACATACATCGGTTAACTATAAGAATACATGAGGAAACATTAAGATAATACATTTGGACAATAAAGAACACATAACATCTTTAAAACAAATGTCACAAAAAACAGTACACATCAATGGAATAACAAAAAGAAATTGGCCTAGTGATCATAAATAGAATCACCATGTTTATTTACATGTAGAAAAAACATGTATAATTAGACACAAAACGAGAAGATAATGGAGGTAAAAAATAAGATATAATATTAACATCATGAAATGACAAGATTATCAACGTGTATAAAAACAATATTTAAAACCCAACATCTTAAATACAATAAACAAATATGTACGTTATACACGTGAGATTCCCTCAGTTTGACTATCTTCTTGTGCACAGACCCTTTAGAACAAGTGAATTCTTCAAAAGACACATGCCAGCGAAGGCCTGAAAATTCACTTAGTGACCGTGAGAGAATAAGTCGCAAGGAAGACCTCTAAAAGCAGCAGTATGTGATGAGAAGAGGAAAGAGACAGAGGAGAACTGAAACAAAAAACAAGTGAAAAAAAGAGAGAAAAAGTACAAAAAGAGAAGATGAGAATGGAGAAAAGAAAATTACAAGACTTAGCACCACCAAGGAAGACAAAGGTCACAAACTTACCCAGAGTCAAAATATTAAAATTAATGAAACTGGAGCTTCCAGGAAAAATATATATATAAAAATATGAATATAAGAGGAAAAAGCAAAAAAGTATTTCAAAGTGCACAAACATGTTGGCATGAAAATTAGCAAATACTACGTTACAAGAAACTGCAAGAAAATTCTTACCAATGTGATTCTACTGGCTACAGTTGTGCATTTGAAGAATGGTTACGTCGCACCAAAAATTGGGAAATGTATTCTACGCTGAGATTAAAGCAGACATATTAAAAATGTCCTAATTCATCCACTAGTTGTTAAGAAATGTAAGCAGGTTTAGTAAAGTGCAAAGTAAAAGACCCACATCAAACCTATGTTCTTATACCTAGTGCACCTAAAAACGTTCTACGTGATCAGAACCAATACCTCATTAGTGTCATGCAATGAAACAGTGAGGCAACAGAGTCATACATTAAAAACAATCCATCATACAAAATAGGTTACGCCACATTCCTTGATAGTAAAGGGAGTAATAGTGCTTTCACCATTGAAGAGAGGATGAAAGAAATCAAAATACCTATTCGCACACAAATAAGGGCCTATTTAAGATGTCGGTTGGAGTTGCCTCTGACCGACACCGTTTGGGGGAAGGAATCGCTCGACCATAGACATGGTGCGGTTGCAAACTTCCATCTTTCAATGGGAGCTTGTGCTGCGGGCCGAAATCGCCCGCAGCACAAGCTCCCATTGAAAAATTGAAGTTTGTAAACATTCCTGCACCATGTGGCAGGCACCTCATGGTGCCTGCCACACGGTGCAGGGATATTTAGGGGCCCGCCAGGCCCAAATGCGGAGGGCCAGGGGGTAAGAGGGCCCTGCTAGGGGCCTTCAAAGTCAGTTTCCGACAGCCACTCCATGTCGGAAAGGCTGACATGGATTGGCTTTCGGAAACCGGCTCCTTGACCCCGCCTGAACCGCGTCGGATTTCTCCGCCGGTTTAAACTCCGACCGCCGTCATCATAATACGACAGTCGGACTTTAAACCTACCATGTCGGTCGGAAAGCCTCCGACCAGCACGGAGGCTTTCCGACCGACATCGTAATGAGGCCCTAAGTGTCCACACCAACACTGCAACGTGTACAATCGCTGTTGCTAATTTTACAACTCTAAACATAAAATGTTGTGTTAAAGAGTTAGTCGGCAAATATACGTTTCATTGTCAATGGTTTCAGTAGCACCAGGCCATGACTGACCATATTCGTACACAGAGAGAAAAACGTAAAGAAGCAACTACACGCACAATACTGCATAATGTCAAACATAACAGAAGTGAGGTACAAATGAATGTCACGTCAAACAAACACGCACCGTTGCTCGCACCAGATGCCCAGTAGACAGACAAAGTGTTACCGACCTTGCTTGCTCCCCAGACACGTGCAAAAACAACAATTGATGGACAGAATGCAGACCAATGTCATACATTCACCCCAGTACAGAGATCTGGGCCTAAATCCATCGTTTTTTTGCTTTTTGCTCCCCATGGCATTCCAGTTTGAACCCAGCCATATGCAAATCAGTCTCGACCCTGCACCCAATGGGAACCGTCCAGCCCGAACTGCCAAGCCAGGTCCTCCCTGGACTGGAAACAAGCATCGTAGGACCGGTTTCGGAGTTTCACCCCTTATCAGCCAGGATAGCTTGACTCCAGTGGCATGGAGAGCATGGGACCCACGTCTGGGCATACCCGTCCCACTCGGGTTGACAAATGCAAAAACAACAATTGATGGACAGAATGCAGAACAATGTCATACATTTACCCCAGTACAGAGATCTGGGCTTATATCCATCATTTTTTTGCTCCCCATGCCATTCCAGTTTGAACCCAGCCATATGCAAATCAGTCTTGACCCTGTGCCCAATGGGAACAGTCCAGCCCGAACTGCCAAGCCAGGTCATCCCTGGACTGCTCCCCATCCACGAGCATAACACCGCTACTCTCTACTGTTGCATAGACTGGAGTGGGAATGATGGAACTATTATTCTGAGACTACCGTACTTTTTAACATATTGTTTAAATATGTTCAATATTTTTATTTGTTTATGTGTTTAATTTTATATTATTTGTATATATATATATATATAATTTTTTATAACATGTTTTGTATTGGATTTGTTAACATTTTTTATGTCATATATATATATTTAGATGTGCTTTTTATAGTAGTAAATTGGCAAAATTTCATCTTATGAGGAAGAAAAGACCTGTCAATAAGGAAAATATACTTGCAACAGAGCCAAGCAATTAACAGATTTCTGACATTGAGCTTCTGAGTGATTTACATTAATTAGAAAGTGAAACACTGGGCTCACCACACGAAGTTGGGATTTAGCAAATTGCTGAACATGAAGGACTAAACGTTGGTGACTGTACAGTAACACCTCTCAAACCTACATCCACATTCTTGCCACTTCTCCCTAAAGATGGTATTGATTCCTTTCATGAGAGAGTAATTGGAGAAATGAAAATCCTATATCAACACACGAGCAAGAAAGCCTTTAAACGTGACAATCGATTTATTGCTTATTACAATCTAATCAACAAGTTAAGAAATCATAAAGATCTAGTTATTCGCAACACTGATAAAGGAGGAAACATTGTGATATGGCCAATGGTCAAGTGCACAAATGAAACGTTGAAACAACTAAATGACTCCCAGTGTTATATAAAAAGCAATTTCTTGTCTGTACTCAAGGTGAAGAAAGACTATCACATCAAACTTGAGGAATGGAAACAACTGGACCTACGAAGTACGGATGAATTCAAGTATTTACGGAATGATTTTCCAAAACTACCGGTTATGTACCGAAAATTCAGTAAGACTCAACAACACCATCGGGGTGGCCGATTATTTTAGCAAAGGGCAGCCTCCTAGAAAAAACATCGATGTTTATTGATTTCTTTCTGCAAACATATGTTAGAGTGTTACCATCATATATCAAAGACACTGGTGATTTCTTGAAACAGATATATGATTTGCCATGGAATGATGAATATTGTTTAATGACATTGGACGTTACTACCTTGTACATAAGTATACAGTACTCTGATGGTATACATGCTGTTAAACATTTTTTACAATGTAGACCGGCCACACTGTAGAGGCACACTGAAATGTTGTTATCTGTGATTAAATGGTGCTTGACTAATAATTTATTTCTGTTTGACAATCAAATCTAAAAACAAGTACGTGGAACCACGATGGGCACCTGCTTCGCCCCAAGTTATGCGTGTTTGCACGTAGGCTGTGGGGAGAAGCAGGTGCTCATCGCGGAATACAGCAGAATGTGGGAGTATCATGTGATAACCTGGCTGGGTTATATTGACGACCTCTTTATAATTTGGAAGGGGTCTGAGACATCATCGAATCAGTTCATCAGTCAGATTAATCACAATCAGCTGAACCTACGTTTTAGCGGCACAGTTAGTAAAAAGCAGGTCGAGTTTTTGGATGTACAAGTCTTTGTCAAACAGGGAAAGTTGCAAACACGCCTATTCAGAAAACCTACTGCTGGAAATTCTACACTCCATGCAGACAGTTATCCTCCGGAACATCTGAAAGCTAGCATACCATACAGTGAACTTCTCAGACTCAAAAAAAACACAAGTCTGGTTGAGGATTGGCATCTGGGTAAAGATGAGATGCTAGAATGATTTAAGGAATGGGGGTACTCCTCACAAGTCTTTACAGCAGCTGTCAGCAAAGTACAAGCTAGAGAGAGGGAAGCCATTTTGTTCCAAAAGGCAGAAAAAATAGATGAGAAAGAAAAAACAGAACACATGATTAGAATGATAACCACACATAATGAACAAGAGGTGAACATCAGAGAAATGATGCAAAAACACTGGCATCTGGTGAGAGGGGATGCCATGTTAGGTCCTCTTGTTCCCAAGGTACCGCAATTCAATTTTAGGAGAGCATACTCTATGAAAGATGCTCTAGTACGCAGCAGTACTGAAATTAACACATCAGGTACATGGTTACAACAGAGACGGGGCTTTCACAAGTGTCACCGTTGCAAAGCATGCCAACTTGGTAAAAACAGAACAGAATATGTAACACCTTTCAATCCCAAACCTGTCGAGATAAAACGATCATATAACAGCAAAGCTGAATTTGCAGTATATGTTCTCACATACTTGTGTGGCCTCTTATATGTGGGAAGTATGATCCTTCTAGTTCATTGTCGTATCCTCCAACACCTCGGAGCAGTTAAAAATAAGACTGGTCATAACAATGAGGAAAATTCATTGACTTAATTTGCTATTGATGCGATCCCCAAATCTCCCAGGGGAGGAGATAGAGAAAAACAGTTGAGACAACTGGAATGCAAATATATAATCAATCTCGATACAAAATTCCCAAATGTGTTGAATGTCAAAGAGAAGCTGTATGCGTTCTTGTAACTTATCTGCAGTAGAATCTTTCCTGTCAATAGTGCTATAACTCTTAATCTTTTTTTCAAGCCTATACCTTCAGTATTCAATTTGATTTTGTATTGGTACATATATCACCCTAAATCAATAATGTTGATTAATGCATTTAGGCTAATTAAATGGGTCATGATGAATCAACAGGGCATTTATGTCCTTAAGTAAAATGATCTTTATGGTTCATGACAGTTGTAATATGCTTTCTTAGCTCAATCTGTCTCTATTTCAAAGAAATATCAGGTGCCATTTGAGGCATCAGATGAAGGAGCTATTAATACAGAGATTTATCATGTATTTGATATCACCATTGAGCATTCAAGCAATGACACTTTTAGAGATACCACTGATGGAGCAGAGAAAATAAAAATTTTTAACCCCTAACAAATTTTATAAATAATTAATAAAATGTTCGTTTAATGTATTAATCAACACTGTACGTGTGGGAAGGGTAACATGCAAATGTATGTGCTAAATAATCTATTAATGGATGTCCGTGTGGCTAATTATAACGTAAAAGTAAAATGCGTACTAATTTAAAATAAATGCATGTTTTTGTGCTTCATAGAAATAAAACGTGTCGTTGCAAAAACAATAGTGATGGTAAGTAAGGAACAGCTTAAATGTTGCTTTCTGCTAGGTAATAACTAATTGGGGTACGTAGATGACGGGAGGGAAACGAAAAGGCTATTTTTCTCTATTTTAATTATGTTTTGTTTACTTTAAATTAGTGCTTCTAAAGTATAACCGAGTGGCGATATAAAATGGCTGCCAGTGGGTGATGTGCGCAGGCGCAAGGGAGACATGTGACACGGGAGAGAAGTCGGAGAAAAACTAACCTCGTGATGTTGCTGAGAGGCTAGGATGCGAGAAATGGTCAAGGCTGATGTGACCTAATTGAACTGATAGTGTGCCGTGGTGATCAGCAGAGACCCGTGGGAAACCAGTTTAAGAGAAAGGACAATGCCTGCAGAGTTCTCGAATGTATCGAAAGAAGTTACAAATGTACTGATCGAAGCGGATGGAAACATGTCTTGAACGTGTGGGAAAGGAAATGATCCAAGGACCATTGGATCCAAGAGAACTTGATTAAAAGAATGAATAAGATGACATGTATGGACCAATGAAAGAAAAGCGTGTTAGTAATGTTGCAACAATTAGTTAGCAAAGTTAGAATTAGGGTATAAGAGGGCCTACTCTTAGTGGGAGGGGGTCAGTCGCAGTCGGAGTCGCAGTCGCAGTCAGGAGCGGAGTTGGAGAGTCGTGTTGGTGTTGGTGGCTTCCAGAGCTGGGTGGTCCTGATCGATCCCTTACTGAGCGGGAGATGCTGAAAGACTGTTAGATGAGACGGGTTTCAGGTAGCTGATGCTGACGAGCTGAAGTTTCTGTTGCTGTCTTAATTTTCCAGTTGAGTATGAGAATCAGGTTATTTCTAATTCTTAAATTTAGGTTAGAAATCATTAGGCTAAATTAGGAAGGTAGGCAGGTAATTAGGGTTTTGCTTCATGATAAAAATTTCCTTTCTGCAATAAATTGATTATGCTTAATAAATATTTGAATTAATAATGAATGAATAATTGAATAAAGGTTTAAAATTCTTTCTCATGCTTTTAAAATTATATAAAATTTAAGATTCTTTAAACCAAATGACTCAGTGGTTATTTTCCTAAATGATTGTGACATCAGTAATTGGTTATTGTGATTTAGCTGGTCTTAATCACTATGAACTAATTTCTTACATGAATGATTCATCGACAAAACAATGAGCAGGAATATCTTAGGAAATAGCTAAAAGAAAGCGATAAGTTAAGGTAATAAGGTATCCCGGCTCCTTCCAGCGGTACATAAATGGTGTTTTCCATTTAGTTCTCATGCTTCTCCTAGGAGTACATAATTTCATAAAGTTGTAAAGGAAATCCAGGTGTGTGCGTGTGTGTTAGGCGATGTCTATGGGCCCCATCGTCATGTGGATGTGAGAAAATATAGTTTGCCCCTGGATGACCTATAAGTGACCTAGGAGGAGAATAGTTTTTATTGTACGCGCTGCATCAGATTTCTTGGTAGCAGAGGATGGTTTTCTATAGATTAGTTTAGTGATTATTGTTTATTGATTATTGATTATTTTTTATGACTAACACTATATGTTGAGTCGCGTTATGTTATAGGTGAGTTTTCACGCTTCTGGGATGTAGGAAGTGGAACACGTGTGGCAAGAGAAGTCACATGGAATTTGGTACATGGTCTGAATTCATTTTGGTAATAACACAGGTTGTGTTATGTTAGGGATTTTCTGTACGAAAGGTGTGTAACTGAAATAGCAAATCACGTTTTCTTGTGAAACTTTGGCCTTAATTCTCAGGAGCCTAGTCTCCACATGTGTCTTATCCCCAGAGAAACGAGTTAATTGTTTGCTTGAAAGAAGGGTAAGGTAGAGGGAAGTGCTACTTTATCGGCGAGAGTAAAAAATTCTGTGGTAGGGTAGAGGTAAGCGCTGCCTACTGGAAATACAGGATTCTTGTGTAAAAGGACAAAGCTGTCACTTTTGTTTAGCGAATCAGACTATGGAATTGTTTAATTGTTGTAACTAACGAAGAAAACAGTGAAAAGAAAATTGCCGATAAATTTTGTAAAAGAGGGGTAAAAGAGCAGAAGTGACGTAGAACAGTGCCGCGCTAGGATTGGATAGTGCGCTAGTCACGAGAACCCAGAGCAGGAGTGACATAGAAAAGTGCCGCGCTAGGATTGGTTGGTTCGCGGACGGAGGGAATTGTTCTGATTGGTACGTTAGTGTGAGTCGCGCTGTAATTGGTCGAAGTTCCGTACACAGAACAGCGTTAGCGTAAAGAGAAAAACAAATAGAAAACATGCCGTATTACGAGTATGAAAGGGAGAGAACGTCATGGACGACGAAATTAAAGAATTTCTTTAAGAAAGACAAAAAGGTTGTGACTAGAGAGGGGCAAGTAATTCCTCCGCCGAAATCAGCAGCTTCACATATGATGCTAAAATATGGATATCATACGTGCATATGGTTGGAAAATTGGGCAAAGTATACGAAGAATGATGGTGCTTTAGCTTTCCCTGAGAATGGTTCATTTAGTGTAGCGGTTTTGCGAAATTTGCGAGAAAAGATGACAAATCTAGAACCTAGACCTAGACCGACACAGTTTGAAGCATTGACGGAATGGGAGGATGAGATGTATGAGCGAGAAAGATTCAGAGGTTTTAGGGATCATGAGTTTATGCCTGGAAGGATGTGGGGAATAAATCATGAGGATAGAATAAAACGATGGAGATGTGCTAACATGACAGGAGGTTTGTTTCCAGCTTTTACAGTTGAGGAAGGGACTAAGAAAAAACGGACTGAGAAAAAGAAACATATGGAGAGGGAGAAATATATGTATGAGAGCGAAACGGATGATGAATTGCTGGAAGATATTCTAAATAGAAATCCACCTCCGTATCAACAGAGTTCTACAGTGGTGACACCAAATGCGCCGCTAATAGAGACTATGCGAAATAAAAGTCCGGAGAAAAGAATTGAAATAAATAGGTCACAAGAACCAATGAGAACTTCACAAAATGAAGGAATAGAAAGTGACAATGCCAGCGAATTAGCAAGGACAACCAAAGAACTAACTGAAAAGATTAGAGAGTTAACGAAAAATATGGAAGCAGTTACTGTGCCTGTAACAATAGGTCCAGTAATACCAGTTTTTGAGAATCAGAAAATTGATGAAAGATCTTTAGTGATTCCCATGAGTTCACAATTTCAGAGAGAAAAAGAAAGAATGGAACAAAGTGCAAGTACAAGTAATTTGGCTAGTACTTACAGACCAAGTCCACCTACAAATTTGACGGTGAATGAGTGCAATGGTAGGAAAATGCATATGGTAACAGAATCTGCAACAGAAACCCCTGAAAAGAGTGGTAATTGGGTAGAACTAAATAATACACCCATAGGTCCGACTCCTGATGAGTTAAATGAGTGGATGAAGGCATTTAAAATAAAAGAACCAGAAGAAAAACCATTAGATGTAATTAGATTAAAAATCGACATGGAAGAATTAATTTTAGGAACGATTGGTACCGAAAAGATAAAAAATTACCAGGATGATGAAATAATGTTTCTGTGCAAAAGTATTACATGGAGAGCAAAGAATTTACATGACAAACTAGAAGAAGTAGCCAGTGAAATTGGAATAGACTTTGCGAAAGTGAAAACGTTGCAGAAACCATATAGAGTAGACTTTTGTGAAAAGGATATTGAAAATTTGAACACGGCAGGAAGGCTGACACAGATAAAAGAGTTAATTGTGTTGTTAAGAAAATGGGGTGATGTGGACAGATGGAAGGTTAGATGGACGAAGAAGAATGAGAAAACTACAGACAAAGGTTCATTGGCTTTTATGATAACTGAAAAAGAATCTGTTGCTAAAGAATACCCCATGAGAGAAACTCCAGGTGGTAGTTACGTGCATGTTCCCTGGACTAGGCAGGACATACTGTCATTTACCAATGACTTTCCAAAGCTAAGAGAGAAGCCAGTTGAGTGGTATCGACAAGTAGAGAGGTTTGTAAAGGTCTCAAAAGTGTTGTGGATAGATTTAGATGGATTATTTGACATAGTGGTACCAACAGATTTGTGGTCAGAATGTAAGATTACAGTTGACTGGCCAACTACAGAATATCCAAGAGATCCTAAGACAGGAGCTCCAGGTCCTGATGTAATGAAGAAGTATGATAAGGTAATTACCTTTTTGAAGAATAAGATTCCTCCTAAAGAGACAGATTGGGTAAAAATCGATAGAACTACACAAGAAAGTAAGGAGTCTGTTCATGCCTATTATGAAAGGTTGTTGTTGGTTTTCAAGCAGTATAGTGGATATGAGGAATTAAGTGAAAAGGATATGAGTCATTTTGTGTACAGATTTGTGTTTGGATTGAAACCAGAGATTAGTGAAATGATTAAACAGCATATGATTAATTGGCAGAATGGCACGGTCGATGATGTGCTGAGGTATGCTAAGTATTGCAGTGATGATATTGGGAGTAGACAGCGTAAATTGAAAGAGAAGGCAATGTGGGCACAGGTGAAGGTGGCAGAAAAACAAGAAGCTCAATTGGACAATAATAATGGGAATGAAACAGGACAAAATAAAATGCGACCTAACATAGGTAAAGGAAAAGGTCAAGTGAGTCTAGAAGAGGCAAAGAAGAAATGGCCATGTCATAATTGCGGAAAATTAGGGCATTGGAGAAACGAGTGTAAATTCCCACCTAAACCTAATCCGGAAAATCAATCATTGACTCCACAGGTGCAGAATGAGGTAGTTGTTCAACAAAGTCAGGTGCCGCAACCACCACTTCCCAACACTGTTAACCAGCAAAGATACAGTACAGAAACAGGATTCTACGGAGGAGAGCAGGTAACACAGTTGCCGCGAGCAGCTAACATTTCTCAGTATTGGTTGCGTCAGAGTGAGGATGACCCGGATGAAAGATTCTGACGGTGCCCAGGAGAGGGGAAAGAGTGCGTACTTGGCGCAACTCTAGAGGTAGATCAGTCTGGTCCCTTTGTGGATGGAGAAGTGAATGGTGCAAATGTAACATTCCTTGTCGATACTGGAGCTACCCGTTCTACTGTTAGATCAGTGGAAATTCCAAACCTTCCTCTCTCAGGTGAATACATCCAAGTAGTAGGAGTAGCCAATCAGCAGATTAAAACACCACTTACTGAATTAGTGGAAGTAAAAATTGGTTCTTTTAGCAAAATGCATAAATTTGTAGTGTGCGATTGTAGTCCTGTAAATCTTTTAGGTCGTGACCTCTAATGCAAGATGAAATTGCACAATTTATTGTACACCAGATGGAATTGGATTTCAGACCTCAGATGAAGATGTCTTGTATAAAGTAACTTTGATGAATCAGGAACCTGAAATGAATGGTTTGTTTCCTGCATTTGATGCAGAAAAACTTCCAGAAGAACTAAAAAGTGCAGTAAAAGAAAGTGTGTGGGATTTTACAGGAGAAGACATTGGATTAATGAAAGAAGTTGATCCCGTAAAAGTAACAGTAAAAGAAGGAACAACTTACCCAAATACGCCACAGTACAAATTAACTCCAGAAATAATTGAAGGAATAACTCCTGTAATAAATAAAATGATTGAACAGGGAATTCTAAAAGAAATAATGAGCAGTCCATGTAATTCACCTATTATGGGACTGAAAAAGCCAAATGGAACATATAGAATAGTACAGGATTTGAGAAAGATCAACAAAATAGTTGTGCCCTGTTGTCCAATAGTGCCAAACCCTGCAGTAATTCTATATCAAATTCCACACGAAGCTGAGTGGTACACTGTGATAGATTTGTGTCACGCATTCTTCTCTATTTCTTTGCATCCAGATAGCCAGCCATTATTTGCGTTCCGGTTCGGAGAGCGTATTTTGGCATGGTGCCGAATTCCTCAGGGGTATACAGAAAGCCCCTCAATCTTTAATCAGATTTTAAAGAAATCTCTGGAAGATTTGAAAATGCCAGAAAAGTCAGTGATGGTGCAGTATATCGATGACCTATTGGTGGCATCGAAAACAAAAGAAGCATGTGTAAGTGATACAATTGCTTTACTGAACCATCTAGAGAAAAGAGGACATAAAGTGTCCCCTTCAAAATTGCAATTTTGCCAGAAAGAAGTTCAATATTTAGGCCATAAAATTGAGAAAGGAGTGCGAAAGATAGCGACAGAAAGAGTAAGAATGATTCAAGGAATGAGAGCACCAATGACGCAAAGAGAGGTAAGAATGTTTCTGGGAATGGTTGGATATTGCCGACAATGGATAAGTGGTTTCTCTTTGATTGCAAAACCATTACAAAAGTTGACCAAGAAAGATGTAAAAGACCCTTTTGAGTTAAACAATGAAGAAATGAAATCTTTCAAAGAATTGAAAAAGAAATTATGTGAGGCACCTGCATTAGGCATGCCTGATTATGAGAAGGATTTTGAGTTGTACTGCAGTGAAAGAGATGGATGTGCGTTTTCAGTACTGGTACAAAAACATGGAACAATGAAAAGACCAATTGCTTACTTTTCAGCTGTTTTAGATCCTATAGCAAAAGCATTGCCTGGATGTCTGAAAGCAGTTGCTGCTACTTGTGTAAGTCTGGAACAAAGTGAAGGTATAGTGATGGGGTATCCACTGAGAGTATATGTCCCCCATTCAGTAGAAATTCTTTTGACAAGAACAAAAACACAGTACATGACACATAGTCGGCTGACTAAGTACGAAAAAGTCATCTTGAGTGCTGAAAATGTGACCATAGATAGATGCATGAATGTGAATCCTTCAACATCATTGCCAGATGAGGAGAGTATAATTGAACAAGACGAAGTAGATCATGATTGTCTGAACGTGCTGGAATATTGCACGAAACCAAGAGCTGACATAAAAGATGAACCGTTAAAGGAATCTGATTATGTCATGTTTGTAGATGGCTCATGTTTGAGAACAAAAGAAGGAGTTTTAAGCGCAGCTTACGCAGTGGGCACAGTGGCAACTGTGATGGAAGCGTCTTGTCTGAAAGGAATAAGGTCTGCACAAGTTGCGGAACTGATTGCTTTGATTCAAGCATGTAAATTAGGAAGAAATGTACGAGTCACGATTGTGACCGATAGCCAATATGGTTTCGGCATCGTACATGACTTCGGTCAGATTTGGTCACAAAGAGGATTCTTGACATCTGCAGGAACACCTATCAGAAATGGAGATTTTGTTAAAAAGCTGCTTGAGGCGATACAGTTGCCTAAACAAATCGCTGTAGTGAAGTGCAAGGCGCATAAGAAAAACGAAGATTACATAGCAGTCGGCAATAATTATGCCGATGAGATAGCCAAATATTGTGCAGAGAACATGGTGTCCATGAACAAAAATAGAGAAAGGGAGCATATCTCTTCTCCTTTGCTTTTTACTAATACTGTTGAGACATGGGATGAAGTAAGACAGTTACAAGAAACTGCAAGTGATGAGGAAAAAGATTACTGGATAAAAGCAGGATGTAGAAGACAAGAAAATAATGGTGTGTGGGTATACAGAGACGAAAGACCAGTTATGCCTGATAGCATGATTGCAGACATGGCACGGATGTACCATGGACAAGCTCATATTGGGAGAGATGCAATGATCAGACTTTTTAGACAAACCTGGTATAACCCAAAATTCAGAGCCATTGCTGAAAGTCTTTGTCAAAGATGTCTTATTTCTCAGCAGTTTAACCCAGGAAGAAAAACAGTAGTGAGTCTAGGAACAATAGGACGAGAAGGAGGTCCATTCACTAGAATGCAGTTAGACTTTATAGAAATGCCCCCTAGTAACAGACTAAAATATGTTCTAGTGGTCGTCTGTTTGTTTTCTCATTGGGTGGAGGCATACCCCACTAGAAGGAATGATGGAACAACAGTGGCAAAACTTATGCTACGAGAGTTCATTCCAAGGTATGGTTTTCCAGTCACGGTTGAGACAGATAGAGGAACACATTTTCAAAATGAGTTGATCCAATTGATTTGCGAAGCATTGAGTATTAAACAAAAACTACATTGTGCTTACAGACCAGAGGCTTCTGGAGTAGTGGAGCAAATTAATGGAACAATTAAGAACAGACTAGGAAAAATGTGTCAAGCTACAGGACTCAAATGGCCAGATGCACTGCCTCTTGTTCTGATGACCATCAGAAGCATCCCTGAAAAGAAAACTGGACTTAGTCCTCATGAGATGATCATGGGACGAGCAATGAGACAAGCACACGTACCTGTCAACAAGTTATTGACTATAACTGATGATCTAGTACTGGATTATTGCAAGGGACTGGCTGATGTGGTGCGTTCTGTGTTTCATCAGGTTGGACCGGATGCGACCACTCTTGAAAGAAAACCAGCCCACGACTTGAATCCAGGAGACTGGGTCCGTATAAAAATCCACAGGAGAAGAAAC
This sequence comes from Calotriton arnoldi, assembly GCA_963921515.1. Lineage (NCBI taxonomy): Eukaryota > Metazoa > Chordata > Amphibia > Caudata > Salamandridae > Calotriton > Calotriton arnoldi. Next base: position 1,192,660 of record CAWUFW010001041.1, read on the forward strand.
TGTCTAGTTCCTCGCTGGGACGAACCACGACAGGTAATCCTAGTGACAACAACTGCAGTCAAGTGTGCAGGAGTGAAGAACTGGGTCCATGCAAGCCACACAATCAGAGTTCAAGAGCCTACTGATCGACATGTGAGTCGACGTTTGGAAGTGTGGGATAAAAGTTTAACGGCTGGGACAACAAGGATAAGAGAAAGGGTGCCAGAACTTGAAGATCGACCTGAAAGTCGACATCTGGAAACCCCAACTGAAAACACCTCTAGAGGAGAAGAGGAAGAAGAAGAAGAAGAAAGAAATTCAGAAGTTCCAGAACCTGAAGATCGACCTGTAAGTCGACATCTGGAAACATCTGACACAAATTCAGGATCTGATGATTCAGTTGCAAACTGTGAAGAATTCCGAAGGAGAACTTGGGGTTATAAACCAATTAGAGAAGAAAATGAGCAAGAAAATGATCTAGATGAACAACCAAGTACAAGTTATGGTGGAAATCCTTCAGAAATAATATTAATAGATGAAGTAGGGAAAGAAGAACACAAAAAGTTAGAGAATCGAGAAGAACCCCGAGGAGCAATAGGGACAGATAGAGAAACAGAAGAACAGGGAAATTTAGAAGCAGAAAGGGAGGAAAACACCAAATCGGAAGAACACCGAGGAGGGACAGTAATAAGGGAAAAGAAGAAGGAGAAGACAGATCCACCAGTAGGAGATGACGAGATCATAAGTTTCAAAATAAGAGACAATAGTGAAACAGTTGAAACAGAAACTGAAGAGAGTGGAGAAGAGGAGAAGGCGAAAACTGAATCAAGAAAAAGAAATTGGAAATCAGAAAGAGAAGAAAAAGAAGGTGAAGCCAAAAGGCCAAGAAAAGGAGATAATTGGCCCAACAGCTATATAAGAAAATTGAGATATAGAATAATAAGAGCTGGAGACGAAAGTGCTGAACAAGTGAATGAAATAACAAGTCAAAAGGGACAAGAAAAACAAAGTGGAAAACGATTGCAAAAGTCCAAAAGAACGAAGAAGGTGAATGCAAAGTACAAATCACCTGAGTGGCTGTATATCGCACTGACAGATTACAAAGAAGAAGAAAACACTCACGAGAACCAGAGACTAAGAAGTCGAATGGGAAAAGGTGAGATGCAACAAACCTGAAGTGAAGACTTATAGTGCTTCTGCCGGACATGACAATTTTACTGGATGTGACAAATCACCGGATGTGACAACGAAAGAATTCTGGAAAGAATTAAAAGAAAGTACCAAGCAAAGACTTTTTGAAAGCAGAGTGGCATCTAAGTCATTTCTGAGGTGTAGTGACACAATGTTCTGAAACTTAACAAATAGAAAAAGCAAAATGGAAAATAATAGGGATAGAAGAGATAAATGTGAGTTTGTAAAAAGATGGTGCAAAATGTGCTGCTTTTGTACAGGGTTATTAATGACCATATGGATAGTTTTAGCAATCACAATTCCTATTAGTTTAGCTGTAATAGAAGCGAAGAATGATACTAAACCAGAAAAAGAAACTAATATTAAAGAACCAGTTATTTTAAGAAGTAGTGCAGAATTACATAAGGATAAGTCAGTAACAGACTTTTCTAAAAATGTTTTTACAAAATTGTTGTATGAATATGTAGAGACAATGGATGTGAGAGATTGTTATGTTTGTATGCAGTTGCCTGCATCAGTGTCAGAAGGTGTGACTTATCATCACCTACCTCTAACTTATGGAATAACATGTAGTGTAATAGCAAGTTTATTTTATAAAACAGGTAGATTAGAATCTTATTATACTGACATAGATAAGATTTTTGCAAACATTCCAGTAGTACCAGAACTTAACAAAGTAAAACCAGCAAAAGTTTTAGGAGAATTCTTTTTAGAACATAGAAAATTAACGTTAGAAGAAATAGTTAGTAACAACCTTACCTGTGAGTTAAAGAAAGAAGAAAAGGTATTTTTAGAAATGGTTGAAGAAAGAAGAATGAAGTTTCAAAAAGAAGCAATAAAAGAGGGAGGAACACATCTATGGACGTTTGAGGAAGGAAATCATGAAGGGAAAAAGATAAATGCAGCAATGACATTAGATTGGCCACAAACAGGAAAGTTGTGTATTAGGAGAAATAAGACAGTCTATGACAATTACTTTGTAGGTTCCAGTATCTGCCATGACAATTATCAAATTCTGGGAGGTTGGGGATTCAAAGGTGGAAAAGATCCAATATTTCCAGGTATATATTATATTTGTGGGAATAGAGCTTATTACAGGTTACCGGACCATTGGTATGGAACTTGCTATGTAGGCCTGGTCTTTCCAAAAATCTTTCATATGGACAGAGAAGAAAAAGGAACATACAAGATGATTAATAGCTTTACACGTAGAAAGAGGGAAAGTTTTTCAGAAATTGTAGGTGATATTTTTGGAGCATTAATACCAGCAGTGGGAATATCTTTGAATGCATTTAAAATTCGTAAGTTATCCACAGTAGTAGATCGTTTGTCTACAGATACTGTGGGAGGGTTCTTAATGGTAAATACCGAAATGGTTGCCATGAGAGCTATGGTGATGCAAAATCGGCTTGCCCTTGATATTCTTTTGGCAAAAGAGGGTGGAGTCTGTGGAATGTTGAAAGTCCAACATTGTTGTACTTACATTCCTGATAAAAGTGAAAATATACAGAAGTATATTACAAATATTACAAATTTGCACAAAGAACTAGTTCCACTGGAGGTTGAAAATGTTTTGTGAAAACTTGGTAGAGGGTTTTCTTCAGTAGCAAATTGGTTGACCAGAATGAGTAGACTAATGATAGGGAAAGTTATACTAATAGCAACTGTAGTAATACTGTTAGCCATGGTGTTGAAAATAGTCATAACGTGTATAAAAAGAAAAGTAAGACAAAATAAGATAAAAAGAAATAACAGAATAATGAAAGAGAGAGAGAGAGAAATGGGTGAAATTGAGTTGGAGAAAATGAAAGAGAACATGTATAAGGAGACAAAAAGACAAGATGAAGAAGAAACAGATGTGTAAATAACAAAAAGCAAAGGATAAAAGACATACTGCCTGAAAAGAAGTATAACTTGGGTTTTATGTGGTGATTTAAAAATCACCAAAGGGGGGAGTTGATGGAGCAGAGAAAATAAAAATGTTTAACCCCTAACAAATTTTATAAATAATTAATAAAATGTTCGTTTAATGTATTAATCAACACTGTACGTGTGGGAAGGGTAACATGCAAATGTATGTGCTAAATAATCTATTAATGGATGTCCGTGTGGCTAATTATAACGTAAAAGTAAAATGCGTACTAATTTAAAATAAATGCATGTTTTTGTGCTTCATAGAAATAAAACGTGTCGTTGCAAAAACAATAGTGATGGTAAGTAAGGAACAGCTTAAATGTTGCTTTCTGCTAGGTAATAACTAATTGGGGTACGTAGATGACGGGAGGGAAACGAAAAGGCTATTTTTCTCTATTTTAATTATGTTTTGTTTACTTCAAATTAGTGCTTCTAAAGTATAACCGAGTGGCGATATAAAATGGCTGCCAGTGGGTGATGTGCGCAGGCGCAAGGGAGACATGTGACACGGGAGAGAAGTCGGAGAAAAACTAACCTCGTGATGTTGCTGAGAGGCTAGGATGCGAGAAATGGTCAAGGCTGATGTGACCTAATTGAACTGATAGTGTGCCGTGGTGATCAGCAGAGACCCGTGGGAAACCAGTTTAAGAGAAAGGACAATGCCTGCAGAGTTCTCGAATGTATCGAAAGAAGTTACAAATGTACTGATCGAAGCGGATGGAAACATGTCTTGAACGTGTGGGAAAGGAAATGATCCAAGGACCATTGGATCCAAGAGAACTTGATTAAAAGAATGAATAAGATGACATGTATGGACCAATGAAAGAAAAGCGTGTTAGTAATGTTGCAACAATTAGTTAGCAAAGTTAGAATTAGGGTATAAGAGGGCCTATTCTTAGTGGGAGGGGGTCAGTCGCAGTCGGAGTCGCAGTCGCAGTCAGGAGCGGAGTTGGAGAGTCGTGTTGGTGTTGGTGGCTTCCAGAGCTGGGTGGTCCTGATCGATCCCTTACTGAGCGGGAGATGCTGAAAGACTGTTAGATGAGACGGGTTGCAGGTAGCTGATGCTGACGAGCTGAAGCTGTTGCTGTCTTAATTTTCCAGTTGAGTATGAGAATCAGGTTATTTCTAATTCTTAAACTTAGGTTAGAAATCATTAGGCTAAATTAGGAAGGTAGGCAGGTAATTAGGGTTTTGCTTCATGACAAAAATTTCCTTTCTGCAATAAATTGATTATGCTTAATAAATATTTGAATTAATAATGAATGAATAATTGAATAAAGGTTTAAAATTCTTTCTCATGCTTTTAAAATTATATAAAATTTAAGATTCTTTAAACCAAATGACTCAGTGGTTATTTTCTTAAATGATTGTGACATCAGTAATTGGTTATTGTGATTTAGCTGATCTTAATCACTATGAACTAATTTCTTACATGAATGATTCATCGACAAAACAATGAGCAGGAATATCTTAGGAAATAGCTAAAAGAAAGCGATAAGTTAAGGTAATAAGATATCCCGGCTCCTTCCAGCGGTACATAAATGGTGTTTTCCATTTAGTTCTCATGCTTCTCCTAGGAGTACATAATTTCATAAAGTTGTAAAGGAAATCCAGGTGTATGCGTGTATGTTAGGCGATGTCTATGGGCCCCATCGTCATGTGGATGTGAGAAAATATAGTTTGCCCCTGGATGACCTATAAGTGACCTAGGAGGAGAATAGTTTTTATTGTACGCGCTGCATCACCACCAAGCCTGTTCTGAGGGTGTACTGACAAGTCCAATATTAGCAGGAGTTTGTTCAAAATTATTGTATCTCAAACAGGGTGAACACAGTTCAATTGACAAACACCAACAGTAGCTCAAAAGTGTTAAACAAACATAAACAGTGATAGACTATTAATGGCACAGTATCCAGGGAAAATATCCATTCAAGGATGTATTCTGCAAAGACTTCTTAAATCCATCTTTAGGGCCATATCTGTCAAGGGAGTTTCAACCACTGCATTACTTAAATGTCACCTTCATGAAGAAGAAGCTAACTGTCCGGGCATGTGAATTTCTACAATGAATGAAAGAAAATAAATACTCATTCTAATTATATTCAGGTATTGAAAGAGAAAGAATTAAGGGGCCGATTACGATGGTGGTGGGACCGTCACCGACAGTCCGTCAGTGGCGGTCTCACCGCCATCGTAAGCAAGTTTCCCGCCTGCCATATTACAATGGCAGGCGGTTTGTTGGCGGTCGGAAAGACCGAATGCCAGGCATCCGCCGGATCCTTGAGCCCACTGGTGCATCAGAGGGAAATCATATCCCTACCACGGTGGTGGTGCCTGCCAAGCACTGCCGTAGGGATTATGATGTCCCTTTCTGCCTGCTTTTTCATGGCGGTTTTCCCGCCATGAAAGGCTGGTGGAAAGGGACATTGGGGGCCCGTAGCTGGTCCCCCTTACCCCCCTAGCCCTTAGTTTTGGGCTTTGGGGGGGCACCGATGGTGCCCCCTCCATATCCCTGCACCATGTGGCAGGCACCGCATGGTGCCTGCCATGTAGTGCAGGGATATGTCATGTGTCCCTTTTTTGCATTGCAGCATATGCTGCAGCACCCACTGCAATACAAAATATATGCATTGCGACTGCCGTGGTGGCGGTCGCATCCTAATGCCTATGACTGGACCGCCGACATCCTGTAGGGCGGTCCCACCTCCGATAGGATGGCGGTCGGACGAAAGTCCGACCGCCATCCTAATCAGCCCTTAAGATTTTATGGAGAAGTGTGGCTCAATGGTTAGAGCGGCAGACCCTGATGCAGAGATCTGGCCCGGGACCAGGGTTCAATTCCCGCCTCGGCGGGTCTTGGGCTCAATTTCCTCGGACCTGATAATTCTCGCCTCGGTGCCTATCCTAATCATGGGTCCCACTCTGCAACTCTGGGCAATAGCTTGCTTAATCTCCACAACGGCCCCAACAGCGCTGGGATGCCTGGCTTCACCCTGGGGGTGCCCAGGAGTGGACATTTCACAGGGAAAAGCCAGGAAGGGTTCCACAGCGGTATGTGTACAGCGCCTGGACACCCCTTTGGGGGTATGGGTGCGCTTTACAAGTACAAATTTCATTCATTTCATTTCATGGCAACATAAGTCACTAGCGTGTTTTTTTCATCAAATTAAATATCCACTTTAATCAATTCTGGAAATAATAAATGAGGATAAATTATTGGAAAAGATGAGAGAATATCAAAGGTGAAGTGAGCCATTCACGTGCACACACTTAAATGACACCAGGAATAGACACCACTAAACTATTGGTGCTGAAAAGATCCTCGCTTAAGACACACAAGGGGGTAGGCTATTGCATGGGGCAATTCTGCAGTAGGACGACAGTGATAATATAAAAATAAAAATAAAATAAATTGTTTTCCCCAAAAATATAGTGCTGTGGCACAAAGGATTAAGAACTTTCAGGTGAACATGCTGGAATTTGGAGGCATTCAAAACAAGCATTGGCAAAGCCAGTAGGTCTGGCATTGGCGACCAGCCTTTTCGCTAGTCATGTTTTTTTTTTGTCCTGGTTTTTGCAAAACTTTATTGTTCGTGAAGCTGCCAGGCAATCTCCAGTGTAAAAAAAACCAAACATTTGCAGTTGACAAAAAATGTTTGGCGGGGTCTTAAAAAGCACACATTACCATAGTATTCCCTGGCACTGAAGGGAACTACTTTATGTGTAGATATGCACCCTGTCAAAGGTCAGCATGCCGTAACTCTTAATGAAGTTAGCCATTGTCTGAAATTGGCTGACATATTGCCCCTTGACGCATGCTGGAGTGGGTGGACGCAAAATGTGAGTTACAAAACCACAGACCAATGGACAAAATCTGACTGTAAACCCCTATAAGCAACTATGTCATGCACATAATTTTACTAAAAACAAAAGATCTTGGTTAACACAGAAGCAAAAAGTCAATCGATCTGCCACTGGCTGCTAGCCTCTTGCCTTTGAAAAAGAAGGCATGAAAGAAACAAAGAAAAGAAAGAAAGCGGAAGAGAAAGAAGGACACAAAGAAGGAAGGAAGGAAAGAAAGAGAGAAGGCAATGAAGAAGGAAAACAAGAAAAAGAAAAAAGAAGGACAGGCTGAATGAAACAGAGGGCAAGAAGGAAGGAAAGAAAGATAGAAAGAAACAGAAGGAAAGAAGGCAAGAAAGAAAGAAAAAGGAAGAAAGTAAAAAGGCAAGAAAGATGGAAAGATTAAAGTAAAAGGCAACAAAGATGGAAAGAAAGAAGGGAGAAAGAAAGAAGCAAGAAAGAAGGGGGAAAGAAGGGAGGAAAGAATAAAGGAAAGAAAAAAAGGAAGAAAAAGGGGAGAATTGTTTTTTAAAAGAAACAGAAGGAAAGAAGGCAAGAAAGAAAGAAAAAGGAAGAAAGTAAAATGGCAAGAAAGATGGAAAGATTAAAGTAAAAAGGCAACAAAGATGGAAAGAAAGAAGGGAGTAAGAAAGAAGCAAGAAAGAAGGGAGGCAAGAAGGAAGGAAAGAATAAAGGAAAGAAAAAAAGGAAGAAAAAGGGGAGAAACAAATTACAAGAAACAAAGAAAGAGGGAGAAGGAAAGGGAAAGAAGGAAAGAAGGAGTGAAATGGGAACTACAAAGGAAAAGCAAAAGAAATACGGAAGGAAAGAGGGGAAGAAAGAAGCGAGGAAAAAAGAAAGAAAGAAGGCAGAACTTTTTTATTATATATTTTTATTTGGAGACAGTTCTTAAATCCATTGTACAATGACTTTAAAAGGAAGAAATACATTAGTACCATAAACGACTTATTTACATGATTCGAGCCGATATTAAAACCATACACAGTAAGAACAACGCGATTTATAAAATGCGAAATATCACATCAAAATCAATAAATAATCATACAATCTGATTTAACCACATAAGAATATATCCATCCGGCAATGTAGCAGCCCCTAATGGTATTTTAACTCGGATTCTCCCATAAAGCCACAAACCTCTAATAGGAGCCCGCTCTTAAAGCGTACTTTCTTTCGTGCTCCTTAATCCTACCTAGTTTACTAAGTAGCTGTGAGAAAGTTGGAATATCCTCCGACCTCCACCTCTGAATCAGCGACCGAGCAGCCAAGACTAAGATATATATCTGTCTTTTTTGTAATCAGTTGCTGATAAGCCTGTAGAGTATCCTAAAACCATTGTCTGGATGTCCAGTATCTGAGGAACTTTCAATGTATCATGACAGTATCTGTTTATCATTTTTCAAAATCCATCTAGTTTCGGGCACCCACAAATAGTATGGGTGCAGTTCCCCCCTCCCTCCAGATTACAGCGAAAGCAATTTGGCAAGATCTGGGAATTGATTTTATGCAAGAAGTCCGGAGTACGATACAGCAACCATTTAGAGTAAAATTGCATTCGCTTAAAATTAGCCGCTTTCAACAGGGAGCTATTAAACTTATTGATCTGATTCCAATCCATAATAGAGATGTGTAGCCCTTCTTGATTTTCCCATTTACTCTGTGCTTCTTGATATAGTTTGTCTGCCCCCCGGGTCCGGAACAGGGAGACCCAGCCACTTATTGAAGTACGATGTGTATGGTCTAGTAGGTGCTCAACTAGGTCGCTGGCATTACTAATATGTAAGGGATTAAGTTCCAGCAGAAAGCCTCTAACCCTAACAAACGACCATTGCATAAAATTTTACTATGTTTAAGTAATGGTTCTTTTTCTGACCAAGTTTTCCAATCTCCCAGTAGAAAGTCTCCTACTTTACTAAAACCCTGACTTCTCCAGTTAGCCAGAATCATTGGGTCCAGTAATGGATCTTGACCTACATGGATGTCCGAGAGGAGAGTTTCTCCATTTAGAGTGGGGATCGAATAATACTTAAACAGCTGTTTTTTCTGCTTGATGCTCCATTATATCTTACTTTTTTAGGTGTTTTTATTAAACGCATAAAATCTCGGATTAGATATTCCTTATAAATTAAATCTAAAAAAAAAATTATCATATCTATTGATGTTTAAAACCTTCGTTGTTCTGTATATGGTGTGTGCAAAATTAGCATAGTACTCTTGCAGGTCGGGGAGAGCTAGTCCCCCTTCTGACACTGGTCTAAAAAGCGTGTCCATTGAGAGCATAGATACCTTATTTGCCCATATAAATGTGGAAAAAAGACCTTGAACTTCCTTAAAAAATTTCATTTGGACCGCGTTAGGGATGGCTAAAAAAGAAAATTGCATAGTGGTAGAATCATCATACGTATTATGGCCACTCGTCCTACTATTGATACTGGGAGATCTTTCCATTTAAACAGTTTATTCTTTATTTTATTTATGAGGGGAGTATAATTTAGAGCGTAAAGGTTGTTAACATTTTCCGTTATGTAAACCCCTAAATACCTCTTGGGCCGCATATTAACCAATAAAGCTAAATCAGTCAATAATGATTCCGATGTGCAATTACAAAGCAGAATCTCCATCTTGGATGTATTGATTTTATACCCCCCGATGGACTGAAATTCCTGAAACAGGTTAAAAATTTGCATTTGCACTTCCCTTTCAGGTTTTAAAAAGAGGGCTATATCGTCGGCGTATAATTTGATGTTCGTCATACCAGACATTGGAGATGTTGTACCACTCTTAGAGTGAATGGCTATAGCCAAAGGCTCTATAAAACATGCAAAAAGCAGAGGAGAAAGGGGGCATCCCTGTCTTGTCCCCCTGACTACTCTGCAAGTGCCCACCCTCTTGTCATTTACAATTATTTGAGCAGTAGCCCCCTCATAAAAGTTTGAAATAATTGCAATAAGCTCAAGAGGAAAACCAAATTTAGCCAGTGTGTAATACAAGCTTTCCCAACACACAAGGTCAAAAGCCTTTTCTGCATCTAAAAACATAACCTGAGAAGGGATTTTATTTTGAGTAAAATAATCCAGTGCTTCGATTAAGAAAGTACTGTTAAAAGATAATTGTCGCCCTGCGACGAAGCCACATTGATCTTTATGAATTATTGACCCTGTGCAGTTGCTGATCCTATTGGCAAGTATTTTAGCTATAATCTTGTAATCTGAGTTAAGCAAACTAATGGGTCTATATGAGTTAATGTCCTCCTTATCTTTGTCTTTTTCAAAAAGCTAATGACAACAGCTGTTCGGAAAGAGGATGGTATTCCCCCGCCATGTAGGATGTGATTGGCCAACAGCACAAGTTAAAACTCGATTGAAATCCCGTCTTCCCCGCACGCTTTGCCGTTAGCCTTAGATTGTACCACGCCTTCCATTTCTTGTATTGAGACATGGGCCATTAAATTTGTACATTGATCTACGGTTAGTTTTGGGATTTGTAGTCCGTTAAAAAAAGAATCTAGTTTCCTACTATCCACCTCTTGCCTAACGGAATAAATGGATTCATAATGCCTGACAAACTCACTTTGTATTGTATTTTCATTTGTGGTGCGGCTCTTAGTGAGCTTATTAGTCAATGCATGTACTCTATTCTGAGCTTGTTTATCTTTCATTTGCCAGGCTAAGAATCTACCTGTGAACTCGCTCTCTTCATACACTTTCTGAAGATACGCAGAATTAGCAGTGTAGACTTTAGTGTAATAGTAATCTTGCATTTCCTGGCGTGCCTGCTCTAGTGCCTGTTTATTCCTGCTATTTTTATCCCTTGGGTATAGCTCATTTGTATGCTTAACTTAGGCTTCACAATGGTTTCTCTAAAAAATTTGCGCTTGTCTAATGGCGATCTGCTTAGATGATATTGCACCGCGGATTGTAGCTTTAAAGGCCTCCCATACATTCTCCAGCGATGCCGTGCCCCTATTAATCTGAAAGAAACCTTCTATCTCCCTATGAATTTCCCTGCACAATCTTCGTCTTCCAAAATAATTCTATTAAATGTCAATTTTGGGGCATTTTTATCCCTGCCAATTCCAAATAGTTCCAATTTTAATAATGTGTGGTCCGAGAAACTATTTTGTATATAAGTGCAGTTAACCTGAGATAGTTCCTTAGAAATAAAAAATTGTCAAGCCTGGCGGCCGAGTTATGTTTTGCTGAGTAACACGAGTACTCTTTTTTCTCTGGGTATCTTGACTGCCAGCAGTCTACTAGGTTTAAGTTTGTCATACATTCCTTTAATACAGCTCCTAACCGTGTTTTTTTTTGTTTCCACAGCCCTGAAGATGAATCTAGCCCTGAATTCTGTAAATAATTAAAATCCCCACCTAGAATAATCAATCCAGGAATTAGCAGTAAAGCATGATATAGATCCATCAGGGGAGCGGGATAGTCCTCTATTGGGGCGTATATCGCGGCTATGGTCAGCTTAGAGTTGTTGATTATACCATTGACTAATCCCCATCTACCCTCTTTATCAATCTGGGAATATGTTATCTGAAAGGGAAAGAATTTACTAAAAAATATTGCTACCCCTCTTTGAGCCGTATCTGTTGATGAGAAATAGCTACTACCTGCCCACTGCTGGAACATATTGAACGGAAATTTCGTATTGGCAACATAATGGGTTTCCTGCAGCAGGATAATATCTGGGGAGTTACCTTTTAGCCATTCTTTTACAGCCTGTGCTTTAATTTTATTATTCAAGCCGTTGACGTTAAAAGAGAGAATTCTAACACCATCTCGAACTACCTGTTGGTTAAGCGCCATTACTTATAACAATAAGTATTCAGCCTAGTAAACATCTGCATATTTCTAAATACATTAAGCGGAATATACATAATAATATATATATATAAAAAACGTATAAATATAAAGTGACCATGTATGTAAAGTGCTTAACAATAATATTTAAAAAAATGTTCCCCCCTGAGCGAAGCTGCACAAGGCTGTACTACGAGCATATTCAATAGGCAATTAACAAATCAAGTGACAATGCAAGTAAAGAGCTTGATTAAGATAAACAGCTCCATGATTTTCTGGAGGCACACCGACCCTTGGTCCTTAGGGAACTCTATCGAACACCAAAGGGCCATCCAGCAACACATCAGGCAATTTATACCTAATAACATGAGACTAGGCAAAAAGCCTAACCTATAAATCATATAGATATAAAGTGACAGTGCATGTAAAGTGCTTAGCTGAATTGAACAATAGTATAATTATCCTAGAAGAAATTATGTAAAACTAGACCGACAAACCTAATCTGTAAACAGTTGGCAATTAAAGTGTCAGTGCAAGTAAAATGCTTGGTTAGAATAAGCAGACTTGTAGTTTCCTGAAGGCCTACTCCCCCTTGATCCTCGAGAAACTCTATCGAGCCTCTTGGACCTTTTGGAGCCATCCGAAACAAGTCTTGACATTTGTGATTGCCCACAAAATTATTAATATACATTACAATTCAGAAAGATTTAGAACGAATAAAGTGTCCATCCAAAAAAAGTCCAAGTAAAGTGACCATAGTGTGCAAATAGGGCCTAAAGTGCCTAGAAAAATACAGTACTTCCTAAGGCTCTTGCTCGATTTTTATAAGTAGCTTTCCCTGTCATCTCGTGGATACCTCGATATTTTAAAAACTATCTCCTTTTTTTTTCTTCCTATGCTTCCCCTTCACACCCTGTGAACCCGCCCCCCACCCTTGAAAAGTTCCCCCCGTGTGTGTGGAAGAGTAGCCTACTTCTCCTCCCGTCCCCCCTTGAGATCTCTGGGTGCCATGTGACTGCATCCCTCTCCTTGAGCGTTTCTCCTGCCAGAGGCTAAACTGCCTCTGGAACCCTGGCTCACCCACGTCATGCTTATTCGGAAGGTGTAGAATCATTATTATCTTAGGGGGCCCAGCAATTCCTTTACCTCAAGCCTATAGTGCACTGATTATGATTTATTTCGTTCTGATAACCCTAGCCTAGGTTCGAAATCTGCTGTAAAGCTCTTGTGCTTTGTCAACATTGTCCAATATATAGAATTTTCCCTTGCCAAAACTGTCAGTTTCGATTGTTGGACAATAGTTGCCTGCGCACCCTTTGATATAAACAAGTCAATAATTTTTACGAATTCCTGACGTCTCTTTGCCGCCACAGCTGACATGTCTGAAAAAATTCAAAAATTTGGTACTTCTTGTGTAGACAATGTTCTTTTCTCGATGGCCTTGGAGAGAATCTTTTCCTTCATTCGGAAATCGGCAAAGTTTAGTAAAATGGTGCGAGGAAATTTTGCATTTGGGGAGCGCTGAAAAGGGACTCTATGGGCTCTAGTGATAGTTAAGTCCCCTTCGAGTTCCGGAATTGCTTTCTTGAGTAGGGTCTCGACCCATTCTCGCACCTGGGGCCCTTCAACTGCCTCGGGTACACCCACCAGCCGTAGGTTAGATCTTCTGTTGAAATTTTCCATATCTTGCAATTTGGATTCAAGAGCCTCTGTATTTTGTTTGAATTGGGAGAATTTCTGATCATAAGTGGTTATCCTGTCTTCAAGATTAGATACACGCTCTTCAACTTTGTTCAACCATTCTGGAATTTTCCCCAAAGAGACTTCTATGTGGGAAAGCCTAGCGTGCAGTGAGGCAATTTCCACCGCCTGTGAAGCCTGAAGTTCTTTAATCTCTGAAAGGATTACCTCAAACATGCTTTGAATTGCTGGATCCGTTTCTTTCCCAATCTCCTGTTTTTGGAGGGCCGCGCCGTTGCTAACTGGACTCGCACTTACTGATGAGAGGTGAGCTGTGGGCTCTTCGGTATCATCCAATTGCAGTGTGCTGGGAAGTAGAGGTGCAGGAGCATGGGGTGGGGTGGCTTGCATTAGCGACAAGACCGAGGGCTGACTGGAGGATATAGTGGCCTTTGTTGCGAAGAGAGACTTAGAAAACAGCGGAAACTGCTTGCAGCAGACGGGGGTTGAAAAGGATTCTACCCTAGGCGTTTTCTGTGGAGGGGACCGCCCTTCCAATACTGGTGTTCACTTCTTCTGACCATGATTCAGAGGAGCCCCCCTCTTGTGATTGAATGGGTTCTAGCGCTAACTGATGATTGCCACTGGACCTGTTCTCAGACATAGCAACCTGCTCCTCCAAAGACTGTGTTTTTTCCTGGGCAATCAGATGCTGGACTTTCAAGTCCATTCTTTGTTGTGCGTTGCGCGGCGCGCAAGAGCTGCCCGTTGTCTTCTCCGCTCCTAGTCTACTACGAAGCTTTCTCTGTGTCACAAGTGGCTGGTCGCCGATTTGAGTACCAGAAACAGGGCTTGCGCTTAGATTCTTTTGTTTAATCGTACGCATGCTTCTGAGTCCCACCTTGCTGCTTCCCTTTGTCAGCAGTCCTCTTATTGACTCTCCTCTTGAACCCACTTTTCTGCCCTTGCCTTTCTTCTCCACTGACAGAGCTGGTGCATTACTGCCCTCTTTTAATTCTACTTTCTCCACACCCTGTGTTTCGGCACTTTAGATTAGGGCGCTGCTGCACCTGCTTTAACCATATGAACCGTGGGTGCCACTCAGTCTTCACTATTGTGGGACATGCTCACTATGGGAGGAGGAGATATGGAGTTCGCACAGCCACAGCTCACCTCATTAAGACTCTGTCGCAATCCTGGCTTAACCGATCACGTTGCCACTGGCGTTTTCTAACATCGACGAGATGCCGGAGTCTCAAGGAGTCCCTGACCGACCGGCTCTTAATTGCGCTGCCTTTTCTGCCGGTTTCATCGCATCTAAGGGCCTCACTAGTTGCCGAAACTTTTCCCTCGGAACGCCATGATTCTCCGCGGCCGCAAGCTCCGTCCTTCACCCTCTCTGGCTCCAAATTTACTTCCGGGGTGGGGCTTAGCCAGGGAGAAACGCTCTAGCCGTGACACATGTGGGAAGCGTCCGGCTTCCCAGAGCTCACCAAAGAAGGCATAACCTAATGCAGAACAGTTTAAAATGGACACAATTGTGTATGCTGTGAAATAGCAGTAGACACACAGATGATGGACGGAATGCAGAACAAATCAAACATTCACCCCCAGTCAAGAGATCTGGGTTAAATCCATCGTTCCTTTGCTCACCATGCCACCCCAGTTTAGACCCAGCCATATGCAAAATCAGTTTTGACCCTGTGCCTCATGGGAACAGTCCAGCCCGAACTGCCAAGCCATGTCCTCCCTGGACCGGACACAAGCATCCTGGGACCGGTTTCTGGGCATCACCCCTCATCAGCCAGGCTAGCTTAATCCAGTGGTAAAGTGAGCAAGGGACCCATGTCTGGGCATACCCTGCCAACATAGGGCGAACAAAGCAAACAAGGAGATGATGGACGGAGTGCTGAAACTTTTCAGACACTCACCCCCAGTCACAGATCTGGGTTGAATCCATCATCGTTCTTTAGCTCACTTCGACACCCCAGATCAGACCCAGCCATATGCAAATGAGCATTGACCTTGTTCCTCATGGGAACAGTCCAGCCCGAACTGCCAAGCCAGGTCTTCCCTGGACCGGAACACATACAACTTAAGACTGGATTTGCCCTAGTTAGGGCTCTTCTGTCAGTTATAGCTTGGTTCCAGGGGAACAGTGAGCCTGGGAACCATGTCTGGACATACCTGGTGCACTCTGGGCGTCAAATGCAAAAACAACAAGGTGATGGATGGAATGCTTTAATTAATCTCAGTCACTGGCAATCGCTCAGGCTGCATCCCACTCCATTGTTTATTGCCCACCATTCCACCTCAGTTCAGACCTAGCCATACAAATAAGCCTTGACCCTGTTCCTCATGGGAACGGTCCAGCATGCACTGCCAGACCAGGTCCTCTTTGAACCAGAACACAAGCAACCTAGGGCCAGTATTGCCCTAGTTAGGGCTCTACAGCCAGGTATAGCTTGGTTCCAGTGGCACATTGAGCCCAGTACCCACATGTATGCACACCCGGAGCACTTATCAAGTGCTTGAATTAATCTCAGTCACCTGCAGTCACTCGGGCCTGCATTCCAATCCATCGAATTTTTCCCACCATACCACATCAGTTCGGACCCAGCAATACAAATCAGCCTTGACCCTGTTCCTCATGGGAACAGTCCAGCCCAAACTGCCAGGCCAAGTCCTCCCTGAACTAGAATACAAGCAACCTAGGACCGGTTTCATCCTAATTAGCCTATTTAGGGGTCTTAGAAGAAACGGTTAGAAAACTAAGCCAGTAAACCTATTAATTGGTCACTGGTCTGGTATATAAGATTACACAATGCTATTTATTTACCTTATTTTGTAGCGAAAACCCAAAACTTCTAAAAGAAGCTAAGCATAGAGGTGTAGCTTCATGTAACAATGACTAAACAAATGTATACTGACAACATTTCTTCTTATACATAAATTAAAACTAATTTAGTGTTACAGAACAAAAAACCCACATATATTCAATGTCCCTTAAATCAATATGATGCGTCTCTCCCAGAAATGTCATACACATATATGGCTGCAATTTCAAATTATCATATGCAGTTCATATTAGAGGTAGTCCATTATAGTGACACACATGAGAGAACGTACTGCCCTTGAGAGTTTTCTTGTATGTCCTGCGTAGTATGAATAAGATTTAGTTTTAAATCGGACTCCTCCAATCATAGAAGTCATCGCGTTTTAGCCCTTGTACTTAGGCCTATTCAGGACATAGGAAGATGAGAAACACTAATTCTAATTCATGGATGGAGTCTCAAAGGTACTTCCGGGCAGCTTGCACTTAAAGTGTCTAGCCACATTCAATCCAGTACCAAGCGGTGCCGTTGCGGGAACAAATGACCGCTGCAGTCAGCCGTCCATGTGAAATGCACTTTGCATGTCGGGAAGGTCGAGAACCTTTCCTGCAATGTCTATTCAGGGAAGCGGTACCGTCCTTGTTTAGGCAACATGATCCGATTGTATTGTGGGGAGTGTGAAGCTTCCTCCTCGCGGTCGGCTGTCTGTGAGGACAAGTCCGTAGTGTGAAGCTTCCTCCTCGCAGTCGGCTGTCTGTAAGGACAAGTCTGGTAATCTGCAGATTTTAACAAAAAACAATTTTGTTTCTAGTTCAAACAGATAAATAGTTACTAAAATTGCGACCACATGAGTTTCCGCACAGTGGAAGGCCGTATACAAAGGTTATATACACAAGAATAGAGAGGCAACTTTCAGAAGAAAAAAACATTTAGCACAGCTCAATGCTGTATTTGCGACATAGTGATGATTCGAGAGGTCTTTTTTTTATTTGTTGTAATTCTTTTATTCAATTTCTTCCAAAATGTCAATGACAGTTCAGCACAGCCAACGCGTTTCGCCCTTGGGCTTCTTCAGGGCTGTAAGCATGACAAACATGACTGTCAACACTTTTAAACATACACATATTACACAGACAAACATACACGTGCAAACAATGCTATACAAAGTCCCAGCTCCAGACATCATATTCGTTTTGAGTTTTAATCATTTTAAATGGAACCGGGCTATACGAATAAGAGAAGGGGTTAAGGTAGGAATTGACGCTGACATCAACTTAATTAGTTAGAATTCATACTATATGATGCATGACCTAGACACAGAGGTCAGTGTACATGTGGATGCGGGATCTTAGATTTGGGTTGGGCATATGTGCCCGTCTCATGTCCCCACTTTTTGGTGTGAGCATATGAGACTTGTATCACGGTTTTGGAGATATCGTCACATTGTATATGGTGTGTAAGGGAACACCTGTAGTTCGGATATGTAGTGACATATGCTTTGTTGTATTAGACACGCCTGGCTATGAATTTTAAATCTGGCATACTACAGATACTCAGTTTATGACGCCTTGTGATTGCGTACAATTTTCAGATCCGGTCGATGATTATAGATTTAAGCTGGGCACAAAATGGGAGAAGACGTGATTACCCCATATCTGTTGCATCAATGAATTAATTAATCTAAATACGGTGGGTAAGTAATACCAGATACACGTGTGTGAAACTGTCGAATGGATGCTCCTCCACGACTTCGCTTTTTTCTGCTTTGTTCTACTTTTCTCCTTTTAATATGAAGGATAGACCTAACGTAGACAATTGTACTATAGACCAAAATCCATTTTGCAACCAATAATGATGGATCATCTCCAGTGCTATATGAGTAGGGGATTAACAAAACTTATTACAATACAAGAAGCAATCAGAACATGTTGCGATATATTTTCTCTTTCTCCGCTTTAAATTTTAAAGTTGCTTGAAAGAACGATTGGTGATTTTACAAGACACAAATGGGGAAATGTGGTGTTTTTCCCTCTCTGAGCTGTATAGTATAGGAAGTATGGAGTGCATAATATATGACTCTGAATTGCATTACGCCTTAATTAATTTGGGAGGTAATAACTGCCATATCAATACAGCATGTCTGTTTTTTCGGTTTTGTAATACTCAAAACAAATATGCTGTCTGGAGCTGAGACTTTGTATAGCATTGTTTGCACGTGTATGTTTGTCTGTGTAATATGTGTATGTTTAAAAGTGTTGACAGTCATGTTTGTCATGCTTACAGCCATGAAGAAGCCCAAATGATGGGCGAAACGCGTTGGCTGTGCTGAACTGTTATTGACATTTTAGAAGAAATTGAATAAAAGAATTATAACAAATAAGAAAAAGACCTCTCGTATCATCTCTATGTCGCAAATGCAGCATTGAGCTGTGCTAAATGTTTTTTTCTTCTGAAAGTTGCCTCTCTATTCTTGTGTATATATTGAATTATGAAAGGCTAATATTGGGGGCTAGCCTTTAGAGGTGGGCAATCTTCGGAGAATGACTTGCTAAATAAGTGATCTAAAATAAGCAACACACGTAGTGGTGCGGCAATCAGTGTCCCTTGCTACCGATACTTGTTCAGTTTCCTATACAAAGGTTGACTGATCACTTTTCTGTTGCTTATTGCTGTGTTTAAGTTTTAAATATGTACTAATGAGGTGGAACATTTGACTAGACTGTGTTAACGTGTAAAAATGTTAATATTATGAGTTAATACTGTAAATAAATGTGCCACATTATTATTATTATTATTATTATAGATTTATAGAGCGCGCGGCTACCCAACACTGTCTCCCGGCGCTGACCAGGACAACTGACAAGCCACAGTCTGCAAAAACGAAAAGCCCAGGATATAGAATTATACTTGGCTATAAAGGAAAGTCTTTAGATTCTTACGAAAGGCTAGCAACGAGTGGCACATCCTAAGTTCCATTGGAAGAGAGTTCCACAGTTTAGGGCCCAAGTAGGAAAACGAGCGGCCTCTCATACGAGCAAGACGAAACCTAGGCACAGAAACAGTGAAAGGCTAACTGATCTCAGCTGTCGGGCGGGCACGTAAGGTTTCACCAGGCTTTGTATGTAAGAGGGTGCCAAACCATGTTTGGCCCGGAACATGTAACATAAAGCCCTGAATTCGATGCGCTTGTTCACTTTGAGCCAATGGAGTTTATGAAGCAAAGGTGAAGCTGAGGCATGTCTAGGCAGCCGAAAAAGGAGGCGCGCAGCCGCATTCTGTATAAGCTGTAGACGATGGACTGAGGCTTTATCTGCGCCCAAATACAAGACATTGCCGTAATCTAGTCTGGAAGTCACCAACGCCTGCATTACTGTTCTCTGGGCTGCCGGTGGAATTAGCCAGAGGATTTTGTTTAGCCATTTGAGAACCGCAAAGCAGGTCGCGGAGACCCCAGAAGGGAAACAACCTTTACAACACATTGTTTACAACGCATGCGTTTACAATGCAAGTCGTTACAACGATACGTTGTTACATCGCATGCCATTACAATGCAAGTCGTTACAGCGACTTGCGGTAGGGGGCGGAAGGTGTTGGATTTGTTGGATTTTCAATCCAACACCTTCCCTACTGTTGCACACACTGGAGTTGGAATAGTAAATTATACTATTCCAAACTCCAGCGCCCCCCCCACCGCAAGTCGTTGTAACGACTTGCGTTGTAATGCCATGCGATGTAACAACGTGTCGTTGTACCGACTTGCATTGTAAACGCAAGCGTTGTAAAGAGTGCTATTCCCCCCGACACCTGAGATTTGAGGGAAAGGTTGTTATCAATAGTGAAACCCAAGTTCTTAACTTTAGGGACAGGAGCAGGTAATGGTCCCAAAGTGTCAGGCCAATGGTTAATTCCCCAAAGTTCGGGGTTGTTACCAAGAACAAGAACCTCTGTTTTAGTACCGTTCAGCTTCAAGGCATTTCGGGTCATCCACAAAGAGATATTACTCAGACCGAGCTGGAGCAGGGAGGGGTCCTGATGCTGAGCGGTTGATGGAGAGAAGATGATCTGGGTATCATCTGCATATGAAAAAATGGTCAGTCCCGACTTCTCAGCAATGTCCACCAGAGGGCGAACATAGAGATTAAAAAGCAGAGGGCTTAAAATCGATCCCTGAGGCACTCCTGAAGATAATGCTACGGGATTCGATTTAGTGATATTTGAAAAGACTTGAAAGGAGCGATCTTTTAAAAAAGAGATCAGCCACCTCAAGGCCCCACCCTCAATACCTGAGGCTTCAAGACGATCTGCCAAGATGGAATGTGACACCATATCAAATGCCGCACTCAAGTCCAGTAAAATGAGAGCAGCAGTACCTCCGCAATCAAGCTGTAGCCTGAGATATTCAGTGACCCCAAGCAGAGCCGACTCAGTGCTATAGCCAGATCTGGAGCCAGACTGTGACGGATGAAACAAATTGTGCATTGCAACAAAAGAGGAAAGTTGGGCATTGATGTGTCTTTCCAATACCTTAGAGAAAACAGAAAGGAAGGATATCGGGCGGAAATTAGACCAAAAGAGAATATCAAGATGTTCTTTTTCAGTAAAGGAAGAACAAGGGCGTGTTTCCAATTCTGAGGAACGTGTTCAGAGCTTAGAGAGGTATTGAGAAGGTTAAGAATCACAGTAAGGGCAGCTTCGTCCAAGAGACTGAGCTTGGAAGGGGGAAGGCGGTCAAGTGGGGAGCTGGACTTGATAGATCCCAGTAATGAATGAAGTGTGGCCAAGTCTAGTGGGAGCCAAGCCCTGATTTGTCGAGGATCCTCAGAATAAGAGGCTTGGGAAGGTGTATCAGACTGACCAACATTTAAAGTAACAGGGAAGTAAAGTTGCCTTGATGGGAAGTATCCAAGTCAAGTTGCCAGTGAATGGACTCGACTTTTTTATGGAAAAACGTCACTAGCTCATTACACTGGTGTTGAGAAAAAGAGGGAGGAGGCAGGAAAGTGCTAGCTGCCGAAAGTTCATTCACAACTTTAAACAAAGTTTTCTGGCAGTGTTGAGAATTTGTGATCCTTTCCGTAAAGAAGGTAGCACGAGCAGATCTACAAAGAGCTTGGTATTTTTTCAATGCTGCCAAATAAACTGACTTGGCCTCAGGCACGCAGTGCTTCCTCCATTGTCTCTCTAAGGCTTTGCAACGTTTTTTGTCTTGTTTAAGGGAGTCAGAGAACCAAGGGGCAGGAGGGTGCATTCTGTGTTGTGGTTTAACTAACAGTGGAAGAGTCGGGTCAATAGCCTCCGAGAGCCAATGATGCACAGAGATTTGGTCTGAATCAGGTTGGGATGTAAGACTAGGGATGTTGTCTAAGAGCCGTTATGTGCCTTGTCTTGCTGCATAATTTGGCTAACCTTACTGTTAGACCTGGAATCTTTTGGTGTGGTTTCCCCTGACTTTTTGCCTTCTGACCCTCTGATTTTGACTGTGTGCTGAACTTCATTTTTGCTGGCTTTAGGACTGTGCAGTTTTTCACTGCTGACCAGTGCTAAAGTGTGTGTGCTCTGTGTCTAAAATGTAATGGCATTTGGTTTCTCCGTGATTGGCATATTTGATTTACTTATAAGTCCCTGGTACAGGTCACTACATGTGCCCAAGGCCTGTAAATCAAATGCTACTAGTAGGCCTGCAGTACTGATTGAGCCACCCACATGAGTAGCCCTTCAAACCTGTCTCAGGCCTGCCACTGCAGAGCCTGTGTGTACAGTTTTAAACTCAGTTCAAGGTAGGGGGGGTCACTAGTCCTAAGAAGAAGAAGTAGGTAATGGGCAAACCAGGAGGGAGACAGTCAAAAAGACTGTTTCTTATTGCCCTCACACAATCCTAGGGGTATCATGCTTCATCATCGAGCGGGTGCTCCTCGTCGGGCCGGCGCTGCAATGGCCTACGGTTCCCCCTAAGGGTCACTTTGGTGGAGATCTTTTAGTTTTGATTGCCGTATGATGAATGCGAGCGTGTCCTAAAGTGGGGTGATCAGTGAATTGTGGTGATAGTGGGCTAAAACTGGCTAGGAGAAGTCAGATTCGGCTTTATTCTGGCCACTCCCCTGTCAGGTTTAAAAGAAAAGTTGGTGCTACTTATGAGGTCAAATGATGTGCCCAAGTAGCTAGTGGGATAGAGTGCAGGTCAATGTTCAAATGGATGATGGAATGCACTCCAATTTTTCTTTAATTTATCCTTTATTTCAAGTGCTCAAGGCAATGTTTTTGCGTACAGTCTTGATGTGCTCTGTCCCAAAAGCACGAGTTACAATTGTGAAAATAGTAGGTGCATCGTCATACACCAATCAAGCTGCACTGCAGGTCATGCAAATCAGCAAATAACTGTATAAACTCATCCAGGTAAACCTTGTTTAATCCACTTTTATTCCATAACTCTTTGTTTCCATAACTCTTTGTTTCACTCCGAATGGTCCAAAAACGATCCACGCGCTTCTTCAGGAGCAGGGCTAAAGGGCCTTCCCCACTTTAATATAACATGTTTGGTCACCCTTAAGTGGGTGGTACCTGTTTGTTGTGTGATGAGATTGTCCAACCTACAAAAGAAAAGAAGAATAGCACAAATGGAAATGAAAAATGTAGTTAGATCGTTTCATCTCTGGTATAGACTTCCTTATATACCAGAGCAAAGCCCCTTAGGGTGGACTCATATGTATGCCATGGGTAAATCCCTGGCATTGGTAAATCTGACATTTATCTAGCCAGCACACCGGTTATGTAAAAATAGTAAATCAAAAGCGACTCCACATAAACATAATAATAGAATTAAAAATTAAATAAAAGCTGCGGAATCATTACAAGCATATTCACATTCATTGTCTGCTCATTGCCATGCATATTCTGTATATGGTAAGCGCTGTACATTTGTGACATAATATATACATAACATGGTAGGTGAGGCAAGCAAACGTGCTCATCAAAGTGCTTCCCGTAACCCAATGGACATAGCCTTACCAGGTGGTCTGACAGCTATGCCCTTCTGGTCGGGCAGGGGACGCGCACTGGTTGCGGGCTATAGAGAAGCAAGGTCGGAAGGGGAAAAAAATTTGATATATCGGTTTCCCTACTTATCTAGTTAGCGGAGTGTTCTGGAGTCTGTTAAGGCCTCCAACATCCTTGCGGGAGTAAGTAGAAGGTGGTATTCAGGTATAGTCAATGTTCCCTCATTGGTGAAACTACCCAGACCCTCTCCACGCCCGGGTCAAGGATGAGTGTTGGGGGCGTCTCATATATGTAGATATTGCCTCTAGGGTTGCCTGGGCGGCAGTAACCGCACATGTCTAGCGGCCATCTTGTTGCGGTATGGGGTTCACTAGTCCTTTATCCCGCTTTCAAGAATATGCTGGCAGTGAGCACCTTTTATTAAGTTAACGTTGTGTATAAATTAATTATGATCAGGATAATAGTGCTCATTCAAAATCCATTGTGGGTGCATAGTGTGCATTGTCTTTTTTGGTGCAGTGTTATCTCAACATAGTAAAAGATACAATGACAGCATGGGTGTTTTAAGCCCTATTATAAGCGGTTGTGAATCTTAGGGATTACGCAGTCTAGAGTAAAGGGTGGATAAATGCGGGTTCTTGTGGATATGACTCCTATAGTGGTTAATTTGAAGGAACTCATGTTCAAGGAACTGTGCAGATGGTAGCTGCAGTGTTTCATTGTTTAGAATGATTGTTATATCTTGTATTACAGTTCAATCCAGGGGATTTCATCATTTAGACCCTGCTCGTGTGTGCGTAAGCAGAAAATCCAGCGTTGTTCTCCTCTGAATAGCGATGCTGTGTTCCACAGTGGGTTGGCTTCCAGGATTGTCCACCTCAAATCATCTGGTGAATGTTTCAATTGATTGAAATGATTACACATCGTGGTTGCACTATGGGCACAGCGAATAGTGCTCCTGTGTTCCCCAGCCTGGTCTTAATGGCTCTGCTTGTCATCCCTATGTAGTAAAGGTTGCATGGGCAGTTAATGAGATACACACAGTTCTTGGTGTTGCAGATGGTATGTTGTCCATGTGAAGTCAGGCCCAGAGTGAGTTTTTTTTTAATGTGCGGTAAATGAACAAACGCTACAAGATCCACTAGGAAAATGGCCAGTCACTAGGGTAGTGCCCAAAGAGTGGATTGTTTTGATCTCTTTTTGGTGTGGTCTGGTGTGTACCAGAGGATCTTTCAGGTTATGAGTCCTTTAGAATGTGAACTGTGGACGTGCCAGTGTTCAGGATGTTCCAGTGTTTCACTATAATTTTCTTGATCTTGTTGGATTGTAGTGTGAAGATGGTCACACTGGTAATGGTGTCTTCTGTTGGTTTTGTTGTCTCTTCTAGGAGGGCTTCGCGGTTATTATTTTGAGCCCTTTTCTCTGCCCGTCTAATCACCCTTGGTGGGTAGTTCCTTGCCAGGATGTTGTTGCTCAGGGTTTTTGCCTGTGCGTCATAGTCACCCAAGGTACTGCAGTTCCTTCGTACACATAGGAATTGTCAGAACGGTAAATTCTCACATAGTGCTCTTGGGTGGTGGCTTTCAAAAGTAAGCAGGCTATTGCAGTCGGCTTTCTTCCTCTAAGTCCTTGGACAAAGTTCTCCTTGCTTGATGGAGATCAGAAGATCCAAGAATGGTATCTCATTGTCAGAGTGCGACCTGGTGAATTTGAGGAGGGGATCAAGGGTGTTCACCCATTCACTGAATTCATGGCATCAGGCTTCATCCCCTTTCCAAAATATCAAGATGTCAATGTATCGTTTCCAAATGATAATGTTTGTCTGGTAGGGGTTACACGGAGTAAATATATGTTGGGTTTCAAACAGGACCATGTACACACAGACCAGGCTCAGAGCAAAGGTGCAGCCCATCGAATTGCCCTGTACTTGAAAAGGATTTTCCCATATACCCATATACCCATATACTAAAAAAGACCTGATGGACCATATAGCTGAGGGTGATAATATATACCCACTGGAGTATAAACTCATCAATGTGACAGGAAATTTCACTGTATATGGGATACCTTATTTACATGTTTTTGTCCAGTTTGGTCACTAAGATAAAAAATTATATTATATATGATGGGCACTTATGTATGTTGTTGAATAGCCTGTAAACACATAGTAATTGTCATTTATGTGAGAATCAAAGTCTTTGACTTTTATAAGCTATGTCATTTATGTGAGAGTCTAAGTTTCGATTTTGTGGCCTTACGTTACAGTTTATGTAAAGTGTTGTCTTGTACTCTGTATTAATCTATTTCTTGAGGACGGATCAGTCCACAGAGAACAATTTATTTTTCGTGTTTCAGAGTGTACAGTTTTTTTTGTCTCCTTTCATGTTCCAGTCTGTACATCCAAAGTGATTTGGAATGTAAGAAAGTGTGATATGCAAGTGAGAGTATTTCTATATAAATCAGAAATAGAGAAATATTTCCAATAAATGTTGCCATTGAGAGGTACGGAAATATTACGTAACCCCTCAAGACAGTGGATGCATCTATGGAGTGAGGGGTTTCCCACTTGTTTGTTTCTTACTTTTATAAAGTTGGCATTTTTCCACTTTAACCATTCTATGCATCTGCCTGGGTTGGGTGACAGCTGGGTTTTGTGCATTCCCTTCAGACAGTCACACAGAAAGGGAGCTGAGGTGTGCCCTGCATATCTTGATGACCCATCACCAGGCTGATGGGTCTTCCTGAGCTAGCCTGAGAGGGAGGAGCTGACACTTGTACCTGAATATGGCAGTGCCTGTCCCCACACAAAGAGTTGGATACCCCTCGTAGTGTGTCTGGAGCCCGGGCAGGAAAGGGCAGGGTCTTGTGCACTACAAAGACCTTTATTTGAAGTCTCCCTACTTCAAGGGGTAAAATGGGTATAAGTACTGGACTTCTGACATCATATACTCAGAACACTTCTGGAACTGAGGACATTCTACCAAGAAGAAGAGCTGTTGTGCTGCCAGAAGGGATTGACACTTTGCTGCTTGCTTTGCAGTGTTGGCCTGCTGCCTGCTGATTCTTGCCTGGGAGTGATAGGAGTGGACTCCACTCTACATCCTGCATCTCTAAAGGTTCTCCAAGGACTTGTTGGGCTTGCCTTCTGTTTCTGAAGTCTCAAGGATATCAGACTTCACCTGCATCTTGCTACCAGCACCTGGGCTCCTCTACTGTAAGTCCTGCTCTGCTAAGTGGTGCCAAATCCAGTCCTTGGAAGTGAGTGTTTGGTGCTGCAACCCAAGAAACCAATGCATTGACACTGAAGCATCGATCGGAACCGGCGCATTTCTCTGCAATATCAACGCATCGCCACTGCCTGCACCAAAGCCATGGACACCGCTTGCCAACTGCGGGACGCAACAACCTCGACTTATAATGCAACCCTAACTTTGCTGCTGCAGTGCCCCTGAATCACTGCAGCTGCGGGAGTCTCGGACACCACTTCGCCGATGTCTGCGACGCACCGTCCACACCAAGGCTTCGCCTACAGCCCAGCGGTTCGACACCGACACATCGGCCCGATGCACAGCGCTCTTGACATTGACACATCAGCGACGTTGCCCGACTACGGAAACAATGCATTGCCTTCGACAGCCACGCATCCCCTCCTTTGTTCAACACATCGTCCCCGAGCTTTGAAGCATGCAAGTTACTGTCAGTGGATCTGCAAGACACATGTATCCGGCCCATACTCCATCGCTGTCGGACTAAACTTTTGGATTTGCCCCGGTCAATCTCGACCAGATAGCCCCAGTTGGACCTATTGATTTCTAAGCACTGCATTCTGATTTAATCCTGCAAAACTCATATCTTGACTTTTGTATGTTGTATGTTTACCATTTTGGTCTTGTTTTCCTCAGATAAATATTGGCTATGTTTCTAAACTGGTATGGAGTACTTTTGTGGTGTTTTCACTGTGTTACTTTGTGTGTGTGCACAAATACTTTACACATTGCCTCTTTAGTTAGCCTGACTGCTCTGTGCCAAGCTATCAGAAGGTGAGCACAGGTAAACTTTTATTGTGTACTACACTTACCCTGACTAGGACTGTTGTTCCTGCTTGGACAGGGTGCATAACTCTGCCAACCAGAAACCCAATTTCTAACACCTACCACATCATTTGGTTCTCCCCGCGGCATAATTTGGTCCTTCCCCTTCCACATAATTCCAGTGGCCCTGTCTAGACCTTTCAAGGGACAGATGAAACATTGCATGTTCATGTGTGTGCCTCTAACTGTGCCAGGCCAAACACTTATTATGAGTTTGTCAGAATACGGTGTTGTAACATCAGCTGGTTAAGGGTAGACTTGACTGGTGCATTGCACCGGCTGCACCAATGGTAGCTATGCCCCTGCTACCTCGAGCCATCAGCCAACTACTGCTACCTTCTGATGAGCTGGGGAAGGGCTTGTATCCCGTCCCTGCAGCTCTTTCTGGTTTGCAATTGGTCAGGCTCTCTCATGAGCATCCCTTGACAGTGACATTTAACAAACATTTTCCACAGCCAACCTATATCTCATTAAAATGAATTAAGCATATATTTCTGGCAAAGGCCTGATTTTTTTTTTTACTGTTAAAAATCGCCATAGAGGATCGACTATTTGAGATAAAGAGGGTGGGCAAATGCAGAATGTAACATCAACATCTTCTTCAATTAAGTGAATTTTGGGACCCCCAGAGGCCACCGAAGTGTCATCGCGTAGGTGGAGCTCTAAGTCTAAAATGACTATTGATGTCAAACTCTCTACGTATTTTAATATGAACTTCTTTTCACTCTTCTACACTACAGAGAAGATATAAACTAAGAGCCCCAAAAAATTGCTTCCGTCTCTCTCCCAATGAACAACGAATATTGATAAAAAAAGAACTCTTGGCAGTCTAGTCCCACCCCATGTAAAGGATGTGCATGAATGGAGGTATGTTTGCACTTCATTAACATTTGTTTGTAGCAGACAAAAGGTGAATGGTGTGGATTTAACACACCTTCTTGCTGCTCTCTTCTTCAGCCAAATTACAACATTCTGCTGAATTAGGATTTTCTACTTAGGACATGAGATATACAGTGTGAGGTGCTTGGTACGTGGTTATTGCAAGTCAGTGTCACACTGTCCTGCTTGCCTTGAGACAACAAGAAAGAACTGGGCTAATAAAGGAATTATCTGGGCCTTGGCTATCTCTATATAGACATAGGAGAGATGTCTGGTAAGGAATTAATATGCATACTGTTAGCTGCAGGGTCTTTGGTGACAGCAAACTGTGCAGCTGCATGAAGAAGCAGCTGAGTTAATAAATAAACTTTATGTCCTGAAGGATGCCTTAAGCCATTTGCTCGTGCATGTCTATGAGATTTTGTGTTTATTTGAAAGCCAGTAGAAGGACCTCTAGGTATTGATTTATACCAAGCATGTAGATGGTCCTTTATTTATTTGAAAGCAGTGCTAGGACTTTCTTCCAGCCGGAAAAGGTGTGACAATTGCACAAGGCAGTTTACCTCTCTGTTTTGTGCAGTGTGCACTGTTCTTGTGCACTGTTCATCTTAGGGAAGTGAACGGTCACAGTGGTTTTTACGGGTGATGCTGTCAAGCCTTGTTTCGGCACCAGGAGTTCTAAGCTTAATTTTGACATAAAGAGATTAGGAATGGAAGTTTAACTCGGTGATCCTCTGATTGTGTCATCGACTTTGTCGGTGTTCATGCTCAGACTGGGTCTAAGCACCTGTTTTTTTCTGAAACTGCACTGCCTACAGTATGTACTAGGAAAATGAGCAGTGATTGCTTATTCATGTTTCTGAGCTGCACTCTGTACAGCTCATACTGTAACTCGCAGCGTTATTGTTGCACAAAGAAAAATGCTGTTTAACCAAAGCTAGCACATGGACACCTTATGGGTCTGCGGAGGGGCACTGAAGATATTAATAATATGGTCCCTGATCCTTTTATATGAAGAGATACAGCTCCCATAGGTATTCTTTTCGGACTATCTTGATGTAAATCTATAGCAATGGTCCGTGCAGTGTTTTACGAGAGGACATTGATTCTGGAGGTATCAATATTCGCAGTGATCTTTGTTGCCACAATCGTGATAGCTGAACAAAGCTCTGAACCTGCTATCATTGAATGCGGATGAAGTCTGGGAGGTGGGGCTTGCCCTGGACTGGAACACTGCTCAGATCAACATGCAGTAAGCAGAAAGGTGAAACTGATAACGCCGATTCTTATCTAATTATCTATAAGAACCTTCTGGTCGCCAAGATCTTTTTACCTGTTGAATAGTGTAAAGGAGAGAATCCCATCTGGTTATATAACAGCATTCATTTTGTCTGAAAGGACCACAGACTCCGAATTCTAATTTAAGAATTTATTATCGCCAAAAATAACTGGACATGCAAGCACCTCAACACGAGGTTAAAGAAATAGATGGGCACTAATACAAATAATAACCTACGCAGGAGTCTCATCCGACTCAGAATAAAGAGAATAGAAAGTTCTAGAAGGATCAACCAAGCTATGATTGCTCCAATTTCTACGTTGCTCTTCATTTATCTAAGCAAGCTTTAAATCAATTGCTGTCCCTACACTAACACTTAGTGACATCCCTGCATAACGATTTTCCCAGGCAAGAGTGAATAAAGGTGTCAGCTGTGAAGACTTCCTAAGAAGTGCAATCACATAATACCTAAGCTCAGCTCTGTCCTCCTCTCTGGTCTCCCCTACCTCTTCTCTGGCCTCCTCCCTCAGGGCACTATCCCTAATACAAAACCCCAATACAATTGTACACGCCTTTGTCACGCCTCCTTGGCCAGGTCTTCTTTCTTGTACTTTTCCATCGAAACGGTTACTTCATCCTGGACGGTTGCGATGACCTTGAGTCCCAGGCACCTTCTCCGCTGAAAGTATCATCCCTAAATTCCATTGCACTCCCGTACCATGCCTCCCATCTCTCTAACTTTTGAAAACAAAGAGTTAGTCTTTACTAACGAGACATGTGTCCTTGCACCTGCAACAAAGATACGTTCAACAGAAACCTTCTACTGTGCAAATTAAATCTACCGTTTGTGCCCAGAGAGCCTTACCAAGAGAAACTTTTCCCTATAAGCATTTTCATTACAATTCATATGCAAACAATGAATTACATGTGCAACTTTAATATGGTGCACGTTTAAACTACTGCAATTGAATTACACACGAACTAATTTCTCTATGCATTATGTTCACACAATTCAATAAGCATTACATTACATGATTATCATAACACAATTATACTGCTGATTCACTTTATCTCAGTGAACTATTCATTCTTTACTAAACATGCATGGATATACAACTGAATATATACGAATATATGCCTGAGTACATGCGGGTGCGGACTATCAGTGATTATGATGCACCCCTACAATTCACAAGAACATTTTGCTCTATCAGTTCCCCCCTTTGATGACTCCTGTCATCACATCATTCAACTCCCTTGGAGAAAGAACCGACCTAAACAGAACTCGTTGCCATTTTCCCTGATCTTAGTTTCTCCATGCTCTTGAGCCTTTGATACTGACTGTCCTGCAGTCTTGCCAATCTCATCTCATTTTCCCTCAAAGCTCTCTTGACTCGGCCTGCTCGATACCACTTGTAGGCCTTGATCAAAATCCACAAACAAGCCACACAAACCACCAAGATAAGGAGGGGTCTCCGAAAATACCCAAGGAATCCCTTTCCTAGATTCGCAAACCAACCTCCCACTTGACCAAAACCCTTACCAACTTTTTCCCAGGCCCCCTCTTCGGTCAAATCCGCTATTTTTGTATGGATCGTAGTGATGTTACTTATATATTTCTCCAGATCCTTGCTACGGTCTGGTATATAAGTGCAGCATTCTTGAACCTTCAACATTTTACAGACTCCGCCCTCTTTTGCCAACAAGACATCCAAAGCAAGGCGATTCTGCAAAACCATTGCCCTTATCGACAACATCTCTCCTTCCACCAGCACCAATGACTTTGCTGTATTCATTGAAAATTCATCCACCACAGTCGCTAACCTCCGGATTTTCACATCATTCAAGACTACTCCCAGACTGGGTATCATAGCTCCAAAGATATCCCCCACAACGATTCCTGCACTTGCAGCTCTTCTCGCTCTTGAATGCTCCCCACCTTCTGAAGATCCAAATCCTCTGTATGGTAAATCTTTGGAAATATTATTGCCAAATAACATGTTCCATACCAATTTGCAGGCAACCTCACATAAGCATTCTTCCCACACACATAATACACCGTTGGTATCACTTGTACAGGACCTTGGAGAAAATCTTTTGCCACATCTGCCATGGTGAAAACGTGATCACAAGTGCTTTGTCCCACTGCAACCTTTTCGTAGTAAGTCTGATAACGCCTTATACACAACTTACCCCTCTGCTCTTTGTCTAACGCTATAGGACCATAGCTTCCCTTCGTCTTATGCAACTTTTCTTCATCTGTCCAATCTAGCCTGTGATGCCCCAAGTCTCATGAGTGGGTCAGCTTTCTATACCTGTCCTCTACCTGATCTACAAACTTTTTCTCCACATCTGACATCGAGCAGGTCAGATTGTCTCTGTGAGCGAATGCTGTATCCAATTCCAAACTCGGTATGAAGAACTTCCTGAGTCTATCCTCGGTCTTATAATAATCATACTTATTCAAATGCTTGTAAGCTGGGACTTCAGGAAGCACTGCGTCGAAATTGGAAAAGAAATACTCAAACTGATCTCTCTCATAAAATAAACTAAGCAAAAGACTACATGAAATTCCATAAGTCAGTGGAAGATGGTGGTACCTAATACCCTCGTCCACCGAAGCAGGCAACTGCATACACACATAACAATCTTTCGCATCCATCACATCAACATACTCATATAGCAGCTTAGCATATGCGTTAAGCTTAAAATCACTCCTAGATAAATCTATATGTAACCTACGACTTTCTTCTAATAGCAAAGCTCTATCAGCTCCCATGTTTACCCTCTTTTGGCTAGGTGTAGTAGGTGTAGGTGTCCCTGGCACCCCCTGCACTTCTAGCTCATGCGAACCAGTATATGAGACTATAATTACTATGATTATAGAAACTATCACACTACTTATAAGTACGCCTACAATCCACTTTGATCTACGATTGGGATCTCCCGGCTCCATGGTTTCGAAAGTTCTCAAAAGTCTTGGTTATAGCAATGAACCCTGAAAAAGTCTCTGTGTCCTTTACTCGTGACTTGCTTAACCAGCTCGGGCAACCATGAAATCTCCGGATTTTCCCTTCTCGATCACAATCTTATTTACACAGTACAGAAAAAGACTTCCCTAGTTTTCGTTCCTCTTCTGTGGAAAGTCCCTATTTTTATTCTTCTTCCACTCGGACCTAGGTTATCTTCTTCTTTTAGACTTTTATTTACAGTTTATAGTTGATCCACAATAAGATCCTCATTGAGCAATTCCAGAACGTGATACAAAAGTTCAAGACGCAAGATTACCATTTCATGTGAAGACGGCTCAAACCCAAAAGACGGAAATTTGAGTCGATGCAGAACCAAGTTTCGAACTTCACTCAGAAGCGGGGATTCGGAACTGTGAGGGTCAGGGTTCCTTCTATTTCGAGCCCTGGCAACTGCAGCACCACCTTCACCACCACATTCGGGCTCCGACGGACCACCAGCACTGACCTCAGCCTTCCCGTGCTCACCACCCCCTGCATCAAACACTGTGTAAGTCCACTCAGGGGTAGAGTATCTGCGACAAGGTACTCTGGTTCTTTCGACCTTCGCCGACTATCTTGAGCCTGGTCTTCGTCGCTTGCCTCTGTTTCAGATGCTTCAGACACTGGGGCAAGGTCTCTTTCAGGTGCTAACTTCAGGTTCCGTCGCCTCTGTCTTTCTGGCCAACTTTCTGCACTTCTGTTCGTTCGTCTGCCTTCCCCTGCTATACCCAGTGCACTACTTCCTCTTTCTGCTGAATCTGACTCTTCTCCGCCCTCTGCACCGCTTCTGTCTTCGGTGTCTGAGTCAGGGTTCGAACTGTGGAAACCCCCTTCAGCTTGCTCTAGTGCACCACCAGCTGTGTCAGCGACCCTTACAGCTTGACTTGTCCTCCCATGTGGCCCTGCCACATCAGCTGGATTTTC
The DNA here is from genome assembly GCA_963921515.1 of Calotriton arnoldi. NCBI lineage: Eukaryota > Metazoa > Chordata > Amphibia > Caudata > Salamandridae > Calotriton > Calotriton arnoldi. Next base: position 1,226,104 of record CAWUFW010001041.1, read on the forward strand.
ATTTACGAGAGGAGCTGTTTCTTCCAAGGGTGCTGAAACTCTGCGGGTATGGGAGGCATGCACCCAGTTCGGCAATCCTCCACACTTTACTGCTGTGTTCGTGATGAGTATCATCTGATACGGGCCACGCCAACGGGCGTCCAAGCAACTCTTCCTCACGTGCTTCCGGACAAGCACCCAATCTCCGGGACACAAATCGTGGCACAGATCACTCGAGGCTGGGACCACTGCTGCTTGCACCTGCTGGGATACAGAATGGACCACATCAGAGAGTCCTTTACAATAATCGAGAATCAAGTCATCAGTGATGCTTATCAAAGCTGTAGCTGGTACTGCCGGCAACCTCATTGCCCTTCCCATTAGAATTTCGTGGGGGACAACCCGGTTTTCCTGTCTGGGACACTTCGCATGCTCATCAGCACGAGCGGCAAAGCGTCGGGCCATTTCAGGGATGTCGAAGAACACATTTTTGCCATCCGGGCCTTCAAAGTCCCATTAACTTGTTCCACCATCCCAGAAGCCTCTGGTCTGTTACTACAGTGGAGTCTCTGGTCAATATTCAATGCAGCACAAAGTAACTTCATGATTTCACTGTGGAAGTGCCTTCCTCTATCCGATTCCAAAGAGGTCGGGATCCCGAACCTAGGGATGAGCTCCCTCAACAATAACTTAGCCACTGTGAGAGTGTCACACCTGCGTGTTGGGTAAGCCTCCACCCACCGTGAGAATACACATACCAGCACTAAAATGTACCTCAACCCATTACACTTAGGCATTTCCACGAAGTCGAGCTGTATCCTGTTGAAAGGCCCACCTGACCTCCCAATGTGACTCAATGTAACTACAGTTTTCTTTCCAGCGTTCATCTGCTGACACGTAACACACCTTTGACACACTGTTTCAGCCATTGCTCGAAATCGTGGGTTGTACCACGTCTGTCTAAACACCCTCATCATTGCGTCTCTACCAAGATGTGCCTGTCCATGTATCAGCCTTGCCATCGGACTCAACAGCTCTTCCGGTAATACGGCTCTCCCATCATTGGATACCCACACATCCACATCTCCTCTCTCACAACCAGATTTGATCCATCCCTCTCTCTCCTGGTCTGAAACTTCGTCCTGTAATCGCTTAAGTTCTTCCCAAGTGTCTGCCATGGCCAACATTATGCTGAGCTCGGTTCTTTCTTGGCTCTCCCCTGCGTATCTGTCTGTGAATATGCATCCTTGCTCTGCACAGAAACGGGTGACCTCGTCCGCGTAATTATTACCCAATGACACAAAGTCCTCCCCTTTCTCATGGGCGGAACACTTTACAACAGCAATTTCCTTCGGATGCTGTAGTGCATCCAACAGTTGTCTTACATATTCTCCATTCCGAATGGGTGAGCCAGATGATGTCAAAAATCCCCTCTGAGACCATAACTGCCCGAAGTCGTGCACCACACCAAACCCATATTGGCTGTCAGTGTAAATCGTGATTCGAATTCGATCAGCGGCCAAACAGGCACGGGTCAAGGCAATGATCTCAGCTACCTGCGCGGAGCGTACTCCTTCTAGGCAAGCAGCCTCGACCACTCCTGAAATGGTACATACAGCAAACGCTGCTCTCAATTGCCCCACACTGTCTCTTAAGCATGAACCATCGACAAAGAAAATTTCATCTGGGTCAGCCAATGGTTCATCGACAATGTCAGGTCTCGGTTTGGTGCAAAGGTCGGTCACATCGAGACAATCATGGTCCGCACAATCTTCATCATCCGTGTTCGGTGTAGGCATCAATGTCGCAGGGTTCAAGACAGAGCACCTTTTCAGAGTCACATTCTCTGCGGCAAGTATGACTTGCTCGTACCTCGTTAACCTATTGTTCGTTAGGTGCTGAGTCTTGGTCCTGGTCATCAATAACTCAACCGAATGTGGCACATGTACAGTCAATGGATGTCCCATTACAATGCTTTCACATCTTTCAATGCTGACACCGGTTGCAGCAACGGATCTTAGACATCCGGGCAACGCAGAAGCTACTGGATCTAGAGTAGCTGAGAAATAGGCAACTGGTCTACGGACACCTCCATGGTTCTGAGCTAACACTGCTAATGCACATCCTTCCCTCTCATAACAGAACAATGAAAAGGCCTTGTTGTAGTCAGGCATTCCCAGTGCCGGAGCACTGCACAATTCCTCTCTCAGTTTCAGGAATGACATCAAGCACTCCTCGTCCCATGGTACCGGATCACTCACATCCTTGTGCGTAAGCCTCTGCAAAGGCTTTGCTCTCAAGGAGAAACTAGGAATCCACTGTCGACAGTAGCCAACCATTCCCAGGAACATCCTAACTTCTCTCTGTGTAGTGGGTACTGACATACTCATTATTGCCTCGATTCGGTCTGGTGACACCTTCCTCTTGCCTTTTCTAATCTGTGTCCCAAGTACTGTACCTCATTCAAACAGTACTGCAGCTTGTTCGGGGACACCTTATGTCCATTCTCTGCTAAGTGGTTCAACAGAGCTACAGTGTCTATTCTGCAAGCATCTTCCGTTTCTGAGGCAATGAGTAAGTCGTCTATGTATTGCACGAGGACTGAGTTCTGCGGCAACACAAGACTCTCGAGGTTCTTTTTCAGGATCTGGTTAAAGATCGATGGACTTTCCGTATACCCTTGAGGGATACGACACCATGTTAACACGCGATTTTCCAGCCTGAACGCAAAAAGAAATTGGCTTTCCTCATGGAGCGGTATCGAAAAGAAGGCTTGACACAAGTCGATAACCGTAAACCACTCTGCTTCACATGGGATCTGGAACAGTATTACTGAAGGATTCGGTACCACTGGACAACAGGGGACAACTATCGTGTTGACCTTTCGCAGGTCTTGCACGATCCTGTATTTCCCGCTCGGTTTCTGTAGCCCCATAATGGGTGAATTACAGGGACTACCTCTGATCTCTTTCAGAATGCCTTTCTCAATGAAAGTCTCGATCACAGGTTTTATCCCTGCAATCGTTTCTGGCGACAGCTTGTATTGAGGTGTTCTGGGGAAATCAACATTCTGTTTCACCTCAATCCGCACTGGTTCAACCCCTCTTATTAGACCTATTTCATCGCCTGCAAAATCCCACACCACAGATGACACTGCGTCTCTCAGATCAGGTGGAAGTTCTTCCACAGTCACCATTGGGTACAGATCTATACATAGATGCTGATTGGTAACCTTAAAGTCAGCATCGTCATCTCTCGTCTGGACCTCCACTCCCTGAGGCGTACAATAAATCGTGCAGTTCAACTTGCACAACAGATCTCTTCCCAAAAGGCAAACTGGACTCGTATCACACACTACAAACTGATGTCTAGTTTGGAAGGAACCTATCTTTACTAGGATCGGTTCTGTCAATGGGCTGCTTATTCTTTTGTTCGCTACTCCAACAACCTGGATTGATTGTCCCGAGAGGGGTAGGTTAGGGACCACTGCTGATCTTACAGTAGACCGGGTAGCACCAGTATCAACCAAAAGTGTGGCAGGATGACCCTCAATATCTGCCTCCACAAAAGGTCCTCTCTGGTCTACCTCCAAGACCGCTCCAAGCGTGCAGTCTTCCTCCCCCTCAGGCACCGTCAGGATAAAGGGTCTGAGCTACTCTTGTCATAGTCTTCAAACAGGGGCATCTGTTGGTACGTTCGTATTCCTTGTGTAATCCTTGGAGCCTGGGGAACCTGGGCGTGAGAGCTGTATACCCCCCCTTTCATCGTCCTAGGCCTCGTCACTGTGTTAACTACCTCTTGCGCGGGTGCCTGAGCCCCCTCTTCCTGCAACTGATTAACTGGGTTCAAAGGACACTCGCGTTTCCAATGTCCGACCTGGCGACAAAGATGACACGCCGTGGTCTTCTTCAGTGTGGCCACGTCCACTCCTGTCTTGGGGTCTACTGGTTTTCCCTTTCCCTGGCCTTGCCCATTCTGGTTCCCCTGGGAATTTCCTTGTTTTCTTCCTAAGGTCCCTCCATTAGGCTGACCCTGTGCTGTCTGCATCTGGACAAGCATCAATTTATCTTTTAGCTTCCGATGTTTCGATTCCACCTCATCACTACAGTATCTCGCATACCTCAAAATTTCATCTAACGGCTTGTTCTGCCAGCAGATCAAATGGTGCTGTATCATGAGGCTGACTTCCATTCTCAGACCCAGTACAAACTTTGAGACAAACTGTCCCATATCCTTGGGGTCCAAGATATCTAACCCACTATACTGTTTAAAAGCTTGCAGAAGTCTTTCATAATATTCATGCACCGTTTCTTTGGGTTCCTGTACAGTCCGATCTATCTTAACCCAATCTATATCTTGGGGTGAAATCTTCAGTTTTAGCCATGTAATCACCTGCTCATACTTTTTCATTACTAAGGGTGATGGGCCATTTGTAACCGGCTCCCTTTCAGGTTCCGAAGTCGGCCACTTGACAGCGACTTTACAAGCTGTCCACAAATCTCCCGGTACCACTATGTCAAACAAAGTGTTCAAATCAATCCATAGTACTTTTGAAATTTTAACAAACCGCTCAACCTGCTTGTACCACTCTACTGGTTTCTCCCTCAGCCGAGGAAAATCATTTGTAAATGCAGCCAAATCACCTCTATTCCACGGCACATGCACATACCCTCCATTCTGTACTTCCCGTAAAGGAAAATTTCCAACACCCATCGCCCCCTCCTGGAGGCGGCGTTTCCCCTCAGCTTTCTTTGCTGGTTTCATCTTGGACCACCTTTCTTCCCATTTGTCCAACAAAATCCATATTCTCATTCCTACAATCAGGTCTCTGGTGTGTGTCCTTAATCCTGTGATTCTTTTCTCCTCCAGCTCCTGGTCACTGTATTGTAATCTATGCGGTCCCTGCAACGCTTTAGTTTTGTTCAGGTCTACCTCATATCTTTTGGCCAATTCCTTTAATCTATCATGTGCCATTCTAGCTTTTCGAGTCACATCTTTTGCTACAAACAGCAGCTCATCTGATCCATACATTTCTATCCTTTCTAGTGGCAGGCCCCCGCTGATCATCTCGTCTACCTCTGCTTTCAACCTTACTACGTCTAGCAACCTTGCCTGTACTGCACTCCTCAGTACTTCTCGACAAGTTGAACCATCCCGCTCATCACAGTCACCATTCTGTCCTTGTGACCTATTCCCTTCCATCATATTCCTGGAACTTGGTCTGTCTTCCGAGATGTTTTGTGCCCTATCTCCTGGCATCCTATCACTTTGGTTTGTTACTGTTGGTGTCCACATCCTCAAAGCTGACTTGGATTCCTGCAAAGACCTCGGTCTGACCGGTCTCTCCTCCTCCTGTCTAAAGGAAGAGTCTGCCGTAGCCGGTAACGGCGTACTTGTCTCCCCTGGTCTTGGGAAATGAACCACTCGTACTCCGAACCCGTTCCCGCTCTCGCTGGTTACTTCTTCCCTTCCCATCTGTACGGAGCTCCCTTCTCTCACTCGGTCTGGGTCATATACCGGTACTATAGGGCCAATGGTAACCGGTACTGTCAAGGAGTCCGGTAATCTTGTGTTCCCAACAGGAGGCTGTGTTATCATAGACGTCGTTGCCCCTTCCGTTCCTGTGGAAATCCTTCCCACTACTCTCATGCTAGTCTGATTCTGGCTCCCATCAATTGTTACTGCTGGAGTCGGCTTTCCCTCTTCTGAGTCTGGATTAAATGGTGGTGGCCTCTCTGCCAACAACCTATCTAACAGGCTGTCGTCTGTATCACTATCGTCCTCATCGATTCTTATAATCTTTCCATTCTGTACTAGCAGTGGGTATAGTTTATCTCCCTCTATCGTTTCCACTCTCCATCTTTTCTCCAGTGCATCCCACCTTGCATCTTGAAATGCCCTGACCGATTTCTTCACCCTTTCCTGGCTCTTGTCTTTCCTCCTATCGTACGCTGCTCTAATCCACGCATGTAGCGCTTCAAACTGTGTTGGTCTAGGTAGTGGTCGTAAAGAAGCCATTATACTTTTTAGCTGGTACAACACCTCTAACCTGAAAGTACCATAGCGTGGGAAAGACAATTCTCCTTCTCCTTCTGTCATTTTATGCCAATTCTCAAGCCATATTATAGTATGCAATCCTACATTCTTTGCCATATAATGTGCTGGCGTATCCTCGGGAGGAGCTTCCTCTCCTTCCCGAGTAACCACATGCCTATCACCTCTACACAGTTCCCGTAAAACTTTAAAACATTTCATGATGAATCAACTTTTATTTGCACTCAAAATGTCAGCTTTTACTTCCTGATTTCAATCCACCAATGCCAGCGCGGCTCACACCAACCGGCCTATCGCAGCGCGCACTTGTCTGACGTCACTTTTCCTCCGCTCGCAGCAGTTCCCCTCCTTTCTAATTCACTCGTTCTCGCTCGTACCTGTCCCAATCATACTCTGAAATAATGTCCGTCCTACCGAACAATTACCTCTCTGACCGTCAGTCTTACCAATGACCGATCAGCCTCTTGAGCTTGTTGACCTCAATCTGGCAACCGTCTGTCCGCGAAACGACCGGACAATCGCCTCTAACACACTCGATAGGATTCAATCACTCGATGTTCTGCACACAATAACCTACGGCCTGCGTTGGTTATTCACACACTCACACATGTGTTCCCTATCTTCAGTGGGTCTGTCAATGACGTCTCGTGACCCCCACAACCTCTGGTCAACGTTCTCAACTCTGGGTGTATTCTACACCACAATAAATCTCCCGGTCCCGCGCGCGCTCACGGTCCGGTTCTCAATCACACAACTCTCGTTCCAACTCCGCAAGACATCACACAACAATAAAACACCGCAATCTACCAAACACCACTCTTTTCATACTCACTCTACCACGAACTGCTACTTCCGCCGCACCGTCACTCTCCGTCAGTTTTCAACGACCTCCGACCTCCGACATCTTTCTCCCGCGGTCCTCTGGATCTGCGTCACTCGAGCTCTATGGGGCAACTTAATCTCCTATCTTGCTCTAGATCTCCCCTTACCATCAAAGGTAACCATCCTACTCTGCTACCAACTGATAACGCCGATTCTTATCTAATTATCTATAAGAACCTTCTGGTCGCCAAGATCTTTTACCTGTTGAATAGTGTAAAGGAGAGAATCCCATCTGGTTATATAACAGCATTCATTTTGTCTGAAAGGACCACAGACTCCAATTCTAATTTAAGAATTTATTATCGCCAAAAATAACTGGACATGCAAGCACCTCAACACGAGGTTAAAGAAATAGATGGGCACTAATACAAATAATAACCTACGCAGGAGTCTCATCCGACTCAGAATAAAGAGAATAGAAAGTTCTAGAAGGATCAACCAAGCTATGATTGCTCCAATTTCTACGTTGCTCTTCATTTATCTAAGCAAGCTTTAAATCAATTGCTGTCCCTACACTAACACTTAGTGACATCCCTGCATAACGATTTTCCCAGGCAAGAGTGAATAAAGGTGTCAGCTGTGAAGACTTCCTAAGAAGTGCAATCACATAATACCTAAGCTCAGCTCTGTCCTCCTCTCTGGTCTCCCTACCTCTTCTCTGGCCTCCTCCCTCAGGGCACTATCCCTAATACAAAACCCCAATACAATTGTACACGCCTTTGTCACGCCTCCTTGGCCAGGTCTTCTTTCTTGTACTTTTCCATCGAAACGGTTACTTCATCCTGGACGGTTGCGATGACCTTGAGTCCCAGGCACCTTCTCCGCTGAAAGTATCATCCCTAAATTCCATTGCACTCCCGTACCATGCCTCCCATCTCTCTAACTTTTGAAAATAAAGAGTTAGTCTTTACTAACGAGACATGTGTCCTTGCACCTGCAACAAAGATACGTTCAACAGAAACCTTCTACTGTGCAAATTAAATCTACTGTTTGTGCCCAGAGAGCCTTACCAAGAGAAACTTTTCCCTATAAGCATTTTCATTACAATTCATATGCAAACAATGAATTACATGTGCAACTTTAATATGGTGCACGTTCAAACTACTGCAATTGAATTACACACGAACTAATTTCTCTATGCATTATGTTCACACAATTCAATAAGCATTACATTACATGATTATCATAACACAATTATACTGCTGATTCACTTTATCTCAGTGAACTATTCATTCTTTACTAAACATGCATGGATATACAACTGAATATATACGAATATATGCCTGAGTACATGCGGGTGCGGACTATCAGTGATTATGATGCACCCCTACAATTCACAAGAACATTTCGCTCTATCAAAGCCATGTGAGAAGAGCCATGCTCCTACAACAGGGAGAAGTCCTGGGGTTCTTAAGACCTTGTGGATAGTCCAAAATGCATATTAAGTGACTTACCGTTCCTTGAGTGGGTCACAATGGGAGAATCCATCTCAGAGCTGCACTTATACTATTAGACACCAAAGGTTGCTAAAATAGTAAACGTATAGCAAACCCAGTGTTTTCCAGTTTCTATTGAAAAGCAAATATTCCCTTCTGTGGTGTTTAATCTGTTATACTTGGTTTTATCTGAAAACCAGGAACCCTAATCTTATGCTAGGTGTAGTTTGATATGCCAAGGTACAATATTAGAGCGACAGGAACAGCATCATTTGAATTTTCAGAGCCTTTTATGCCAAGTAATGTATCAGATTCCTAGTACAGCCTCAAATGCCCAATATATTTTCATATATCCAAATTCAACATCATATACCAGTAGTATTTTTACATCTGTGCACTAATGGATTTTATTCCCTCTCCCACCTACTCCCACCTTTCTTGCCTCTTTTGCTTTGTTTTGTACTGATATCACATGGAGCAGGAAGGCTGAAGTAGGAGGAACTTTTGGGACCGAGGTGCCAGAGCACTCAGGCAGCACAGAGAGTTCATGACATCCCTTGATCTCTCCCCTTAAACCTCATGCATCCATGTAGTGTGCGAGGACACAGGGAGCTCCCAATGAGCTCATACTGCCTGGCGGGAAGTAAACATTGGATAGGGAGAAAGAAATAGGCATCTATTTTCCCGTGCCTTTAACGTCTTTCCACCCAAACCTTGTGACTCTCTTCAGCCCCCTTAGTAGAAGACAAGAGGGACCTTGGTAGAGGCAGGGTGCAGAAATGCAAGCATGGATGTTAAAAAAACCATATTTGCATACGTTTGCTGAACATGCCTCTGCCACCCCTGAAATAGAGAATGTAAAGGCCATGCCAGAAATTGAGAGAGGTTGGCCAGGAGTTGTATCGCTTTTCTTTGCTATATGTAAAATATATTTATTGTTACCTATTTCATTAGTTCTAATTTATTAGCCTTGGGAAGATGAAAGGCTAAGTAGACCATCCAGAATTTTAACTTGTGACATGATTGAACGTCTTATCCTTACAGTGGATTTTTTAGTTCACTGAGCCATCTGTCGTTGCAGTCTAATTGGCATCCTTTAAAATTCTAATCATATACACCTGTGTAATCATAAACGATTACATTTTAAGGTTGCTTGTTTATAAATCGGAGTCCATTTGACCTATGAGACTGCTACTGTCTTCTCTGTTCACACGTTGTTTTTTGAGCTTGTAGTTTGTATGTATTTAATATGAATTCACATGGAGCCACTGCCTCTAAATATTCCCTGCTGGCTGAATGTATGGACACTCTCATCACCACCTGGTATAAGGCCCACCCAACCAGTAGACGTGTGGCCAGCTGACGGCGGCTCATGGAGATCCTGATTTTTTGACAAAGCATTGTACACCTGAAAGCCTGGAGGTACAGGTGTTAACACGTAAAGTCACTCCAAATGCCTTTCTGATCAGTCCCTGGACAGAGAGCTGAAACATATTGATGTCTTCAGAAAAAGAATGTTCTCTTTGGCTCGGTTAGCCTTAAGATCCTTGAGCACAATGTTCCTCCTGGGAATCAAGCAAGTGCTAGCTTTGGAGAGAGGAAAAGTATGCTATTTATTCTATGTCCTCGTACAAAAGAAGGACAGAAGAGTATGGGCCTTTCTGCAGAAAGACAAAAACAAATTCAAAATGCTCACTCTGTCTCAGATTCTATTTGCGTCTGAATTAAAAGACTAGGTGGTTTCCCTGGATTGCAGGAGGCATATGTTCATATACACACATCCTGCAGTCTCACAGGCATTGTCTGTGGTTCACTGTGGGGTCTGAACAATTACAGTTTGACCTGGTCTCCATCGGCCCTGCCTTGGCACCTCAGCTGTTCAGGAAATTAATGGCAGTTGTAGGAAAGCTGCTGAATTCAATACTTTTGCTTGTTTTAGATCTCTGTGCGGTTAACCCCTGCTAACCGGTGATAAAGTGCATGTGGTTGTCCTGGCTCCCCCTTTTAACATGGTCGAATTGGCATACTCCTAATTGGTATATTTAACTTACCTATAAGTCCATAGTATATGGCACAAAAAGATTACAGGGCCTGGAACTTAAATGCCATGAAGGGACTCCAGGACCTATTTTGCCATCCACTACAGTCATAGTACAAAAATGACATCAGGCCTGTAACCTGATTGCTACATTATAAAAACTTTAATTCAACCTGTCAGAAAAACACTTTGACAGGTCAAAACCTCCCTTTTAAATATTAATAAGTCACACCTATGTAGGCACAGTCGCCTACAAGGTAGAGCTCATGTTATTTAAAAGTAGGAAATGTAGAAATGTAAAGTTAACATGTCTTTTTTAGTGAGTAGTACCTAAAACCTATTTTCACTGTAGGAAGGCTGGCTGGACCATACAAAAAAAGTATTTGCAATGTAATAGGTCTTGCATTTGCAAGAGTTGAGCTATTGGCTTTGTAAATGAGAATGCCTTATATTTATGGGTTTTGAAAACCTGCAAGCAGTGCGTAAACACGCACTTTGTACTTATAGTCCTTGGCCTGTGCTAAATTCTTAGCCGAAGAGCTCTTTGTCTTCAAAGGCTCCATTCCTAGCAATCCTATCTTTAAAAGTCCATTGTTCATCCTTGGAAGTGGAGCTGCCCTGCACCTACCTTTGTGATTAGAATAGCATACGCTACCCCCTCAGCTTATATTTATGACATTGCAGTTGCCATCTTTTTTCTGTGACCAGGTAACAGATCAATGTCTGATGCCTGTTTTATGAGGGTTTCAAAGGATTATTTCAACCTGCACACCTTGGTTATTAATTTCTACTGAAGTACTCACTTATTGCGACGTAACAGTGTGTGCTGCTTCATTCATGGGATCTGCCACTGTCCCTGAGAAAATACTAACAGAACTCGGTGTGCAGAAAACTACGTACACTTTTGAAGCGCACTACCTAGTGACCCCGAGGGGTTCAGCATGAAAAATAAAGTATTAGATAAGAGTAAACATATATATATACAATTCAAACACGATATCTTGTTCTCGTTCAAGTATATTTTCAATTCAATATTTCACCCCAAAAAATCACAATTAATACATCATGAAAAATTCTGTTGATGTTTACAATCCATTTGTATATAAATTTATATAAATTGCGGTGTCCGTAGATGTATGTCCTTTCACTCAGCAACCCCAATACATTTCGGGTTCCTTGAACCCTTCTTCAGGGGAAGAGTTTCACCACAAAACAAAATGATCATAGGCCACCTGCCGGAACACAAGAATATATTTCAAATGATGATGCAACTATATTTCAATGTTACAAATCGATTATCATTGCTTGCTGATCATTCATGTCAACCCAAGATGTGATAATACTTTCTCCATCCAAATGTCCGTTGAAAAGGTGAGAGACCCAAATTCACAACGTGAAATGAAAAATATGTAAAGATTCCGAGCAAACTCTCGGCGAAACGCTGTGTGCTAAAATATACCGTGATCAATATTAGACCGTGCTATACCTAAGAACGTTATCTGAAAGGTGTATACCATCTCGTGATTAAGAAAAAGAAAAAGCCACACCGTGCTTGTGTGTGAATGCGCCCGTCTACAACACGTACCTCCTTGATGTGCCTCACTCCTTTGAAAACCGTGATGTTGACACAAAACCGTGGTTCCGATCCGTTTCCAAAACTACATAGGCACTTGAGCATACATCTATATCACAGAGAATCCATCATTAATCCGCCATCCAATATGTACATGTCACCAACTGAAGTTTTACCAAAAAACTTACCCAAGTCTAATTGTTCCTTTGATGAGAATAATCCCTCGTCACTTAAACCTACACAAACGCATACAAACATCTCGGTTAGATTCTAAAGGTCTCAAAGCACAGCATACACACTCCTCACACGCTGTGTCATGGCTTACCCGTCAGTACTCCAACCTCAACGTCTACGTGATGTCGTCATGAACACGTACCTCCGTAGGAGCCTTTCTAATCAAAGTCGTACCACGCCCCTCGAAAAAAGACCAACTCAACTGAAACTTTAGTGTACCCAATGTTAAAGGCATCCGTTCTCTTAGCTTTTAAAATACCGAAAAAAGTGCCCATTAATAGTACAAAGTCAGCTGAAACTTCGTTATTCACCAGTATCCACTACATTCCAACTCACTATCTTTTTTCAAGCACAACGTCATCTAAACCGTGATTCGCTAGACATGAGTTTTTATTTTTGCTTCTAATCATGCTTTTATGTTCTTTGATTCTTGTTTTGATTTTACGTGAAGTGCGTCCCACGTAAGTAAGTCCGCATGGACATTTAATAGCGTAAATTACTAATTCTGTGTTACAGTCCAAAGTGTGCTTTAAACCTACCATCTCGCCTGTTTGAGGGTGCAAAAATGTGTTTCCAAGAATAACGTTGCTGCAATGGCTGCAATTCCAGCATTTTTTCATCCCAACGTGATTCCGTTGTTCAGAATGTGTTTTGGGCTTCTAGATTTCTCTGATGTTCTTGGATCGTGTGTGCGCAAATATGGGTTTAGACATGAATATTGTTTTGAAATCAGGTTCCCCTTCCAAAACTTCCCATCTTTGTGTGATAATGGTTTTTATTTTGGATGCTTGATGAGAAAACTTCAATATCACCAAGGACACATGGTTATGCACCATAGATGTAACGGCACTGTATACGTCAATTCCGCATAGTGAAGGTATGGAGGCGGTTGAGTGGATGCTTCTTAACAGTGAAGATGAGGGAACTGATAAAGTTTTTCTTATGGAATTACTACAATTTAGTCTTTTCCACAGCTATTTTGTTTGGAAGGAGGATTTCTTCTTCCAAAGGACTGGTACATCAATGGGTTTTCCTGGGGCGCCATTGTACGCCAATTTGTTTATGACTTTCTTTGAACATACACATATTTTAAGCAATGAAAATTGGATTAGGAACCTTCTCGTTTATATGAGATACATAGATGACATTTTGGTCATCTGGAGTGGGGACCGCCAGACATTGGAAGACAACATTATGATATTGAATCAACAGAATCCACGTATTAAATTCACACACCAAATACATCAGAACACAATGAATTTTTTGGACATTCAGATTAATAACACTGAGATGGGCTTACAAACATCTGTTTACAAAAAACCTACAGATAGAAACAATGCTTTGCATTTCTCATGTTTCCATCCCCCATAATTGAAAAGACACTTACCGGTATCTCAGTTCATTAGAATAAAAATAATTTCATCCTTTCAAAAGGGACGGATCAACTTAGTGATGAACAATATGTAAGATACATGAAATGAGGTTACCCTCGGGAGGTACTGGATACTGCAAAAAATCGGGTAACACTTAAATCCCGGAAAGATTTATTAGCTTCCACACTTTGGTCCAAAAATAAAAGAGAGGTCTTCGTATTGAAGTTTTCTCATCAAGCATCCAAAATAAAAAACATTATCACACGAAGATGGGAAGTTTTGGAAGGGGAACCTGATTTCAAAACAATATTCATGTCTAAACCCATATTTGCGCACACACGATCCAAGAACATCAGATAAATCTTGAAGCCCAAAACACATTCTGAACAACGGACTCAAGTTGGGATGAAAAAATGCTTGAATTGCAGCCATTGCAGCAACGTTATTCTTGGAAACACATTTTTGCACCCTCAAACAGGCAAGAAAATAGGATTAAGCACACTTCGGACTGTAACACAGAATTAGTAATTTACGCTATTAAATGTCCATGCGGAGGGGGGCGTGGCTAGCTGGCCAAGATGGCGGAAGCGCTTTAAGGCAGGTCCGCACTGAGGCCCGGTTATCCGACAAGAATTAATGGTCCCGGGTGCCATCCAGATCTTACTGTAGGCGGCACGGGCTGAGATCGCTGCACTGCACACTGCGGCGGAGAGACTGGGGGCTGAAGCGTGTCGCAAGCCGGTGACCGGACCCGCGCTGCCCCTGGACGGGTTGTGGCTGGCAGCCATCTTGCAGGCTGAAGCGCGGACTGTGTATCGCTGAGGTGGCTGGCGACCTGGGGCCTGCTGCAAGGTGACACTGAAGCCGACATTGGGCGAGCGAGGAGACACCAACGGGCGGAGGTGACGCCCCGTCATCAGTCGGCGGAAGCCGGGGACATGGGGGCAGAGCGCCGGAGACAATGGTGATGGCGAACTGTGGACGGCGAGGAAATCGGAGTTGCGGGGCCCTGCTTGTGGGTATCGGCGCGTGCGGTTGACCCCGTGGAGCAGTGGTGGAATGCGAACCGGAGGAGTGCGCTGCGTGACTGGAGTCCGGGGGCTGGATCGAGCCTAGTCCCAGCAGGGGAGAACACGCACATATGAAATCGCGAAAGCGCTTCTAAGGGCCGGCCAAAGAGGGTCGAACCAGGCCACTGTTAAGGCAGAGGCCTGGGGAAGTGTGTCCCCTGAGAGCGCTGGCCTAGGACACGACCGGCAGGAGTGAGGACCAGAAGTGCCATCTCACGGGGCTACAGCCCGGATCATGAAGGGGGATGGCGTGTGGAGTAAGGGACCCCCCCACTGAAGAGACGGGATACGAACACGCCGCAGCAGATCTCACTCACTCAAATTAATATTGTCATAATTAGAGGCCGGCGGTGGGCAGTTGCGCCCCACCGATTTGACTTCAGAGGTGGAAATACGGCTAACTAAGGGAGCGCAAACACTGTGAAACTGGCTGCGACGTGGGTGAAGGGCGACAGCAAGTGAGCCGCACTGCCCTCCCACATGACTGATCACAGCTCCGTGGTGGTGGCTGCCGCTGGAGGCCGGCAGCAGCCGCAGATCAGAGGAACAAAGGGTCCTGTGGCTCCTGCTGCGAGGTACGCGAAGTGCGCTGCGCGTTGCTGGGAGCCGGGGGCCGGGTTGAGCCTAGTCCCAGTAACAGGGCACAGGATAATACAAGTGCATACCAACCCCACCAACCGGGGAGAGTAGGACAGCTACCAAAGCCGAGGACCGGGGATGTGTCGCAACTGTGAGCACTAGATTGGGAACACGGCCGGCCGAAGAGAGAGAAGTCCAGCGGTGCCGCCAACACGGATTGAGCTCCAGCTAAGCAACATATACTGCCATTATCTGAGACAGGCACTAGGTAGAAGTGTCCCGCAGATACGGACACCGCAGTGGAGAAGTGGCTGTCAAGGAGAGCGCTAATTCCGGGACTCTGGACAAAGCGAGGTTGGAGGGTGAAAGCGAGCGAGGCGTGCCGCCCTAGCACAGGATTAGATCCAACTCCGGGGTGGTGGCCCAGGACAAGTACTACGGGCGGTTGACAGCATCCGCAGACAAGGTGGGCCGAAGGTCCTGGGGGGCCCCTGCAGCACGGCACGAGGAGGGGGCCGGCGCGACCTCAGCCACAGTGTTTCTTCTGACGCACACACTGCACTTCAGAGTAGTGGGACTGGTGGCAGATCCAGCGCGCACCTACACAGCTGACCTAGCCCTTATTAATCTGGCAGCAATAATGGGTAGACAACGAGCAGCAACAAGCACGCACCCCACGACGTCCTCGACGCCACCCAAGCACCCAGACCATGCACCAGAGCCTGACGACAATGCGGACAACCCCACACTGGGATCTGAGATAGACAATGTGTTGCAGGCGGTGACGCAATTGAGTGTGTCCCTGGCGCAAACGCGCACGTCACTGGAGGGGCGAATTGATAAGGTCACATCGGACTTCACTATATATCACGCAGATCATCGCAAGCTGGCTGAGAGGGTTGACGAGATGGAGGCGGAAATTGAGGAGATCCTTCCCACCACCAGGACATCTGCGGCTGAAGTGCGGGCACTAGCGGAGAAGGTCCGCATTCTGGAGAATAGGATTGATGATGCGGAAGGGCGTTCCCGCCGCAATAATGTACGGATCGTGGGCCTCCCAGAAGGAACGGAGGGACGAGATGCGGTCACTTACACGGAGACCTGGCTGAAGACTTTGATGCCACCAAACGCGCTTTCCCCCTTTTTCGCAATAAAAAGGGCGCACAGAGTCCCGGCGGGGCAGCGGCAACCAGGAGCTGGACCTCGCTCGTTCCTAATTCGACTCCTGAATTACAAAGATCGAGATGCGATATTGCAGGAACTACGTAAGCTGGAAGAAGTCAGAGTTGACAACTCTAAGGTGATGTTCTTCCCAGACTATTCTCTTGGTGTGCAACAGCAGAGAAGCACATTCCTGTCAGTTAAGCAGAAGTTGCGGGAATTAGAAATCCAATACTCGCTTCTCTTCCCGGCCCGGCTTCGAGTGGTGAAGGACGGAGTCACACACTTCTTTAATGCAGCGGCGTGGGACTGGCTTGAAACGGAGGGACACAGCGTGTCACCGGGAAAACGGAATGCAGCCACGAACTCGCAACACAGCAGCCACAGGAACTGGCAGTGGCCTTGCAAACGCATCAAGAAACGTCCGCCGCAGCTTAAGGCTGTCCCTGACTTAGAGCAGCGCATACAGGAACGGCGTGCTGCCCTGCAGACAGCAGCGACAATAAGAAGGAGCCCGGAAAGTAGGGACACAGACGCCTCATCAGAACACTCCTTGAGCGCAGACAGCGCGTCGACGAGATGGCCGTTAGGTGAAGACTCGCAGCCAATGCCTGAAGTGACGCCCCGAACAGCAGATGACATTATGTAATGTACACATGGGGCGCCATCATACTTATTATGCAGTGATTAGAGAGGGCAGTTATCCGAGAGAAAAGAGTGTAGTGCTGCGGGGTTGAGATCTGACAATATGACTTGAGCACTGTTGTAGGCGTAGCTCCGCTGTCTTTCCCTCCCGCTGCCTTTTCTCCCACCATGGGTCCGGAGGCGCTGCAACGCCAACAAGAAGAGGCGCAGGGACCATAACAAATTGTTGACATAGGGCCAGAGCTTCATTTAGCTCATTGCACATTTAGTTCGGGCTACCCCCCTCCATACACCAACTAGTATGGCACGCAAAGCCGCTAATTGCCGTGAGGCGCAGTTCAAGGTTTGGGCAGATACCTGTTGTTCCTCTGCTCTGTCCCAGTTATATCACAAAATGTCTAATCCCCCATATAGCATCTCACTAACACACCAGTGGAACTTGCGTGCGGCGAGCTGGCGGAATGGGCCTAGTCCGCATGTGCGCGCCACCTGCTCCTCTTGTGGAGCAGCAAGCCGAAGGGCCATACATGTAAGCTACATAGATAAAAGATGCCACCGACAACAATCATGACCTGGAATGTCAGGGGTATGCACACACCAGCGCGCTGATATAACACATATGCATACTTAAAGAGACATGCAGCGCACATCGCTTTATTGCAAAAAACGCACATATCGCAGCCTGAGATACACAGACTACAGCGCAAATGGAGGGGCAGATATTCGCCACAGGCTATTCATCGTATGCACGGGGAGCACTAGTTTGGGTCCGGCCAGGCACACGTTATGTTTCAGAAGCAACAGAAATAGATGTTCATGGTCGATATGCTAGGTTCAATATATGCCCCGAACACTGACCAGGCCCCATCCTGGCGTGCATTATCAGCAAGGCTCTCCCAGTGGTGTGATGTTCCTTGGTTGTTAGGGGGGGACTATAATACCGTATTGGATACAGGATTAGATAGGTCCTTCCCGCCACTGCAGCAGACAACTGCATCGTCTAACGCTAAAGGCTTGAATGAGTGGCTCCGTAGCTGGGGGCTTGCAGATTTATGGAGGACGTTACATCCACACACCCACCTTTACTGATACTACTCACACCCACATAACCTCCACGAGCGACTCGACAGATTTGTGGGAAGCATAGCACTGGTAGCGGAGTGCGTGAACGCGGACTACCTAGGGTGCACGCACTCTAATCATAATCCGCACATGGTACAACTAGGTGGGGCCGATCCGACACCAGCCACTAAACTATGGCGTCTACAGGCAGTAGCACTGGAGGACCCCCCCTTTCGGGACTCGGTGGGGTTGGCCATATTCACATATTTTGACACAAATGAAGGCTCAGTGACTGACTACGGGACACTATGGGACGCTTATAAAACGGTGGTACGGGGACAATGCCTGAGCCTAACTTGGAGTATACGTCGGCAATTGGACCGTGAAGCTAAACACATCGAGGACACCCTTCTTAATTTCGAAACAGACTTAGCAAGGGGCATTGCCGTGCAGCAGGCGCTAGACGATCAAAGACAAAAACACGCCACGATAATGGAAAGATTGTGCTGTCTGAACAATGCAGCGCACTCTGCCCGTACTCATGCTTCCGCTGACAAAGCGGGGAGACTATTGGCACGCCTTATACAACAAGACCGCGTGCAACACCCGACGCTGAGCTTACGATCCGGAGCGGGTCAACTCCTAACGTGGCAATGCGAAATACATGGTGAATTTACTGCCCACTACACCGACATATATAAACCAGTGGTGCAGGCCACCCCGGACGCGCTGGAAGTGTATCTGTCCCAGCTACCTATGCCAACGGTAGATGACACTCAGCGAGCTGAGCTGAATGAGCCACTAACGCTGTTAGAAGTGCAGCTAGCGATTCGGTCATTGGCCACGGGTAAGGCGCCAGGTCCGGATGGGCTGCCGGCAGAATTTTATAAGGCATATCAAGGCACACTTGCCCCGAAATTGCTGGCATTATATATCAGTGCACAAGAGACAGCCATTTTACCTCGGTCGTTGCGTGAGTCCCTGCTTGTTTCGCTGTCTAAGCCGGATAGAGATACGGAGCTCCTGGGCTCCTACCGCCCACTGGCACTGCTAAACTCGGACTATAAAATACTTGCCAAACTATTGGCAAGTAGACTGGCCCCAGTGGTCCCAAGACTAGTGCATGAGGACCAAATCGGGTTTGTACCGGCGCGCAGCACGTCCCTCAATTTACGACGGTTTTCCAGAGTCGCCCACTACTCTAGAGAGCGCTGGCCACACTCGGGGTGCCTAGTTTTGGACCTCGAAAAAGCGTTGGACACCCTCGAGTGGGACTTTCTCTTTGCCACTCTACCCAAGTACGACCTAGGGGATAGCTACATCGGCCTAGTTAGATTGCTATACACGTGTCCTACGGCAAAGATCAAGACAGGCCTGTATGTTTCTGAGCCCATCTCGATTGGACGAGGAACACGGCAAGGTTGCCCCCTATCCCCGCTATTGTTTGCGCTGGCCATTGAACCGCTGGCGATAGCCCTGCGTAGCACCATGGCAGACTGGGGAATACCACTAGGCGACGGGGTGCACGCTGTGTCCCTCTATGCCGATGACCTTCTGATATATTTGCGTGATCTCCGGCAGCCGTGTGACGCAATAGCAAAGGCGCTTTCAGATTTTGCCGCTCTATCTGGGTTACGTGTTAACTGGGGCAAGTCATGCCTTTATCCCTTTAATGACACCACCTCAGATCCCGCACTAACAGTCAATGGCACACCGGTATGCTGGCAGCAGACTGCATTTCGGTACCTAGGGATTCGGATATATAGAGAACCATTGGACCTTTTCGAGGGTAATTACAGCAGAACAGTGACGGCACTTAGGTCGCAGATGGCGTTTTGGCGCACACTGCCTCTTGCCACAATGGGCAGAGTGGCGCTATTGAAAATGGTGGCACTTCCACAATTGCTATACCACTTTGCAAACCTGCCGGTGTACATCAAACCTGCGGTGTTCTGATTGTTTGAGGTGGACATGCGGCAATTTATTTGGCATGGCAGTCGAAATAGAGTGGCGTTAGCCAAAATGTACTTACCCGTAGATGGCGGTGGAGTGGCAGTCCCAAATATGGGACACTATTATCTGGCAGCACAGCTGCAGAGGGTGGCCCGCTGGCTCAGTGAAAGGCAGCTCGCTGACACCGCTACACAACAACCGGGCTATACCCAAGGGCAGATAATGGCCCTGTTTCATCCGGGTAGGAGGGACCGGGCCCAACTCAGCAACTGATGAAAGTGACGTATGCTTGCTTCCGGCGAGTCCTACGACTCACCAGAGAGGTCACCACATATGCACTCTCTCTTCCGCTATTGGGCACTCCGAGACAGCGACAGGTGACTACAGCGGTGGAACTGCGCACATGGGAAGACGCGGGACTCCAGAAGGTGGGGGACCTATATCAAGACGGGCAGCTACTACCATTTGACACGCTTGTGAACGAATATGACCTACCGCAGGGCCAGTTTTTACTACAAGCAGCACTCATTAGATTGTTACGGCTGCTTTGGGGCGACATGGCAGAAAACCAAAAACACACTTAACACTTCAATATCTGCATATAATGGGGATGGGACGGTATCTTGTACGGTGGTTGGCGGGGTCGATACGGACACACGCGGCAGTCCCGCTAGTAAAGCTAAGAGGGCACTGGGATGCAGATCTGCAGAGACAAAGCACGGATCGGGAATGGGTAACAATATTAGAAAGCCCCACTCACATACCAAGGAACGCCAAGTTTAGGCTAATACAATATTACATAACACAACGGGCATACATGACACCGGCCTCAATCAATAGAATATTCAACCGAGTAGATGCGCGGTGCCCTCGCTGCGAACTGGTGGGAGGGGACCTGATACACATGCTATGGACATGCACCAAGCTGACCACCTACAGGGAAATCATCACAACACACTTAGCGCGCTCCATAGACCGCACACTGGAATGTAACTGGGAGGCTTGCTTACTGGGGCTGTACCGGAGGCAGAAGAAACATAAGGTGACAACCCGCTTTATAGATCTGGGACTCATCACTAAATGCTGGAAATCCCCGGACCCCCCATCAGTGAAAGCATGGTATCACTCCATGATATGCTGGGCGCAGGCAGAAAGCGTGGCGCTTTGGAGAGAAGATGCCATTGGCATACGTAAGACACCCCTAGCCGTAGCCTGGGACACAATACTCACGGACCTCCGAAGCGTGTGGCAGGAACACTCGGAGACACAGGGTTTCTCACAAACAACAAGTGGGACACGAGAACACACAGAGGGATCCCAACAAAAGCCAGAGCCCTTCTTCACCACCCCCCCCTTACCCCCAACGGGCATTAATCCAGGCGCAGATTGTGGACAGCACGCACGCAGCAGCCCCTGACACGTATCCAAGGTAACAGTTATTGACAATAAGGCATAAGTTAACGAAATGATAGCGACGAACGATGTGGCAGGACCTATATCATACACAGGAGCAGCAACACCATCTGCACCTAATATACCAACTCAGTGAGATGCAACCCCCTCACCCCTTTACCCCCTATCCTATTGTTCTCCCCCCGACAAGCCAATATGTTATTACCAGCAATGTTGTGTACATTCTAGTGGTATGGTTGTTGACGTAGTATTATGTTGCTATAATAAGCACTGCATCCTGCTTATCTTTGGTTCCAGATATGTAACTTGCAGTCTAAATGGAGATTATTTGTGACAAGCACTGCTTGTAAGAGATGCAAATATGCAATTTCCGTTGTCTGTAACTGTGGTAATACATGAAAATTCGTAAAACTAATAAAGAAATTTAAACAAAAAATTAAATGTCCATGCGGACTTACTTACGTGGGACGCACTTCACGTAAAATCAAAACAAGAATTACCGAACATAAAAGCATGATTAGAACCAAAAATAGAAACTCATGTCTAGCGAATCATTGGCTAGAAGCACAACATTCCATTCCACAATTACGATTTTCCATTCTAGAGAAGATCATTCCAGTGTCAGGCAAAGACACGCATACACAGTTAGCGCGCAGGGAAACTTTTTGGATAAAGTATTTAGATACTCTGATTCCTAAGGGTCTCAATGACAAATGTGAAATGATATGCTTTTTATAGGATTCAGGATTGAACTGAGTTTTTTACATGCTGTGACATTTTGAAAACCTTTGTAAATCATTGCTCGCGAACATTGATGCAACCCACGTTTAGCACTTTTTACGGGTGACAACAAGAATGAGACAAGGGTCTTTCTTTGGGATTGTTGTTCTTTTATTTTCATTTAGACTTTTTTCTCTTCTTTTCTTTTCATTGGGAGTTTTTGGTTACGTGGCAATCATGATGCTGGTCATGTTAGACAAGAAGGCACAGTTATAGAAATTCGAACGGATTAGATGACGTTTTGCTTGAAAAAGATAGTGAGTTGGAATGTAGTGGATACTGGTGAATAAACGAAGTTTCAAATGACTTTGTTCTTTTTGTGGGCACTTTTTTTGGTATTTTAAAAGCTAAGAGCCTTGCAATAACTTTAACATTGGGTACAATAAAGTTTCAGTTGAGTTGGTCTTTTTTTGAGGGGCGTGGTACGACTTTGATTAGAAAGGCTCCTACGGAGGTACGTGTTCATGACGGCATCACGTAGACGTTGAGGTTGGAGTACTGACGGGTAAGCCATGACACAGCGTGTGAGGAGTGTGCACGCTGTGCTTTGAGACCTTTAGAATCTAACCAAGATGTTTGTATGCGCTTGTTTAGGTTTAAGTGACAAGGGATTATTCTCATCAAAGGAACAATTAGACTTGGGTAAGTTTTTTGGTAAAACTTCAGTTGGTGACATGTACATATTGGATGGCGGATTAATGGTGGATTCTCTGTGATATAGATGTACGCCCAAGTGTCTATGTAGTTTTGGAAACGGATCGGAACCACAGTTTTGTGTCCACATCACGGTTTTGAAAGGAGTGAGGCACATCAAGGAGGTACGTGTTGTAGACGGGTGCATTCACACACAAGCACGGTGTGGCTTTTTCTTTTTTAATCACGAGATGGTATGCACCTTTCAGATAACGCTCTTAGGTATAGCACGGTCTAATATTGATCACGGTATATTTTAGCACACAGCGTTTCGCCGAGAGTTTGCTCAGAATCTTTACATATTTTTCATTTCATGTTGTGAATTCAGGTCTCTCACCTTTTTAACACACATTTGGATGGAGAAAGTATTATCACATCTTGGGTTGACATGAATGATCAGCAAGCAATGATAATCGATTTGTAACATTGAAATATAGTTGCATCATCATTTGAAATATATTTTTGTGTTCCGGCAGGTGGCCTATGATCATTTTGTTTTTGTGGTGAAACTCTTCCCCCTGAAGAAGGGTTCAAGGAACCCGAAATGTATTGGGGTTGCTGAGTGAAAGGACATACATCTACGTACACCGCAATTTATATAAATTTATATACAAATGGATTGTAAACATCAACAGAATTTTTCATGATGTATTCATTGTGATTTTTTTGGGTGAAATATTTAATGGAAATATACTTGAACGAGAACAAGATACCGGGTTCGAATTGTATATATATATGTTTACTCTTATCTAATACTTTATTTTTCATGCTGAACCCCTTGGGGTCACTAGGTAGTGCGCTTTAAAAGTGTACGTAGTTTTCTGCGCACCGAGTTCTGTTTTATGAGGGTAACCATTTAAAAGGAAGTACAACAATGTTCAGCCCAACAGGATCAATGAGGTTAGCAGAAGAGATAGGTGAAAATAAAGTTTTAAAGTATCATCAAATAATAGATGTTTCAGCACAGTAAAAAATATTTATTTCCATCGCTACCGACCAGGTCCCATCAATCATACTGCTCAGCTGAGAAGACATCAGATATGAGCTAATGCTAGTCCATAGCAATGTGAAGGACAGGCTAAAGAGAATTGAGTGTCCTATTTTCAGAGTAGGTGTGGGCAATAATGCCCTTGACTCTAGACAGAGGTGGACTGGAAACCCAAACCTGCCCTGGCAAAATAATCAACGCAGCCACAGAATGCAAAAGGTTGCATGTAGAAGAGGCATATGGTTGGACCTGAGCAGCCCATCCTGCTCTGATAGCAGCCGCTGGCCTAAAGCCCACCAGGAAGATGCTGAATTGCCATAATGGCCAGTCAGCCCCGACTCCAGCCTTGCTGCTGTACTCTGGGGTGTACTTAACCAACACTTACTCATCCCTTTCACAACCCTAGTAAAATTCCTCTTTCAGTACATCTCTGATGATTGCTTCATAATTCATTAAAATTATTACAATTTAATAACAAATTAACGAAAGGCGGGGATAAGAAAATAGCATGGATGGAACCTCTAAATAACTGCAATGCTCAAGCTAATATTATGAAAAAAAAATGTAATGGGATGACTGAATTCATCTCAGCCACTGGAATTCAAGAACCATATTCCAGTCCATCGTTTTTTTTTACAGATTATTCCGCTCTAAAGAGTATCCTACTATATGCAAATGAACTTGGTCCTGCTCCAATAGGAATAGTCCAGTCTAAACTGCCAGGACAGGTCCAGGAACACCAAACCACGTAGGCCACACTGCAATTTAACAAGTTTGCAATCAAGCAAACCCTAGGGTGTATATCATGCTACTAGTTTGCTAATATGCTACTACAACACAACACAGAAAGGAATGCTCACTCATAATAAGTCTAAAAAAAGGCAATTCATTTGGTTAAATCACCGGGGGTGGAAAGTAGTCCAAAGCGGCTGTCCCAAAACCAGCAACATAGGGAAGCAATAGCTAATCCTCTGAAGACCCAAACGACACCCCTTGTTGTTTCCAAATATTGCATGTGGTTTTAATTGCAGACCTTAATCGTTCGGAGGATGAAGTAAACGGGCACACTAGAGATCCCTGGATACCTGCGCACCACCACAGTGTGCATGCTGTGTTGATTTTTAACAATACTCTGCACAAGACACATTGAACTGTATACAACAAAGAAAAAAAACGTTAGCATAAGCCCTCAGTTTTTGTTTGTGTGCCCTTTCTCCACAAAGCCGCCCCTTTATGCTTCGCTGCATGCTGCCTGTTTTGTTGACTAAATAAAACCATTTCTCAAGCTTACCTATATGTCTCTTGACGAATGTCCTCAGTGCAAAGCTTTCGTTCAAGGGAATGACAAAAGGCACCTGCCGGTGCACGCACTGCTCTTGCGTCACCTTTGTTTGTGCATTATCTTTGTTTGTGCTATAATTCGCGAGGTGTGGCAATTGTGACTACCTCAGCCTTAAATAGAAGCAACAAATTGGCGTACAATTAACACTAGAGATCCCGCATTCAAATCTCTCTCAGCACTTTTACGGACGGATTACAGTTTATTAACTTGGAAATTAATACTTTACAACAAGTCTTAAAATAAAATAGCACTCGTAGGGCCTAACTGCATCTTTGTTCTGATCAGATCGAATCAAACGAGGCCAGGGCACAAGTCCTAAACAAAGTTGGAGTTATTGGCGTTATAAATGCCAATGTTTTTTACCTAGCCATGTTGCAGGGTGCAGTACCCTATGTGGCCAAAAGAGGTCCCATCGGACCTCTTTTGCCACATAGGGTACTGCAACGTGGCTAGGTAAATAACATTGGCATTTATAATGCCAATACCTCCAAGTCCAACAAATGCAACACCTATTGCATTTTTAATGCTTGTTACAGTAGCTTGCATGTGAACCCGTGCCCTGCATATCCAGTCGTCACATGTGGATGTTTAACCAGCAGCACCTCGCATGCTTGGATTTTTCAGCAGATTTTTTTGCTGCCTTGCCGGTTCCTATCAGAGGAGGAAGTGACGAGCTCCCTGAGTTGTTTCCTGCTGGAAGCAGCTGTCCATAACTGTGCCCTTAGTGTCCTCGCTCCGGTATGCCAAATTAGCATTGCTCCTAAGGGAATCAGACGTTTTCATTTCTAATTAAACTGAAGTTCTCTGCTGACGGCTCGGCCGGCGGGGTAGTGGGGCTTCATCGGAGGCCGGAGCATGACGACTCAAGGCAGCTAGAGGAGGAGCGACCGACTGGGGCGATGGCCTGCCCCCAGGCCGCGCAAGTGGAATGTCGCGAGGGAGAGCCTGAGGCTAGCGCGTATTGAATGGAGGCCCTGCGCCGTGCCCAGCCATGAAGAGCTTCTGTTAAAAGGACTCCACAGACGTGGAGGAAGATTGACCGAGCCCCTTGAGAGGTTGGGCAGATCGGCCTGAACAGAAGAGGAGGTCGAGGGCTGCTCGGAACCCCTCGCAGCGGGCCTCCCAGCCCAGATCATGGAGCGGTGGGCGGCCTGAGAATCGAGGGCTGAGCACCTAGTTAGCTGCGAGAGGGCGACTGCTCGTGGGCCGCGGGTTCCAGAGGCAGGTCCCGGCCTGGCACCCGTCCCGGTGAGTGCCTTAGCCGGCAGACTGCTGGGGCCCCTGCGGTGGCTGGAGCACAGCGCTGTGAGGAGGCCGGGTGAGACGCAACTGCCTGGGACGATGGCCTGCCCCTGTACCTTGCAGGGGTAGACTTGAGGGGGAGAGCCTGCGGCTGGCGCAGATTGAGTGGAGGCTCTGCGCTGAGGTCAGCCTTGAAGAGCCTCTGCAACGAGGACTTAACAGACGTGGCCCAGGGGGGCCTTCAATGGACGCAAAGGCAGTAGCGGTCATGTGAGACCTTCCCCGGCTCCTTTGGTGTAGCGCCCCTCCCGCCGTGGGAGGAACAGGGGACCCATTGCTGAAGGAGGACACGGACATCTCATTAGTTCGAACCAGGATGGTGGGTCCTGGGCCTGGACTAGTTGCTGCTCGGCCAGAGGCGCGCCCCCCTATGTACCTGGACCCCGAGGCGAACCTGAAGGCTCACTGACCTCTACGCCGCTGCACGGTTCCTGTGATTCCGGATTCTACTCACGGAGCAACGGCATGAAGGTGAGCGCTTTGGCCTAGAGAGGGCTACCACCTGCTACACGCTCGACCCCGGGCTCCCGAGACTGCGCTATCAGGTGCCTAAAAGTAAACACGAACCCCCCTCCTGGGGATCCAGTAGGGCACCTACCGATCATTGCCCTTGGGGGAGCCTGGATGGAGGGGGTGAGCCGGGACTTGGTGCGGCAGCCGCTCTGGGCCATACACCCTATGTAGCGCACTTAGAGGTGAGGATTGCCTCGCCGGGTGATTCCAGGAGCACAGCCACCAGATGACGCCCAGATTACGAGGCAGCCACCTGGAAACATGGTAATCTCTGTGCCATCTCTGCAGTCCAACTTCTGATATTCCCTCTGCCCTCAACATGGCAACTGCTAGAGGGGAAAAAGACTGCAACCTCAAGGACATGTTACTAAAGCGTGCATTAGGAGCAGGGGGGAATACGCCTTTGAAGGCGCCTGAGGGGCCTTCTGACTCCACTGCCACGGATGAGCCGATCACCCACACCTACCTGGAGTCGCTGTTCGCCTTCTTGCATGAGGACCTTCACTCTTTCAGGAAGGAGGTCGCACAAAAATGAAAGGACACACGGCGAAATCTAGACGGGCTGGGCAAGAGAGTCTCCATGCTGGAAGACCATGAAACGAGCAGGGAGGATGAAATAGAACAACTCCAACAGGAGATCCTACTCCTTAGAGATCAGAACGTGGACCTCCAGGCCCACACAGAGGACCTGGAGAACAGATCACGCCGGAACAACATCTGGATCCGTGGGGTTCCCTCCGGAACCGAGGGATCGGACATCACCGCCTACATGCAGGACCTATTCCGAACCGTTCTGGAAGCTGGTCCCGAGATTACCATCCAACTCGACCGAATGCACAGAGTGGGACCTAAACGCTCACCTAAAGCCCCACCACCAGACATTCTCACTTTTGTTCCTGACTTCCCTTTAAAGGAGCGTATTCTCCAGATGGCCAGAGACAAACACCCCCTGCAGTATCAAGGCTGTCACCTGGTCCTATACCAGGACCTTACGGCAACTACCCTCCAGAAACGGAAGGATTTCCGCCCCTTCACTACACACCTTCGGGCAGCAGGAGAGCGCTATTCCTGGGGGCACCCCTTCCGTATCATCTTCCGTCATCAAGGGAAACTACATCAAATTCGATCCCTGGAAGAAGCACGCTGTATATAGGGCTTGAAAAGTGACTCTCCCGAATCTACGCGAAACAGCAGAGAAGAATCAGACGGAGCATCTGGCTGCGTGCGGAAGGGCTCCGGCACTTCCCTGGTTGGCCACCGACCGAATCCTCACACAATAGCCAGAGAGAAGCAGGCAGTCATAGACACATTGTCCGGAGCATCCTCGAGACCTGCGTCATCTTGACAAGGGGGGCCTCTCCTCTGGGTCTCCTATTCCTGCTCCTTTGCTCACAGCTCTCTCTTCTCTCTAATCCCACCTTTATACAATTTAGGGATGGTGGGGGGGCTGGGCCTGGGTGGGGAGGAGGGCCCCGCCCACGACCCTAGTAGTGACTAAATGGACACATCAGAAATGGACCCTAATTTCTTTTACACCAATACTAATTTTTTGTTGTTATGACTCTAGTCTGTTTTGAACTTTCTCTGTTGAATGGACCTGGGAACTACTGCAGTGAGCTCTTGACCGCTACACTCCATAATGAATTAAGCTCTGCCTACACCACAAATATAACCCTCTGCCCCCTCATAGATTGCCAATGCATGGCACCCTACACTTGTGCCCAATGTCAGTCCGACTGAGAATCCTAACCTTAAATGTCAAAGGCCTCAATCATCCCCTGAAAAGGACCTCTATCCTGTCTTACCTCAAACACTCAGGGGTCCATGTATGTCTACTACAAGAAACCCACCTTCTTCCCCGGGATGAGCATAGGGTCCGCTGCAAACACTTCCCACGCCAATACTTCTCTTCCTTCCCAAACAAAACAGCGGTGGTAGCCATTTTAGTCTCTCGTCACTTCAAGGGCAAGGTAATAGCCAAAGAGGCCGAGTTGTGGGGGAGTTTGTTAGCATACTCACTACAAATGGGCACTGAATTAATTACAGCCTCTATATACTCGCCTAACGAAGGGCAGGAGACATTCTTGAAACAAGCAGTGACGGAGATCATGGGGTCCTCTGGCCACCTGGTCTTGGTGGGGGGGTGACCTAAACCTTGTCTTCGATAATGACATGGACCGATCTGCACATAGACAGGGACAGACAGGCGCACTATCCAAGGAGGGTATGGCCTGGCTCAACAATAGGGGCCTCATCGATATCTGGAGGAATGCACATATGCAGGCCCAAGACTACACATACTATTCCTATGCCAGGAAAACATATGCCAAGCTAGACTATTTCCTAGGCACCCACGACTTGGCCTCTCGGGTACAGGATGTCACCATTGAACCCCGATCCCTGTCGGATCACGGGTAGTAGTGGTCAATATAGACATTCCAAAACATAGCCCAAACCCCAAATCATGGCGCCTGCGAGACAGCCTCTTGCATCGCCCTGGTAATGTAGAGCAGATTACCAGAACTATCAAAGATTATCTGGCTATCAATGACACCCTGGAAACAGCAGTTTCCATTATTTGCGACGCACCAAAGGCTGTGGTAAGAAGCGAGCTGATCGCTGTATCATCGGCCGAAAATAAAGTACGTAGGGATAAAAGGGAAAACCTCTCCCAACAAGTTGCATAACTCGAGCGCATTCACAAACGTACTGGAGCCCCATGGGTATGGAGGCAGTTAGAGGCCGCTAGAACCCAACTTGCCGGCATTGACACGGATAGCGCAGAATATGCCACACTCCGTTTAAAGCATCAATTTTATGTCCGGGGCGACAGGGCAGGCCGTCTCCTCGCCAACAGACTGAGGATCCGGCGGCAAGAACAGTGGGTCCAGGAGGTTTTAGACTGAGGGCCAGGTACAGACCAAGGATCCCCATATAGCAGAGGCGTTTAGAGACTATTACCAAAAGCTCTATGCTGCACAGAGCCTCCAACCAGAGGGAATTCCGTCATACCTCCAAGAAGCACATACATCTACCCTCACTCCGGACCAAAGGGAAGATCTGGACTGTCTGATCAAAACTGAAGAAGTCATTGCATGTATAGCCTGACTAAAGCTATCTAAGTCCCCTGGGCCCGACGGCTTCCCAGCCATATTTTACAAAACGTTTTGCCCGGTTCTAGCTCCCCTCCTCACCCGACTTTTTTACGCCCTCGGGACCTCGGCGACCCTTCCTCCTTCGATGAAAATGGCCTCTATCGCTGTGATTCCCAAACCGGGGAAAGACAAAACCCAATGCTCCTAGTACAGACCGATTTCCCTTTTAAACTTCGATTTTAAAATATTCACTGGCATCTTAGCGGCCCTCTTCCAAACAAAACACCAAAGGAGATTCTCACATTCGAGCACACAGTCCTGTCAGCCATTGGCGACATGGAAAAGAAAAACAACTTTGTGAAATATAACATGTCTAAAAGAGAAAGAGACCCTCTAAAGAACCTGCAAAATGACTCCTCAATAATAATAAAGCCTGCGGACAAAGGCTTTGCAATCGTTATCTGGTCCCTGTCTGAATACCAAAAAGAAGCGCTAAGACAGGTTCAAAATACGGAACAATACAGGAGACTTTCAAGCGATCCAACGAGAGAAATTCAAGGTGAAATAGCCACATTAGTAAAACTTGGTTTGGACTCAGGTTATGTTGGACCTAAAGAATTTAACTTCTTGATAAAAAAACATCATCGAATTCCTATCTTGTATTTATTACCAAAAATACATAAAGACGACAAATACCCACCAGGTCGCCCGATAGTTTCGGGTTGCGAATCAGTTTTAGAACTGATTGCGAAATACGTGGATTTTGTTCCTGAAGCCATTTTGGAAAAGGTTCCCTCATATTTGAGGGACACTATGCATTTCATAAATGCAATACAGCAGATTGAATTTTCAGAAACAACACAGCGACTTGTTACGTTTGACGTGGTATCTCTGTATACACAAATCCCACAGGAAGATGGACTATAGGCTGTGGAATCCTTTCTCTGCTCTAGGACAAAGCCAGAGCAAGTTCCAACTGAATTCATTATGGGTCTGGCTGCACTTTGTTTGAAGAAAAATTACTTCAAGTTTGGAGACGACTTCTACTATCAAGTCATTCGCTCCAGAATTTGCCATGTTGTACATGGCTAAATTCGAAGAGAGATTTGTATTCAACAACAGTCCATTTGAACACCACGTTTCTAGGTGGGTAAGATATATAGACAATATATTCTTTGTATGGACTGGCACAGAAGACATGCTTATGAAATTTCATAGCTGGCTTAATGAGAGAACACCAGATATTACATTTAGTGCACACTACAATGCGAGCCATATTACATTCTTGGACGTTGAAGTCTATGCATCAGAAGGAGGACTAAAAACTTCACTGCACATAAAACCTACAGATAGGAACAAGACCCTACACTATGCGAGTCATCATCCTCCCAGCTTAAGAGACAATCTCCCATACTGTCAGTTTTTAAGGATTAGAAGAAACTGTATCGAAAAAGACGATTACCAGATTCATGCCAATAATTTGATCACAAAACTGAAAGATCGAGGCTACCCAAAACGACTGCTCAAAAGGTCGATGAAAAGAGCCTGGTGGACACCACGTGAGGAATTACTAACTAAAAAAATAAAACCACAATTGGAACAATTGGTATGTGTGTCCACGTTTTGCACAAAATCTAATCAGTTAAAGAAGATCATTAATCAAAACTGGCATTTGATCACCAACTGGGATGACTCGTTCAAAAAACCGCTATTTGCGTTCAAAAAGGAGAAGAGTGTGGGTAACCAAATTGTTTGTGCAACCCTCCCTAAATCATCACTCAAAATGAATATGCGCCAGCATTTTAACTTACCTCCAATTCAAGGACATCACAAATGTGGAACCTGTGTTTGTTGCAACCAGACAATTGAAGGGAATCTGTTCTCTTTCCAGTCCAAACGCTGGAAACATAATACATTCACTAACTGCAAAACAAAAACGTTTGTGTATGGCATAATCTGCCCATGTAATAAGTTATACATTGAGAAAACCAACCAGGAAGTATGGCAACGTATTTCCCATCACAAATCAAGAATTCGCAAACAAGTTGTCACAGCACCTCTGGTTAACCATTGGATGGAAAGAATGCAAACAGAGACTGAATTGAAGTGGACAGTGATCTCGTCCATTGAACAAACCGATAGAGGTGGAGATATAGACCGCCGTTTGAGCCAGCGGTAGACTTTCCTAATTGTCAAATTCAACACTGAATGAACTTTCAGAACTCCAGAATTTGTGATTGCTTTTCACCTTCTTTACAAAAAGCGTGAGATTCAGCTGGTTTCATTAAGCATGTGCTAAAACTATGGAATTGGTCAAAGAGAAACAACCATCTGATGACCTGACACACAGAATGATGCTACATTCGTATCTCAGCTGGTATTAGACCCAGTGCCCCGGCAGAGTTGTTTCAAAAAAACTTATAATTTATTCAGATTACAGAATTTCCAAACGACTCATATGAGCAGTAATCAAAATATACGGTTAAACTATATATGTTCTCTGCTGCTTGGAACTAATTTTCCTTTGGACATATTGACATTTAGTGTTTTTCATTAATGGTGGCGGACACCACTGTTATGTAGACCACCGGGCATTGTACTTTGACACTTACGATGCGTTACTGCAGACCATTCTCGAATGACACTACAATTCCCAGCAGTCCCTTTGCTGGTTCTTGGTAACAAAGGAAGACAAAATAGATATCCTGCTTTCACGAGGGGGCAGCATAAATGATTTTTAATTTGAACTCCTAAGTACAGCAATTGCTGAAAAGCTACTCGAGACTATCTGGCATTCATCAAGAACATGCATTAAAAACATTGCAGTTGCGTAAATATGCGCCACAGATCGGTGAAACCACTACTCCCTGCAGTCTTCGGGCTGGTTCTCTTTAAATTTGCACTCACGAGTGTTTAAAAAGAACGATTTTTTAATAAATCGTAAATAACAGCTGTTGCTGTAAAATCATTTCTTTGAATAAAGATTTTTTTTTCAAAAACAACGTGACCCGGAAGTTAAAGCAACCCGACCGGAATTTAAACAGTTCCGCTATGGTAGGTCACCACTCGCAATCCGTAAACATGGATGCCCCAGCTTGATGGACCGCAGTAAGACTGCCAAGTAAGTTTTGCACTAACGGCTCTGAGTTTTGGTTGCTAGCCGCTGCGATAGTGACTGCTGCACTTACGGCTTGCTTAATGGCTGCCCCGAGTCGACTAAATTTTGCCGAGATAGATAGCCGCTGCGATAGTGATTGCTGCACTCATGGCTTGCTTAATGGCTGCCCGAGTCGATCAAATTTTTCCGAGATAGATCAGCTTAATTTCAAGAATAAGCCTCTCGTTATGATTATAACGGAAGTACGTGTTCATGAGGTGGTCAGGGATTCTTATTGCTCGTAATGGTTGTAACACCGGTAGTTGCAAGAAGTGCCAAAAAAACAATCTCGACGTTAATGAAAACACAATATGCGCGGATATATTTCGGCTGCAATTGGCATAGTTGGCAGCATTTTCAGAAATGTTTTGAAGACACAGCACTCATACTGGATCCTTTCCTTTGTTTTATCCCCAGATAATACCAAACAATATATTTTCTTAAAAAATAAAAAGTGACGCGAGTGCAGTGATTAGGCCTTCTACCAAAGGAAGTTCCCTAACAATATTAAAGGGATCCTTCAAACTCTTTTCAAGTTCTATTAGGCATATTAACTACATCAGACTTTATTGGTGTTTCTTCTTTCAGACTGGTGCCATTGGTGGCAATAGTCATTTGTCAGAATATTGTGGCTGTCGAAAGTAATCAGATTCAAGTGCCTTATAAAGACGGAGGTAAATAAAGTGGGTTGTGTTAAGATGGAATGAATGTAGTTGCAACTACGCGACCACCCTACCCCCTAGACCACATAGTCAGCCTTTTCCATCCGGGTGCACGATTAAGACCGCCGGAATCCTTGCTGCTTGCTGTGGCCTATAGATGCTTCCGCAGAAGCCTCTATATAACCCGTACGGTGATCCCCTATGCGCCGGCGATACCCTTACAAGGAACCCCCAGCGAACAGGCGGTAATTTCTACACCAGCACTTAGGAGGTGGCATGAGAATGGCGTCCAGACACTCGGAGACCTATATCGCGAGGGGGTGCTTATGCCATACACATTGTTAGTAGAAGAAGAAGGGCTCCCACCAGGGCACTTTCTAGTCCATCGCACACTGGTAGCTTCACTTACGACCAAGTGGGGAGACATAACTGCAGAGCCACAAACACATCTCATCATGCAGTACTTACATGTCATGGGGTCGGGCAGGCACCTAACGTGCTGGTTCGCGGCCTTGCTGCAAACTCATGCTGCGATTAGCCTGGATTCACTCCGTCATAAATGGGAACGAGACTTGGGTCACCAGCTTACAGACGCGGACTGGGCTCGGGTACTTGAGAGTCCGACACGCATACCTAGGAATGTGCGCTTCTGGCAAATACAGCTCTATATAGTCCACAGGGCATATCTCACACCTGCAAAAATTAATCAGTACTTCAATCGAGTAGATGCAGAGTGTCCGAGATGCGCTGAAAATGGGGCTGGCTTAATACACATGCTTTGGAGCTGTACCCGGGTGGGCACATACTGGTGTGAAGTGGCCGCAATATTACACGCCTGTACTGGTCAGAAGCTATCTTTCGATTGGCCAACCTACCTGTTACACAAATTCCGCAGGCCTCCCAACACGAAAGTCACTTCCAGATTTCTAGATCTGGGATTGATAGTAGCCAAAAGGCTGATTACTAAAAAATGGAAAGCACCAGACCCTCCCAATATAACGGCCTGGCAGAACTCGATGCTCGCGTGGGCCAAGGCGGAAAGCCTCGCCATTAGACGTGAGGAAACCCTGGGGCTGCTCAGGATCCCCATTGCAGCCTGCTGGGACACTCTCTATACCGAGTTGCAACTAAATGCAGACATGTCAAACGGGGACTCTCCTGATATACACTCTGTGGGCAACTAACACACATGCGAGTTTGGGTAGCGTGTACACCACGACACTTTGGCTGGCAAAATATGAGTTGCTTGTACAAATATACTAGCACACACTCCAGAAGTGAAGGGGTAGCTGGTAGCCACCGGCTGTGAGAGCAACATACAAATCTACGCCGGAAAGCGCTAGGGCATTATGGGCTGAACAACTGTTACACATGTTTCTTTGTTCCTTTTGTTAGTTTATGCAATCTTTCTTTTGCCTTCTCTTTCTATTCTATTGACACCACCTAGCCATTTGCAAGTACCGATACTATCACCTTGTCTGTATGCTAGCACATGTAAAGGCAAACAGTAATAGATATGTAATAACGTGTACGATTTACAAGACAACTAGAACTGTATGATCATAGTCACTATCCTGCCTTTCTATCCCCCGTCTCCTCTCTCGATCGATTAATGGACATAAATTGTGACTGCACGCAAAAAGCTTGTGTTTTTATAATATTTCTACTGTCTTGATAGTGCAACTGAGACATGCGAATGTACATGTACCATACCCATGATACACGCCAAAAAGTCCGGTACTGCTTGCATGCAGGTATTGTTTGTATTAAAAACGTAAAATCAATAAAACAGATTTGCAACAAAAAAAAAGACGGAATGAATGTAGTGAGTTTGAGTGACAACTAAGACTGAGTTTTAACTTTAGCATTCCCTTCTCTTTTTCTTAATTTGTAGCTCCCCAAGTGTTCTGTGTCCTGAGGAGAACCCTTCAAGAAACACATTTGGGTTCGAAACACGTCGACAGTTTTTTCCGTTGGCCAAATAATTGTTCATGCTTAAGTGTGTTACCACTTTTGCTCACAACCAAGTTTTCTTTTTATAAAATGATTAGAGTGAGCGAAGTAGGGTCACTATTTGGCCGTTACCTCTGAAAAGATTTAGAAATATGTCCTAGCGAGACACTAGCCAGAGGTATTTTGATATTATTGTGGTTGCAAAAATTATATGGAACCTGAGCTATAAATGTTTTATATGTCACTTTATAATGTATCTTGCAATGTGGTTTGTCGTTTATTGATAATGTATTTTGTAATGTGATTTGTACCTCTATTTTTATTTGTTGAGATTCCAGTGTATGTCCAATCATCTCAAAGGCTTTCTATGTATCAAAACAAAAAAATTCTAAGTATTTGCATCTAAACAAAATAATAAATTGAAATTAAGAAATGAAATAACATTTTTTGCAGATCATAGCAATTACTTTATGTGATCTTTGAATGAAAGTTTGATTGAATGTTGATCAGTATTGGCATTTCTTGTGGTGTTTTCTAAATCTAACAATGACACAACAGTCATTAACTACCCTTCAACAAGCCTTCCCTCTCCAGTGGGCCTCTTTGCACATCAAATACCTGGGACTCCAGATCGCCCCCACGACTTCCGAGACTGTGACCCTTAATTACCGCGCACTGACCCAGCAGATATGCTCCGACCTGCGCCGCTGGCGGCAACACACCCTCTCCTGGCTTGGGAGGACAGCCGCAGTGAAAATGGCAATCTTACCTAGGATCTTATACCTCTTCCAAGTATTACCTTTAGTCCCACCCCCGGGCTCCATCCGATCACTTCAGGACGAGATAAATCATTTCATCTGGGGGCTAAACATCCCAGACTTCGTAGAGACTTAGCCCGGAGGGCGGCTTGGGGGTACCGGACCTCGTTCGTTACTACCAGGCTGCACAGATAAGAATCTTTGTCAAATGGTCATGTGCGGTGTCGGAAAAGCACTGGCTTTTTATGGACAAAGCGCTTGCGGGGCAGCCCCTGTGGAAGATTCAGTTTCTTCCGAAAGGTGCACGTCCCCCTAATTTATATCTTTCTTCTATCACCCGGCCGGCCCTGGCGGCCTGGGAAAAGGTGGCAACTCGTAGACATCTCACCTCCTTTCCCTCTCCCTTAACACCTATTGTAGGGAACCCTGACTTTACTCCGGCTCTCTTGGACCCTGGGTTCCACCGCTGGACCCAAGCAGGTTGTAGATCGGTGGGGCATCTGTTTGACACAGAGGGTCCTATCCCGTTTGACTCCCTCCGCCAAGAACACAAACTTCCCGAAGGAGAGAGGTGACATTACACCCAGATTCGCCATTAGGTGGTGCAACCCACAGTCCGGCCAGGGGCACAACGTCATCTCACCCCATACAAATGCTGGCTACTCTCTAGCACCTCAAACACAAACCTTATTGCCCATCTATATAGGCTATTGGCCCCTGAACGCCCAACCACAAAATCTCCGGGTCAACGGCGGTGGGAGGCAGAGATAGGGAGGGAGCTGTCTATGAAGGAATGGGACGACATCTACTACCACGCCCGACATACAGCTCTTAATATCCCAGGCATTGAAACGGCCACTAAAATCACAACGTATTGGTACCTCACCCCTAATAGACTACATAAACATATTCCATCTAAATCCCCTGACTGCTGGTGCCAAAGCGGCTACGTTGGAACACTATTGCACATCCTATGTGAATGCCCAAAATTAGCCACATACTGGGCTCAGGTCCTAAAAGACATAGACACAGAAATCCCTAGATTCCCGGCATATATCCCCCTTGGCCTTCCCAACGCACTCACCTTCCCACTAAAGTCCCGCAGAGGCAGACAGATAGGTTTAGCACTACTGGCGGCCCTTCAGAACATATTAACGCACTGGGGCACTCAAAATAATCCTACTCACCAAGGCTGGATACATAGACTCTGGTATATAATGGGGATGGAGCGAATCACCCTCACACTGACGAATCAAAGCTCACCATTTCCCAAACTCTGGAAGCCCTTCTTGACCCTCCTCACGACCGAATTTCGTGAACTTACTTGCCCTAAGTACTTACTCTTACTCTGCTTATTGGAGTCTGCCACAGCTTTAATACATAACCGCTGATGTGGCTCGGGGCTGGAGAAAACGGCTCTGTTTTCCCATCTCTTTGTATGTGCAACCAGGTTCGGGTTGGTTGGGTGGGTGGGTGGCGGGGAGTTGCGGGACCAGTATATTGTTGTAAATATTACAGCTGGTGGTTGTTCCACCCGTTACATATGTCTGTCGTTACTTAAATACAATAAAGAAATTTAAACCATAAATGTGGCACCTCCAGACACCCACTTTAGAACACTCCCGGACCTGCAGAAGATTGAAGAGGAATGGACTTGCTGTCTGTCACCTGAGAGGAGCCACACAGGACTGAACCTGCTCTCTTTTGCACCCAGGACAAAGAAATTAACTTCAGGGGTCATTAGGCTGACCTCCTGTTCAAAATGCAGGGACACAGCAAGCTAAAAGAGGACTTTCCTGCAACTGCCCAGATACCAGGGGTAACTGGACCTGGACAGGACACTGTTGTTGGCCTCTGCCTGACACACTGTGAGTCCAGAGGTGCCCCCCGTGGTCCCAAGAGGGCTCTAGAGGTGTACTCCTGCAGTGGACTGGGACTTAAAAAACTAAAGTCAGGAGGTAAACTCCTTATCCAGGATGAAGCTGGGTATTGTATCCGACCGAATTCCATTGCGGTCAGCGACAATTTTGCCTAGCTTCTGGTCTACTACGACCATTGACTATCATTGCCACTTTAAGCTTCTTGCCGCTATTCTTACTTAAACCTTTAAAAGAATCATATCTCCTGTACCACTTATTGGATTTTTGTTATTTTGTTTATTACATGTTACTCTATTGTTCTAATTTTGTTTGGGATTTTTATTTGTTCTGCATTTCAAAATTATTACTATTTTGTTACTGTATAAATACTTTACACATTGCTCTAGGTTAGGCCTGTCTGCTCTGTACCATACCTACCTGGGGGTTGAGCTCAGGTTTATTTAGTGACTTCAGTGGTACACCCTGATAAGGGTTTGATTATTCCTTGAGGTGGGTAGTCACCCATCCCAATTACTAATCAAATTTCTTACAACAGTAGTCCTGCCCATCTGTGAAGGTGTGGGATTCATGTGGTCCCGTCTTTCGATGACTGGCTGCTCAACAATGATTTCATTGCTATTATTAAAAAAAAACATAAATACTTGTAGGTTAAATAACCTCATGCAACCAATGCATTATATAATGCTGAATTCATTATTCGCATCTTTGACAGGGACGGTTTCTCGCCCTGTTTTCTGCATCAGAGCTTTGACTTCATAATGTTGGGTTGCTTCTCTGTCTGGTGCTCTGTTTGTTATTCCCACTGACCAGCAACAGTTACACGAGGCTGCTCCAAGATTTAAGGAGCCAATAATTATTGGCATTTTCATAGCCCAACGTGACCCTGTGTACATTCTATTAACCAAATTACTTTGGTACTTCCTGGCGGTTGGTCCCCCAGAGTAAGTACACAATTTCTTTACTTCACCTATCCACTAGGGTGTTACTGTTGTTTTTGCTTCTATTCATGCACTAGGTGTACTATTAAGGATCATTCAAATGTCCCCAAATTAAAATAGTCCTGATGAGACCCTTGTATCTAGTTTGGGTTGAAATGTCGTAGACAAAGAGAAATAACAAACAAACCAATATAGGAATTATTGTTTAATAGACTTATTTCAGAAGTTCTTTGGGCCATTTGTTACCAACCCATCACCCTTGCTGTATTTTTTATTTTTATTTATTGTTTTTTGTTTTGGGCTTTACACTGCGGGGTCACATTGCACCATCTTAATTATCTGTTTTTCTAGTTTTTCTTTATGATTTTTACATAACTGATTATATTAAACTGTCTTCCTTTAAATGGTAGTGGCTATTTGTAAATTCATTATTATATAATGCATTGATTGCACAACATTAGTTAACCTCTGAGTATTTATGTTTTTTTGAATGATATCAATGAGAACCATTGTTGCATACATAATATAATTTACCCAGGTTCCCATGGGTCTAAGGGTTGGTCTTGTGGGCTATGGAAGACTGGCTCCTCAATGCAGGCTTTCTGCAGTCAGCCCCAGACCACCTCCAGACAATGGCTGAACTCCTGTCATCTTTAGAGTTTTCCATCAGTGAGCCAAAGTCCCACCTGGGCCCCAAACAGAAGATTCTCTTTACTAGGGCTGTATTAGACATTTTGATGTTGTAGGCCTTTTCAGTGCTGCAGTGAGTCCAGGACATTTAGGATATGATGCCACGTTTTAGGCTCAATCCTTGGTCTTGGTAAGGATGATTCTTGGACTCCTAACCTCATGCATCCTCCTTGTCCCGAATGCCAGAGTTTCAGTTTCAGTGGACCTAGCATCTGGGCTGTCTTTCCATCTCCTGCAAATATCATAAACAGCTCAGGGTCTTCTGTGGTGGTGGACAAGTGCCAAATAGGCCTGCAGCAGGCCACTCTTTCTTCCCCACCAATACTTAACACTTGTGACAGACTCATCACCCACGCACTCATCACCAGCAGACTGGACTACGGAAACGCTCTCTACGCCGGAATCAACAAATAACTCCGCTGCAAACTCCAGACCGTCCAGAACGCCGCAGCCAGACTTATCCTCGACATCCCACGACATGACCACATCACACAACACCTCCGCGACCTCCACTGGCTCCCAGTTGAAAGAAGAATAACCTTCAAACTGCTCACACAAGCCTGCAAAGCCCTCCACAACAGCCCTCCAATACCTCAACGACCGAATCTCCTTCCACGCCCCCAAGAGAAACCTCCGCTCAGCCGACCTCGCCTTAGCCACCGTACCTCGTTTCTACAGGACCAGAGCAGGTGAAAGATCCTTCTCCTACCTCGCAGCCAAGTCCTGGAACAAACTCCCCCTTCACCTCCGACAAAGCCCGGCACTGCACCAATTCAGAAAGTGCCTCAAGACCTGGCTCTTCAAATGACCCCAACGGAGCTGCTCACACCCCCTCCTTAAGCACCTTGAGACCCTCACAGGTGAGTAGTGCACTCTACAAAACCCTGATTCATTGATTGATTGATAACTGTTGTGTTGGGAAGGTCAGGGCATCTAGGTGAGGTAGAGATCAAAAGCCTCTGATCTCTTACTCCATATCAGTTGTTTGCAGCTTCAGGTGATCTGTCTGGCCTTGAAAGCCTTCCTGTCATCCATCAAGGAGAGACTGGTGCATGTCCTCATCACAACACAGACTGTCATGTGGTACTACAACAAGCAGGGCAGAGTGGGATCTTGGATCCTGTGCCAGAATGCCTTGCATGCTTGGAGGTGGGTGAACCAGCAGAACATATTGCTGGTAGACAACCATCTACCTACTGTCTCAGCAACAGGGGAGGGCCCTGCACCTCTACAACCTACACTTCCCTGTGTGGTGATTGAGTGGTGGAATTAAATATGTTTGATCTGCCTGCCGCAGTAGTTAATATCATCCTTGCAGCCCAACACCCTTCAGAAAAGTTCATTTATGTAGGGCTGTGGGAGAAATGTATTACCTAGTGGGTGGTGCTCGTAATACCAACCCTCTGCAGGCCAAACTTTCAGATATATTATTGTTTGTTATATAGTTGACCTAAAAAGACCTGGCATTGGCAGAGTTAAAGGTTATATGTTGGCTCTTTCGTCTTTTTTGTGTTTACCTGCTCAACCCTCTTTATTTTATCAAAGGTCTGACTAACATGTTTCCCCTGAAGCTGTTCATCATGTCACTATGGGACTTGAAGCCGAGGCACAGCTGCTCTCTGTGACTACTGATGCACAAAACAGTATTCCTCTATTGCCATCACCTCTGCCCACAGTGTGCATGAACTGCAGGCAATCTTTGTGCAACCACCCTGCACCAATTTGTTCTTAGACAAATTACAGCTGATGGTCTGGGCAGCCTTCTTACCCAAAGTTGTGACACCGTTTCACGTTGAGCAATAGAGTCCACCTACTAGCCATCTCTTAGATAACAGTGATAAGGATCCTAACTAACTTGACCCAGGATAGGGGACATAGAGCGTATTACAGAAAGTGTTCTAGGGGCATGTTCGCCCGCTTTGTACGCCCCCCCGGGCCACTTTGGTATTACAGAAGGGGACGCAGATGCTGGTGTGGCCCCTTCTATAATACAAATGGTGCTGGTTCATATGTAGCACTAGCCCTGTCTAAAGAGGGAGTGGCCTCATTTGCATGGGGGCGTGGCCCCACCAAATGAGGGAATTTCTTTACCTCTGTGCCCACGCTGTTTTATGTGCGCAGGCGTAGAGTAAAAAAAGCTGTCAGGAGGCACACTGAAAGTTCGCCACAAAAAAGGTGGCACACTGTCAGTTCACCCCCTGATGGTAGCCCTGTGGAAGGGGGAATAAGGGTCCCATGAACCCTCTCAGTGCAGTCACTCACCCGCCTGCAAACGGATCTCTAATCCCTCTTTAAAGTGCAGGAGTGCTGCCGCCTGCACAGTGAAACATGGAGAGGATTTATAATCAGCTGCTCCGTATTTCATTGAATAAGCTGCCCTGTGGAAAGCGCATACACTGTAATAGGGTGCACTTTCCGTATTTGCGCATGCCGCACCTATTTAAAGGTGCGCCGTGGCACAAACAGGAAAAGTGAGCCCTATCTGTAGTAGGACCCCCAGAATCTGATTATGAGCTGAACTAGAGAGTTACATGTTTATCCTAGTATTGATACCTCACAGGACCCTGTAGGCCCAGGTTGGACAAAACTGAACTTGGGTGCAAATTTTGTTTATAATGTGTAATTCAGTTAAGCACATAAACTTTCAGCAAGCACTTCACACCTACACTATGAATGTCAACTCACATTACAAGGCCTACCCCAGGTCTGCACCATTCCTTGTAGGGAGCTGTTATATCTGTCAGCCTTAGGGTGGTCTTCCCCCAAACATTTTGCCTTCACCTCTCCTATTTTTGATGATCTTGTTTTTGCTGGCCTTAGGACTCTGCACACTTTACCACTGCTAAACACTTCTAAAGTGCTTGTGCTCTCTCCCTAAACTTTGGTGGGATTGGCTTATACCCAGTTGGCACATTTAATGTACTTGTAAGTTCCTAGTAAAGTGGCACTGGCTGTGCCCCGGACCTGTAAATTAAATGCTACTAGTGGACCTGCAGCACTGATTGTACTACCCACTTAAGTAGCCATTTAAACATGTCTCAGGTCTGCCATTGCAGCCTGTGTGTGCAATTTTAAATGTCATTTCGACCTGGCCAAATGAAGGTTTTACCAGGCTGAAACCTTCCTTTTTAATACATACAAGTCACTGCTAGGCTAGGCCCTGGACATCGCAGAGGAAAGGGTGCAATGTATTTAAAAAGTAGAACAGGTATGTTTAAGCTTTACATGTCCTGGTAGTGAAAAGCTCTTACATTTATTTTTCACTACTGCAAGGCCTGCCTGTCCCATAGGCTAACATTGGAGTTCCCATATTACATTTAATAAGCAGTAACTTCCAAGTAGGAACAGATGACAAGTTCATGTTTGGTGCCTTTTGAAATGTAATGA
The DNA here is from genome assembly GCA_963921515.1 of Calotriton arnoldi. Classification (NCBI taxonomy): domain Eukaryota; kingdom Metazoa; phylum Chordata; class Amphibia; order Caudata; family Salamandridae; genus Calotriton; species Calotriton arnoldi. The sequence goes on from CAWUFW010001041.1 coordinate 1,269,694, forward strand.
AAAATCCTCTCATACGATGAAGTCGTATTTTCGGTTACAATTATGAAAATGCAACTTTTAGAAAGTTTGCATTTTCATGCCTTAGCCACTTAGTACATGCAGCCTGTCTCTGAGTCACATCACTGGGTGTAGCTGACAGTTCGGCTTTGTGTATTCCTCTTAGAGAGCCAAACACAGTGAAGGGATGAAGTGTGCCTGGATGGGTCATCACATGGCATGATGTAAGGGTGGAGCTAGGCCCAGCCCTACTTACACTTGAATACTCCCTGTCATGCCTCTACAAAGGGCTGCCTACCCCCTGTAGGTAGTTTGAAGCCAGGGCAGGGGAGGTAAGAAACCTGTGCACTACAAACAGAAACCTCTAGAAACTTCTCCCACTTCAAAGAAGGCACCTGGTATAAATATTGAACTTACCTCAGACACGAACTCTTCAGCGCACTTCTGGACCTGTTGACTCTGACAGGAAGAAGGACTGCTGTGCTGCCCAAAGGGCTGCTCCTCTCCTGGACTGCTGCTCTGAAGGACTGCTGCCCTGCTCTGCTGACTTACTGCTTGCTGCCCTCTTGCCTGGGTGAGAAGGACTGGACCTGCGTCTGGTGATCCCAGGACCCCAGAGTGACTCCAAGGGCTAGTTGACTGGCCTCTTGAATAGAGCCTCAGACATAGAAGGCTCCAACAACATTGAACCCAGCACCTGGATTCTGCCTGGACTCTACCAGCTGTGAGTCCTACCCTGCCAAGTGATGCCACCCCAGTCCCAGACCCTTGGAATTGGGCCTGAAGGTGCTCTGCTGCCGATCTGTGGATCCAGCAGAACTGACGCATCTCCTCTGCCCTGCAGAGGAGACTTGAGCAGAACTGATGCATGGCCTCTGCTGTGATGATTCTACCAGCACAAGGATTCCGCATCGACTTCGTAGTCCGCATTGGAACTGCTGGTGCGCGACGCCTTCCCAATGCATGCCATCGCATCGCAAATCTTTTGTTGACCGCAGCCTTTTACAACAATGCAGGATCTTGCATCTCAGCCTCGCAGCTCCTCTGAACTAATCATTGTCTCAGCTGCACAACGCCTCTTCGATTCAAGACTTCGTTTCACAAGCCCTCATTGACGAGATCATCAGCAATGATGTAGGACCTCACATAGCAGCTTCGCAGCTCATCTGAACTGATGCATCGTCTAGGAGTGGGATTTTGCAATGCTCTGCAACCAGGATTTAAGGTACCCTTGTTTCAATGGGCCTAACTTGAACCCTGTAGCTGACCCATGCTGCATCGCGGTCTGCCCGAACTTGTGACTTTGTCCCGGTCTAGCACGACCAGATATCCATAGTTGCCATTTTGTGCTTTTTGCACTATATTCACTCAAACCTTTAAAATTGCATGTCTCTGGTTCTACTGATAGGATTTTTCTTGTTGTGGTCTTATTTTATTCATTACAATCTATTCTATTTTTCTAATCTGCTGTGAGATCCCTTTTGTGGTGTGTTTCTTTTTTATTACTGTTTGAAGTGTTGTACAGATACTTTACATATTGCCTCTAAGTTAAGCCTGACTGCTCTGTGCCAAGCTACTAGAGGGTTGAGCACAGGTTAATTAAGAGTTTACTTGTGCCTCACCCTGACAAAGATTGTGGTTGCTGCTTGAGTAGGGTTTCACTCCCTCAACCAATAACCCAATTTCTTACAGGTGCCTTCTGGGAAAATCATACTAGCAGCTGAAAACCTCTGCATTGGAAGGTTTCCTTCTCTGAATCCAGCAACACTGCTACCTGTTTCAGAAATCAATGAAAACAGTGATGATGATGATGAACCAGAACATGATTGTGTGAATAGGACAGGCTACCTGTGCACAGATACTGGGTTATGCAAGACGGTTGTCTCAAACGCGCAGCCCTCAGACATATCTAATGAATATCTAATGGATATATGCATAACCCACGTGTGTGAAGTAGCCTTTTTTTTTACTTTTTTCGCCAGTAGCCTAAAAAACGTGTAACAAAAACACAAAAAGTTTACACAGACACCAATGAGCACTTAGCCCTACTTGTCAGTAATATTTATATATGTTCTTTTTTGTCTCTTTTTTTGCCACATCTATCTATCTATCTATCTATCTATCTATCTCTGTCTGTCTGACTGTTTGTCTCTCTGTCTGTCTATCTAGCTAGCTAGCTAGCTATCTCATTCTCTCTCTGTCTATATAGATATATATATATATATATATATATATATATATATATATATATATATGTGTGTGGGTGTGTGTGTGTTCAATTGTCGAAAAAGCAATCAGAGGCACTCTTTACGGTGAAAAATCACAAGTTTATTGTGATGTGTAGCACATCTCGTTTCAATTTAACAGCCTTATTTTATGAAGTATGATAAAGTTTACTTTCCCGGATGATGTCATCAGTGAAGTCATCAGTGATGCCACTGACCATGTCATGAGGGATGTAATATGTGAGGTCATAAGCAGTGCATTGCCGGGGGGGGGGGTGTAAGTTGCAGTTAACTCAGGAGATATATATATATATATATATATATATATATATATATATATTATCTACTGGCAGTCGCCAGTAGATAGTTATAGTTAGGACCTATTTTCCATAGGAAATCCGCGACATTCTATTTGAAATAACTCTTGCGTCGGTTGACGAATCTTCGCAAAATTTTCAAACTTTATGGCCCGCTCCGGTCCGCTCCTACCCTGAAAGTCTCAGGGTGATTCGTCAAGCGGGGGCCGAGAAAAAGGGGGTCCCAAAACGTGTTTTCCCCATTCATTTTCCCATAGGAAACTTTAGACACGGCTACAGCCCGAACTGCTGAACGGAATTACACCAAATTTGGCAAAGAGGTAGTTCTTGGTTCAGAAAGAACCCTTTTGTTAAATGGTGTAAATCCGTTCAGTAGTTGCGGAGAAATTAAAAAATAAGAGTCAAAAAATCAATTTTCCATAGGAAACTTTATGCAAGGCTACAGCCCGAACTGCTGAACGGAATTACACCAAATTTGGCAAAGAGGATGTTCTTGGTTCAAAAGAACCCTTTTTGTTAAATGGTGTAAATCCGTTCAGTAGTTGCTGAGAAAATCAAAAGTAAAAACACATATATATCTGGGCGGAGCCTAACCACACATGTCATCGTGAGATCTGATTGGTTGTCAGCACTTCATCCTGGAATTGCTGGCAGCCATCTTGGGACCAATATAAATGCATTGTAGTGAATCGAAGATTTTGAGGGTTACCAAAAGGAGAACTATAAAGGGTGATAACAGACTTTAGTTACATTAGAATTCATTTGTTGATGGTACCATACTAATTTCAGGAATTGTGGTGTGTTCTAAGGTGATTTTACCCTGTGAAAAACCTTCTGCTGGGATATCATGAATCATGTTTGAGAGAAAACTATTTTCACATGCTTGTCCCATACAGTTTTGGAAGGTGCTCCAGAAGCTAAAATGAGAGCATATTTTCTGTAAATTCACATTATCTTTCTCAGTCATGTGAGAATGAAGTCTGACATTCTCAGTAAAACATGTACATCCAACAAGGGCAGAGACTGTCAGTTGATTCCTTTGTGTTCTACTGCAGCTTCCCAGAGTGTTCTAAAGAACAACTAGAGTGCTAACAGCCTTACTTATGACAAAAGTATGGCACACCTGAAGCCATCTTGATTGGAATAAACTGGTAACACTTAAAACATTTAATTTAAAAAGGAACAAAATGATGGGGTTCATCTTGTCATAGAAATTATGGTTAGTGCTCTGGAAAGAAAAATTAGGACATGTTTCAAGTGTGATCTCAAATATCTTCCTGTTATATATCAACAGGAGCAGCCTGTCAGTTGATGCCTTTGTGTTCTACTGCAGCTTCCCAGAGTGTTCTAAAGAACAACTAGAGCGCTAACAGTCTTACTTATGACAAAAGTATGGCACACCTGAAGCCATCTTGATTGGAATAAACTGGTAACACTTAAAACATTTAATTTAAAAAGGAACAAAATGATGGGGTTCATTTTGTCATAGAAATTATGGTTAGTGCTGTAGAAAGAAAAATTAGGACATGTTTCAAGTGTGATCTCAAATATCTTCCTGTTGCACAAGTTACTAACTTGTGTAACGATATATCTGTAAGAGACAGTAGTTAGTGACAGATTCCTTACCTTAGAATATCCCCAGGCGTCAGGCTGGATCCGGAAAGTTTTTTGCGTAGCAGTACCCTTGCGCGTCGGTAGGCGGCGTCGTGCGGCTCCGCGTCCGTCGTCGGCGTCGTGATCGCCGGGATGACGTCGCGGACAGTACTTAGGCGCCGCCCCTGCGCGCTGACGTCAGTTCTGTACACGACTTTCCGCGCCAGGAACGCAGAGCCATGCAAGAAGCTGACACAGGTGTCTGAAAAATACTAGGGCCCTGAAAGGGATGTCCTTAACCCTAGAAATCAGTTCGCAGAACGGGGAGGATGGGTGGGCGGTAAGGAATCTGTCACTAACTACTGTCTCTTACAGATATATCGTTACACAAGTTAGTAACTTGTGCATCTGAAAGAGACACGTTAGTGACAGATTCCTTACCTTAGAATAGATACCCCAGCAATACCAACCCCGGTGGTGGGTCTGCGAACAAAGATCAGACAAGGAAGTCCTGGAGGACAGAACGGCCAAAGAAGCCGTCCCTCCGGACCTGACTGTCAAGGCAGTAATGCTTTGTAAACGTGTGCAGCGAGGCCCACGTAGCTGCCTGACAGATAACCGGCAGCGGAACACCGCGGCCCAAGTCCGTGGTAGCAGCCGTTGCCCTGGTGGAATGGGCACGCAGCCCAACAGGAGGCTCCTTCTTAGCCAAAGAATAGCAGGTCTTGATGCACAAGGTAACCCAGCGGGAGATGGTCCTCTTGTGCACCGCCCGACCTTTTTGGCACCCACGTAGCCAACAAAGAGCTGGTCATCCACCCGGAAGTGTTTTGTGCGGTCAATATAGAAGGAGAGCGCACGTTTTGGGTCCAGACGGTGGAGCCTCTCTTCCTCTCTGGAAGGATGCGGAGGCGGAAAGAAGGTGGGCAAAGTGATGGTCTGCCCAATGTGGAAAGCAGTAACCACCTTTGGCAAGAAGGACGGACGCGTCCGAAGAACAACCTTGTCTGGATGAACAGACAGAAAGGGAGGTTTGCAAGATAGAGCCTGGAGCTCACTCACCCGCCGAGCGGAGGTGATGGCCACCAGAAAGGCTGTCTTCAGAGTCAGAAGACGAAGAGGACAGTTATGTAGAGGCTCAAAGGGAGCGCACATTAAAAAGGTAAGAACCAAGTTCAAGTCCCACTGAGGCATCACAAACGGAACAGGAGGGAAGAGGTGTGTAATGCCTTTTAAGAACCTGTTAACAACAGGGGACTTGAAAAGGGAGGGCTGATCAGGGAGCCTGAGGAAGGCCGAGATAGCACAAAGATAACCCTTGATGGTATCCAGGGCAGAACCCTGTTGGGCCAGAGAGAGAAGGAACAGAAGGACCTCAGAAAGAGGGGCAGAAAGGGGATTCACAGCCGTTGCTGTGCATCATGCCACAAATTTGTTCCACCTGCAGGCGTATACCACCTTAGTGGAGGGACGCCTGGCTGCCAGAATCACATCACAAACTTCGGGAGGCAAGTCGAAAGGAATCAACTGCCGCCGCTCAATCTCCACGCAAGCAGGTGTAGACTGGACAGGTTCGGGTGGAGGACCGTCCCCTGCTGCTGCGACAGAAGATCCTCCCGAAGAGGCAGACGGATCGGGGGATCTACGCTCATATTGAGTAGCTCGGGATACCAAACTCTTCGAGCCCAGTCCGGAGCCACAAGAATGACTTGGGCCCGGTCGTGCCGAATCTTCTTCAACACTCTGGGTAGAAGTGGTATAGGCGGAAAGGCGTACAACAGACCGCAACTCCACTCTTGACGAAAAGCGTCGCCGAGCGAGTGCCGCCTTGGAAATTCCAACGCGCAGAACTGATGACATTGCTCGTTCTCTTCGGTGGCGAATAGATCTAACCAAGGCTCTCCCCACTGTAGAAAGAGTCCTTGCGCCACTTCTGAGTGAAGACGCCATTCGTGATCCATCATGCACCTGCGGCTGAGTTCGTCCGCCCTGGCGTTCAGCGAACCTGCCAGGTGTTGAACCATCAGGAACATGCCCTGATGTTCCAGCCATGTCCAGAGGCACAGAGCCTCCTGACAAAGGGTCCACGACCCCACCCCGCCTTGTTTGTTGCAGTACCACATGGCGGTGGTGTTGTCTGTGAACACCTGCACTACCTTCCCTTTGACAGAGGGAAGGAATGCCTTGAGTGCAAGTCGGATCGCCCGGAGCTCCAGAATGTTGATATGGAGCCGGGACTCCGCCGGAGACCAGAGGCCTCTGATCTCCGCCTCTCCCATGTGACTGCCCCATCCCAGAAGGGACGCGTCCGTCACAACCGTGTGCTCTGGCTGGGGAAGGGAGAGGGATCTGCCCATGACCCATTGCCGGTTCGAGAGCCACCACTGCAACTGTTTTGCAGTCCCCTCCGAGATCTGGACGTGATCGGACAGGTTGCCCTGGTGCTGCGCCCACTGGAACTTCAGGTCCCACTGCAGAGCCCGCATATGCCATCTGGCATGATTGACCAGCAGGATGCAGGAGGCCATGAGGCCCAGCAGCCTCAGGGTCATCCGTACCGAAACCCAGGATAAAGGCTGAAAGATCGGAATCATAGCCTGAATATCCCGGACTCGCCGTTCGGGAGGATAGGCCCGAAACTGCGTCGTGTCCAGAACTGCTCCGATGAAAAGGAGCTGTGGAGAAGGAATCAGATGCGACTTCGGCACATTGATGGAGAACCCCAGCGAGTGCAGGAGTTCGGCCGTAGTCTGGAGGTGGGAGACGACTGCCTGGGACGAGCCCGCCTTCAGCAGCCAGTCGTCGAGGTAGGGGAAGACTGAAACCCCTGCCCGGCGCAGATGAGCTGCGACCACCGCCAACACTTTCGTGAACACCCGAGGGGCACTGGTAAGGCCAAAGGGGAGCACGGTGAACTGAAAATGCTCGGGCCTACCGTGAACCGAAGGTAACGCCGGTGGGCCGGCAGGACGGGGACGTGGAAATATGCGTCCTGCAAGTCCAACGCTACCAACCAGTCTCCAGGGTCGAGGGCAGTCAAGACCTGAGCTAGGGTGAGCATCTTGAACTTCTCCTTCCGGAGGAAGCGATTGACGTTCCGGAGGTCCAAGATAGGACGCATGTCCTCCTTGTCCTTTTTGGGCACCAGGAAGCAGTGGGAGTAGCAACCACGCCCTACTTCTGGGGTCGGAACATGCTCGATGGCCCTCTTGGCCAAGAGGGCCGTGACTTCCTTCTGCAGAGGTACCAAGTGATCCCCTGACATGCGGTGGAATTGAGGTGGCATGGCTGGGGGTGGACTCGAAGGGGAGGGAGTAGCCCCTTCGGACAATGTCCAAGACCCACCTGTCCGAGGTGATGGTACGCCAGTGGGGAAGGTGATGGCGGACCCTGCCCCCTACCGGCATGCTGTGCACCTGAAAGGAGGGACTAGGAGGGTTTGGAGGCCGCGGACGGGTTGGAGGTGGTGGCCTGACCCGCACGCTGGTTGCCCGATCCGCCACGGCGGAATCCACGTCCTCGGCCACGCGAAGACGCCTGCTGCGCGGGCCGGTGGCTGGGCTGCTGACGTGAAGGGGCGCCCTACCGTGGCCACGATAGGGGCGAAAAGCAGAAGTCAGCGGAGGGCGTGTAGCAGAAAGGCCCAGGGACTTTGCAGTAGCCCGTGAGTCCTTAAAGCGCTCCAACGCATGGTCTGCTTTGGACCCAAAAAGACCGACTCCATCAAAGGGCATGTCCATGAGAGTATTCTGGACATCCCCTGAAAACCAGTGGTTCTCAGCCAGGCGTGGCGTCGTAGCGCCACCGTCGTTGCAATAGACCTGCCCAGCGAGTCGGCGGTATCAAGGCCACATCGAATTGTATATTTGGCCGCATCCCTTCCTTCCGCAATGGCGCGGGAAAGCAGTGTCTGGACCTCCTCAGAACACTGGGGCAAAACATCCGCCACCGAATCCCACAAGGAGTGGGTATATCGGCCCAAAAGGCAAGCGGTGTTGACGGACCGCAAGCCAGCACTGGAGGAAGAAAAACCCTTCTTCCCAAATTGATCCAGGCGTTTGGATTCCCTATCCGGGGGCGGTAGGGAAGGCGGTTTGGGAAGCGGAGGCTTGGACAACCAAGCTCTCAGGGGTGGGGTGGACAGAGAGAAACAGGGGGTCGCCCGGAGCTGGGCGATGGCGTCGGGACACGTTCCTATCCACAGGAGCCCCTGTGTTGGGCTTGGACCAGGCGCCCAAAAGAACGTCAGTGAGGGCGTCGTTAAACGGCAGCACAGTCTCCGAAGAGGAGGCTGCCGGCTGAAGCACCTCTGTCAAGAGATTAACCTTGACCGCCACAGCAGGGAGTTGGAGATGTAAGGCTCCAGCTGCCCTATGCAACACCTTTGCAAAATTGGCTCCCTCCTCCGTAGCCACGGGAGGAGACAGCATGCCAGTGTCAGGGGAAGTATCTAGACCACTAGCATCCCCTAGACCCTCTGTCCAGTCCTCATCGTACTGACACTGTTGTGTCAGAGGGTCATCAGACCCCTCCCAGTCCTCCTGGTCCTCCTCAGGTTCAAAATAAGGGGAGGAGGGACATTTGGGACCCAAGGTCTCATCGGCGCCGGAACCGGCGTCGAGCGACGTCGGTCCGGGTCCATGTCCGGAGCCGGAAGGAACTGGGAACGACGCCGCTCGGAGCCCCAGGCGGCGTCGAGAACGGCACCGGAGACATCGGCGCCGGCGGAGGTGTCGTTAAGTCGACCGGCGTCGATGGGGGTTGTGGAGCCGGGATCGAGGCCGGGGCCGAAGCCGGAGCCGGGATCGAGGCTGGAGGCACGGGCGACGCCGGGGCCGGAGCCGTCAGCGACGCCGGAGCAACCCCATCAGGGCCCGCGGGGCCCGAAGGCACACCGGAGGGGCCTGGAGGCCCGAAGAGGCGGGCCATGGCCGACAGGAATTCCTGCACTTTGGCCGGATCCGCCCCGAACCCGGGAAGGGCGGGTATGGCGGGGGCGACTCCACAGGCATGTCTGGGGCCGCGGGGCGGGGACGGTGCCGGGAGGGGCCTCAGCCGAGTCGCGAGACCGGCGAGGCGAAGTCCTAGAGCGATGATGCTTTTGGACTTCTTGTGTTTTGACTTACCGGACGAAGAAGACTTCGATGCCGACGACCGGTGTGGACTCCGCGATCGACCCCTGGACCTCTCACGCGACCGGGGCTTCCGCGGAGCCGAATGCCGGGCCTCGAGGAGCTTTCGAGACCGCTCTCGCAAAGCTTTCGGGTTGAGGGCCTGGCAGTCGGTACAAGACTCCGTGTCGTGGCCTCGGCCGAGGCAGAAGAGACACTCCCAATGCGGGTCGGTGACGGACATCATCCGAGCACAGGCGCCGCAACGTTTGAAACCGGGCATCCCTACGACACCTTGATAGAAAAACAGTGAAAAAATTCACCAAAAAGTATGGTCAAAAAATGACCAGGGCACTGCTCTTCCCGGATCTGCGCTTGCTGGCGCGGAAAAAGAAGAACTGACGTCAGCGCGCAGGGCGGCGCCTAAGTACTGCCCGCGACGTCATCCCGGCGATCACGACGCCGACGACGGACGCGGAGCCGCACGACGCCGCCTACCGACGCGCAAGGGTACTGCTACGCAAAAAACTTTCCGGATCCAGCCTGACGCCTGGGGATATTCTAAGGTAAGGAATCTGTCACTAACGTGTCTCTTTCAGATATATTTCAACAGGAGCAGCCTGTTAGTTGATGCCTTTGTGTTCTACTGCAGCTTCCCAGAGTGTTCTAAAGAACAACTAGAGCGCTAACAGTCTTACTTATGACAAAAGTATGGCACACCTGAAGCCATTTTGATTGGAATAAACTGGTAACACTTAAAACATTTAATTTAAAAAGGAACAAAATGAGGGGGTTCATTTTGCCATAGAAATTATGGTTAGTGCTGTAGAAAGAAAAATTAGGACATGTTTTAAGTGAGATCTCAAATATCTTCCTGTTATATTTCAACAGGAGCAGCCTGTCAGTTGATGCCTTTGTGTTCTACTGCAGCTTCCCAGAGTGTTCTAAAGAACAACTAGAGTGCTAACAGCCTTACTTATGACAAAAGTATGGCACACCTGAAGCCATCTTGATTGGAATAAACTGGTAACACTTAAAAAATTTTATTTAAAAAGGAACAAAATGAGGGGGTTCATTTTGCCATAGAAATTATGGTTAGTGCTGAAAAAAGAAAATTTAGTGCATGTTTTAAGTGAGATCTCAAATCCTCTTCTATTTCATTAGAAAATTCTGACATTCAGACTGAAACAATCACTTTCAATACCAGCAGTAGACTTCCAGTTAACTCCTTGGTGAGCAGTAGCTTTACTACAGTGATCTAATGAACAACTAGAGTAATAACATTCTGAATTTATGACAAATGTGTGACACATCTGAATGCCTTCTTGATGGAATCAAAGTAAAAAACTGAAAGCATTTCCTTCTGAGGAGACTGCAGTAAATGAGGAAATTCGGAAACTTCATAACAAAGAAGTCTTCCAAGATGGCCACCAGTGAAAAAGAGCCCAAATGTAGCACAAATATTACCCAGATGTAGCCCACATATAGCCCAATGACAAAAGTGTGCAAAACACTTTTTATTTTTCGTTTTTTGCAGTTTTATGTAGTGCAGACTGGTCAGGTATTGGAGCGCTGCATCTTAAAACATGACCCCCTACACTACAAAAACACCACTGCACTACCCTAAACCCTAAAACACTACCCCAGCACGACCCCCTACACTACACAAGCACCACTGCACTATCCTAAACCCTAAAACACTACCCCCAGCATGACCCCCTACACTACACAAACACCACTGCACTACCCTAAACCCTAAAACACTACCCCAACACCACTGCACTAACCTAAATCCTAAAACACTACCCCCAGCACGACCCCCTACACTACCCAAACACCACTGCACTACCCTAAAACATGACCCCTACACTACACAAACACCACTGCACTACCCTAAACCCTAAAACACTACCCCCAGCACGACCCCCTACACTACACAAGCACCACTGCACTACCCTAAACCCCAAAACACTACCCCCAGCACGACCCCCTACACTACACAAACACCACTGCACTACCTTAAACCCTAAAACACTACCCCCAGCACGACCCCTACACTACCCAAACACCACTGCACTAACCTAAATCCTAAAACACTACCCCCACCACGACCCACTACACTACCCAAATACCACTGCACTACCCTAAAACATGACCCCCTACACTACACAAACACCACTGCACTACCCTAAACCCTAAAACACTACCCCCAGCACGACCCCCTACACTACACAAGCACCACTGCACTACCCTAAACCCTAAAACACTACCCCCAGCACGACCCCCTACACTGCCCAAACACCACTGCACTGCCCTAAACCCTGAAACACCAGCCTCTGCACGACCCCATACACTGCCCGAACACCACTGCACTGCCCTAAATCCTGAAACACATACCCTAGCACGACCCCCTACACTGCCCGAACACCACTGCACTGCCCTAAACCCTGAAACACCACCCCTTCACGACCCCTACACTGCCCGAACACCACTGCACTGCCCTAAACCCTGAAACACCACCCCCAGCATGACCCCTACACTGCCCGAACACCACTGCACTGCCCTAAACCCTGAAACACTACCCCCAGCAAGACCTCCTACACTGCCCGAACACCACTGCACTGCCCTAAACCCTGAAACATCACCCCCAGCAAGACCCCCTACACTGCCCGAACACCACTGCCCTAAACCCTGAAACACCACCCCCAGCACGACCCCCTACACTGCCCGAACACCACTGCACTGCCCTAAACCCTGAAACACCACCCCCAGCACGACCCCCTACACTGCCCGAACACCACTGCACTGCCCTAAACCCTGAAACACCATCCCCAGCACGACCCCCTACACTGCACGAACACTACTGCACTGCCCTAAACCCTGAAACACTACCCCCAGCAAGACCCCTACACTGCCCGAACACCACTGCACTGCCCTAAACCCTGAAACACCAGCCCCAGCACAACCCCGTACACTGCCCGAACACCACTGCACTGCCCTAAACCCTGAAACACCAGCCCCAGCACGACCGCCTACACTGCCCGAAAACCACTGCACTGCCCTAAACCCTGAAACACCAGCCCCAGCACGACCCCTACACTGCCCGAACACCACTGCACTACCCTAAACCCTCAAACACCAGCCCCAGCACGACCCCCTACACTGCCCGAACACCACTGCACTGCCCTAAACCCTGAAACACCAGCCCCAGCAAGACCCCCTACACTGCCCGAACACCACTGCACTGCCCTAAACCCTGAAACACCAGCCCCAGCAAGACCCCCTACACTGCCCGAACACCACTGCACTAAAGCCTGAAACACCACCCCCAGCAAGACCACCTTCATTGGCCGAACACCACTGCACTGCCCTAAACCCTGAAACACCACCCCCTGCACGACCCCCTACACTGCCCAAACACCACTGCACTAAACCCTGAAACACCACCCCAGCACGACCCCCTACACTACACAAGCACCACTGCACTATCCTAAACCCTAAAACACTACCCCCAGCATGACCCCCTACACTACACAAACACCACTGCACTACCCTAAAACCTAAAACACTACCCCAACACCACTGCACTAACCTAAATCCTAAAACACTACCCCCAGCACGACCCCCTACACTACCCAAACACCACTGCACTACCCTAAAACATGACCCCTACACTACACAAACACCACTGCACTACCCTAAACCCTAAAACACTACCCCCAGCACGACCCCTACACTACACAAGCACCACTGCACTACCCTAAACCCCAAAACACTACCCCCAGCACAACCCCTACACTACACAAACACCACTGCACTACCTTAAACCCTAAAACACTACCCCCAGCACGACCCCCTACACTACCCAAACACCACTGCACTAACCTAAATCCTAAAACACTACCCCCAGCACGACCCACTACACTACCCAAATACCACTGCACTACCCTAAAACATGACCCCCTACACTACACAAGCACCACTGCACTACCCTAAACCCTAAAACACTACCCCCAGCACGACCCCTACACTGCCCGAACACCACTGCACTGCCCTAAACCCTGAAACACTACCCCCAGCAAGACCTCCTACACTGCCTGAACACCACTGCACTGCCCTAAACCCTGAAACATCACCCCCAGCAAGACCCCCTACACTGCCCGAACACCACTGCCCTAAACCCTGAAACACCACCCCCAGCACGACCCCTACACTGCCCGAACACCACTGCACTGCCCTAAACCCTGAAACACCACCCCCAGCACGACCCCTACACTGCCCGAACACCACTGCACTGCCCTAAACCCTGAAACACCACCCCCTGCACGACCCCCTACACTGCCCGAACACTACTGCACTGCCCTAAACCCTGAAACACCATCCCCAGCACGACCCCCTACACTGCACGAACACCACTGCACTGCCCTAAACCCTGAAACACTACCCCCAGCAAGACCCCCTTCACTGCCCGAACACCACTGCACTGCCCTAAACCCTGAAACACCACCCCTGCACGACCCCTACACTGCCCGAACACCACTGCACTGCCCTAAACCCTGAAACACCACCCCTCAGCACGACACCCTACACTGCCCGAACACCACTGCACTGCCCTAAACCCTGAAACACCACCCCCAGCACGACCCCCTACACTGCCCGAACACCACTGCACTGCCCTAAACCCTGAAACACCACCCCCAGCACGACCCCTACACTGCCCGAACACCACTGCACTGCCCTAAACCCTGAAACATCAACCCCAGCAAGACCCCCTACACTGCCTGAACACCACTGCCCTAAACCCTGAAACACCACCCCCTACACTGCACGAACACCACTGCACTGCCCTAAACCCTGAAAAACCACCTCCAGCAAAACCCCTACACTGCCTGAACACCATTGCTCTGCCCTAAATCCTGAAACAGTAGCCCCAGCACGACCCCCTACACTGCCCAAACACCACTGCACTGCCCTAAACCCTGAAACACCACCCCCAGCACAACCCCCTACACTGCCCGAACACCACTGCACTGCCCTAAACCCTGAAACACCAGCCCCAGCAAGACCCCTACACTGCCCGAACACCACTGCACTGCCCTAGACTCTGAAACACCAGCCCCAGCAAGACCCCTACACTGCCCGAACACCACTGCACTGCCCTAAACCCTGAAACACCAGCCCCAGCAAGACCCCCTACACTGCCCGAACACCACTGCACTGCCCTAAACCCTGAAACACCAGCCCCAGCACGACCACCTACACTGCCCGAACACCACTGCACTGCCCTAAACCCAGAAACACCAGCCCCAGCACAACCCCCTACACTGTCCGAACACCACTGCACTGCCCTAAACCCTGAAACACCAGCCCCAGCACGACCCCTACACTGCCCGAACACCACTGTACTGCCCTAAACCCTGAAACACCAGCCCCAGCACGACCCCCTACACTGCCCGAACACCACTGCACTGCCCTAAACCATGAAACACCACCCCCTGCATGACCCCCTACACTGCCCGAACACCACTGCACTGCCCTAAACCCTGAAACACCACCCCCTGCATCACCCCCTACACTGCCCGAACACCACTGCACTGCCCTAAACCCTGAAACACCACCCCCTGCACCGCCCCTACACTGCCCGAACACCACTGCACTGCCCTAAACCCTGAAACACCACCCCCAGCACAGCCCCCTTTACTGCTCGAACACCACTGCACTGCCCCAAACCCTGAAACACCACCCCCAGCATGACCCCCTACACTGCCCGAACACCACTGCCCTAAACCCTGAAACACCACCCCTGCACGACCCCCTACACTGCCCGAACACCACTGCACTGCCCTAAACCCTGAAACACCACCCCCTACACTGCCCGAACACCACTGCACTGCCCTAAACCCTGAAACACCACCCCCAGCACGACCCCTACACTGCCCGAACACCACTGCACTGCCCTAAACCCTAAAACACCACCCCCAGCATTACCCCCTACACTGCCCAAACACCACTGCACTGCTCTAAACCCTAGAACACTACCCCCAGCACGACCCCCTACACTACCCGAACACCACTGCACTACCCTAAACCCTAAAATACTACCCCCAGCACAACCCCCTACACTACCCGAACACGACTGCACTGCCCTAAACCCTCAAACACTCCCCCAGCACGACCCCATGCACTACCCGAACACCACTGCACTGCCCTAAACCCTAAAACACTCCCCCAGCATGACCCCTACACTACCCGAACACCACTGCACTGCCCTAAACCCTAAAACACTCCCCCAGCACGACCCCCTACACTACCCAAACACCACTGCACTGCACTGCCCTAAACCCTAAAACACTACCCCCGCATGACCCCCTATACTACCCAAACACCAATGCACTACCCTAATCCCTAAAACACTACCCCCGCATGACCCCCTACACTACCCTAAACCCTAAAACACTACCCCGCATGACTCCCTACACTACCCAAAGACCACTGCACTACCCTAAACCCTAAAACACGACCTCCTACACTACACAAACACCACTGCACTACCCTAAACCCTAAAACACTACCCCCTACACTACACAAACACCACTGCACTACCCTAAACCCTAAAAACTACCCCCAGCACGAACCACTACACTACCCAAACACCACTGCACTACCCTAAACCCTAAAACACTCCCCCAGCAGTACCCCCTACACTACCCAAACACCACTGCACTACCCTAAATCACTACCCCCAGCACGACCCCCTACACTACCCAAACACCACTGCACTACCCTAAACCCTAAAACACTACCCCCAGCACGACCCCCTACACTACCCAAACACCACTGCACTACCCTAAACCCTAAAACACTCCCCCAGCACGACTCCCTACACTACCCAAACACCACTGCACTATCCTAAACCCTAAATCTACCCCCAGCATGACCCCCTACACTACACAAACACCACTGCACTACCCTAAACCCTAAAACACTACCCCCAGCACGACCCTCTTCACTACCTAAACACAACTGCACAATTTGTTACAGGCGTTGCAACGCAGGCCTGTGGTGCTTACTGGAAGTACCTAGTGGGCTAGTTGGGCCCCAGGGACCCTCAGGATTCAAGGTGACCTAATCCCCCAACTTAAAACGCACCACGGGGCGCGTTTGCACAGTGGTGAAGGGAGGGGCAGGGCCTCAGGTGACATGTGCGCAAACACGCCCTGTGGTGCGTTTTAAGTTGGGGAATTAATTCCCTTTGAATCCTGAGGGACCCTGGGGGCCAACTAGCCCACCAGGTACCTTCAGTAAGCACAACAGAGTTGCGTTGCAGAGAGGTGAAAAAAGGTGCCTGGCCTCGGAACGCCTCTCTGCAACTCAGCTCTGTGGTCCTAACTGTAGGTACCTGGGGGGCTAGTTGGGCCCAGAGACCCTCAGAATTCAAGGGGACTTAATCCCGCAACTTAAAACGCACCACGGGGTGCGTTTGCACACATGTCACCTCAGGCCCCCCCTCCCTTCACCACTGTGCAAACGCGCCCTGTAGCGCGTTTTAAGAGGTAGTTTTAATCCCCCTGCCCTATTATGTACTAGGGACTTGCAGAGGAGGTCATGCTAATCACAGGGGTACCCCAACGCATAGTGTTCCCTAGTGTATGTAGGTGTTTTCACTGTATTCTAAGTGTCTTTTAGCATAGCACTGGCTCTGGTTAGTCAGAGTCAGTTACCACCAGTACCCGTCTGAAAAAGTTGTGGGCACAGGATGATTTTGCAACAAGGCCTCTTTCTGCTCCTCTGTTGGTTCTTTCTGCACATCTTTTGCTTCTTTCTGTGCGTTTTTCTTCTTTCTTCACATGTCCTACCTCTGTGGGCATAGTTAGAAACTAGCATTTAAAAAACCTTTGAAATTCACTTAAAAATCATAGGTTTCAGGCACGTTATAGTTAGAAATTAGCATTTAAAAACCTTTGAAATTCACTGAAAAAACCATAGGTTTCAGACACGTTATAGTTAGAAATTAGCATTTAAAAACCTTTGAAATTCACTGAAAAAACCATAGGTTTTAGGGACAGTTATAGTTAGTTGGACATTTCACTCGTACAAAACCATAGAAATTCCCCCGTTATAGTTAGTTCAGCTAACTATAACTCGCGCCCGCAATGCACTGCTGATGACGTCACATATTACATCACTCATGACATGGTCAGTGACATCACTGATGACATCACTGATGACATCTCAAATGACATCACTGATGACATCATCCATGTGATAATTTCATGCATCTTCTCACACCCTAATATAACTTTTGATACACCCACTCTAAATTACAGACTGCCATTCTCAAAACCATAGACACTCCAACACCAAAAACTACATACCCACTCACTGATTCTTAGGTCTACACACACATCCACTCACTCACCCGTACAGTCACTCATACTTAGTCACTCAGTACAGGACTATCATATGCACTCATACACCTATATAAACACTCACACACCGCCACTCATCCATAGAGGTACTCACACACCTAGTCAGTCATGCAAAAAACTTAATCACACACCCATTTACTCACCTATACAGTTATACACACACCAGCTCACTTACTCATACAAATACTAGCACATTCTTACGCTCTTATACAATCACTGATACAAGTACACACTCATCCATACAGCCACTCTCACAATCACACACTCTCACTTATAGCCATTTATATACTCCAACACACATATATACTGCCTTTCACATATGTAGTTACTCACACATGTACCACTGAGATATACATTCAATCACTAACACACCCATACACACACTCACCCACCCATACAGTCCATCACAGATGCACTCTTGAAACCATGCACCCAGTGAATCACCAACTCACACATCTATGCACAGAGTCACACACACCCCACCCACACAAACACTCAGGCACCCATACAGATACTCAGACAATCAATCAATAACCCATGTAGACACTCATGTAGCTATTCAGAAAGCCATGCAGCCGCTTACAAACCAACAGACAGACGGATACAGACATTCACACAGTTTAGTCACTAACCCATGCATTCAGTAAGATACATTTAATCACTCACTTGTAGAGTCAGTCACTCACGTACTAAATCATCCATTCAGACACTTATACACCCACTCATTCTTCAATACGCCTTTCCCTATATATATTAAACATATTTAAACTTTACAGAAACACACAGTCACTGGATGATGTCATCAGTGATGTCATCAGTGATGTCATTTGAGATGTCATCAGTGATGTCATCAGTGATGTCACTGACCATGTCATGAGTGATGTAATATGTGACGTCATCAGCAGTGCATTGCGGGGCGCGAGTTATAGTTAGCTGAACTAACTATAACGGGGAATTTCTATGGTTTTGTATGAGTGAAATGTCCAACTAACTATAACTGTCCCTAAAACCTATGGTTTTTTCAGTGAATATATATATATATATATATTTATATATACATATATATAGTGATCCTTTAAGTTGCATTTTCCCATTGTAATTGCCATAGGAACGCGTTGTCGAAATTACAGTCCGGACTGCTGGACGAATTACACCAAATTTGGCAGAAAGGTAGATGTTGTTAAGCAGATTGTGCTTTTAGTTAAATGGTGAAAATCCGTTCAGTCGTTTTGGAGAAATTTAAGTTGAAAATGATAGTGATATCTCTGGCCGCGGATAATTTGCGTCGATTTCACGATTAATAGCGACTGCGCGTGCCAACAGAAATGCTCTGATTGGCTGGACGCAACCTGAGCAGAAAGTAGCGCCTGCCATTTTATCGATCGGTATTGGCACCCGGGGCTGAAAATGTGTGCGAAAAGTTATATAAGGGGTCAGGGTGGAGGTACTCTGACCCCATGTTTGAGAAATGGGGGTGTTAGTGGCACAAATTATGTGTGCAAAATGTAGTTTTTGAATCATGCATGATATTCGTGACGACGACGCGATCACCAGCGCGGGCCCTATGTACCATTGCGGGCACATCACGAATATCACGGCGACATCATGAATATTGGTGAAAATATTTTAAATATATATATATATTTGTACACACTCTCCAGTAACTGTCACAGAATCATGCACACACTCACAAACTCACTCAGCCACTTATACACCCGTTCACATACCCACTCACACACTTATACATCCAGTCACATACCCACTCAGATACCTATGCACCGACTCGCATTCCCTTTCAGGTACTCATGCACCCACTTACAGACTCACTCGGAGAGTGACGCACCCATGTACAGAACCAATCAGAGACTCATACACCTACTTAGAGACCCACTCATAGACCCACTTAGAGACTCTTACACACACTCACGGACCCACCTGGGCACTCATGTACCCACTCACAGACCCACTTAGATACTCATGCACCTACTTACAGGCTCACTTGGAGAGTCACGCACCCATATACAGACCCACTCAGAGACTCACACACCCACTTACAGACCCACTCACGTGTGTACTCACAGACCCATTGAGACACTCACACACCCACTGACAGTCCCACTGATACACTCATACACCCACTCACAGATCCACTCAGACACTCATACACCCACTTACACACCCATACAGTCACTCACACACTTAGTCACAGACTCACTCAGATATACATGCACCCACTCACTCACTCAAAGTCTCACACATCCACTCACAGACCCACCCAGACACTCACCCTCCCAGTCACAGACCCACTCAGAGACTCATGCATGTACCCATTCACTCACCCACTCAGAGACTTATGCTGTCATTCTCAGATCTACTCTGACACTCATACACCCACTCACAGACCCACTGAGATACTTACACAGCCATACAGTCACTCACACACCCACTCACAGACCCATTCAGAGACGTATGCACCCAGACACTCAAGCTTTCAAACATAGACCCAATGAGAGACTCACGTACTTACTCACAGACCCACTCAGACACTCATGTACCCACTCACTCACCCGCTCAGACACCCACTAGAACACTCATGTATCCACTCACAGATCCAGTCAGACAGTCATACACTTAATTACAAATGCACAAAGGCACTCATGCACCTACTCACAGATTGACTGAGGGACTCATGCAACCAATCGCAGACCCATTGAGACACTCATGCACCCACTCATAGATACACTGAGACAGTCACGCAGTTCGTTACAGAACCACTGATAGACTGATGCGCTGTCTCAAAGATTCACTCAAATACTTATACAGTGAATGAGAGATTTACTAACACAGTGATGCATGCAGTCACAGATTCCACTGAAAGAGATATACACTGTGCTATAGAGATATTAAGGGAGTTATACATGCTATTGTAGTCATTTAGATAGTAATGTGTTTAGTGTGTTGGTTCTAATACATTTTGCAGTTATAAGTTTTGAATGTGGTGTTGGCTATTGAATATCTGCATTTTTTTTGTCATTTCACAACGTATTCGCGGTGATCGTGGGTACCAACGTTTTCGCAATGCCCGGCGTCACGGCGAAAACTGAAAATTGGTTTTAAAGATGAATTTTATACAAACTTCCCACAAAATATGATTTTAAACAGTGCACTAATAAACTCCTAGTGTCTAAAATACTGTAAAATGTGTGCATATATGTGTTTAACACTTTATAAAAAAGGTGCGATTGTCCCGGTTACCGATGTCAACGCGACTCTCGGAGTAATCGCGTAAACGGAAAATTGGTTTAAAAGATTGTTTTTATACAAACTCACTATAAAAATATGACTTTAAACAGTACAGTAATAAACCCCTAGTTTCCTCCGCCAACAAGGGAACTGCATTTTTGATGTCGTTTTTTCGACAAATGAATACAAAGGGGAAAATTAAATTAATATCTTACTAAACAGCTAGATTCAAACTTTATGTAAAATATGTCTATATAATTGTTTTACACTTTGTCAAAAACACAAGGTATTCGCTGTGTGTCCTTGACGATCGCGACTTCGTAGCAAAAAACAAAAATATCTTAAAATAATATGCTTAATGTACTTTTTAAATAAATAGATGACAAATACAACAATAAGTGGTGCACCATGTAGATGTAATGTTCAACATGTAATTATAGAAAAAAATACAGGCACGTTATAGTTATGATATTGAATTTTAAAAAACATATTTCACTGAAAAAACCAATACACCTTGGTATATATATTTAACACTCATAAACTTTTGAAAAACACTCAGTCACTGGATGATGTCATCAGTGATGTCATTTGAGACATCATCATTGATGTCATCAGTATGTCACTGACCATTTCATGAGTGATGCAATATGTGAGGTAATAAGCAGTGCATTGCTGGGGGGCTAGTTATAGTTAGCTATAACTGCTGAATTTCTCTGGTTTTGTATGAGTGAAATGTCAGGCTAACTAAAACGCCCCTGTAACCTTTGGTTTTTTCAGTGAATTTCTAAGGTTTTTTAATTCTATTTCCTAACTATATCATCCCTGTAACTTTTGTTTTTCTCAGTGAAAATATATATATATATATATATATATATATATATATATATATATATCAGTACTTTATTCGGTTTCCATGCACCATCAAAGTATACATACACAATATAATAACAATATGTCAATTTTTTTTAATCCAATTTAAAACAACAAATTGTCCAAATTACTTAAATACATCAGCTCGTCCATACAATAAAATCAATACCACTTCAAATCCATTCCTATTTACAATTAGTACAAAAACAATCTTTGGCTGTGTGCAAAAAAGCAAGAGAAGGACCACAAATGTTTGTCTCCGGTCTCATAAGAATTTAAAAGATTAAACGTGCATATAAATTAATATCAATTGATAATGAAAATACATTATATATATATACTACAGTGCTGGGCATATTGGATGAACATTAAACAACATTCACTGCAGTTCATTCCACATATTCACATTCTGCTCCGTGGTGCATTCTGGACATAGAAGGACCTCAAGACCTCGAAACTACAGAGGTCGACATGCAACAGCTGCGGTCACTTTAAAATTGCCGATCTATGATTAAGATTCATTGTGAATCGAAGCGAGTCAGAGAAACTGCCGCCCCTTTTGAATGTTTATTAAAGCACTTGTGTTTCCCAAGTTGTGGTTCAGCATTCTTCTTTTGGACTTAAATGCAACAGGATTCTCTGTGCCTGCCGCTGAAACTGCCCTGCAAGGTCTGGGGCCCACATAAGTCAGAGGTTTTCTGGATTTCTGCGCTGCAGGTTGTGGGTCTGACCTGCTTCCCCCCACACTGAACGAAGATAAAAGGATTTTCCTGAGGTAAATGTTGAACTGTGGCGGCGAGAAAGGGAAATGAGAAAGGTTTTCCTGTTCTCATTGGCTTGGGGCACGGGTGCAGAGAGAGACATGACAATACTGTGGCAGTACCTGCAATATTGGAAATGAAGCACCTTGGAATGTGCATATTTACATCAATGACTACAGTGCTGGGCATATTGGATGAACATTAAACAACATGCACTGCAGTTCATTCCACATATTCACATTCTGCTCTGTGGTGCATTCTGGGCACAGAAGTACCTCAAGACCTCGAAACTAAAGAGGTCGACATGCAACAGCTGTGGTCACTTTAAAATTGCCGGTCTATGATTAATATTCATTGTGAATCGAAACGCTTCAGAGAAACTGCTGCCCCTTTAGAATGTTTATTAAAGCAGCTGTGTTTCCCAAGTTGTGGTTCAGCACTCTCCTTTTGGAATTTTTTATATATATATATATATATATATATATATATATAACACCCTGATATCACGTATAGAAAGTCAAAATCGTTAAAAGATTTAATTGTAAAAAGTGAGTATCAGGAGAGGAAAGGAGGAGCCCCGATGTGGCTCCAACAAAAACCAGGTTTTAAAAAATGTTTTAAGTGCAAGGCGTGCCAACACGGCATGAATCGCACGGATTTTAAGACATTTTTTAATAAAACAATTACTATTAAGGGTTTTTAAACTTGTAGAACCAGCTTTGTTGTCTACCTATTACAATGTTCATGTCCAAAAATGTATATAGGTAGTACAACTTTACCAGTTTATCACCGTATCTTGCAGCATAGGAGAGCGATTGTGAATCAGGATAGAACGTATCCAATTGCGAGACATTTTGAAACTCATCATAAAAGTGATCCCTCTAGTTTAGAGTATAGCTGTATAGCAGAAATCCCCAGAAAAAGAAGAGGTGGGGATAGGGAAAAGGAACTCAGAAAATTGGAGACCTACTACATATTAGAGTTCAATAGTATGGAACCTCAAGGATTAAATGTAGATGAGGATCTATATACTTGTCTATACTAGATATAAAAGGAAAAAGAGAGAATGAAGGTAAAGCTGCACAATGTAAAACCATTTTGTTCTTTTTTAGAATTTTTTTTTCTTTTTTTCCTTTTTTTAAATGAACGAAGTAAGAGGGGAATGGTCATGAATACCAGATGAAATTTGTTCTTAACACTGTTAATATATATTGAGGATGGTACAATTGAATTTTTAATCATATGTTTTAATATGCTTTTTATTCAGTATATGAAATATGTTTTAATAGAAAAATTTATATACTGTAAAGCATTGTCATTTTTTGATTTTATATGAGTATTTTAGATATATGCAAACGCACTAGCACTTTAGTATTTATTTATTTATATCGTGATTAATCTGTTTAAGTGACTGATATGTGCACTTTGAAAGTATATGATAATTATATGTCTTTAAAGAATTAAGACACAATATACTTGAAGCACTTGCACTTTGAAAGCAAAGTTTGCACAAAAAGCACTAGCACTTTATTATTTATAATTGTACCGTAATTACCATGATGAAGTACCGCTAGTATACACTAATGAGCAAATAAGATTTGTATATGCGGTAAGACTGGTGAATTGACCATCGAAATAATGAATACATGTAGAGCAGTTTTTGTAATTATAATTTGATCGCCATAAATGCGGGACTATAAAGTGCAAGAAATGTTTGTTTCTGCAGAATATAGGAGTCTTAAGCAGGCGATTGAGTATAACTGTTCTCAATAATGAATGTTTATCCAAGTAAAAAGACATGTGTTAAGATGGTGACCGCTCTGTAAGGAAGAACGGGTTACATGTTAGTCATTGAAAGTGAAGTCCCTCTTCAATGTTCTTTATTTGTACTGACTATTTTAATGTGGAAAAAATGGCGCTCAGGCATCGTGAACAAGGCAGCAAGAGACTGCTGAAACGCGTTGATGTTTATCGTCACAAAATAAAATTACCGAGTGACCAATACCTTTGGGAGTGCTGGATGATTATTTTTCGAAAATGGAATGATCCTATGTGAAATATATAAATATAAATATATATATATATATATATATATATATATATATGTCTCCAAACTCCTCCGACCTCCGTACCCAAACACGCCTTCAGCAAGGGAATCGGCGAAAGATCACAGCACCACGCACAGAAGGTAAATCTTCAGTGATTATTTATTTAACCCATTAAAACAAAGTGCATAAACAAAACGGTAGAGGACGATATATATATTATATCCTACTGGCGGTTGCCAGTAGGTAGTTATAGTTAGGACCAAAGTTTCCATAGGAAAAGCATTTTTTGTTTTTCCAATAACTTTGGTGCCGCTTGACGAATCTTCATGAAATTTTCAAAAAAAGTCCCCTTGTTGGTTCAGCTGCTGTGTTGAAAGTTTCGGGGTTATCCGAAAAGCAGGGGCCCAGAAAAGAGGGGGGTCCCAAAACGTATTTTCTCCATGTTATGTCTATGGGGATTTTTCATTTTTTGAACACGACTACAGCCCGCACCTCTGAACGGAATTACACCAAATTTAGCAGAAAGCTAGATGATGGTCCAGAAAGCGTGCTGTTTGTGATTTGGTGTAAAGTAGTTCAGTAGTTTCAGAGATATTTAAGTTTAAAAAATATAGATATATGGGAGCCCAACAGCCTACTGAGACCCTACTGAAATTTGATTGGCTGCCAACACTTCAAACAGGAAGTTGAAGTGTTGCTGAGTTGAACTACCCCTCCTGTTACCTCCAGTAAGTCCCACACAGCAGGATTGCTAAGAGGTCTTCGGAGACCACGCCCCCTTTCTCCACCACTCTACAAGCACGCCTCAAAGCGCACTACTGGTTGGGGGATGAGGTCCACTTTACTCCTGAGGGAGATTAATGGCCATGAAGCCCTCCTGGTACCTCCTCTAAGTCCTACACAGTGGAATTCCTGAGAGCTGGTCGAAGGCCCCGCCCTCTTTCTCCACCTCTCTGCAAAGGCGACTACTACTTAAAAAGCCATAGAAATTCACTGAAAAAAACAAAGGTTACAGGGATGTTATAGTTAGGAATTGGAATTAAAAAAAACCTTAGAAATGAACTGAAAAAAACAAAAGTTACAGAGACATTATAGTTAGGCTCAGGTTTCACTCGTACAAAATCAGTGAAATTCAGCAGTTATAGTTAGCTGAGCTAACTATAACTATCGCCGCCGCAATGCACTGCTTATGACCTCACATAGTACATCACTCATGACATGGTCAGTGATATCACTCATGACATCTCAAATTATATCATGACATCATCCGGTGACTGTGAGTATATATATATATCTCCTTAACCCCAAAACCAATACCCGCCCTAAACCCTAAATTTTCCCTTGCCACCCCAAAACTCATACCCACCCTAAACCGTATATATATATATATATATATATATATATATATATATATGAGTCCACAATTGCAAATAAGCACGCGCTCTCAGATTCCTATTAAAGGTTTTTTAATGTTCAAGGTTACGCGTTTCGGCGCTTCAATCAGGTACGAAACCCTTGCGGTTGAACCAAACCGCTAAACATGTATCACACCCTTCATACACTTGTAAATATAATTTTTGATATCACCAAATAACTGAAAAAATGATATAAAAAAGGAAGAAGTAACAAACACCCAGCATGTACATTACAAATTGAGTCCTAATGCGAAGTAGATAGATCAAAACCCATTGGAGGGTAAAGTAATGGTCAAAAATGCAAGGACAATCAAAGGCCCACTAGAGGGCAGTACACAGAGATATGACCTGTGAAAGAAACAATGGAAA